>OX393579.1:1850742-3050742 GCA_947652605.1 Elmis aenea | reverse complement strand
GGTAATTATAAATGAAATTTTGGAAGAACTTGCTTCATTGTGCAAAATTTTCCAATGGCGCCATCTAACACCACTTGATAAAAATTAGAGGGAACATTGCTTGTGGCCCTATTTCTATTTATTTAATTAACACCAAACCTCTATGTCTTAAAATAAAAAAGCTACAGGACTGGGAATCATATTACATCAAAGTTACTTAATAAATGTTATTTGGCATTGCCTGTATTAATATTTATACGATAGATCTCGCTTGTTTGGAAGTAGCTCACGGTAGCTCAGTCAAAATTTCGGGTTCCAGTTACCGTTGATCAGTACGACTTGATTTATACTAATTGGAAATCGTTCTAGTTAAGCCAGCTAGCCCGGGGACCTTACGGTAAGTACCGGAGTTTACCTTTACCACGCTGTCTAATTACCTAATTCCAATTCCACAGGGCGTATTCGCTTCCTTATTCATCAGTCAGGACCGAATGCAACGGACAGAAACGAAAAAAACCGCGGCTCGAAGAGCGAACCGAACAAAAAGATGATTCCAAGTTATCCCCGCTGCGTGTGCTCACTTCATAAATTTTGAGTTCTGCTACAGTAGCGAGGTTCTGGATTTATTAGATCCTTTTATTATCTGTCAGGGAGTGTAATTATTTTTTTATAGTCGTTTTTAAGTGCTGTTAACTGGCGTTCTCGGGAGAGAGCGTTCGGAGTTCACGTTGCGGTAGCGCAAGATTTTTTGAAAAGTTTCTCTGGCACAATGAACATGTTTGTTGCGAAATATGATTAATCTAATGTGTGGTAACGTGCAAGTTTGGGTATTAATAATATTTCGGTAGCCTACAAACAGCTGACAGATACAAAGTTATTTAGCGGTTAACTGTAGGGGTTCAGCTACCATTTGTATTAAAATAATTTTTGTAACATTAATCCTAAAAGACGTACACAGTTACTCTTTGAATAATAAGTCGAACGCCTACACAGTGAAAATCGACCGGTGCAAATCGGCTTTTAGACAAAATTTTGGTGTCAATGTTATCTTAAAATTCGTGTCAATTTGACACTTTGTTGCTTTTTGCCATTTGGAAAAATTTGTAACGTGTTAATTTCTAAAAACGAATACACTGAACATAAGGTAAATGGCAAATGACAAAGAACGAAGACCAATTCCAACGATATAAGTTGGAAAACGCCATTGAATTAAAGACATTTGTTTATATTACCTGACAAATTAAGCAAATTATCTAGGCTTTTGATGAAAATGTGTCAATTATTAGATTCTTGGAGTCTAAAACAGGAAATTTAGCACAATTATTTTAATATACTAAATCTAGAAATAACTTTTTGATAAAAATGATTAAAATCTGTTCCAAAAATGTTAAAATGACATACTATCTAGATTCTAGAGAAAATGATATCTACTTTTTCTTTAGACAAAACAACACCATTTTAAGTGGATTTACAGTCTTAATCAGGGTTGAGCAGATTTAAATCAATTGATTTAAATCACGATTTAAATCATGATTTAAATCAAGTGATTTTTTTTAAAAAATCATTGATTTAAATCAAGTGATTTTTTTTAAAAAATTATTAATTTAAATCACAGATTATATGAGTACAATATAATATTAATTTATAATAAAACAAAATTGTATTACTATTAGTAATTAAATACACGAAATGGTGAATAAACCATATCAATTTGCTCTTGTAAAGTAATATTTATTGTGGAAATGCAATAATTCTAAAAATAAATGACAAGTTTTTGACGTTAGCGAAGTGAACAGTCAGTTTTTTCGATTTTCACGGCACTCTAATTGCTTCAATAACGATTTGAAGAAAAATGTCGAATATCTCGAAAAGTATGAGTTTTAAAGTATAGGACATACTTAACAAAATATGAAGTTGTTTTAGAGACAAATTCGATGACATAAAAAAATACAGGGGTTTGTGTTTGAAAAAATTCGAGTTACGAGCTTTTGAAAATCATGGAAGTTGCCACCTATTTATAAACACCCCTGTATGTGTGATTCAAATTTTTTTATATCGAGCGAACAGAGAAATTTTTTCTGCTTGTCCATACCAAATTACAACTCTGTATTTCAAAATTACTTCAGGAGAATTTTTTAAATAAAGACTTAAAACCTTGAATAATTTAGAATTTTTTTTTTTTTACAACGCCGTATAAAAACCTGTAGTATTTTATATTGATGCAAAGCTAAAATTAAGGCGGTCAAAAATATTAAATAAAAAATTGGGTGTTGTCTTTGAAATATAAAAGTTGCTATTAGTTCCAGAAAGGTGACTCACCCTGTATATTTGAAAATATTTTTATTGTGTTGTTTAGAAAAAACTGTATAAAATAGCATTTGAATCAACTTCATATCTCAAGCCGTTTAGCCACAATCGACCGATCCCGCACTAATGACTCACCCTGTATATAATTAATTGAACATCACCATTTAGCACTGATTTTTTCAAAATTCTTAATCATTATATTTAATTTTTCATTTTGACAAAAATTCACCAATGAATTTAATATATTGATTATTAAATATATTAGCACAAAACAGAAATAGCATGTAAATATGTCACTAAATTCGATAATATGGAACATTTGATTTAAGTCAAAAAAAATTGATTTAAATCAAAAAAATCTGATTTAAATCAAAAAAATCTGATTTAAATCAAATTAATCGATTTTTTTGATTTTTTAAAAAAAATCATGATTTTTATCTACCCTGGTCTTAATACACCATTTTTAAGTGGACTTGCATAGTCTTAATACACGATTTTTAAATGGGCTTACATAGTCTTAATACAATTTTTAAATGGGTTTACATAGTCTTAATACGCAATTTTTAAGTGGACTTACATAGTCTTAATACACCATTTTTAAGTGGACTTGCATAGCTTAGTCTTAATACACTGTTTTTAAGTTTTAATAGTCATTTAAGTTTTAAAATTGACACGGCAATTTTAACTATGAACAAACAAAACTAAAAAATTTTGTCGTAAAGGACTAAAGTGTAGCGAGTTTTAAAACTAAAACGGTGAAAAGGTCTTTGAACTTTACCCAGAAAAAAATTAAACTGAAGTAAGTACCTAATTGGTCCCAAACGCCATATCAACATTATAAAAACCCTAGAACAATGATTAGTATCACCCCAAGTACACAACTAACAATAAACTCGAAATGGTTTAGTAGTTAAATAATCGAATAATGTGGTTTATTTAAATTCTAGATTCCACAAAACTATAAAATTCCTGCTAAACTGCACGCCAATTATTTGTAATTGAACGTTAATTAGTATTGAATTAAATTATGTTTTGTTTATCGAGACTGTTTATAGCCAAGTTCGATTTCTGAAGCCCAAAAGCTCAATTTCCACTCATATTAAGAATTGCTATTAAGTGTTAATAAGTACCTATGAACCATAATTTAAGCCAAATAATAAAGAACATCAATTACCACTCGGTAACCCAATTCCGTCCTACAATTCTTGCTTTTATTTTCGGTTTTCAGCTGCTACTACATCCAAAATTATTGTTTATTATCAAGATTTAATTGCACAATTACACAAAACATTAATAGCCTATACAGGGTGTCACAAATTTTGGCCTTAACATAGGGATTTTGGTACAAGGTTAAATTAGGGCAAGTTTCTTTCAAAATTTGAATTCAGCACCAAATCTCGCAACTCTGCCCCAACTTAACCGAATTGGTATAGCTTAACATAAGTCAGATCGTAATGATAAGCTTCGAATGTGGGACACCCTATGTGGGATCGTAAATAAATCACGAAATATTTTAACACAACCGTTTAAAAAACACACACCATGAAACATATTAATGTATCCTGTCTTAAAAATCATTTCCGTACGTAAAACATCTTCCAAAACTAAATTGTTTCGACGATCGTTAGTGTGACTACATACAACAGAAGCTCTTTCATAGCCGTTTAGATAATCTGGCCAGATATTTGATTATCTCGATGCTTCATCTCGACTAAATTACAGATATACTTTTATCGCGTCTGACTAAAAATACATAAGCACTGGCATCCCGTAGGACGCGTACGATATATTTTATACTTCCACTAGGTTTTACCAGGAAAATTACTGTTGGTTTTGTAGAGAACGCGTAATTATAGATTTTTGACGTGTCTCTATAATTGCGATGATCCAAAATAAATCTGAGATTATCTAAAACTGCCAACAGACAATCGTTTTAACTTTTAACACTTGCTCGATCTATTTCGATACGAGATAAAAGATAAGAATACTAGAACACGATCTTTATAATTCTTTTAATTAATATTAACTGCGAGTTTAACCAGACTTAACTTAAGTAATTTACTTGCTAATTATTGCTTTACCGTTTCTACAATTATTTTGCAGTTTTGAATAGAACCTTAGAAATAATAAATTTATGAATGTAATGGTTAATGTACAATTAAAAGTTATTCGAGCGTTGGCGATTAAGCAGTACCAACTGCATAACACTAACGAGCATAATCTGAATATAACTGTATACGCGTTTTTGGAAAATTAATTAGCAAAAATCATTTGCATGGATAATATATTTATATAATTAAAACATTTATTTATGGCATTTATTTAATTGTGTATTTGGCTTTTGTTCTTTCACAGTAGGGCTTCAAAATATTGGAAAAAAATGTTTAAGCAATCAGTTTTTAGTTGCTATTAAAGAGGAAATACTATAAAGAAGAAATTTCTGATTATTTTTAAAATGTTAACATTTTTTTAAATTTAACATCTAAAACAGTGATTTATAAAATGGCAAAATGATTTTACAAGAGAGGGTCATGATACGTTGTAGCTAGAATCTGATCAAGGCTGTGTTTTATTGCATCAAAAACATCAAAAATAAATGTTATGCAGAGTTATACGTGCCACTGGCCATTTTCTTCGGAAAAATAGGGGAAAAGCTGAAAAGTTCAATAATAAAGGTAATTTTTGAGATTGCGTTGACCATGAAACCGTCAGAGATAAAATCGAAATTCTTCTATTAATCGATTCGCGCATCCTTTGCAAGTAAAATGGTGCGAAGTTTTAGAAAAAATCTTAAACGGTTCCGGAGAAAAACGAGACCTTGGTAAAAACTGTTTTCCCTATGTTAAACGCCTATGCAAGTCGCATAGATTTAGTTATGCAACTTCTCCAATCATAGCGCTTTTGCAGAGGTTTCGTTTTTGACGTTTTTCTCCGGAACCGTTTAAGATTTTTTCAAAAACTTTGCACCATTGTACTTGCAAAGAATACGCGCATTGGCAATAGAAGAATTTCGATTTTATCTCTGACGGTTTCGTGGCCAACGCGATCGCAAAAATTACTTTTATTATTCAACTTTTCAGTGTTCCCCCTATTTTTCCGAAGGAAATGGCCAGTGGCACGTATAACTCTGCAAAACATTTAGTTTTGATGTTGTTGATGCAATAAACACAGCTTTGATCAGATTCTAGCGACAACATATCGTGGCCTTCTCTGGTTAGTAGGAATGCTGAAGAGTTTAATGATAAAATATTGAAGAGATTTATTTTCCCTTGAGTGATAGTGAGACACCAATCCGTCACCAGCAGTGAATTACCATCACACACCAATAATGTCACAAACAGTTTCGTCATGAACTCGCCAAGCGAATAAGATATATTTACAGCAACAAAAACAGAACAACATAATAAAACTGAATTAATTTGAATGGTCCGTTGTGATTGTGAGGTTCTCGATCATAATGACATATCTCGCAAGCAGCGTGTATGTAGGGCCCCAGAGCAACTCTCCGGCCAGGCCACTATATCATACCGGTCCCGACGCCCACTCTAAACAACGTCGTTACCTAACAACAATAACAATTTGTTACAGTTGCACCGTAATAAGCGAGACGTACCGGCTTCAATTCGTCGAGAGCAAATTTACGGCGGCCTCCGTTCGAAATTAAACTAAAACACATCGACACAAATTAAATTATGTGAGAGCAGACGCTATTACGTTAACTAGATTTAAATGGATCGTCCAATGGTGCAGTTCAAATTTGGATATTTTAATTATAAGAGGCACCTATAAGTTATGACGCTTTTTTTTCATAAAATAATTTAAACGCCAGTTAATAAAAAATAATAATATGTTCTTCAGCGTTATACTCAATTTTCCCAGCCTATGTTTTAAATTATATATACCAACTTCATTAAATTTTAATTTAAATAATTCCACTAAGCCTGTTTTGATCTCTACTAGTACACAATTTTTTTTTGCATAAAGGTAAAATTTCGATAAATAGATGACAATTATTTGGAGCAACATTTGAAGAGATCTTTACCAAAATCATGGATTCTATTTTGAGTAACTTCAGCATGTTTTTGCAAGATAACCGTTCAAGCAATTGACTTTTTACATATTCTAAATCGTTCTCAAACGATGTTTATTTGTTTTGCAGTCATGTGGATCGCAGTAGAATTTCTGAATGAAGAAATCCATACCTTTATCAAAAAAGAGGGATAAAGGTAACAGAATAATGTAAGTCTACATAATTCATGATTTACTAAATTTAAAAAAAAACATAATGTTTGTTCGGAATTCTTAAAACACTAGCTATACTCCCTAGATCACTTCAAACGATTATAATTAATTGCATCCTATCATTAGAAAATCACCTTTAAAGAGATAAATAAATATGTACTAGGAACTAGGTGATTAGGTTTGCATGGCATTTGTTTCCGCCCAAGATTATGTATATTTCGCAGTCAAATTGTAAAATCCTTTTATCAAATACCTAGTGATTTGACTAAATGCGAGAATTTTCCAACAATATTTGACTAACTGCCTAAAATGTATGTCATTTAGATTAATGCGCAAGTACGGCCAAGCCATTGATAACGCTACTGAATATATATTTAGTAAAATGTTGGTCAAGTTAATACATATTTCAGTTTGTCTTATCTTCAGGTTGAAAATTTATTGTTTAGGCGTCTCTTATTACCACATAAAGTTTTAGATATTGCCACGGCACACGCTTTTTTTGTGACGATTGCCCCTCTTGGCAAAAATCTCAACTGAAACCGTGCCAGTTCCAGCAACATAATGAACAGAAACTGAAAAATTCAATTTTAACTTAACTACTTGTATTCAGAATTAAAAATTTGGTATACAAGAAGGTAAAATGTTGTGAAATATGCTCTCGTTGTTCATTTGTTTTATCAAAACCATGCAATTGGACATTGTTTCGTATTTTTGAAAGTAAAACGCAGATGTGCAATGGTTTTAATGAATGTTATACACGATTTTTGGAATGAAAATTGAATATTTTATCCGATAGCTACACTTACTGATACAACTAAAGCTGCAACAATAAATATTTTAGAGTAAGAAAGCGGTAGAGCGCCTTGGAACAATGCTTGCTGGGATTTGATAATAAAATTTAATGGAGCTTTTTAAAAAAATCGCTTGAAACGCATGCACCACAGTCAAATAGCAATTTGCTGCCTGTCGGAGCGACAACTGCATGAAAATCTGGTCCCCATAATGCGCGCCACTATTTGTCCGACACATTTAACATACCAACAGAGACAGTGCACTTTTTTTTGTAAATACTTGAAGCGTGCGTGTGTCAGCAGTGATACTCCGCGGCGGTGACAACAGAGGAACCGCACATCACGTTTGACCATTGCAATAGTGCAGTGACCGCACGTTGTGTATGTAATACTAAATATGTCATGCATATGTCAGAGAATATGGCGTATTCTGCGTACGGCCATCCCTTCTTGCCAGTTACAGTTAGGCCTGCCGAGGACGCTGTCTAATTTTATGAACGAGCCAGGGTAATTTTCTCTGTACACCAATTTGTTAAGTCGCGGAATTTATCTGAGGGCGTATAATGACTAATGAAACTAAACACGATTACATTTGTAAACGTTGAGTACTTCAGCTTGTACGATTAGCAAAACATGAGACTTTCCACATAAATTTCAAGATACATTTAGTTATTTGACTGTAACTTTCAATTCGTGGTAGAAATAAAAGCGACATGATACGCTGTTTAAAAGCAATTTTTAATACATCAAGCGTATTTTTAGATACAAGTTTTTTACGCAGTGTGAAGAAGTTTGGAATTTTAAATTTATTTCTCGATACAGCCAGGGGTGGATCTACATAGGGACAGATAGGGCTTAAGCCCTGGGCCCCGAAGTGTCAAGGGCCCACAAAAATTGAATTATTATCATTAATTTTTAATACTTTTTCATTAACAATGGGCACTTATCGTATAGTAAAAAATAGTTAATATTAATAATACAGGGTGTGTAAAAATTGGCGGAAGCGCTACACGTGGCGATGTTCTTCGTAAAATTCTAAGTCGAAAATCTTAATACGAAAATGTTCTACCATGGTTGCTGTGTCTGCAAGAGGTCCTCAAAATTTTGACATTTAGTCCTTTAATAAGCGTTATTATTTAATACTTGCAAATGAAAAAGCTGCAATTTGGAATAAAAATAAATTTTGAATAGTATTTTTTCCTAGATATTGTGTTCTTCCTTTCAAAAATTGGTGTTGAAAATATGTAAATCACTGATTTGAATGAAAATAATACATATGGCAACAATGTCATTAGCTGCCATCTCTGTTTTTCTCGTAATTATTTCTAGTTTGTGTTTTACGATACCCAAAAGTTTGCAGCTATGTTTACGAACTGAAGGCTTTCAGTTCGAACAAAAATTGTAAATACTTAAGTAAAAATTGCTGATAAAAAAATGTCCAAACGCAAATCAATGTATGCAATGTTGCCAATTTTTTTCTTCTTAAAATGGTTCCTGAGGCCATAGGAAGCATAGTACAACATTTTTGTATCAAGATTTTCGACTTAGAATTTTACGAAGAACATCGTCACGTGTAGCGCTTCCGCCAATTTATACACACCCTGTATAATAGTAATGATATACCTAGTAGTATAAGATATAATGTTTTGTCATTCAACACCATTTCATAAATAAATATATTTCAACTGTGATTTTGATGTCTTTAAAATGAATTTTAAAACCCAATTTAAAGATTCTTAATCTAAGAAAAAAATAGGGCCCCATTGGACCTAGATCCGCCCCTGGATACAGCGTGCAATTGGATGAAATTTCAAATAAAGACTAATAAACGTTAGAGTTATTACATTAATCCAAAATTCCAGAAAACGGTAACAGATAAAAATATTTTGTTTAAGTAGAAATGTAGTCTATATTAGGGCCTACAATAAATCCCTATAAGATTTTTCTGTTAAATTTTATATTACGAAATTATTAAAGAAAACATTTTCAATTAATTTTTTTCAGTAAGTCTCCTACAATGTTTGTAAAATTTTAATGTTACAGGGTTTATTTGATAGGAAATTAGATTGTTTAAATAATTAAGGTGTTGCCAACACTAAGAAAATCGCAAAGAACTGAAAAATGACCAAATTTTTAAGCACAATATCTATTTAATTTGGTTTAATACCTTAAAAAAAATGCTTTTTCCCCCAAAATTTGCAATTTTCTCATTAAATTTGTAATTCTATCCAACTTTGTTAATTTGACAGACCTTTTAAATGTAATAATGACAAAATTATTAGGTTACTGTCACCGTGCAATGTAAAGAAAAGTAAGAGACATCACAATACAACCAAATTTAATACTTAAAGCAACTTACGAAATAAGAACGATTACAAAATCCCAAATTAAAATTTTGTATATACCAAGATATTATTTATGATATATTTACACCATTGTGACACAGGTTGCTTTCAAATATTCCTCCTACATACAAATCATTAGTATTTTAAAAGCTTTTACTAGTAACTGTCAATACCGTCTATAATTACATTTGAAAACTTAATGAAGAAAGTTTGGTTTGTTCCCGTTAGGCATTGAAACATCGAATTGGCCATTGTGACTAAACCCTGCATGATCTCTCTCCTCTTAAAAGAGATAGGATAATTTTTCCTCTTTGAGTACAAATTTGTAATCTTTTAAGTACTTTTTCTTTAAAGTAAATTCCTTTCAATATTGATTAAGTTCTTGATTTATATTATTTAAAAGATGTTTATCCTTTTTAAATGTTGTCATAAAACAATAAATAAGATGTAAATAATGTCTTTGAGTATTTTTAAAGCTGCAATGGAGTTACAGAAACAATTTGTTTCAAAGATAACACGTTTATCTTCAAAAATTATGTAGTAGCAACTAAATTGATGAGACATTATAGATAGATAAACGGTAGCAAACCTACCTATAAAGATAGGTTAAATAAGGTTACATAGACTTCCTTATGTATTCATCCATAAAATACCGAACGATCATAAAAGCAAAATTGCAAGGGAGCTATTTCAAGTAAGTAAGACCTAGTATTATTTCAATGGGGCGGGGAATTGCAATGCTATGACCCCCGAGTATCAACTCGGTAGATTGTATAACATTTAGAAAACACCCCAGGATCTTGGGCAGAGCATTGTTCGGATAAAAGTATCATTTCGGGACATTTGAGACACTTCAGGACATTGTACGACATTCCGTCGGATAGCTAATGACAGAGTAGAAATTGTTAACAATATAAGATACAGTAGATGATACAACGAGATTAGAATTGTTCGTGTGTGTTGTCCTAAAACTGCGCTTTGTGTACTTTTTTGAATAAAGTGGCAGTTCCCTTGAATTTTCACATGAGTTTAATTTGTTTTCGCAACAATAACAAAATTTTGAGGATGTACATGCGGTTCAAACATCTAAGCAATAGTTTTAAACCTATTTCATTTAATTGTTTTTAAATTTCCATAAAACTCTTAATTTGTTCCATTAACTATTAAAATATTTGTTTTTCAGAGAAAAGCAAAAGTAATGCTAGATTTAATTTGCCTTTTATATATGAAAAACACGACAAGTACCTATTAGAATTAGATTGCTTCTTTTACAAGTGAAAAACTATAAAAGTGGTAGGTTTCAATTGTTTTTCAAGGAAAACACCTGACAAATGCTAAAATTTAGTTATTTTTCCGGAGAAAAACCAAATTAATGGTATATTTAATTAGCTTTATTCACAAAACAACTACTAGAATTTGATTGCTTTTTTGAAAAATGAAAAAGTGGTAGATATCAATTGTTTTTCAAGTGAAAAATTAATGAAAGACTTCGGATATTTCTTTTGAATGTGGAAAACAAAACAAGTGGTGGATTTCAGTTGTTTCTTGACAGTTGAACAATGCAACAAAAAAATTCGCAATGCGTTGGTCTTGGAGTTGGACAGAAGTTTCTCATGTGTTTGCAAAACAATAAAAATAGTGCCGTACGATATTCAAATATGGAAATGGTGAGTGAGGAACGGTTTATGTGAGAGTCGCGAGATAATGGTGTATACTCTCAGAATAGGAGAGGACAAAAATTATTACATTTGCTTTACTTACATTATGTAGTTTATAGTACAATCCACAGGCATTGCAAACGGGTTCTCCGTTCTGGTTGCGCCTCCAAAGGGTAGTGGTTGTCGTTTTGCAGTTGGCACAACTCGTGCCCGCCCTCCTCGCCGCACTTTGGAGACTCTGAAAGCAAAACAGTCCATCAACATCACATCATTCCACTGAAACAGCGATTTTAAGCGGAATGTACTTCTGTACTCATGTCACCAACGTAAACCCATTGTCAGATTTAATTGGATAGCGATCTCGACGCGATAAGCGATGCAGCGGCCTTACTGGCGACTATAGCTTGCTCCTGCATCGTCAGATGTAACCGATTTGATCGGATCACTTTTACACGAATCTCATCCCTACGCGCGTACACCCTGCTCTAATCACCGCCACCCTTGATTGATTACAAGATAAATAGATTCGAAAGTCGCACGGGTGGGATATTTCAACTTTGCCCGAATTGAGTTCTTTTTATTGCCCCGTCAAACCGAACGATAGATTCTGAATAACTGCAAATAAGTCAGGATGATCTGGTTTCTATTGCATGTTGTATGACATACCTACTGGGATAACCGAAAGTACCAGCGGCTACAACTCAAATTTAAAGTGGCCTATAAATTGGATAAGCCCTAACAAAAATATTAACTTGAAAACATAAGGCACTTTTAAACCGCAGGGCATTTCTAAGAGTATTTTCAAAATTAAAGACGCAACTGTAACAGGTCCAAATTGATTTCTCAATTTTCGTTTACGTCAGTTTTATGTTGAAATGATAATGTAGAGACGTACTGCACATTGAAATTTTTGCAAATGAATCCAATTGAGTTTAGCAAAACTTTTGCAATTTAAAAATTTGGTAAAATGGAGCCAAAAAATTGGTATAAATTTTAAGGTTTCATAATCATAACTACTAACTAAATGGCGTTATTTAAATGGCCAATTTTTTATTCAAAACATTTTGCGTAGAAAAACTATTTTCCTTCTATTACAATTAAGGGACATGGTATTAAAGTAAATGCTTGAAATTACTAACAAAATGTGTTTTAATTTTCAAATATAAAGCCCATAAAAATTTATTTAATAAGTAAAAGACACGAACTTATAATAAAATGTCATGGAGAAGGCGCCAGGCGCTTAAAAAAAATTAAATGTTAACAGAAGCTGTAAGAGGCACAATAGGTTTTTATCAAACCCCAATAAGAAACCCCACGTTAAAGACCTTTAAGTGTTAAATATAATTGGAAATTTATTCTGTTCATCTGTGTGTATTAAAATATAGTTTTTACAAAGCAAAACAAGTAAAAATGGTCAACTCAACCCTATTCAGGGTGAAAAGGGTCTCATCAAAACACCTTATTTGTTGCAATATTAATAATTTCGAATGCTATAATTAAAGTCAGGATAAGTAGGTTAGGTACCCATAATAAACGTAAAGAAAATATTAGCTTTACAGCAATTTTTAAGTTAAAGATAAAAATTGGTCAACTTAAGCGTTTTATACGTACAATAACTATTTGAAACAGCAAAAAAATGTTCGTGTTTAAAATTGATTTCGTGTCTGCTTAATTTAAACCGACTTTAGCACAATGCTAAGCTTTTCAAACCGAATAGGCCCTAACGGTTAAGCAAAAAGCTTCGGTAAAATGAGATTTCTGAGAAGGATAGAGGGATGTAGACTGATCAATAAAATCAGTAACGAAAAAATTCAAAATAACCTAGGAGTAACAGTTGTTAAGAAAAAAAATAGAGACGAATCAGTTAAGATGGCTTGGACATTTACTACGCATGCCAGAAAGTAGATACGCGAAAATGGAATGGAAACTGAAGATGAAGAGAAAAAGAAACAGAGGAAGACCAAGAATAAAATGGGAAAAAGAAGTGAGGCAGAGACTAGAAGAAAAATGAGTCAGCTGGAGAGATTTAGCAATTAGCTAACGATATGCAGGAGTGGAGAAACATGACACAGAAATAGAAACGCATACCTCGACACCAAAAGGTACAAGGGGAATTAATTAAGAAAAGAAGAACATTTAAAGAACAAATTTGGAAGTAGTCAAAGTTAAGCTTTACGAAGTTGTATTTTGCGTCACAGTATCCAGAAATTAAATTTGAAACGCATTTGAGATGATAATTTTATGAGTATAAAAAAAGAATTACAACTGGAAAGCATAAGCCTCTTAAACCGAAGAGATTTGTAATTTTGTTGTTTGAAAAACGAATAGATGCTTCTATTAGGAGCTTTCTTTTCCAAGTTTTCTTGGCCGTTTATTTATTTTAAAATTATTTATTACAAAATCAAAATGTGCATATTTCAAGTGTTCCATTTCGTGAGAATTTACTTTAAAAGCTGTGTTTGGAGTAGTGATACCGATATTAATCAGGAACGAACGTTTTTCATCTGATTAAACCTCGCTATTATCGAAGCAGGCGTGCGGTGTTAGGTGATCCCGGTAATCTGATCGTGTGGTTTTAATAATTAGACCTAATCAATACCCCCATGCATTTGCATACGCCTGTACAGTTAGTTATTTAGTTGGGGGCACTCGGATTGATACGAGAGACCTGGACGTCCGTTACACAACTAATCAGATATGATCTCGGCACAATGGACAAGTGGATCGCATTATGGAATGTCATACTCTCTTGTAGATTCCTTAGAAGACAGCTCTTTACTCCGGTCCACTGACTCCGCAATGCGATGCGCTGAGAGCGCCGATTTGTATAGTTCAACCACTTGCCGCTCTTTATAAACAAAACGGGCACTATACCGAACGAAAAAAGTTTAGAATATGTCAAAAAGCTTTTACGGCGACAAAAGATTTTTTCTCAAATGTCAGATCGAACAAACGTGTGTCCATTCACGAGAATCATTCTAGTTAAGTGGTTTATTGTCACACTGGTTGATGGCATTCGAAACTTGTACCTGCGCTCCCATACCGACTTCCATCCTTTTTTTTTGTGCGTCGATCGAACGCTTTTTGTCCTTATTGGTTAAATGTAACGCTTACGTGTAGTCGCTTTTGTAGAAAATGTGTTCTGTCATGTTCCAATATCAATCAGAATTAATGTCGAGTCCATTCGATTTTGCTTTTATTTGATTTATTGGAATCATTATTACTTATTACGTTGTAAAACCCGGGATTCCACGCAAAATATTCTGTATTCTCTTTGGCTTTAGATACAAAACATTTATTTCTATAAATACGCATGTCTTAGTTTATCTTTCAACGTTAATCTCTCCTCAAAATTTGCCAAAAAGGACAAACTTTGCAAAATGAACCAAAAATGACAACGACTAATGGCGATATTTTCTAACATTGATATTAATTTAAAAATCTCTTTAACATCATCTCTGTTAAGGTACATAGGCAGCTTCCAATCCGAATGTATCTATCTATATCTCGCGTATTATTGGAGATAGAAGTACATTTTGCATTTGCAAAGCTCCTTAAATTTATCTTATCTTTAGATTCAAACCAGTCTTAAGGTATAACTACAAAAACTTACTCTTATATATTAAACTGTCATAAGCACCCAGATTAATACAGTTATCAGCAAAACTAACCTTTCTGAACTCTTTTATTACTTTTTACAAGTAAAAATATTCCAAAAAAAAAACTTTTTCGCCACGTTTTAATGCATTTTAAAAGTTTGTTGCAATATTATATCAATATAAAGCTATGTAAAAATTTTGATAAATATTTAAATGCATATACCTCATTTACTTGAATATTTTAATAAAATCTTTACGATTTTGGAACGACAAATGAAGCAAGAGTTAATTTTTGTTAAACTATTTCTACAACTTTTTGTTTAATGCTTTTCAGAATCGCTTAACGTTATTTTGAGTTTCGGTTGTCGAAATAATTAAAAGCGCGTTAAATTAAGTTCGTTTTTATCGCGATATACCTTTCGTTTCCTCATGTAATTATAAACGAAGAAGTCAAAGACGAATAATGAATCTCATAAAAGAGTTTGATTATTTCCAAAAAAGGTATTTTCAATTTAAGATGTGCTGATTATAGTCTTTATTATTTGGCCATTAATTCCCACTTAACTTTAAAAGCGTAAAAGAAAAACATTAAAAGCGTCGTATCGATATTCCATCAAGAGAACACGTTTCGCATAAATCCCAATTTAAATTAAATTCTCAGCGTTGATTTTCCCATAAGACCGTAACCTGTAATATATAGGTCTCATTTTTTTACTATTTATTTATGGTCATATATCGTATAAACTGCGGGCAATTTTATTATAAAAAGTCTCACTTTCTTCAGTGCGGTCTGTAATTATAGGCTAAACTTATTGTGGGCCACAATTTGAGCGAAGCGATGCCAGGAGACGGTCGAAATCTTTGCCGGTGTGAATATTTTTGCTTCGAGATATCGGCACGGACTATATAGACGTTTAATAAGTAACGCCTACCTATTTGAAATTTGATTTACGATTTAGGGCAGGTGAGGGGATCTGACCCTAAACGGGGGGTTGCATTTCACCTGTCCGCGTGTATAGGAATTATAATTTAACTACTTCCGTAGCAGATGTCCCCACGTGCGTCCACTTGCTTCTAATGTAGAGATAACTTGCGGTTGTTATGATTATCTTCACTTATTACGGATAACCACCGTTATTATATTTTATTAATGGTTTCATTGGTCTACAGGCAATTCCTAACCACTGATAACTAATCAATTTCGCCGATCGCGTTTTTTTTTTCGCCTAAGAAACCTGTTGAAAGAAAATAATAACTCGACGGGTTTTTGTTCTCAAAACAAAAACCCCGTTTGTCTCATGGCTCGCTACTTATGTTTAAGATGATTTGTAAGTTTTTATATACCGCTAGAAGTTTCCCATAAATTGGAATAATTCAAGACGCGTTTCCTTTTAAAGACAATAAGATGACATCAGATTTTATTAATAAAATTAATAAGTTTTGATGGTATTTCTTGTAAAACAATTTATAGAGTCGAATAAAAACTAGTTTGTCGATTTTTTTTAACTGTTGAAGTATACACACGTGAACATTACCTTTAAAGCTACTACAGTTTGGTAAACTTATATTTAAGAGAAAAACGACACGAAAAAGAAAAAAAGCTTCAGTGAATTTAGAACAGGCCAAAAGAGCTATATACAGCATGTTTCTTAAATATTGCGATTCCTTATCGAAAATTAAGGGGGGTCTTTTATATAAATTTTTTTCCTTAGATGTCTCCTTTCGGAGTTACACCCCCTAAAGATGAGCGGTAAAATTAAGTTGTTATTTCAAGTATTTCTCAAATTTGGATAAATGTAGGAGAATGATATTTGGTAGATGTTTTATACCTATTAAAAGGTTTCTCAAAGTAATATTTTCAATCATCTCCCACCTTCACAGGGGGCTGAAAAGTGCGACCCCTGTTGTTTTCTTTATCAGAACTGTAGGTTTTACGAGGGATACTAGAAAATAAAAAGAGTTTCTAAATAAATAAAGCTTTTTAAGAAAATTTTTTAAATTGCAAAATTTCAACGCTCAAGAAAGTTCTGATTAAAAAACCAACAGGGATGATTGAAAATTACTATAGGAAACGTTTTAATAAGTGGAAAAACATCTACCAAATATCATTCTCCTACATTTATCTAAATTTGAGAAATAAAATTGAAATCTAATTTTACCGCTCCCCTTTGGGGGGGTGTACCTCCGAAAGGAGACGTCTAAGAAAAAAAAAACACATGAAAGACCCCCTTCATTTTCGATAAGGAATCACCTCCCGATTTTTTTCGCAATATTTAACACCCTGTATACCATAAAGAAAAAGATGACGATTCATGAGACTAAAAACTCAAACTTTTTGGAAATGTATTTAGTACTTTCAGAGGTAGATCTAAAACAGTGAGGGCTTGCCTTGCGTGTCTAAGCTAAAACCTTATAAATTCCGAACTACAGGGTAAAATGCAACAACAAAATAGGTATCTTAATGCCGTGGCTAAAATTTAGGCAAAAATTTGTAGTCCCAATACAAAATTTGTAAGTAAAATAAATAGTTTTGGTTTTTACAACAATAAAAACTTCATAAATGTTATGAATATTATTTGATACGTCTTAGGCATTTGGTTGAATTTTGAATACAATTACTTTCATCTCAATAAAACTTCCAAAAATAGACGTAGGTACTTCAATTTAACCGTAAATATTCCAATAAAAATACGCGCGTGATTTGATTAGTGGAAATAAACATCGGAACATAAATATTCAATTTATGCATTCATCGAGAGCTTTCCGTTTTTAAATTTTTAATAAATCTCATAGAACATTCGGTGTTATTCATAACTTGCCCGGGCACAGTTGGTAACATGATACGACTTCAACCATCACCGAAAGACAAACACCTTGTTTATTACGGGGGAATAAATTAATTGGCTAATTTATTAACGGAATTGTGACAAGGATATTTTTCATTATTTTTGTGTAATGGACGAGAAATAAATTCCAAAAATGAAGCTTGTGTGTACATTTTGAAAAAAAGCTTCGACTAAGCGATCTTTTAATGTCTACCGGCGTTGGAGAATCAACAAAAAATCACAAAAAGTTAAATGGGAAAATACGCCCCAAATAGTTACTAGTTACTGAAGGAATTAACATTTTTCTTCTTCTTAGTGTAGCGTCTTGTTATTTTAACTCTGTATTGGTGCTGTTGCAAGCAAGCAAGACTTTAGTTTTGTTATAATAACAAAACCTGTAGCCAATGATACAATTCTACCAAATAAGTATGTAGATATGCCCAAGTACTGAGCGAGATATGTGTCTTTCAAGCGTTTAGCGAGGTCTAGGTTATAAACCAACTGTGTAAGACAAGGCATAACAAGTGTCCAGTCTGATTGACACGTGAGTTGTTGATTGACGGTGAGATGGATGCGATCGATCCCAATCTGTGTAGATCACCTCGATACGGACCCGCTTTTTATGCCTGCCACCGATGCCCTTATGTTCGGGCTCCGGTAACTCTTGCTTTCCATTTAAAACATACGAGAATGGAACGAATAGTTTTAGGCTATAAGCCAGAGCGCAAATTTGCATGAATTGTCTATCGTTATTTTTTGTGTAATCCTTTATTAGTTTGACTGTAAAGTTTCTTAACGTTATCATAATTCCTTATGAGCGAAGCCACAACAGTAGTTACCAAGAATTCATACAATTCATAAGACTTTAAGTCCACTGCTTTTTGTAACACTAATGGATAAAATAATGAAGGAGTGGAAAGAAAATACAAAGCAAGCCTACTGTGGATGGAATAAACTGAAACCAATATCTTTAACTGAAGTGGCCTCTACAAATGGGGCGCTATTAGCTAAGAACGAAAAGTACTTGCCACATAATCCAGGGGTATAGGCGAATAATTAAGAAGATGCACTTTAAGACAAACGCTATGGATATAACGAAGACTCATGTAACCGTTTCAATGATGCTAGATCAAGAAAGGCTAGAGCAGGTATCAAATTTTAAATATTTAGGAACAATAATTGCAGAGAATTGGAAGAAGAATTGAATAACAGAATAGCTGCAGCTACGAATCTTATCACGCCACTAATAAATGCTTGTTATGTAAGAAGGAGCTCTCAAGAGAAACTAATAATCGAGTGTTTATTGCAGTGTACGTACCCTTTCTCACGTACAGTTCAGAAACTTGGGCACTAACAATAAGGAGCAAAAATAAAGGACCAGACGCAAGAGATGATATTTTTGAGGGAAATAGAAGGATGTTTGTAGACTAACTGATAAGATTAGAGATGATAAAATCAGAAAAAGCCTAGGAGTAGAAGGGCCGAAAAAAAAGGAAACAAAACAATTAGGAGGGGACGCTGGAGCATCTTCAACGCATACTAGAAAGCAAGAAGTCTGTGTCAAGTAGTTTACAGTTCACCAAAGAGAACTATTCATTCCATCCTCATATACATAGTCGGCAACGTACCGATACGATATTATTAAAATCATAATTATACTTTGCATAAATATACTTTATGTAATGATAAGGTAGGGAGAGAACATCTAGTTAGTACATAATTAAACACGCTACACTGTAATATAGTGGGGAATAAAAATTACAATAAGTAAACAATAAAACCACAACTCGTCAGTTTTTAATAACTAGAGCAGGAACTTTACGATACGCCAGATTATATATTCTGGTTATTAAAGTGTTATTTAATAACATTTCTTTCACTTCACGATACATTCAAGAGATGTATAGGGGCAAGTTTCTGTAATTTTGTTTGAATTAGTTTTAAAAACTATACAAGCAAACGCTTAGTGATTTTAAGCAAAATACCTGAAGCGATAATTCTTAATTTATGGATAAGACGCGAAATATTTTTGCACAAAACTTTGGCGTTGATTTTAAGCAGGGACTGAGAACGGAACGAAAACGAAAACGTTAAACGAAATTAACCGAAATTTTTTTAAGAACGAAAACGAAAACGAAATTATTATTTTTCGTTCAAGAACGAAAACGAAATAAATATTTTCCAAAACCGGTTTTAACCGGTTTTGTCGCTATTTTAATTTTATTTATTAAACACAAACGCGAATTTACCTTTTGTGCTGGGGAGACTCCACGAGGCAGTAAAAAATCTCACTTGAAATAAGTGAGCTTCATTTTTCTCCATATATTTACGTGAATATGCATTAACAACTGTATTGTTTATACTTGCGATTTCGTGTAACACAATTAACGGTACAGATATTATCTATTTCTAATTTGTTTTTTAGATCATCAATATAGAATATACACTTGATTGAATATATACTATCAATGTGTATGTTTTATTTGCGTTTAGATATAATAATAGTAAAATTTATTCTTACTTCGAAAAGGACTAATGTAAAAGAAGATTTATTGGAAGATGTGTTGCTAGTAAGATTTAACGGAATGTGAAAATGTATATTGTATGGTATGTACAAACTATAAAGTTAAAGTATATTTCAAGTTAATATAAGTTTTTTTTAATATCTTTTTTATTTATAACATTTAGTAAATTATCCACTTGAATTCATTCTTTTGTCTTTTAAAATAATTACAGCAGGATCTTATTTAATTCAAATGCTTAGATTTTTAGTATTAAAACAAATTTAAAACAGCACTTGCTATATTTTTATATTTTTAGATAAAGATCGTGTGTCTAATTTAACCTAACCACGTTGTGTTTTTGCACCTTACGGGTGTTAAACTAAATAAAATGGTTAAATGTTAATGTGTTTAAGGATTTGGTAAATTTAATATGGCGATGGTTCGCCAGTCTAAAATATGCTGTCCGTGAGATCAAAACCCCATCGTCATCGTTTATATTTTAGTTGAGACGCAAATATTGTTATCGTATTTTTATAGAGGGTTATGGTGACTAGAAAAAAAATTGATTTTTTGACGACAAAAAAATATTGTAAAACCGGTTTTAACCGTTATTATTTCGGTTCACGAAAACGAAAAAAGATTTTTTTCGGTTAGAACGAAAAGAACGAAAACGATATATTTCATTTTCGTTCCGAACAGAAACGAACGGATTTTTTTTCGTTTTTAGTCCCTGATTTTAAGTGATATTATTTTTAACACAAGCTAAAGGCATTTGGTGGCCACATAGGTTAGTTATAGTTTTCTTATCACATAATTTATTGGACTTGATTATTAACCAATGTTGAAACGAAAGGTATTATTAATTAGACCAAAATTCAGAGAACACTGTTAATGAACGAGGTATACTTTATTATTATTGTCAAAATTGTTTAAAGAACTTGTCCTATATAGAAGTGAATCTAATTGGATCCGAGTATATTTATTGCTACCACCGTAATAAAAAATTTGAAATAATTGGGACCGGACAAGATTTTAAATATGTTTACTAGCGAAACCCGCAACTTTTTGCAGGAATTTAAAATCAAGGCTCCGCAAAAATGCTAAAAGTGAACCCGAGTTAGTAAATATGCGGTTTTGGTGGCTAGCTGACAGTCGTATGTTAACTAGCCTCGCATTCTCGGATTTTACATTCGCCCAAACACACTGGACACGAATAATTCAGCCCGAGACAAAAACCAGAATGGCCCTACTCGCTATTAAGTGCCACCAGTGTCGTCTGCACCTACGGCTACCACCCTGAACACGACAAGATAAACAGACACCGATTTGAAATTTTAAAGAGGTTCCTTTTAATACGACAAGCATCTTATCATTACATACAACACCTTTTAATACCGCACAACCTAATTAATACGGAAACTGCTTTTTTATATTAATCGAGGCGTATCAAGGAAATTAAAGCTTAATGAAGCTTCGATAATTACTCGTACGATTTATCATTTTTATTTCTGAAACGTTAAAAAAACCTCCAAGTGTATACACGAGCAGAAGCGGCAACTTGAATCTATAAATTCAGACAGCTTTCAAATAAAAATAAAAATATGTTATTCTTAAAGGTAAATACGTCAACTTCGGCGTGTTTTTGTGGATGTTTGAGGATGTCATGCATCTAGTATAAGCCGTTGCACGCCTATCGCAAACATCTGTAGACTGGGTTATTTAAATAATTGATTTACGACTACAAATCAGTTAGAATTTAAATCATATTAATCCATATATCGTTACCTATTCCTGTACAAAAGCCACAATGAATTTATTTGTGAATAAAAATTAATAGTAGGCCGTAAAGGAGGCTTTAAGAGCCCATGAGTGCAAGGAAAGATTCAGCTTTTACAATTCATGGCATCGTAGATCATTTTCTACACAAATTTTCTTTCAATAACAGCTTTTATAGAAGCTAATCGACAATCAAACGGTCGTTTAACTTATTCGGTACAAGCGGCAAATCAATTTTACACTCTCAAGAGTGGTTGGTAACAGAAATTTTGCATAAATATGTGATGTATTGCTGAATTAGGCCCACAGCGACGTGCACTAATCTACCTGCGTTGCATAAACATTTGTAATCCAACACACAGGAGACCCCGTATTATTCACAGTGCCAAAACCGAGTTTTACGTTCGGTCCTTTTCAATATAAATTATAGGTGGTCATTTAATTATCATTTGTTTGTGTGATCGGTATCGTTAACACAAGTTCTATAAGGCAACAAACGCGTTAAGCCTTGAGTGGAGTCAATTTTGTTAATACGGTGTTAAATGTTTAGAATTAAAGCAAAAAAATATGAAAACAGTTATAGGATACGGGGCTCATGTCAAATTTCTTGATCTTTTCCATGTACATCTGTAATTTTCTCGGGAATCATCAACAGAAATAAGATCATGTACTTTATTCAAGCAGGCCGTGTTATATCTACCTGTGGTGCGTGGATCTCAACAATATCATCTCCGATCGATCGAGATAACACAGCCATCTTGTTAACTTGTTAACGAAACAACTAATGAGTTAACTCATAAGGGACACGATTCAGCGCGTTGCAAGTCATACTTGGACCTGTTTAGGCCGTCTATGCTTAGCTTTGTAGTTCGTTTTCATAGCCAACTTTGGAATAGAGAAACAGCGGCTTATTATTTCGGTATAATACAATCTAATTTAGATTGTTTTTGTATGGGAATATAACAGGGGCGCGCAGGGTCGGCTTAAGCGATGGGTGCTATGAGCACGCGCCTAAATTTGGGAACAGAAAATTTGCTAAACTTTATTTTACAAGATTTAAGAAATAGATTTGATTGTAATTAATAGTTATTTACGTAACAATACCGAAAAGTGGAACTTTACTGGACGAGTAGGCAGTTTTTGGACGAGCCGTAGGCGAGTCGTAAAAGCATACAAACAATAACTTAACAGAAAACTCGCTTGGTGGTATAACGACGCTTGTTTGACAGCGCAAATCAACAAAACTCATCACCATGGCAACCAGCTACTTTCCGGCCTAGGCCGGTAAAGAGTTCTTATTACCATGGCAATGGCAACCAGTTACTTTCTGGCCAGTAAAGCTGTATTTTCCAGCCTAAAAATTGATCGTTAACAACTTATTTTCTGGTCAAATATAGGGAAAAAAATTATCTTGTAATAAAAAAGGTCCAACCTATGATATTACATTTGGAAGGAAATTTTCGTTGAATCAATTTTTTATTGGAATATCTGATAGTTTCGAAAACTAGGAAATTTATGGCCATATTAAAAGAATGGAAAAAGAAATAATACCAAAACAAATATGTGATTAGATTCCGAAAAGAATACAAAAAAGGAAAAACTAAAAACTCGCTCGAAGGACCAAATAGACACGGCGATGGAAAGCTACTATTGTTTAATTTGTTTAACGCATCCCAATTATACGCTACATACAGGGAGAACCATATCGATACGCCTATACGTGACAAAAATCCCAGTCCGACCCTGCGGGCACGCGCAAATGTATCCTTCACGTGTAGGCGTCCGAGCAGCGCAAGGTCAATTTTCAAAATAAAAATTCTACCAATGTTTGAGTTGCTAATTGTTTTATTATTTCTTAGAGCCATAAAATCTGCGCAACTTGCCTTGTTTATCATTTATATTAATAATTAATCTAGTCGGCAACGGTTGAGACTATTATGTAAGGCTTCGGTATACCGTCTATTGTTTTAAAAATAACCTATGTAAATGGCACATTCTCCCACTTAGTTTCGCAGTTTTTAGAGTGTAACAATTTATGCGTTTTATTATTCTATTGTTGTGGATATTTTGTAAATTCGCTTGTTAATTGTGCAACAAGATCGTTCTTTCGGGCAAAATTTAAAAATTTTTGGCTAATTAAACACACGGCTTATTAAATGGAAAGTTGTTTGTTGTCAATTACTTTGGTAACACCTACCGAAAAATGCTGTTTATTACCGGATTATACCTTCGAGTGTTTCAGTTGTGTATTGTGCAGTCGAAAACCCTTTTTGTAAGTGGTAAACACTACAATAACCTTCCAGGGCCTTTTCATATCCTAAATTGACTACCTCTTTATTTACAGGCGCCGGCACTTCTGCACAGAATTTTAAACAGGCAGCCAAAACAAAAAGCATTTGTTATCAAACGGAAGTTATTTTTTATTGTTTCGGTCTAATTAAATTTTGTTTTTTTTTTGTTTATGCTTCAAAACAAAATACTTAATCACGTTACGTGCCCATTTCTGGTTCAACAACTTTTTTTCTGGAGTTCACTGCAATTACATTTCAACTTCCGATGCGCAGTCATTAATTAATCATGGTAAGTCAGCAAAATTAAAATGGACTTTTACTTCAGCCTACATTCAATCTACTACATTTGCAATGATAAAATGCACATTTAACAATGTAAAAACTTAGTTGTTGGATTAAATTGAAGAATGTGAATTGTTAATCCATACATTAAACAAAGTTTCAACAAAACCAACCAATTTTTTTAATAGAACAAGGTTTTACAGAGCAGCTTAGTTGGAAACGTACAAAATTTGCACATATTTAAAGCATAAATAGGAAATTGAAATACATTCCTCAGTAATAACTCAGTTGGCACCATTGTTATTGCCTAGACAAGGTTATAACTTAAAATATTCAAATGATTTAAACAACACAACACTTTTATATCATTGCAATAATTTTAAATTTAAAAGAATCAAAACATACAACGTTAAAAATGTAAAAGAAAATACAATTTCGATTGTTATTTAGCATAAAACACTACAATGGCATGTTGCAAAAGCCATTTAAAATGTTAAATTATAAAGAAACACCCATTTATTTAAAAAGAATTAGCAAAAAACACCCATCAACCGAAACGAATCCGCTCTTTTCTCGGTAATTTCCATGTAGGCAATGCAGCATTTCATTATAATTTAATTTAAGACACATTGTAATTTAAATACAAGGTAATTTGAGGTACAATGATACGTCAGAAATAATCCAACCATTACATGTTAATTTTAATTCGATACAACAATAATTTTAAAGCAAACCACTCGAAAAGTTACAGTCCGTGATTACTACAAGAAGAAACATGTTACATGTTCTTATCTGGTAAAGTAATTACAATAAACCAAAAAATCGTAAATTTTAAACATTCTTGATTAGACTGACAAAAGATTTTTATTGTTTATTACTTATATATTTACTTTAAAATGAAAATATAATTTCTTTAACCAAATACAGTACAAAAAAATGTTCCTTAGCATTATTATTCGTTTACATTTGTATTTATATATTTTACTTATAATTTAGCAGAGTTTATGAATTAGCCTAGTTACAGATTTGTGTAAAGTCAATGTATAAATGTAATGTATAACAAATACATTTCTACGATCCTAATTACAACCACTACAACTGTTAGAAAGAGCTTAGGAGTAATAAAAACAAGCACGAAATGGAACAAACGAAGTAAGCAGAGGCTAGAAGAAAGAGGATTCAGCTAGAGAAATGTGCGCAGTAAGCCAAAGAGGTGGAAAAACGTAATCAAAAACAAGGAAAACGCACTTCAACAGCGAAAGGAAAAAGATGAAGCAAACAAAGAAGATAGTTTTCATCATTTTACAACTTCTTGACTACTTGGCATTCAATTAAAAAGATAATTCAATAAAAAAAATATAAAGAGAAACTAACAACAGCTGGACATTAATGTAACAATAAAATATTAGCCACACTTTATTAATTGCGAGCTACTTATTACCAAATCCACTTTCAGTCTGAAAAAAGCATTAAAATTTTATTTATTACACACATTTAAAACGAGGAAATTGAATTGTATGATTTAAAACAACAGGTCGATAAATATGTTGTCTAGCCGAACAATCTAAATCACTTTTACTTTTAAAGATAGCAATAAAACTGACTGTATCTGATCTACGGGGTGCTTCAGAAGTTTCTCCAATAAAATAATACTTTCGGCACGATGACAAGAAGTTAAAAAGTTTAATTTTTTACATGAACCTGTCTGCTCTCATTCACAACCCGCAAGTTTTAAAATAAATAAATATTTAACAGCAAATTTAGGTCTCTCAAAATTACAACTTAATTTTGTAAAAGCTAAAAGTGCTTCATATAATAGCCTAATGTTTTGGATAAAGTTTAAGTCAAAAAACTTAAAAATCGGATTGTAATTGACAAAGTTATAAAGCAAATATCCTAATTAATATTCTGGTATTTAAGTTTTACGCTAATGAAACGACAACAAAACCATGAAACAAGTACAGAAATGTAGTGCTAGCTAAAGCACGAGAAGCAATACATTTAAATGAGTATTTTTGAATTAAATATTGCAATGAAAACAAGCACAGATCACTCAATCATCCAAAACATGTTTGGATGACGGGTCCTGCTAAAAATTATTCGTTTTCTTCGCATATATCACAGCCTTTTTAATTAATAATAAATATCTGCTAATACTTGTCACTTTAAATAAAGGCCGGGTGTATGGTATGGTGTAATATTGTTGGCGGTACATAAAGCAACGGAGTTTTCCCAAAGCACAGAGCACGGGTGCGACCGGTGTTCTACCCAGGGCTACCACATTCCAAGCGTACACTCTCAGACACCGGCATTTCGTACTCCCGCTAATTCATTTTACTCTCAGCTCACATATTTTTCAACATCACTCGAAAAACAGAACAAAAATCACACCACTCCACACTACCAGACAATTTTATTCGTTAAGTAAACCGTAAGGAAAATTCTATTGGGCACAAGTCACGGAAAATCTTTGAAACAAGCGAAAATGTCAAACTTATTTAGGGAATATTAGTATGAAATTCTTCGACCCAGCCACAAATCCTAACTCAATCTAACGTAATCATGGAAATAAGATTCGTTACAGAAGTTATATTTTTAAAATAAATTTAAAATGAAGAGAGAACTTCTAAAGTGTTCGAGACGCGCCTCCCGGCAGTGTTTAAAGTCAGACCAGCGATTGATAAGTAAAAATCAAACGCAAAAAAGAAACAACACACGGTAAATACAAGGAAGGTAAGTATTTATTTATCTACGCGAAAGTACTTGAAGAAGATTGATAAAGGACACAATAATCTTTTTCTACGACTACTAATATAAATGACTCTGACAGTACAGCCTGCATGCATATTAAGGGGGTCCTTATGCCCGATAAGCAAAAGGCACAGTTTTTTTAAAGAAATGATCACAGTAGATTTACGTCAAACACTTCCTGCATGCTTAGTAAGTGAGTTGTACCGCACGGTAAGCAAAACGCACACTTGTCTAGGAATGTCGAAGTAGACTTACGTTAAAATTGACAAGACAACGTAATTACATGTGTATATTAGCCAAAAAGCCGTTAAAATCGTAGGTAGTATGTGATCGTAGAAAAAGTTTGCTACATAACACGAGTTGTAAAGCAATTACGCACTCCGTGCGCAAGTTTTCCACTCAGGCGTAATATGCTTCTTACAACTCTTGTTATGTAATATACCTACTATTTTAGGTTGATAATTACAATCATAATGTAATGTAGGTTGTGTGTGAAAATGCACGCACCTAACAAATTGTTTTTGTTACATAGACTGTAGTATTTGAATATGTTTCTATACAAAAAATGCCTAATTACATGTTGTAGACAAATTGTGGCGTCACATTAAAGATATTAATTCGAAATTTTGATAGTAAACGACTAATATGTGAGCTTAAGATGGCCACGTTCGATATTACCTATTACCATAAATAATACATGAAGAAGTCGACATTACATACACGATCCGGATTTTCTATTAAAATTAGTTATACTCGATTTTTTTCCGATTAGGGAAAATAATAACCCTAAGTAATTGTGTTTGTGTATAACTTTTTTAATGTTATAACCAGTCAGGTAGCTTCTTATAACATAAGTAGGCGTTTATATAGAAGGTAAATAATAACATCAAACATTAATAACTTCATAAAGAAGTCCTGTTGCTTGTGTAGTTGCAGCTTTTAAAAAATTATAAATTGTCACCTGCGGTGGTCGCTATACCAGCTGCGGTTATCATTCTTATTATACAGCCATTCAAAACATCAAAAATAAATTACTACGTATAAATTACCAGCACAGAAAAACGGCGATGATTTTATTGAAATTTATTATGCAAATACGAATAAGCCCGGCAATAAAACCGAATTTATCGGCGGCCCGTTCTAAAATTTAATTGTGCGCGGCTATGGGACATATTTCTTATTTAATTATCAAACGTACACAGTAAGGCAAACGTATTCCACCGGCCATAAATTATTTAACAACAAAAATGAGCGCTCGTCGCGAGACATTAGCTGGCATGTTAGATTAATATAACCGCAACAATACAAAGTAATTACCCATGAATGGTGAAAATTTGAAGTCGTATGTACAACCAGTTATCGAATATTTTAAGTCGATTTTTTTTATTAGGGATATTTGACTTTGATTATTAATAAAAGTGACTTTGATCGATCGATCCGCGACCGTACCACTTCAAAATCGCAGTGGCCGTGTTGCAAGGCGACCTGAACAAACAATCGCGAGGCGGTGTAATTTCATTGTGATAGCCTCAATTGTAAAATCATGCAGTCTTACATACCTCTGGCGAACTGATGTAGGTACAGTTACGAGTAACTAACTCTGAGCGTTATTACAACGTACTTAAAACAGCGTATTTATGTCGCTTGATTTTTGATTAGATTGCGTTTGGTTGTGGTGGGCTGTGTTCTGCGAGTTAACGTCGATAACCTTGCCGAGCGGTACAGTAGCGGTAACGATTACCCCGTGAACTTTAGACAAAAACTTTCTGTAACACGTTCAAGGCGAAATATTTAGGTTGTTGCATCCGGTTAATCCATCCTTCCGTAGTGAAAACGACGATAAGAAATCGCATTTTGCTCTGTGGTGAGTAAAGTCGAGGCGCATAAACGTTGCTAAATGTAACCTCGCTCAAAATGCATATTTCACGAGTTTGTTTTAGGTGTGAAACTCTAATTTGGGCAGGATTAGCGAAATTTACCGACCAATGTTCGTTGGGATGGCAAAATTACAAGAATTTTGGGAACTGTTGCCCAATTTATCAAAATTAGACATATTTCAACATTCAACTCCCTTAGTAAATATTTTTGTAGGCAAAATTGATTTTCAAATTTTATTGATCGATACTAATTTTAAAAAATTGGTGATTTGGCGTAATTTTAACAAAAAGAACAAAAAAATAAATATATAATTGATTCAGTTTAGGGGCAATGTATCAAAAATGTCTAGGCAAAGTTGCAAAATTAAAAAACCAAGTTAGTTAATGTTTTAAAGGGAACTGGTGAAATGATTTTGAAAATTCTTTGATGGATTATATTACGAGAAAATTAATAATTTGGCGAAAATATCACATAAAGAACAAAAAATAAACCCATATTTGCCATACGTTAGGGACAATAGATGAAAACTATCCAGGCAAAGTTGACAAAGGTTCAAAAATTAAGCGAGCTAGTCAAAGTTTTTAATTAGAACTGGCCAAATGATTTTGAAAATGCATTGTTGTATAATTCAATGAAACTAATTGGCAAAATTATCACAAAAAGATTGGAAAAGTAATACATAATTACAAAAATTAGAGGTCATGATTGCCTAGCACATTTCTATGTCACCTCATCTATTGTTCAAAACCAAATTTTAAAATATCTGATAGCCAAAAATATCATGGAATATAACAAAATATCATAGACGAAATAAATTCTCATAAAAATTATTATCAACTTAAAACATTGATTGTAAAATAACTTCTGTAAAAAAAAATAATGCAAAACCACAGTATTAATTTAGGTGTATATTCTTGTAAACCGTTTGCTAAATAGCACTTTAAACAATTTTTCTTTCACCACATTGAAGAACTACTCCTACATGTTTTGTTTATTGAGGCCTTTCTTTTGCAAGACAAGCAAATTTGCTTGGATATTTCTGATGATCATAAGCCAACACTCAAAATTTTGCAATTTCCTTTGAGGATCGACTGATAGATCTGGTCAATATTGCTAACAGCTACTCTTCATGAAGGGTTAGACTTTGAATTTGGTCTTAATGTACTCGCATATTTATGAATTTAAAACACAATGTAGACTGAGCTGTTATCAACTGATGGGAATGTGATAAAACACTTAACCAGCCTAGATTATCAGTGCATCAAAAATTTTCTCCACTACACCAAAAATAATTCTTATTTTACGCTGGCACACTTTCGCCCTCTCTGCTTGTAATTCCCGATGTATTATCACTTCTAATATCTCCAACTGGTGTGAATTAATCCTAAGCTGCTAATTTCGAAACGATTATCACAAGATAACATCGATTACAATATTAAAATTGATAAGATCTAGCCAACAGCTTACTTCATACACATTATAAGAATTAAACAAATAAAAATGTATCATATTACGCAACAGCCGTACTAAATATAGACAAATGCGCGCAACAAATGTAGTTCCGCGGAAAAAACTCAATCCAACAGCTTACTCGGAATGTTAAACGCAATGTTACGTAATCCCAACATCTTTACGTACTATGAAAATAAAATTACAGCAGAGAGATACCGCGCGCGTTATGAAAAACTGCCAGTAAAGCTTCTTGCATACAAAATCTATATTGTAGCAAGTGACACCATCTCTTGTGACAATATTTACCTAGCATATGTTTTCATTTCCATGGTGCCTGATGGAGTTATAATGCGCTTTAGACGCCATATTCGAACATGGCGTTGGAAGCGTGAAAAGTCAATATCGCCGTTGCTAGGAACGGGGTGTGAAGTCCTGCCCCCGGGGTCCTGCGCGCATGTACACGCATTCACATGCTACCGAAGCCACCCTTTATTTCATTTCACCCTCAAAAGCAAACGATAACCTACAACGTGGCCCGAAAAAAGAGGAATGCTTATTTTTCTTGTAACTCTTTAAGTCACCACACAATTTTTGTTATCGTTGGCTTAACTTTACTCAATATCTTAGGCTCTTATTTTAAGCATTAAAATCTCTGCTTGTAAATTAAGGCATGAATGCATTTACAATGGACCTTATCGTTGTAGATGTAGAGGGACCAAGTATTATATTTATCTATATAAACCTATTTATTATTCCTACGTGTTAATCAAAATTTTTTTAAATCCATCAAGTACTTGCAAAGATAAACAAACTCAAAACAGTTGAAGATTGTGTAGTGATCTTACTCTGTGACTAACAAATGACTGCGCTTTTAACAGTATCGCATCGTAATTGACAAAACTCTGCAAGGAATTTATCCAGGGCCGGCCCTAGTAAGCGCGGGGCCCGACGCAAGGACAAGCTGCGGGACTCTACTTCCCACAAAAAAATATTTATCCATTATCATACATATAATTAATTTTTTTAAATAAAATTTTGAACAAACATAAGCTAAAATAATATTATAACAAACATGACAAAACATAAAATTTGACAAATTGACTAAAAACGGAGGAAAGCAAAACAACTCATATTTTTATAAACGAAAGTCAATTAAAATTAATCTTTCTAGATTTTGTTTCGTAAAATCTTTTAATAGGTTGTCGAAGTCCATCTCCCTCATGACTTCACTTTCAATTGACATAATTGCGAGTGAATTTAAACGTTCTTCAGAAATAGTGGATCGTAAATACGTTGTAATTAATTTTAATATTGAAAAACTTCCTTCGCCCGCAGAGACTGTTACCGGTATAGTAAGGAAGATCCGTAGGGCAATGATACATTTGGAAACGAGGTTGGACGATTATTACAAGCCAAATATTTAAGTATATTTAAAGGATTGCAACAACTTTGTGGAATAGGTTCTTTTAAAGCTTCTATTTCTTCCGCCAACATGAATCCATTTAAGTCCACCGTTTCGCCGTATTTAAAAGCAATTTGTAAATCAGCAGTACATTTTAATGTAGTCTCTTTGGATTGATTGTGAAATGTTCAGGAAAAAACTAAATAAATCTATGGTCTCTTTTAATTGTTTAAATCGATGTTGAAGAGACTGCAGTTTTCATCCAACACTTGATTAAAACAATTTATTTTGTATGCTTCCTTTGCATCAACAACAGGGTCGTCCGAGGAATCGTACGCAAATTGCCTTTTGCTTTTCCGTAAACGTTTCAACTGGAATTGCGGAATAACATCAAAAATTTTTGCAAGATCATTTGCACCGATCAATACATCTTTAAAAACTTTTTCTCGGTACACTCTAGCCATTGCACAATTTTTCAAAAGTGAGTATTCCCGAAGACAGATCTAAGGTTTCACTTTGTAATTCTTTGCTCACCAAGTTCACTTGGAAAAGCAAATCATGCCAGAAAACTTAAGACACCAAGAATTTGTAATCTTTCATTTGAGTGGCCAAAGATTCTGCTTCACTCTGCGTTTCCGTAAACGTTTCAACTGGAATTATTTCACGAAAGCTTTTGTTAATTGATTTGATGATAATATTTGATAAATAATCTATTACATTACTGTGGTATAGTTCATTTATTAAGATTTAGTATTTTACTACTGAACAATAACTTTTTTAAGTGGTATGACAGAGAATTGCTTTTTGTATCTATGCTATTAATAAGCATTGTATTTATATTTGTTATTTTTTGAGCGCGGGGCCCCTTTAAGCGCAGGGTCCTAGGCGAGGGATTCGGTGGAATGTTCTTAAGGCCGGCCCTGATCTTATCAATCAAGAAACTAATGAAATAAGAACTAAAAACGTTGATATTTTAAACGCCAGCCTTGGGTTTTGCCCAAGCAAGGATTAAGTGTGGCTATTACCGATATATACAGGGTGTCCCCGTTATCACCGCGAATATTTTAAGTGGTGATAGAGGACCTTTTTCTAAGAAAAAAATTCAAGTAAATTTTTTTCCTAAAATCAAATGCTAAGCTGATATCAACACTTCCTTGATTTTTTTAAACTTCTGCATTTATAAGACTCTGTAGCCGAAAATATCAATTTTATCGTAAAATACCTTAAAGCTTTCAAATAGAGCATAAAATTCTCTACAAAATTAGTTCTATTTATTTTTTGTCTACAGGCAATGGTTTGAGAGTTATAAAGCAGTTTGTACAAAAAAATGTACAAAATTTACAAAATTTAATTCTTTCTTAGACTTTGCAACCGCTGTATCTTTAAAACGAAAGGTTGTACAAAAAAACCGACGGCTCATTCCGGATAGCAAATTTTATGGGCTACAACTTTGGTCAAGTGAAATTTTTTGAAAATCAAACCGATTTTCCGGTAAAGCTGAAAATATAGAATAGAGTGCAAAAACTAAATTTCCTACAAATATTGTTTTGTATTTAAAAATGCTTTTAAAGAGAGTGCGATTACGTGATTGAAAATGATGGAGGTCATTTTGAACACTTATTGAAGTAATTTTGTGGTTACATGTTAATTTTATTGCGTCCAGATGGATTTGCATTGTTTTGAATTTTATCGTTTGTTTTTTCACCTTTTTCGCTATTATAAACATTTCTATGATACATTTAGTTTTATTGAACAACATATTTACCGAAGTTGTAGTCCGTTAAATGCGTTATCCGCAATAGGCATCAGTTTTGCTCTACGACGTTTCGTTAAAAAGATGCGGCGTTTTTTTAAATTTACATAACTTATTTATATGCAATTTTACAATTTTTTGTTAAATTTGTTCGTTAGCTCCTTAAAAAAAATAATAAAGGGTGGTTTTCTGAAGAATTTCAAACTTCATAAAAAGCTTTGAAACTGATGAGATACATAATTTTATGAATGTTGCCGATGCTATGGCATTTTTAAATACAAACTATCATAATTACCGGGAGTTTTTGTTTTTCGAAAGCGATAAAATGCAAAACAATGCAAATCCATCTGGACGCAATAAAATTAACATGTAACCACAAAAATACTTCAATAAGTGTTCAAAATGACCTCCATCATTTAATTACGTAATCGCACTCTCTTTAAAAGCATTTTTAAATACAAAACAATATTTGTAGGAAATTTAGTTTTTGCACTCCATTCCATATTTTCAGCTTTTCCGGAAAATCGGTTTGATTTTCAAAAAATTTTACTTGACCAAAGTTGTAGCCCATAAAATTTGCTATCCGGAATGGGCCGTCGGTTTTTTTGTACAACCTTTCGTTTTAAAGATACAGCGGTTGCAAAGTCTAAGAAAGAATTAAATTTTGTAAATTTTGTACATTTTTTTTGTACAAACTGCTTTATAACTCTCAAACCATTGCCTGTAGACAAAAAATAAATAGTACTAATTTTGTAGAGAATTTTATGCTCTATTTGAAAGCTTTAAGGTATTTTACGATAAAATTGATATTTTCGGCTACAGAGTCTTATAAATGCAGAAGTGTAAAAAAATCAAGTAAGTGTTGATACCAGCTTAGCATTTGATTTTAAGAAAAAAATGTACTTGAATTTTTTTCTTAGAAAACGGTCCTCTATCACCACTTAAAATATTCGCGGTGATAACGGGGACACCCTGTATATAGATAAGGAAATTGTGCATAAAGTGAAATTTTCCAAGTTCTTTTGGACCACTCCGTATCGTATGAAGTACAGCGTGTTATTTTTTTATCGATCACGGCCCAGATTTTAAAATGCAACGAAAACGGGGGCACAAATTATAACTGGAGCACAATTGCTAAAATTGCTAAAAACAATAAAACGACTGAGTTATATCCTGATTTGGGAACGAGATAAGATAAGGATGTGGTTATCGCGGTTCGCAGAGGAGCGCGAGTGTTGCAAGTTGTACGACATTTAATAATTTTTAAGTCGGCAATTACAATAGATCATTAATTGTTCGGTATGGCCATTATCAGTTGGAAAGTTGGGCGCGGTCTTGCTAGATTAATTATCACAACCGAATGCTCGTGATATTAAAAATGATCGAATTTACATCAGAAAATTGGTTCATATATCAAGCAGCTTGCGGAAAGTGCTGCTCATGCAATTCCGTTTGAGAGGTCGAGTTATGCTTTACGTTGAAGGATGTTTGGTTCGCTTTAGTCCCATTCAATGATAATTTAGTAATATTGTTTTCTCGCTTATAGCTTCTGGATCGAGTCCATTACACTGATGTATGGTGCCATAAACATATGCACAGTTAACAGTCGGACATAAACCAGCGCGGCAACAAAATAAAATGTGTATGATGTGTTTGACATTTTCGTCGGCGCACTATTCTGTATCTTATAGAGCCGGGCAAAAGGTTTCGTTGCCCCCGGGCGAATTCGCCGTGTTTGTTTTAGGGATATGCGATTATGCGCCTTAAGGAATGCGACAGTAGGCAGCTGGGCCTAAGGTGGATAATATATGTTAATATATGTGCTCTACATATTATCTTTGTCGGCGAGCTCGGGGCCTCTGGCTGCCAACAACGGGTAACCTCCTCCGCTTCACTTTGGCTCATAAAAGTCACTCGGGCTTGAATAACAAAATCTCTTAAGGTCCCTAGAAGCACAACTTATTCGCAATATTACACTAAGAACAAAAAACCTTGAAATTATTAACAGATAGAAAGTGGCTCACATTTTTTTTTTGGAAAATCATGAGAGCTGAATGTCATACGAGGGTCAAACTGAATTATCAGAGCATTAAAAACACAGTTAATATTTTTAAATACGTTCACAATAATTCCCTCTAGCAATAATATACTTCATCGTTCTTATTTTCCGGTTCTCAACCAATCTTTTTCCGGAATACTTGCATTACATGAACGACAGTATCAATCTCCCCCTAATACAAGAGCTTTCTACCCCAAAAATGTCTTCTTATTATTAATAATTGGTTCCTCTGGTATATTTCGTGTCGAGGAAACTGTTTCTCCATCCATGTCGTCCCATCATTGGCCAACTGTGGCGCATCTCCCCAGTTGATCCCTTTTTCTTCTAGTCTCAGTTCGTTTTACCAGTTTGTCTTGGTCTTCCTCTACTTTTTTCCATTAAACTTAGTTTTCATCCCATTTTGGGGTACCTGCTTTCTGCCATGCGTAGTAGAAAGCCATCTTAATTGGTTTGTCTTCATCTTTTGCTTTAAGATCCAAACAATCACCAAAAGTTGTGCATTGCCAAGTCAGGTGGACGCAGTGAATGCTCTATTACTGTCTTTTTTTTCAGCCAAAATCTGGTGAATTGAAGCTGCTGAATGAGAAAACGCATTATCGTTATTGAGCATTATTCCCTTGCCTAGAACCCTTACCGAATACTTCAGGAAAACATTTTTCTGCGTATCATTTCGCTGTAACTGTCTTCTGTACGTCTGGCTTAATTGCTCTGACCAACTTGACCACCACAATTATTACAGAATTCATAATAGGAAATAGCCTACACTTTTTTTAAATACTACCGAAGCTTAAAGCAACATTAAAACGTTTATCTGATCAAATTTAATTTCATTACCATTACAAATCAATTTAAAAAACCAAGAGCTCGCTATGGATAGCAAAAATATTTTATTGATGGCGACAAAGTCATACCCACACGGAAATCTATTGCTTAATTACTATAATTACCGACATAATTATATATTTGAGGTAATTCCATATTGAACACGCGTATTTTGATTGGTAGATTAACTGCTTAATACGACCATTCATCTAGTGACCACTGCATGTCTATCGAATGATCTCTTTGATTAGAATCAGCAGTAATGAAAAATACGTGTTTACCTAAATATTCCATTATTGAATACAGCACAAATGATAAATGAAGGAAAGAAAAAATTGACGAAATAAATTATATAAAAAGGATCAACATTTTCAAAATTCTAGATTGTTTGTTTTTGGAAACGATGTAAAATTTTTTGTGTGAAACAATTGATTACAAGACGAATAAACATGGTTTGTGGATCACATTCTATAGGCCTATATCCTTACAATAATTCATGAAAAAAAAACAACTCATTTAACAAGAAAAGAAAAAATTAATAATATTTAATACACTTAGGATTACATAAGAATGGATTGGGTTAGATTGGATTAAATTTGGTTGGGTTATAATTTGTTTAACAACTTAAAGATTGGGTTAAGTCAAGCCGGATTTAAAATTTGTCTGTTTTTCTGTAAGATTGGGTCAGATTGGCTGAGGTTAGGTTGGATTAAGTTAGGCTAGGTTAGGGTAGATCCAATATTATCAAAATCGTGAGACTTTTCGGCCAACTATTACTTGTTCTAGAATGATTTAATCAATCATCTTACGACAACAAAAATACAAACGTTCATTAAAGTCGAACGATAACATAATTCTAGGGAATTTATTGGTACAAATGATGGTAATACATGTGACAGCAGATAATAACGGAAGCAAACGTTCGCTGTATGTACAACTAACTGCAGTAATTACAGTGCAAGGCCTGCATTTGTTTCAATTTCTATTCTAAACAAGTGAAATGAGTTTCAATTGCAAATAGTACTGGTTTTGAAATTTTGATGCGCTCTGATATTAGAGCACATCAAGTAGTGATTCATTTCTTGCGTTTATCATTATAAGTACACATGATGTGAGATAACTGTTATAGAAATTATAATTGCTAGGTACATAATTTTGATTTATTGCTACTTTACGTTTTGCTGTTTATGGGTATTTACGACAGTAATATTTTATGCGCAATGTCTTCGAATTTTTTACCTCAAGAAGAAATTTACGTCGTTTGAGATTAGGGTGCAGCTAAAGAGAACACAAAACTATTAAACACTAACAAGTAAAACAGTTTTACAAACTTTCTAGTGAGCAAAATTAGTGCAATATCGACTATCCTAATAGTTTGGTCTTATTCCATACAGATTTAGCAAAATTCAATAACGTTGTATAGATATTTCGCTTATTGTCAAAGAATAAAGCATGAAAAATGTGCATTTTTCTGTAACAATCCCAGCACCGTCCAGAAAAATTTTCTTCCACTTCCTGTTTTTGAAAGATTTTCAAAAAACCTTTTTTTACGATTTAAATGATGTGTTATACAGGGTGTTGTATGACCAAACGGCCAAACTTAAGGAGCATGTTCCTTGAGTCAATTTAAGCAAAAAATGTTGTATAAACCTAGGCCTTATAGACCTTTCACATTTTATAAACTACCTTTTAAGAGGAATCCAAAACTGTAATAATATACAGGGTATTCTATTTTAAATAATTAGGTTGGTTGCCATAGCAAAAAAAATACAAAACAAAACAAAATCGAGTATACCATAAAGCGCAAAAAATATAGCCTTGCATCTTTTATGAAAAACATTTTGTTCTTAAATCAATATTTTAGAAGACAAAAGCGGTTTTCATACTTTTTTATGTTAAAATTGACCTTTTTTTTATAAACTTTGAAGGTCAATAACTCGATAACCATCGAGTTTTGTACTATGGTTTATACAACATTTTTTGCTTAAATTGACTCAAGGAACATGTTACTTAAGTTTGGCCGTTTGGTCATGCAACACCCTGTATATCCATTATTATTGTAGACATCAAAATAAATGATGACATTTTTTTAATTTAAGTTGTGCAGAATTTAATGACGCCAATGAAAAAGGTATTTAATTTGATTGGAAATTTATTCAAGTAACCTGGATTTGTTTAAACGGCAACCATAGAAGACTAAAACATTTTTCAATTCATTTTTTTTATCTAGCAGATACAGGGTGTCCCCGTTATCACTGCGAATATTTTAAGTGGTGATAGAGGACCTTTTTCTAAGAAAAAATTTCAAGTAAAATTTTTTCCCAAAATCAAATGCTAAGCTTGATTTTTTTACACTTCTGCATTTAAAAGGCTCTATTGCCGAAAATATCAATTTTATTGCAAGATACATTAGGACTTTTTAATAGAGCATAAAATTTTCTACAAAATTAGTTCTATTTATTTTTTGTCTACAGGCAATGGTTTGAGAGTTATAAAGCAGTTTGTATAAAAAAATGTAAAAAATTTACAAAATTTAATTGTTTCTTAGACTTTGCAACCGCTGTATCTTTAAAACGAAAGGTTGTACAAAAAAACCGACGGCTCATTCCGGATATCAAATTTTATGAGCTACAACTTTGGTCTCGTGAAATTTTTTGAAAATCAAACCGATTTCCCGGAAAAGCTGAAAATAAGGAATAGAGTGCAAAAACAAAATTTCCTACAAATAATGTTTTGTTTGTGATTACGTGATTGAAAATTATGGAGGTCATTTTGAACACTTATAGAAGTAATTTTGTGGTTACATGTTAATTTTATTGCGTCCAGATGGATTTGCATTGTTTTGCATTTTATCGTTTTTTTTTCCACCTTTTTTACTATTATAAACATTTCTATGATATATTTAGTTTTATTGAACAACATATTTACCGAAGTTGTAGTCCGTTAAATGCCTTATCCGCAATAGGCATCCGTTTTGCTCTACGACGTTTCGTTAAAAAGATGCGACGTTTTTAAAAATTTACATAACTTATTTATATGCAATTTTATAATTTTTTGTTAAATTTGTTCGTTAGCTCCTTAAAAAAATGATGAGGGGTGGTTTTCTGAAGAATTTTAAACTTCATAAAAAGCTTTGAACCTGATGAGATACATAATTTTATGAATGTTGCCGATGCTATGGCATTTTTAAATACAAAATATCATAATTACCGGGAGTTTTTGTTTTTCGAAAACGATAAAATGCAAAACAATGCAAATCCATCTGGACGAAATAAAATTAACATGTAACCACAAAATTACTTCAATAAGTGTTCAAAATGACCTCCATCATTTAATTAGGTAATCGCACTCTCTTTAAATGCATTTTTAAATACAAAACAATATTTGTAGGAAATTTTGTTTTTACACTCTGTTCCTTATTTTCAGCTTTTCCGAAAAATCTGTTTGATTTTTCGAAAATTTCACCAGACCAAAGTTGTAGCCCATAAAATTTACTATACGGAATGAGCCGTCGGTTTTTTTGTACAACCTTTCGTTTTAAAGATACAGCGGTTGCAAAGTCTAAGAAACAATTAAATTTTGTAAATTTTGTAAATTTTTTACATTTTTTTGTACAAACTGCTTTATAACTCTCAAACTATTGCCTGTAGACAAAAAATAAATAAAACTAATTTTGTAGAGAATTTCATGTTCTATTAAAAAGCTTTAAGATATTTTACGATAAAATTGATATTTTCGGCTACAGAGTCTTATGGTGCCTGTACACCTGAGAGTAAAGTACTCTCGAGAGTAGCGTCGCCAAGGATACAGCCAATCGCGAGTTACTCTCAGGGGCTGTATCCTTGGCGACGCTACTCTCGAGAGTACTTTACTCTCAGGTGTACAGGCACCATTATAAATGCAGAAGTGTAAAAAAATCAAGTAAGTGTTGATATCAGCTTAGCATTTGATTTTAGGAAAAAATTTTACTTGAAATTTTTTCTTAGAAAAAGGTCCTCTATCACCACTTAAAATATTCGCGGTGATAACGGGGACACCCTGTATAAAGAAATGGTTATTTTTAAAAGACGAAATTTAAAATATTTTAAAACCTTGCTAGTGTGTAGGAAATAAGAATGTACGGTAAGCCACTGGAACATGACACATCCATTGTAAATATTCATTTAATAAGGGAGATACTTATAAAATTCCATCGATTTTGGAGCACCCTGTACATTTAATTGCAGTCAAATGTCCGCATTATAATTAATTGACAACTTTTACACAGTTACAAAATCTGTGCAGGGCAATTGAGATGTAATGGCACATTTTGTATCACACCAACTCCTTGTAAATCAGTTAAGTTGTGATTAAAAAGTAGTCGGTCTTATCTTAATTTCAATGTTACTTAAATTGATAAACCGAACCCAACTGGTAGCTGGCTTGTAACAGTGTGTTTTAATCAGAATTATCTCCAGTTACACTAACTGCTATCATCTACATAATCATATGTATTGGGTCAGTTTATATAAGGAAGATAAAACTAGACAAGATTGTTATTTATCAAAAGCCGCCTAATGACGGTGATGTTATTGTGGTGACATGTTTCCATATACGGTAACCCGTTTTTTTTTTAAATAATTTACGCCACATCCTAAATTTTAATTCGCGGTAATTTAAGTGTGTGTAAATTTGACAATATAGATACGGCAGAATAACAGGCGCAAAAAGTTGTTTAACATAAAAATGCGCTTGTTTTTTTTGCGCGGAATATTTTCGGTTACAAAAAACTTAGATTAAAAAAAAAGAGTGCACACTAACAGCGGCTGGAGCTGGTTAAAATTCAATCAACGACGAACGATTTGAATAACAAGTTAATAAAGCAAAATAAAAATATGGTAAACCAACAGCACTGATTTAAACATAAAAAATGGTTTTTACAAATCAAGATCCGAGCCCATAGAGTCGGTAATTAATTAATTATGTTGGCATAAAATTGTTGCATAATATTTGTCGTTTTTTGTACTTACACCGATTTTTTCACAAGCAATAATTAAAATTTTTCAGGCCTATTTTAAATTTATTAAGAAACATTATGATGGCAAATGTCATTATAAATATTTATCTTAAAAAAATATATTTAAAGAATCATTATAGATTGTTGAATATGATTTTTTCCTTTTTGTTTATATTTAAATAAAGGTTAATCAAATAAAAATTTTGATTTAAAATAACTATACAAGGTTTCCCAGCCAAGACGAATTATTCGATAGCTCTGTTATTAGTAATAACATTATGAAAAGTTAAATACAAAAGTTGTTTGTAGTCATTTATTACATAACCTAAAATTATTTTCAACTATGCAGTGTTTTGTTTTTGCGCTCTGATTGTTTTTTTTATATGAAACATCCTGTATATTTTGTAATTTTTGGATGTAAAATTAAATTCTCTTTCAAAAATATTACAGGTTGTTTATGTCTAAAATGAACCGTTTTTGAGTTATTAACGTTTTTTTGAAAATTTTGACAGATGCAGACCTTTATAAAAATATTTATATTTATTAACATAAAGACACCAGAGAAATTTACTCTGGTAATTTATTAGACAATATTGTCATAGTGATTGTTGACTAGTTACATTTTTAAAATAATATACAGGATATTCGTTATACTCGGTCCATTTCGCTAAACTTTAAACGCATATAAACCTTTTTTTTAATGGAACAGCCTATATATTTTTACATTTTCTTGTAGAAAATTTAATTATCTTTCAAAATTGTTAAGCATGTTTTATGTCTAAATATAATATTTTTGAAGTTATTTCGTTTCTTATGATTATTTGCGAGTATTTTACCTAAAATATCGGTAGTAGCCTTTGAAAATTCAAAACAATTTGTATAAACTGCCAACCAGAACAGTTAATCGGCACAATTTCCACTATTATGCGACTAAAAATCCATATTTTTTAAGAGTTGTAGATACATAGCATAATTGGCAGCAAATAACACGTTAACTGGGACACCCTGTATAAGTAGCTGTTTTTAGATTAATCCGTTTTGCTAGCAAAAAAATCTTATGAATAAGTTTATTTTAAGAGCGAGTGTGTTAAAACTGTATCAACAGGGACACCCAAAACCAATCTGGGACAATTAGAGTTGTGTTATAAAACCTAACAGCCTACGTGCGTCGCTTCTAAAAGCTAATTGCCCAAGTCCACTGCTCTAAATATGTATTTTTTTGATTTATAAAACGCGAACGCAATAATATAAATCACCGCTAAAATATGCAAAAGAAAGTAGAATTCAGAGTACGATTAAATATCACCTATTGACTAAAAACAATAGTTGTGCGGACCAGGTGTTTGGCTGCAGTGCCTTGGGCGCAACTATGATTAATATAATCCTACTGTGTGCTATCGCAAGATCTGTGGTCCACACACACTTAAACATCATTGCCTCCACATGAAACACGAAAACCGGAATACGCGTACTTCTATAAAACTATATTTGCATTTATAAAAGCATTAAACAGTTTTAATCTCTGGTTTTTTTATCGATCAACGGTTTGGAAAGATCTTAAATTTTTAAATGCGATCGAAAGAGATAAAAACATAATACTTTATTTGCAATTCAAATACGTAATCGCTAAATTGAAACAAAAAACTATTTAGGTACAGTTTAAGCAATATAAAATCATTTCTAGTCGATAAATCTAAACCAATTCTTAATACAGTAAATTAATTGTTTATAATAAGTATAGGGTGCTTTAACAAAACAGAAATTGTAGCTTTTTTTCATAAATTTATTATTAATGCAACGGTTATCATAATTCCAAGCTCAAACTTAGCCAGTTTTTATTTTTGAAAGTGCTATAGGCCAGATTAAAAAAAATATATATCAAAGGTATCTTTAGTTGAAGATGTGTTGCTTTTTACTATTTATTTTACTAAGGTAATATTTTTTAAAAGCTCTATAATAACCATTAAAAAAAAACTTGCACAATTAGAGCCGGTATTATATTTTTGCGCCAGCCCTGATTAAAATTGCATTAGTCTATACAGGGTGATCGATTAGGACCGGCAGTAAAAATATATGAAGAATGAAAAAGAGTATTGATCTGAAGTTCTGGCTATGACCATAATGGCACCTGATCTGTTAAATGAAAGTATTTTCAAGATAGCGACACTTCCGGAAATACCGGAAGTTGACATCTACCTTCTTATTTCAAATACAATGATCTATTTTTTATTGCATTTTTGGATTTAACACGTTTTTTTAGTGGGACTTTTGATAGCATTCCCTATACATAAGTGCAGTCTTTTTTTAGATTTTTTGACTTTTTTGAAAATTTTTTGATTTTCATCGTCATGCTTAATATCATCTACCGCCGCCATTTTTGAGGAGAAAACGCCTAAATTGAGACTATGCATAGAAGAAACCTTGGAGTTCATACTGGAATTTTTGCAATCGATGCATTACTTACAGGTTGTCCAAAATGTAATGTTATTTTAACACAACTTCAGATCACTAAAACTGTTTTTTTTTCAAACCCAATGCCTCAACTTTTTTCCCATTTTCTAATGCAAAATTAAATTCTGCATCAATTCGTATTGGCGTTTCCTATACCTATCTGCAATAGTTTTCGAGTTGTTAAGAATTTTTGATAAAGTTGAGAGAAATTGTAAGGTTTTTTAATAGTGTCTTGGAAATGCTAACAAATGTCAATATTAATAACCGTCAACCACTTAGGTTAGGTTTACTTATGAATGAAATTTCCAAAATTTTTATGTTTTTCGGAAAGCACCCAAAAGATTAAAAAGTTTTAAATTGTATAGCTATCAGTTTGTGCAATTGGTTCAAAATTTCATTTTTATTAACGTTAATCAATTACATTTTTAGTGCCCTTAAGCTATTTGTATTTTAAATAATACACCAGCGTTTTGCCTTTAGCTAATTTTAGTTCTAGATAATTTGAATATTTAAATTCAAATCATAAATGAGAGCGAACGAATATCAATCATTTTTATTATAGCTACTGTGATGGTTTCTAATCATTATTGAGCTTAAAAAGAGTTGCATATTTATTTTAGACCAAGTTCCTTATAAAAATAATAATTCAGCTCAAAAACTATTTAAATTTTATTGTTATTTAAAAGACACTAGTTAAAAATTGCCGATTCTCAAATATGCATCATTTTAATTAAGTATCCAACTGACTAGAAAGTTGCTACAGATATTTTAAAAAATTTCGATCAACTGCTAATTAAAACCGTAAATTTATTTCTGTAAAGTATTGGTTAACACTTGCAGTTAATCATACAGTTTCGTATTATAACAGTCTATCAAGCGGAATTTATTATGTTAATATCAAAATCTGATTTAACTGTATCATTTTAGCCGGCTCTGTCTTAATTGTGCTAGAAATGTCTCGGATGAAGAAAGTTTATCTCGAGGGTAACATCAATATATTATTTGCACTAGAAACTGGTGGCTAAATAATGAATGTCAGAAAGTATCAACAGGATATAGTCATATACAGAGTGGTCCAACAGAAGTATAATTCTAGTTTACTTATAATTATTTGCCTATAGTACAATTTTTGCCTTAACGTTGGACGGATTAAAACATTAATTTAAAGGCGGATGCAGTTTTGATCAGGACCGGCACAAGAGTATAAAACCGGCTCTGATTTTAATAATGGTGCAAGTTTTTATTATATACAGGGTGATTGATTGGGACCGGGCATTAAAAATATATGAAGAATGAAAAAGGGTATGGATCTGAAATTTTGGTTATGACCATAATGGCATATAATCTGTATGTAATCAGGTCAAAGATTATTTCAACGAGGGTAAAAACTAATATCTACAAAACAATTATAAGACCGATAGTTAAGCACGGGTGTGAGATGTAGAAAATGAATAAAAAAGAAGGAAAAACATTGCAGGTCTGGGATAGAAGGTACTACGGAAGATATTTGGGGGGAAATGGAAAGAGAACACTGGGAGAAGAACGAATGAGGAACTGGAGAAATTATATGGTCAACCAAATATGATTAATGTAGAAAAGACACATAGAATGAGGTGGTTGGGACATACGTAAATCAAGATTGCTGGAGGAAAAAAATAACGAAACAAGCACTAGAGGGAGGAGTACGGGAAAAAGGACGAGGGGAAGACTCCGGACAAAATGGTTAGAGGTGGTGAAAAAGGAAGTGAAGATGAAAGAGTGGAAAAAAGAGACAGAACATAAAAAAAATAGAGAAAAACATGTTACAAAGTCATGGACCAGCTTGGCTTGTAGAGCTGATTAAATAAAAATAATAATCGTGTATTCAAAGAATTACAATTTCAAAATTGCAAAGAAACTCCCAGTTTTCTTGATATTTTTTTCACTCAGAGTTAAAAAAAAAATTGTTTTTACTGACGAAGCAACGCGAAGCTGTAAAACTGGTTAGGAATTAAAATAGCACAATTAAATTAGTATGAGATTTTTTAAATTGAATACATAAACATAAATTAATGCAGTTGCTGTTGAATTTACAGTTATAAGAGGATGCTCTTTAAACTTGTTGATGGCAATAACTTCACAACCACTACAAACACTTAAACATTTTCAAAATCGTTTCGCAAAGTCCCGGAGATACTTAAAAGTAAATTATCGCGAGCACATAAATTGCACTTCGACAGCTCGTAGCTGCAGATTTACAACACTGACGCGATATTCACGGCCCGCGGGCTCCAACACTACCAGAAAACATCAATAACATTGAAATGAAAGGTGCTACTTATGTTTTAAATATTTAACCTGATAATAAGACGGTGCACATGTATTTGCATAATTCTCGACACCTGTCCCTGTGGACTTGCGGCCGTACTATTGGGGAAACTCGTGCCATGGGGTTAATAATTCATGTGGAGGAGGAATTTTCGGATAACTGACAGCTACGCACAACATGCCACTTCCTAAAAACCGTGGTCGACGACATCGTCAATCAATAACCACAGAAATATCTTCCGGTGATTCGAAATAGCCGGAACTTCTAATATTAGATTATCGAACTGCTTCGCTGATTTTTGGAACTTGATTTCAACGAAGGAAATTAGAATTATTATTGCATATTTAGGTATCGTGTGAATTAAGACACCGGGTGCTGGGATCGGGGTTTACATTACACCATTGCACGAAGTGTAAGTTTTTAACAAACACGCAACGAAACGTTATCAGCAATAAACTGACGGGCGTAAGTTTTTTAGTTTGTGAATTATGTCTGTGTTACAAAGTAACATAATCCAGGGCAATATTTTAGTGCTTTTTTGGTCAATTAATCAAGTAGCAAATAGTTGGTGCTTGTTTTTCTGGTTGAGATTAATTTGAATGCAAAACGTCTCGTTGGATATATTGTCGCGAATATGTTAGTTCTGAGATAGGATGTACGTATTGTCGAATACACGCCCACACAAACACGCCTATCTGAAATGCTGCAGATATTCTTCGAAGGCGCGAGATTCTATAAGTGTCCTGTCGGATTTGTAAACGTGTGTTGCCGGTAGAAAATAAATTTGGTAGTGGCAAAGTCGTTTAGGGAGCAGATGATTGGTTTGCAGTCACTCCTTGAACGTTTGTCACTCGTTTATTATTTACAATACCAATTATATGGTGGCTTCTTTGTGTAAAAACATAATAATTTATATTCAGAACGTCGTTTGGTCGCGAAGCCTTTTTCATTAAGGTAAATTGAATAGTGTTTGCCCTCTACAAGTCTACATGATGTATTGTTATTTTTCAATCCATTTCTTTCTCCCATTGTGCTCTGCTATCTCAATCTGCGATGTTTATCGTCATATTTCAGGCACAATGCTGAACCCAGGTTCACGCGGCGCAGTAGCACACTCTTATCGGTGGATCTACTCACTCAAAATATGTTTTTAAAATTAACTTGGCCGAGCTGCGCGGAGACAGAACTTCTTTCAATGGATCCGTTCATAACGTAATGAGATCTAGACGATTACCGCTGCACACTCGACTAACACATCCATTTGTTATTCCAGTTACTGACACCGAATAAATGATTCCCGCAACTTAAACCGAGAATTGCTTCCCAGAACAATTTCAAATCCGAACTTGTATCGACTCCCTTAATAATAATAACGAGATCATATCGTAATTGCCAAATTTATCACACACCTAACACTATTAAATATAAAATCTGTCACAGCCAATATCACCAACAAGTTGACGTAATTTAAAGATAATAACTAACAGCGCCTTACGAGGTGAGCGCCAAAATGTCTTGGCCTGACTCTGAAAGAAACGGCGGAGGCTCAAAATTAAATTTTATTTTCCAATATAATCCCCCCTGACCCTTTTTGTCGACGGACAGACCCTGAGCTTTCTTGGCGGGGCTCCTTTTCGCCTCCATTCCATCGATTCTCTTTTGGACCAGGATCATGGTAGAGAACCATGGTTTCATCCCCTGTAACAATTGTGTTCAACGCGTCCACACAATTTTCTCCACAGATCTCCAAAAAGGATCGAGCACATTCGACACGACGCTGGCGCTAAACTGCTGAGAGATGTTTGGAGACCCACCTTACACTAACTTTATTCGTGCCTAACCGATCGTGGAGGATTCGGCGAATGCTTGTATCTGAAAGCCCCGACATTTTTGTTAATTCTTTCACTTTTAAGCGTCGATCGCCTGATACGAGTTCCTCAACAAGGGCAATCTTTTTGTCCGTCACCACTTCCACAGTCCTTCCTGTTCTCGCATCATCTTCCAAGTATTCTTGCCTCATTCGAAACCGTTTTGACCAATCTTTTAGCGCAGAATAAGACGGGAATTGTCCCCGTACACCCCATTCAGTCGAACTTTGATGCTTTGAGGAGAAAGACCTTCGCGAGTAAGAAATTTTATCAGCTCGATACTCAATTTTCGTACTTCTGACATCGTGATGAACGAATGACAGTTATAAGAAAACTAATTGACATAAAATCGATTTTTGTTTTTTCCAGGGTTAATATGACTTGAACCATTGTGTTAAGAAATATTGACCCGCCTGCGATCAGGCCGGGAAATTTTGGCGCTTACCTCGTACATCAACCGAAATAACTACACATGTTTACAAAAACGCGACCAATAATTAAATTTCCTAATAATAACGCGTCCTTAACAGAAACAATTTAAACCTGAATTGATTTTCCGTGCATCGCCACGCTTGTGTCTGGATCATCGTAACAAATGCGAGATCACCAACATTTGAACGTCGCCCCATTAGCATCGATTGCTTTGATATTGTTATAAAATGCAGAAATAGAACATGAAACGAACGCTGTTATTACTCTGTTCCCTCGCTATTAATTTAAACTTCCTTTATAATGCAATAAACCAAAGTAAGGCGGAAAACTGCCGAGTCCAACACACAGAACCGTATTATCTTAATGAATATTCATTTTTTCGCTCCTGATTTACTTTAGCGGAAGTAGAATAAGACGAAGAGACCAGTTTTTGGATTGCGAACAAATCAAAATGATTAACTTAACTATCTTTGATGTGATTACTGCTGGCAATAGAAGAAATTTCACGCTTCGATTAAGATAATGCATCCGTTTTGCAAAATTAATTATCTTTAATCGTATAAAATTTGTGCAACCATTAGGATGTTGTTTAATTATAAAGTCTTAAGCAGGATCGATCGAGTGCAGTTACTTGCGAAAATATATGTTAATAATTTTTTTGCAGCCGCCGATTTATGTTTCAGAATAAGAAAATTGTTCGGGGAAATTATTTGAGAGATTTGGGCTTAATTCCCGGCAATAGTGATTGCGTTACGCGCGATGCGCACCTTGCACCTACTCGTTCGGCGTAGTTTACGATTTTACAACACTGATATAAGCGCGTTTCGGCCGGAAATACAATCAATCAATAAAAAAAAGTGTCATAAAAGTACTTACCAGTCTTCTTTTAGGTTTGATGAGTGGCCTATTCTGTCCGTTCATCTTATAATAAAGTCCGCAGGCATTGCAGAGGTAGTGTCCGGTTCCGTCTCGGCGCCAGAGCGGTGTACTCGTCGCCCCGCAATTAACACACTCTCTACCCTCTGTCAAAGCAAAATTAAACATATGTTAGAACGTATATGTCACTAAACACCCACTTTCAATATTAGCAACTCAACTCACCCTAACTGTAACATGCGCTTAATAACATGCTTCGGTTCTTAATAATTACTTTACGATTTCATTTCCACCTCGCATATGCTTATTAGCGCGCGGTTATAAGTAACGAGTCGAAATTCAATTTAAAACCATCATGTTTTTAAATTGGTAGCACCAACAGTCGAATATAATTCAGGCTTGTCACTAACAAGCAAGTTATCTCATTCCATGCGCGGATTTATTGTGGTTATTTGCTATTTAGATTAGTACAACTGATTGCAGTATGAAGGTAGAAATATTAACGGTTCGTTCTCATAAATTCCTTTAAGCGCCACTGCCCATATAAATTGCTCACTATTAATTATTACTGCGGTACAAAAATGTCACCTTAAGGTGAGACGTTTAATTTAGCTATAATTAAAGATTTTGAAAAATCGAGTTGACAATACGTTTAATTTGTCTTACAGCCGTATTCATAATCCTTCCTTATCTTAAGGATTGAGGAAGCCTCAAGGAAGCTCGCAACCTCCCTTGAGATAAGGTAGCCAATAAGGTTCCTTGTTCGGTCAAGGTAGATTTATGAAACATGAAACGGGGAATAAGGAATCCTTATTCCTCAAGGAAGGACTATAAATACGGCTGTTAAAAAACAATTTAACGAAAAACAGTTGAATCACTGCAAAATAATTACTGATTTGGGTAATATGCTGTTTTAGCGTCCCCTATTGCTACAGCACACATCTTTATGAACACAATTTTATAATAAGGGACGCTTAAACAGTAGATTATCCAAGTTTATAAAGAGTTTTTATTCCTCTGAATATTTTGTTAGCCCTATCTCTTGATAGTAAGAAAATAAAGGGCCCAGTACCAATAATGGAAGTTTTCTAAATTATATCAAACTATAAGGTGACTTAAATCTTGATTCTATATTTTGCTTATGATTTTTTGGTCTATTAACCGACTTTTAATATTTTTGGCTTAAACCTTTACCAAAACAATAGGCAGTAATAGCTTACGTATAAAATCTGTTGAGCTAGCTAGCTCAACATATTGTTCTAACCTTCCCTGGTTAGAATTAGATGTGGAGACCTGTCAAGAATTTTTTGTAGTATAGGTACAACTTATTGTTGCAAATATAAGTCTAGTTTTGAGTATAGAGTATACAGGGTGTGTATAAATTGGCGGAAGCGCTACACGTGGCGATGTTCTTCGTGAAATTCTCAGTCGAAAATCTTAATACAAAAATGTTGTACCATGCTTCCTATGGCCTCAGAAACCATTTAAAGAAAAAAAAATTGGCAACATTGCATACATTGATTTGCGTTTGGACATTTTTTTATCAGCAATTTTTACTTAGGTATTTACAATTTTTGTTCGAACTGAAAGCCTTCAGTTCGTAAACATAGCTGCAAACTTTTGGGTATCGTAAAACACAAACTAGAAATAATTGCGAGAAAAACAGAGATGACAGCTAATGACAATGTTGCCATATGTATTATTTTCATTCAAATCAGTGATTTACATATTTTCAACACCAATTTTTGAGAGGAAGAACACAATATCTAGGAAAAAATACTTTCGAAATTTATTTTTATTCCAAATTGCAGCTTTTTCATTTGCAAGTATTAAATAATAACGCTTATTAAAGGACTAAATGTCAAAGCTTTGAGGACCTCTTGCAGACACAGCAAGCATGGTACAACATTTTCGTATTAAGATTTTCGACTTAGAATCTTACGAAGAACATCGCCACGTGTAGCGCTTCCGCCAATTTTTACACACCCTGTATAGTCCAAGCCAAAAATCTCAAAAATTTGGTGACAAATAAAAAAGTTACAAGCAAAATTAAAAAGCCGGTTTTTTAACCATCCTCATCTTGTTTAATTTAATGTTTATGTTCTAATCGAGCTCCCTGTACAACATTTGTTTCAAAATTCTTGTCACAGTGACAATTATAAGCCAATACGTCGTAACAAACAATAATAAAATCTCCATACGTACTTGTCGACGTTTTACGGTTCCTTTTCTGTTGTAACAAACGCAGGGAATTCGCCGAAGTATTTATTTAAATCACCCAATGTGAGAATGATACAACACGCACACGTATGTTTTTAGATAAGACGACTTATGCATCGCTTATCTTAATAGTTAATTAAGAGATCTGAGCACGGCAGTAATTAAACACGCAGAGAACATAATTAATTAATGGGACCTGAAAATATTGTGCCTAAAGAAGGTATGGTGGAAGATGACGATTGCTTCACACAAAAAATTAATAGTCTAAGCTCGTTTGATGACAACAAAAAAATGGTTTAATCTTAACGAGTTGGTAAATTACGAATTAAAAGTTTTATATTCACTAACAATCGCTTCAGGCTTAAATTTAAATCATTATCCAGTTCCATCAATATTTATATTTAATTTCTTTCAAATCCTTGTATACATTGTGTTTGACAAGGAATAGCTATAAAATCAATTTAAAAAATCTTTGTAATTGGTCTGGCAACTTAACAACAAGTCTTTTATATACATACATATAAAAAAACAGTGTTTGTTTATTAAGCCTTTTGATATTAATAAGTGTGGTTAAATATTTTTGTGGCTTAAAAACAAAGAATTAAAATTAACTGTAATTGATCTATGTAAAGATAGCTACAAAAAAAAAAGTTTGTTACTTTAAACAAGTAATATTAGACTGGGTATCCACTTACAAAATCAAATTTCCATGGTAATCAGATATTCAATACATTATAAGTGAAGAATATCCGTTTATGTTGAAATTTCGTAAAATTTAATTTACTATAAAACTGTTAACAATGGTACAGAGGCAGAATTGCCGTCTTAAGTATTCTTCCACCAAAGTATTCCCTGCTTGTGTAATAAATACGCGAGCCTGCTAGTTCGATTACTGGCACAATTCTGAAGTAATGACAGAACAAGGATTTTTGTTGTTAAAACTGCGCTTACTACAAATCACAATGTCGGTTTTATCTCAGTGTAATTAAATAAGCATATGCGTGTGGTCTGTAGCTTAATTTACAAATGACATTTAGTACTTAGCGAAGCCTCTATATATATTATCGTATCGTTTAATTATTACTAGACTTTTTACGTACATAAATATATAAACAACACACATAAAATACGATAATGGTTATTTAATTAAATACTCTATTGCTACAAAAGCTCAAACGTGCAAACTTTCATGCGACAAACTTGACTACACAACATGCAATACACAAACATCGACAGATCTGACGTTTGTCCGCGGTATTCAGAGACGCGTTATCAGAAGCAAAAAATGTTAGTAAGTCCTTGAAGTAAGACCAGCAAATAGTATCCATATAAAAGAAGGAGGTTAGATTGGTTTACTGTCATTTATATCCATAAATTTTACAGCTTTTTTTGTTGGTACTTGGCCAAACGTTTACAAATATACAACAAGCGCAAGAAATCATGGCGAATGTTGGCAAAATCCCTGGTTATGGCCATTAATTACAGCGCTTGCTGTATATAAATATGGTAAATAAACGCTTTAATGATGCAAATCGATGTAAAAGCGTTTAATTTGCGAGTTGACTGAAATACTGCCCCTTTAAAACGTTGAAGAACACCTTTAGAAACTACATCCAAACTTCATAAACATTTAAATACTACTCAGCGAATATTTCCCTAATTTATATACTTAAAAGTTGAAAGTTTGTGGGTGTTATTTGAAAAACAGACGACAAACGATGTAATAAGGATTTCTTGGACACCCTGTGTAAGATATAAAATCTTATTAGTTCGTTTTTTGCACCTATTTTTCTACCCACGAGAATCATTTACGTAGCTACTCTGATTTAACTGTAAATAGCAATTTTGTTTTTCGGCTAAACCCTTCTTATGCATTAGATAATTATACATCTCAAAAAATATGATTAATATAATTACGAAGATGTTACAAAAGATTATCCACTTGTTGCGAAATGTTAATAATTTACAACTATGAATCACCGAAAGATGTTAATTCATAATTGCAACAAATTTGCGAAACAAGTAATTAATTAAAAGATTACTATATTATGTGTTTACCTTGCAAAAGTGTTATATCTATTAGATCTTTATTAGAAATTAAATGAACGATGTTGCATGTTAATATTTAATATGAGTTATAAATCTTAAGTGAGTGTAATATGCTGTATTAAAAATTAAATTTTCTTGCCATCTGATTTTGTTTAATAAGGAGATTTTTGAGTTTTAAAAATTTATCATGTGTTTAATTTTTTGGTCGAAAATATCAGTTAAAAACAAAATTTTAAATAAAATATTTCTTTGGCAATTATTTCTCCAAAATAACAAATAAAACCTACTAAATCAGCTTCAAAATTTGTAGAAAATGTTTTATATAACTCAAAACAACGTAAAAAACTACATTATTAAACAATTTCTGATGGATTTTTATTGAAATATGTTTTTTATTACATATTTTAGTAATAGTTTGTGAAATTCTTATTAAGCAACAAATATAGTAATGTAAGCATTTAATCAAAAAAAGTAAGCCCAGTTAGATAATAAACAAAGCTTATATTTTGGAAACTTTATATTTTACTTCTTAATGCAAACATTGCATAATTTTCCTAGGCAGATATATTTTATTGTGTCTATGTTAAATAATATGCAATAAAATTGCAAATATATGCAAGTTTCTTAACACGACCGTGAAAAAAAATTGACTCATGACCTGATTTCGCTAAAACAACAAAAAATTATGAAATCTAGACTTTTTTCTTTCCAGACTTGGCATATTAATTTTTTTTTAGTAAACCGGAAGCTCTATATCCGCAATTTCCTCACTTAAAACATAACAAATTTTCTTTTCTTACAAGAAAAGTGAAAACGACGACTTTTGGAACAATTTCACGCAGTTCCTTACATTTCATAAATAAAATCATGACTTCATAATAGTTTCAAAGCATAAATTTTCAAAACCCTAACAGTAAGAAAAAGCTTGTTTCATTAATAATTAATATTAAACTGTCATTAAAACAATAAATTTTGTAGATCATTACATCAACAAATGAGAATTTAGTGACATTTTAAGCTGATTTCGTATCATGTAAATTAGATAAATGTACAGGGTGTTTAGTGTTCTTGAAAATGCATGGCTATCTTGGTTACTGTTGCTGCAAATCATAACTACATAGCTTAGAAAATAAGTAATAAACTAAATTAGTTTTTTTGCGTATTAAATCTAAGCCAGCCACGACATGTGGAAAACAAATGCTTCAATATAATCAGCGCTTAAAAATGTACAAGTACAATGTACGGGTTTAAGAAATCCGTAGCGCTTATAATAACCAAGATATCTGTGAAATAGGTTAGGAAACACAAAATGCCAACTTAGTTTTTTGTGATCTTCTAAAAAATTAACTTAATATAGACGGAATCGCCCAAGCATTTAAAACTCTGTGGCAAGTTTTCGACGCGTTTCCCTCCGATTAGTTCAAGCGAGTTAACTAACCAAATGCAAGCACACCAGAGCAAACAACGATGTACCCTAATCGATTTCCACAGTATTCAGTGAACCCCCGACCCCAACCCGCGCCGCCTAGACTAAGTAACAGGAACCGATCAATTTTACACAACATTGGTTCGGCACATATTTAAACTCCAAAATTAGGGTAAACAATTCCTTATTTTATTATACACGATAAGATTAGATTGTCTGGCCCAAGGGTAGATGGAAAGATGGTCGGGTGAACTTTAAACACGCGTTCTCAATTAAAATTAAACGTTTTTTAACATTTGGTTGATAGAAAAGTGTGCCAAATAAATATGAAGCTTCGCCAAAGTTTTCTTTTGTAAGAATCAAGTCTTTCAGAATTTTGAACGAACGAAATTAATACTAAATAATTTAAATATATGTAATAGCATGGTCATACCTTGGCAAATAACCTAATAACAAATATTACTGGAACAAGTCTCTCTTAATTTCATAATTAATCCAAAAACAAATCAGAATATTAAGCAAAAATTATTCAAGAATGCTTTGAAAGTACAGCAGTAACGAAAAAAAAATTTAAATCATTACAGCATTTCAAAGTTCTCATTATTATTAAATATCATTGCTACTTTGAAGTGGTTATAAACTTTTTAAAAAACGACAAATAAACTTGAAGTGTTCCATCTTCGCCATTACAAATAATACAACCAACATCCTGTGCATACACTATGCACGGTTTTTCCATTTAAAACTTCGGATATATCAAGTGCACTGCAATTAAGCCTAATTAATTTAGAAATCATAACTCCTCCAAACTAGCTAAGAGTTATTTTACAATTTAGGTTCCAATTTTTTTGTCAAAAATTCCAATTACGGAATGTGTGATACTATCTTTTAAATTTATTCACATTTTAATAAAATTTATTGACCGCTACGCCACATTTTGTATCGTATCACAAAGAGCAATTAAAATATTTCATAGCTCGCTACTAGAAAAAAATATGTAAATTCGGTTCAGTTCCATGCATAATATGACAATACTAGGATTTTTTTGACCTTTGATATAATTTTTGCACCTCGACGCGTTCACATCGCTTACATTACAGTGGGTAATAAAGTATTAAATAACGTATTCTTTAAAGACAATAATGGGAACGCAGACATAAGCAAAAACGCTTTTGTAAAGTAACATTTACCTTACTTAAAAATAATCAACCGTATTTAAAATTTTAAACACATGAATTTAAATTTTGAAATTTGTTGTAAAGAAGTATACAGGACGTTGGAAAAAGTAAATTGTATAAACCCATTGTTTTTATAACCATTGGCGCGCTAAATATGGTTGAAAAATTAATAATATGCTCTAAAAAATAGTTGCAGTGAAACAAAAAAGAATCTAGTACTGCATTTCAAGTAAATTGCAGCAAATGTAAAAAAAAATTATATAAAAGCAAATATTAAAAATTATTCAATATTATTCAATATCATATAATTCATCGTGTTTAATTGTTTTAATGTTTTGTTTTAAAATGATTTAAATAAATTATTATTTAAACAAAATTCATCGGCGAGTAACAAAAAAAAATTGGCAGCAGCAAGCAACGCACTTATTCATTTGACATCATTCTACAGTAGTTCCCTGCGGTATTTGATTATTACAATTTACTGATGCAAAATATCAAAACACATAAACGAAAAAAGATTTTAAAGCAAGAAAATTTACGTTGTTTCAATAAATACAAAGCCACCCTAGTTGACCATTAATAAAAATGCGTTTTTATCATTTATCTCAAAATCGAAACTATATTGAAACAACTTAATGTGGACAAATTATAATAAGTAAACTTATCGGCAGACAAAATTATCCTGCAACGAATTTAAAAAATTTGCTTATTTAGTTTTTCCTTCATAGTAGAGTGCCATGGATTTAAAAATATGAGCATCGCTAGGAAATTTTATAAATTTTTGTTTAATTTAGCTTGTCCACTATGCGAGTTTCCAGTTTTTGCTACTTTATTTGGCACAAAGTGACAGGGTGGACCAAATTCGAATGTTTTACGGGGTATCTCGGTTACCGTAATAGATAGCGAAAATCTGATTTCGGTCTCTTGGGCTATTTTATTGGGAAAATAACGACAATGCAATCAAATTTTTTCTATCAGATTCTTTTTGACGAAAAATGAAATTTCATCATTCTTTATTTATTAAATTAGAACAAAATGTTACATAGGCTTTTTATACAGATTTTTATGCCTAATTTAAAAACAAACGTATTTTTTTTTAGTTTTAGTTGTTATTATTGCAAACATCACTTGTTTACGAAATCATGGCAAACTTTGATGATCGAATTTTTACAAATTTGGCCTTATCTCGGTTATTTTTTGCAACAAATATATAAAACTACACATTTTTAAAAAGCTAAATAAATACTCTTTCACATAAAGTCATGGCCAACTAGGGTTTCCATTAAAAAAAAAGTAAGTTTTCTCCATATCTCAAAAGTCAAGGTGGCTAAAAAATATTACTTTTGTTTTTAAATTAAGCAAAAAAATCTGTATAAAAAAACCTCTATGACATTTTGTTCTAATTTAATAAATAAAGAAGTTATAGCAAATTTTCAAAAATGATGAAATTTCATTTTTTGTCTGTAGTGCCTAAATGGAATCCGATAGAAAAAATCTGATTAAACAGGCGTTATTTTCTTAAAAAAATAGCCCAAGACACCAAAATCTATCTATTGCGGTAACCGAGATACCCCGTAAAACATTCGAATTTGGTCCACCCTGTATACTGACCGACTCGAAATATAAAGTTTATATTTTGAATATTGTAAAACTATTCGAGCAGTAAGAATTCTTTCGTTTCAGTTTATTTTCAAGTCGAGGTGTTCCATAACGTAAAAAAGTTTGATACAGAACGTCAATTAAGGTTATTTGGTGGCATCGTGGGGTAACACTAACGATCCAACTGATTTGCATTTTTAGTTGATTCGGATGGTTTAGAAGACTCTTGGAGGCTGGAACTTCGATATATTAACACCAATTAGGAGTTGCTGTAGCAGACGTAAACAACCTCGTTTACTTAGAAAAAAATTAAGAAAATGTCAATTTACAATTCCTTGCTTCGTCCACTTGTTAGAGATATATGTTCGTCGAGTCGACAGATGGTTCGTGTTTTGAACACCTGTTTGAGGAATTTTATAACGAATTTACGATTAGATCTGGACGGCCGAGGTGAAATACGGCATAAGTCACATTTTCAATTAACACAGAACTTCATTTGTTTACGGGAAAATAATACAAAATCCACACCAATTATTTTCCAACGCGAGTGTATTCAAAACCATTTTTTAATTTCTTAAAGGTCAGTCAAAAGAATCTTCTTTGGAATCAATTTAAATTTTATAAATCTCGAGTCCCAGGAATGGAGAAATAATTGATCCTGTTAAAAATTGTGCAGCAATACAAATTTATTTGCTCATTTTTTACTTTTTGTGTGACTTCCTTATATTCGTTAAATTTCATCCAAGCAAATATCAATTTATCGGTCCATTATTGCACGAAATACCTTCGGTAATGCGTAATCTTTGGAGACATTGAAACTACCAACTGTAAAATTACCGGAAAAATTGAACAAACGCAGCTATTTCAAATCAATTCTACAAAATCAGTCAGTCGCAAACATGTCAAGAAACCACTTAAATACAGAATAGTATCCACTTTACCTCAGAACCCACAAACTTTGGACGCAATCTGGATTTATTTTAACCTATTTTAACGCAAGTAACCAACCTATATACACATCCGAGGTATGCTAAGAGGATTAAAGGACAATGTTGCGGATATTGTCAGAGCATTAGCTGCTTATTGGCCAGGTTATGAAACTTTATATGCAGCACCTGGACTTATTTTGAACGATTTGCTTAAAGGACTGAAATTTCGAAGCGTAAGATGTGATTATCTCGGTAAAAAAAAGATGCAAAGTAACAACAGCGAAAGCTATTGTTAGGATTTTCTTCTAAAGTATGAGTCACTGATTACCTTATAAAACGCAAGTGCATCTTAAAAGTAAATACACTCTCTGGAGTACCTTTGTGTACATGCGGGTACAAAACAATACAAGCCTGCGACATCATTAATTAGGATCATGGCACCCCTTGATGATTCGTTCCCACGCACAGTTCCCGCGAAGGTCAACTTGCAAACAAAAGACTGTATTTCATACTCATTACGCAGTCACTTTTAGTTTCATTGCAATTTTTTAATTAATGTACATCACGCATCGTCATAATAAAATGGCGGATACTGTGCAACTTGTTAATTGTCCTAAGATAACGGCGAAGGAGCGGATGTTGCAAACCACGACGGAGGAAGGAGGCGTTGCAGCCGAGGCCAAAGAGTTGCGGCTCTTTCCTATTGCGACAAGAGGTGCAACAACACTGAAAAAACGGTGTAACATCGCCACTCAAAACAAGTGAATCACACCCAAAAAATGTGTGCATGTGTGGCACACCAAAAACACCGCGTGTTATAAAAAAAGCTTGCTCAAAAATTTTCTTGCTTGAATCCCCCAAGAAATTAAACCAAAAAGCGGAAAAATTTAACGAAACATAATTAGTAAAAGAAAAAGAAAATTAATCTTTACAACGTTGCCCAAAAATTGCAATTTTTATTTCGCTCACAATTTCTTATTTGGATTTTAGAAAAAAATTTGGCATAAAATATAACAAATACACCAATTGATTTTCGTTTTTTATCCACTGCCTTTTAAGTACAAACAATTATTTTTAAATTCTCTGCTCATCTTAAAACAGTCAAAAATCTAAATTTTTGAAAATTCCCTGAGCACTTCTTTAAATGTACAGGGTGGTCCAAATTCGATGGGATTACATGGGTATCTCGCTTAATAGTCAAGATAGAGAAACGGTTAAATTACCAAAAATGTGCACTTTTTTGGGACAAACCCAGAACAGTTCTCAAATATATTCCATCTTTTCCGGTTTTTCTTGTTTTTTTTCACGGCCTACTTTTTGTTTTTCATGTTTAAAAAACCTTTGTAATTTAAATAGGTCATAGCCAACTATAGCTTCCATTTAAAAAAAGGTAAATTTGTGTCATAAATTTTAAAGGGCGAGCGTAAATTTTTTTTTTAGAACTATCAAAATCTACAATATAAATGTCTAAAAATAATCTACATAAACTTTTTCGATATTTACAACAATAACGAAGATATGGCACATTATAAATATGACAATAAAACACCTTTTTTCTAATAGCTTAAAAACCGAAAATGATAGAATATTTTTGAAAACGGTTCTGAGTTCGTCCCAAAAAATTGTACATTTTTGGTAGTCTATTCGTTTCTCTATCTTGACTATTAAGCGAGATACCCATGTAATCCCATCGAATTTGGACCACCCTGTACACAAAAACTTAAAACACTAACGCATCGGGATTGAAAACACTTAACAATCAAAACAAATTCAAAGTTTCTAAAAATGGTATGATTTCAGAACCAATGATTAAGAACTCAACTTTTTAAGAAAATATATTAATTTTGTAGATTCTTAAAGTTAACATTTGGATAGGCAATTAATAGCTTAAAATTAAGCCAAAAAAATCATTGTCCGTACGTAATAAGAAAGTCGTTAGCAAAATAAAAATTGCCCTTTGTTTTTAGACCGCGCTGTTATTGTAATTAGTAACAAAAAGTCGAAGAATGTAATAAAATTATTGAGAAAAACAAAACAACGCAACCAATAAACGGAAAAAAAGTTAGTAAAAGCAAAATAAAAATTAACGTTTGCCATCTTACCGGCGCTGGTCCTCGACTTGTTTCGAGGTTTGTTGGGGGATTGCACATTCTGTGTCACCAAATTCTGCTTAGCCTGGGGCGAATACGCAGCCCCGTGAATACCGTGGCCATACGTAGACCCGTACGAGCTTTCAAAGTTACCATTAAACATGCCGGAGGAGCCGCCTTCATATTCACTACCTTCGCGTGGCTTGTTTGATCCGGCCGAGGGCTTAATGTCCAAGGCGCAGCTCTGCTGGTTGTCGTGCATGAAGGCGCCCATCGCCGCCGCCACGGCGCTCTGGTATTCGGCGCCTCCTGAGGTCGGCACCACGGAATCCGGGGTGCTGTCCTTTGGCGGTGTCGGTGGAAACGAGAATAGGTTGTGGGGTTGCGCAGGTGCGGAAGAAGGTGATTGTGACTTATCGGGGTCGCTGCCTCCGAAGGGAACCCACGGACCTGAATGGGCCAGGGGTTTCGTCCCATCGGATAGCCATGGATGAAGAGGGGCGTGAAAATGCGGCCTGCAAACTTGACCCGAGGACATTCTTGACGCTAAAAGAAAATAACAAAATCAGAACCCCTGTTAGAGTAATTTAACTTAGATTAATAACAAAACAATAAATAAAAAAATATTTCTAAATGTTTTTGTTTCGAAAACAACCTAGTTGAAGCCTCCTACATCTTTACCCTAGTGAAGTTCTTCAAATTAAAGACAGAAAGAACAGAAAATACGAAACATTTCATTAATTTGTTTTAATTTCCAATAAATAATCTTAAAACAATAAATACGTTGATGAGAGATAAATGATTTTTAATTAAGCTTATTGGTATTAATAAATGAATCACTCGAATTGCCAAACAATTTATGTAATTAGGTTGTTAATATAGGTATGTTCATTCAATTGAAACGTTTGCTATAAAATCTTTATCCCCATGACATGGGAAGTAACAAAAAATACCCGCATATAGCGAGCCAAATCATCTGTTAGGCTCAAACATTTGTAAACGCCAGCTTCGGGGTAAAATTTAAATACATCTGCGAAAAGTACCCTCCTATTTGCTGTATCAGATCCTCCCATGCTGGTTTTAGAGTACTGGGAAATAAATCGCACATGCAGGGTGTCCTCTGTATGTGTATATTTAGGGAGGTGTGTTAACCCCTCACCTGGCGACGGCCATGTTTTCATACAACCACAATGGCTGCCGCTGGTTTATTATCTCGCGATCCCATCACTGATAGCGTTCAGATTAGCGGGGATTCTAACGGACTTCCGCAGATGGTCAACATAAAGGGTGTAGGATTGAATTAGTCTTTCTTATATACACATAACGTGGAAGCTCGTGGCTTCCTGCTTTTCTCAGGCCATGTACGTACCTGGCTCAGTGCTTCAACTAAATTATTTCGTTTACGTACAAAGAAACACCAAAGGCTCCAACGAATTTTATAACGAACATTCATACTTAAAGCCATACATCACAGTCTTTAATTTTTAACCACCAAAATTTCGTTTCAATTTGGCCGAAAGAATCTAATGATGGAGAGAGAAAAGTCTCGAAACTAGTCTTGAAGTTTTTAATGAAGGGATTCTTTTCACTATACGGACATATATTTACACTTTACAGAAAAGATTTTTATCCATCCTTCCATCCTTGTAATAAGCATGACTTTCTGATCATAAATAGAACCCTTAAATAACACAAAATATATATTTTACCAAAATAATTTATCGGTGTGAGTTGTAACACAAAATAAAGCCAGTAAATAAAATTGCAAACAAAACTGTTTTACCGAGTTTCTTTAAACAAATCTGAATCTGTTACACCAAAATTTACTATATTTCAATTCGAATACAATTATTGTAGTCCATTTTTCAAATATTTTACCCTTATAATTAAAACTTATCGTATATCAAAGCTTTCCTAAGTTACAGTAAATTTTCTTGCATGAAGAATGCAAAGAATGAACAATACTTTCAAATAAGATTGTAACTAAAATATACCCAATACAATCTAAATACTACAAACCGACTTATCAATAAAATTATAGACAACACTAGCATTTTAAAAAAATCAGATGTAGTACACAAAATAAATTGTTAATTTTGTTAAACTTTTAGCATTGAACATGCTTGCAAATTTTGTATTAGCCCCTGGTAGAAGCAAAATAACTATAAGAAACTATTTAATATACCCTAAACATTCATGACCTAATACCATAATAAAAAACTATTAAAGCTCTCTTAATGAAAGAAGTAGATAGAACTACAAAAAAGATGAATTTGGCCAATTTATAACATTAAAAATTTTGTCAATCCATGCTAATAAAAATCTAAAAATAATTCACAACCAATATGAGCAAGCAAAAATCACTTATCTTCATCATGAACGATCTATTGTAGAAACGCTAGACCAGTATCAAGACTAACCTCTTCTTCAGTTGCAGACTTATAATTGTATCTATACAGGGTGTGTAAAAATTGGCGGAAGCGCTACACGTGGCGATGTTCTTCGTAAAATTCTAAGTCGAAAATCTTAATACGACAATGTTGTACCATGCTTGCTGTGTCTGCAAGAGGTCCTCAAAGTTTTGACATTTAGTCCTTTAATAAGCGTTATTATTTAATACTTGCAAATGAAAAAGCTGCAATTTGGAATAAAAATAAATTTCGAATAGTATTTTTTCCTAGATATTGTGTTCTTCTTTTCAAAAATTGGTGTTGAAAATATGTAAATCACTGATTTGAATGAAAATAATACATATGGCAACATTGTCATTAGCTGTCATCTCTGTTTTTCTCGTAATTATTTCTAGTTTGTGTTTTACGATACCCAAAAGGTTGCAGCTTTGTTTACGAACTGAAGGCTTTCAGTTCGAACAAAAAATGTAAATACCTAAGTAAAAATTGTTGATAAAAAAATGTCCAAACGCAAATCAATGTATGCAATTTTGCCAATTTTTTTTTCTTTAAATGGTTCCTGAGGCCATAGGAAGCATGGTACAACATTTTCGTATCAAAATTTTCGACTTAGAATTTTACGAAGAACATCGCCACGTGTAGCGCTTCCGCCAATTTTTACACACCCTGTATAAATAAGATGATTCCTGACGAAACGCAAGTATTTCGAAACTGGTCGAGCTTTTCTACAAAATATCCTTCGCAAACAATTTAACCGATATGCAATTAAAATTATTTACACTACTCATAATGGAATTTTAAAAATGGTAACAATTACAGAATCGAAATGTTTAGTTGTTTATATCCGGTCTTAACAAAACAAATAATCTACGATTCCAAAACTATTCGATTTGAAAACATAAATTACAATCTCTTAAAAGAACATTGCCACAAAGTCTATAATTATGCTCCATTTCATTATAGAATTGATCCATTTTATATCGTAACGACTTGTTCGCTTATCCAGAACAAAAATCGTAAATGCTAGAGGTGTTAATACAGGCTATGAGCTATTTATTCGCTGAATACCGTATAAAACGAGCCACAGGGCTCTATATCATGTCAGTATCGTTATAATAGAATGATATTACGTTTAAAGTTCCATATAAAGACCCTCTGCCTTCAGCATCCAACGAACCAGGCATTTCATCGGCACTTCGGCCAATAAATAGTGGAGCATTATTCATGAGAACTCCTACAAGCACATGTTTCAAATCATATAGGACGGTTGGCGAAAACAGAAAACTCTCTTTATGCAAAACGGATCATTGAGAGTGGTTGTTAGGCACTTTTTATTAATATGATACATAGTGGACCATTATCTGAGATACAAGTTGGGGTTAAATCGGATTACACCCGTCTAGACGGACTGGCGTTGCTTCACTTAAACCTTCGACAACTAAACAATTACTTAAACAAGTAAGATATTAAAATGCATTTAACCCTTTCAGCCCGAAGACCGTATATTTCCGCAATAAAATTTTGGGACCAACTGCCGAAGGCCGTGTTTTTTCGAACTTATTATATTTAGACGACGAACACCGTACGCGTCCGTTTGATAGGTTAAAATACGTTTATTAGGCTCTATAGATTCGTGTAAAATCGTTTAAACTCGCGTGCATATCAGTGCATTAGTCAGTCTCAGTTTTAGCGTGTTTATTGTGCTTATAGTTGATTTTATTTGAAAATGCAAAGGTAATTATTATATTTTATTTAACAGTTTAGTAAAATTCCAACGGAAGAAGGAAGTAAACAAAAAGTTAGGAGATGCGTTGTTTGTAGTAAACATGATAAAAGAAAAGAAACGTCGTATTATTGCAAGGATTGCAATGCTCCTCTGCATAATTCCTATTTCGAAATTTATCATTGTAAACGTAATTACTAACAAACATTTTTGATTACAATTTTTTGAAAATAAACAGATAAAATTGAATATGCGTTTTTATTTTTAACAGTGTTGATAATTACGTATAATATTCGAGTAGTGAGACCGAGGAACGTATTTTGCCGAAGACAATTTGGTACAATGACGAAGGCCGTACGATTCCGCAAACGTCTAAAATAGCCCGACATACGGGCATTTCTAATAAAAAAGTAGTCAGGGCTGAAAGGGTTAAAATAACAATTATTTGTGGGTTGAGGTGTGTAGCAGGTTTTCAAATCTCTCTTTGCTTCTTTATAAATGAATTTCCAATTTCATAAATAATTCAAGCATTTATTAGACTGTACGTGTACATTGTCGCTCATTTTAAGTTCATTTTTAAAGTAGCAAAATTAATTAACGCCGACGTATAATTTACTAACATTTCCTCATAATTTGCATGTACATTCCGATACCGCAAGCAAAAAAATTTGACAGTGAGGTATTTCCCATTTAAAACGTTCCCTGTCGCACTTGTATGAAACATGGACAACCAATAATTACAACAACTCTTACACAACACACATTGTCAATTATAATAAACAGTTCAACAACACATAATTATTCAGATCAAATCTTTCTATCGATCAAACAAACGTCATTTTGTGACGGTAATGCGACACTGATCGGTTCAATCAAAAAGTCGAGATAACCCGCCAGCGTAATAATTTATGAATTTTTGTGTAACTGCATATGAAAGAAGGAAAAGAGGTCTATTATATTTTTATTATGGTGTTGTAGATGTGTTTCCGCTTTGATGTACTGACTGGAATACGAAATACACTCATCTAGGAACTGTAGCCGATTGCAGATGATTGTCAAAATTACAAATTCGTGAGTGGTCCTTCGACAGGATGTATATAGCATTGACTCTTTAAATTATTATTTATTAGGACGATCGATGACACAAGTAGCCTACTATCAGAATGTAACAGGTCTGTTTAGCGTAGTTTGGTATCAAAATATTGTGTCGGCCAGGTATTGATACATATTCATCGGGAACATTCCGTTTAAACTCTCTGTACACAGTACAATATGATTATTATTACATAAGACATAATTTGAATTCTATATTAGGTCGCTCTTTAGGTGGTACTATTTTAGAAGTAAGTTTAACATTCATGGAGTTGCATTTTTAACCTCAGCAAGCCATTTTGCAATTCAAATAAGACTGGTACAATTTTACATTAACATTTGGACGTCAGCTTTTGTCGTCTCGTATGTTATTAGTTATGATATACTTACTTCATAATTTGTAACCAATCTCACTAGCGTCATTATGCAAAACTAGTTTTTTTTTCAAGTGCTTACGAGGAAGTTGACCTGATTATACAGGGTGAGTGATATAAATTTAATTGAATTAGATAAATAACATGACACATAAAGAACTACCACTAAATACAGTCTATATTGCAGATTTAGCTTCATTTTCGGGTAACGATTATAAAACAAGGGTTAAAAATGAAATGAGATGGTTCATTTGCTACAATCAGTGCCTTTCAAAATGAGGTTTATTTTGGCAGCTTACAGAAAAAGACAATGAATTTCACAATATAGCACAAGCAAAAAGTCAAGTATTTAATTAGGTACTTAAATATGATTAATGTAAGTATTTTTAACATACATTCAACGTAGAAATATCTTGTCGAATCACCAATTTAATTTAATCTTATGTCGCAATATTCTTATTAGACTTTGTGACCAAATCGTTCTCGTGACGATACATAGCAAAAACAAGTTTGATAGGAAATTATTCAAAGGACGAAATGCATTTTTAAGTCAACTAATATCACACGACTTTATATAATTTTCACACGTACTTGTCACTCTCAAAATTAGTAGTCATCTGATAAAATAACGTCACTTATAACAACATAATTGTGATATATATGCAGCTTTTTTTAAATAATACAGCAGTTTATCACTTAATAGCTCCACAAGCTTATTAATTAAAAATTATCAATTATTTAAGACGTTATTTATTAATTACCGATGCAGAATGCGGCAGTTGATTCTAATGTACGCTTATACGTCAGATAATCGGCTGTTTGGGCCATAGTTTAAATTTCCTTATTAATTTTTCTTGCCAGAAGCCGCAATCAGATTGAAATTTGTCAGAAATTTAATATTAATATTCAAAACTATAACTCCAGCGGGTATTTATGGCTATCGATAGCAGCATTTACCATAAATATGTTGCAGCCTTAATAAGGACGAAAATTTATGCACTAAAATGCAATTTAAACAGGCAAAATATGCGAAATATTCATTAAACCAACTCGAAAACAATAATAAAAAGCAAGTTAATTTATTTTTAATGCAGGATTACTTATAAAATGCAAACAATTTAGGTTCAAGAACATATCCTTTACTAAATATTATTCTACACATGCATTTTGCTGTATTTGATCTTGCAGATGCATTTACACGATAATAGAGATTGTAAATCATAATTAGATTGGCACAAACAACAAATTTTACATAAAACACAACGGATTCTTTGCATATCTTTGGGGCGAACAACGATGTACTTCAACTAACCATTCTCTTATGGAAATTTGCACTAATTATAGAAACACAAAACATCATTTAATTATCATAAAAATATTTAAAAAAACAAAACCGTATCGCGATGTATTCAGCAAATACCGCAATAAATTAAAGAAGAATTACATTTCATAAACTGCGACTTACTTTTGTTTGCAATGTAAATACCTGCATTTGTTTTAGAAACAAAAGGGAATCAACAGTCGTAATTTACGCTGTAGTTTTGTGTACAAGTTTTAATTTATACACCAGTTCTGCGTGTAGCTTATTAGGAAAACAACAGTGACATAATTTTATGCCGCTTCGTTAGTTTTGTAGATTCTACCATTGTACGTAATTAAAAGCTCATTTTTCGCGGTTCTGTCACAATATTTTGCTCTATAACAAGTGTCTGCTTTAACTTTTGCATTGTGTATCGTTTTGTGATAACAACACACAGTCTAAACACGAAGCAAAGGTGCTTTTATAGCCGTGATGGTTTAATGGCTAAATTATACAGAATCGATCGGATTTTATCGATCGCTTTTTAGGCAGACAATGCCTGTGTTCGGAGTCGGATTCGAGGGAAATTCTACAATTACGAGTTTTCTGTTACACTCAACCGTTGTAAAACACAAACGATTTTAGGTGCGAAAGGGGCTAATTAAAATAAATTGTAGAATTTGCATGCACGACCAGATATCTCATGTAATTTATCATGATAAATTAAGTGGTAAAAAAAAATTGTAAAAAATCTATTGCAGTAATTATTAGCTGTTTTTACACAGTTTGACAGTTTTAAAAATGATGCATCTACATTAAAAATTCCTGTCATAGAAAAATTTGACGCGAAAATTATGCCGAATACGTACAAGGTATCGGTTAATAGTTGTCCTGGGTCATTTCTAATAAACAAAAGCGAATGTAGTTACCATGGAAGCAAACAAACTTTGACAAGTACAAATGCAAAGTTTGAAATCAAAAAATCCAGTCGTTTTCGATTGTGATTTTTTTAAGTCATGTTGGATGAAATAATAAATTTAAAAAAAATCAGTTACTGTCCAGTGGTCAAGTGCTTTTGAAGGGAATACTTGATAAAGAAATTTTTGCTGACATGTTAACAACATTAGCAGATTAAAGTCCTATTCTACAATTTAAAACACTGGATTGAGGCATTTAACAGGGATAGAAAAGATGTAGACAAAGTAAAAATAGAACAGATATAGAAAAACAGATACAAAACTGATTAAAATCATTAAAAGTTTTTAAATATTTAGGAATGATCAAAGAGAAAAATGGAGGAATGGACAAGGAAATAAGCGAAAGGACAGGAAATGTGGGAAGAATATTTAACAGTTTAAGAACAACATTTTTTGGAAATAGAGAAGTCCCAAAACGAACAAAAGTGGCAGTGGTAAAAAAGAAGGTAACTGCGGCACTTTTATAAGGAAGTGAAACGTGAACACTTACAAATAAAAATAGTAGCCGAATGCAGCAGAAATGAGGTTTCTAAGAAAACATCCAAGAGCCACAACTAAGATGGCTAGGTCATGTATACAGAATGGGAGAAGATAGAATAACTAGGAAGCGGGAACGAAAGGGAAAAAATGGAAAGAAAGACGAAGAAAACCTTGGAATGAGGAGGTAAAAGAAGCTGCCACAAACAGACGGATCGAGTAATGTTAAAGAATTAACAAGAGATCTAATTTTTGTTATATTATACAGGGTGTGTATAAATTGGCGGAAGCGCTACACGTGACGATGTTCTTCATAAAATTCTAAGTCGAAAATCTTAATACAAAAATGTTGTACCATGCTTCCTATGGCCTCAGGAACCATTTAAAGGAAAAAAAATTGGCAACATTGCATACATTGATTTGTGTTTGGACATTTTTTTATCAGCAATTTTCACTTAGGTATTTACAATTTTTGTTCGAACTAAAAGCCTTCAGTTCGTAAACATAGCTGCAACCTTTTGGGTAGGTATCGTAAAACACAAACTAGAAATAATTACGAGTAAAACAGAGATGACAGCTAATGACAATGTTGCCATATGTATTATTCTCATTCAAATCAGTGATTTACATATTTTCAAAACCAATTTTTGAAAGGAAGAACACAATATCTAGGAAAAAATACTATTCGAAATTTATTTTTATTCCAAATTGCAGCTTTTTCATTTGCACGTATTAAATAATAACGCTTATTAAAGGACTAAATGTCAAAACTTTGAGGACCTCTTGCAGACACAGCAAGCATGGTACAACATTTTCGTATAAGAATTTTCGACTTAGAATTTTACGAAGAACATCGCCACATGTAGCGCTTCCGCCAATTTTTACACACCCTGTATAGCCTACCCATTATTATAAACATAATTATGAACAATAACAGGGATTACATTTAATCTCGTTGGTTAATAAGCAATGTGTCTTATATAACAGTGAGTGGCTTCTAAAGAACTTTTTATTTTTTATATTGCTACCGTAATAAAATGCGTTTGGTATTTTGTATATTTTTTTTTATTTCGCTAGAGAATGATGATACGTGTTTTTGAAAGCATAAAGACAATTTCCAAAATCTAATCGCGTTTGAATGTATAAAATCGTATTCGATCTCGCGATTAAAAAAGACGATAATTATTGTGATCTAACATATAATTGAACAAGCATAAAAAATTGATTTACATACTACAATTCCATTAATTATTATTTATTATGTTTGCGCTTTTTTTTGTGGCGTCGGTATTTTTAGTTCGAATGACTAATAAAATAATATCGTTGTAAACAAGTCATAAATATAGAATTCTTCATTAATTAATTGCATTTGCAGGCATTTGTGAACGTTTAAGGGAGTTTATTGACTCTAAAATAATTGAAAAACGATATGTTTATGTTGTAGCTTCGCTTGTTTTTGGAATTAAACTTGTTTTGAGTTTATTGCCTTTCGGTTTATGTAGTTCGCTTAAATTTTATTAGTCAGTTCAAGATGAACAGCTAAATGTAATTATTTAAGGTTAGTAGTTTTTGAAGGCGACGTTTTTTGTTAAATCTACCCAATTTAAAATAGCTTTTAAAGTTCTAACATCCACGAACATTATTATAAATTTGTAGCAAAAAATCGAACCATTTTGGATTTTATATCCTAATCAATTTACTTACAACTCATGATTATTTAAAGTTATATTTTTTTCTGTGATTTTTATAACTGTTCGTACGATACATTGCAAAATTATGAGCCCCAATTTCGATTTCACGAGCTTCTAATTAATTCTTCATCCTTGGTTTTGCGAAAAACAATAATTTCCCATTCTTTTAGGAGTTTTTCTCAGTTACAACAAAACAATAACGTGTTTTTCTACAAGAAATACATCTTACAACCAAGGATATTACGTAACGAATGTTCAACTAGTATTAGCAAATTAAAATTGCATTGTATTTGTTTGCATGGCGAGTGTTACCAAGAAAACATTGGAAATTCTCGTGAATTGGAATGGCGTGTGGTAATAAAATGTTTTCAGTGAATTTATATTCAGTAGTTTCTCAGTTTAACGTCGAGACCGTTGGGAAGGAATATTATTTTTATGGATGTTTATAAGACTTGATGTGAATGTTATATCAACGGTTATGTATGTGGGTTTTTTGACGTTATATACATGCTAACCGTCTAAAGACTTTTTATGTATTACAATATTTTTAAACAACCCCATAATAGGATTTAAAAAATCAAGCCCTGTGTACTTAGTCATTTACTAGGGCAATATTGACGATATTGTTGAAGATATATAGCTAAAAATTTGTCGATATAAATATTTAAAGCGTCCATTTTTACTCGCTGCTTCTAAACTTGGCCAAAATACGCAAACAAAGCCGTTTTTTGAAGCGTCTAACAGCCAAAAATAGACGTAGTAGCCTATTGTTATTCTAAAATTAATTTGTAATAACTATTAAAGAATTTTTGAACACAAAAAAGCATTTTAAAGCAGAACTAAATACCACAACTATGTAATTTTAAACGATTCGCGTTTTAAAGATGTTTCTGTACGTTAATGTATGAAAATAAGTGAAGGGCAAACAAAACAGTTAAAAAATACATGTATTCTAAAATAATAGACGTATGTAATTTACTCCTAATGCTATGATGTTATCCTATATTTAGTAACACCGTGAACACATATGGCAACCGGAAGGAAATTACGATACAATCTGATCAGATCCGAGCACGGGGTGTATTTGGAAACAAATGGAAACAAAACATATGATTGCTTAATAAATACTTATTCTGTATTTTCAACCAGATAACAAATATGGTTAATTTTAAGCTGATCTACACACTAATGCAAGTTACGTACATGGCAGATATAATTTATTTCACAGTAGCTTTAAGTTGGATATTAGCTTACATCTCCCTGCATGGAAATGTAATGTGCAATTTAATTTAATTTGCGTTTTATGTATTTTTAATAGTCGTTCAAAGACAGTGGATCGGTTTTAAATCTACGTGCTGGGACTAACGTAGCTCCCATTAATGTTTACTGAAATAAACCATTTAAAATTACTGTAATTATACAAGTTTTTGAAATTGCTTTATGGATAAGTACTTTTACTAGTTTGGTTTGGGAAACAAATCGTTCTAAATCAATTATGAATTCAGTAATGATTACCAAGTGGAAACTAAAGTTCCACGAAGTGTTAAAAGTACACTCGAGCATATATTGATAATGAATTTTTATCTGTTAGTCTAAAGTTGTTATCAGTAGCATAGATAAATTAAAAATGGTTTTAAAAAAACCTGGTTCGACTTTATCAACATAAAATAGCGTTACAGGAAATTCAACTCGAGTGTTTGTCTGTCCGTCTGTAAATCGCTTAATCCAAATTAAAGTAAATTACTATTGTTAAACAAAAACCCCAAATTTAATTGACCACTATGGGTATAACAGAAAAATAAAGGGTATGTATTAATTTGGAGAACAAATTTAACTTAGCGTTGTTCCTTATATGATCTTAGGTCGAAAATCTTCCTCAAAATGTGTGAGGCTGGGCTTAGTTCACCCTCAAAAAAATTTAATCTACCTTGAATTGCAGTATAACGGCCAACATTTTGGTAAAATGCTTTTCGACTATGCAAAGGACAACACAACATCAAAATGTTTCTCTAATTTATACATACCAAGTATAAGAACCAATTAAAATTTGTAGAATTACAATTCGCAAAATTTTAAGCTCCTTTTAAATATTTTTTGACATTCAAAAAACTTATTTGTGTTTTTTAAACAAAAATAAAGCAAAATTATTTGTATAAATAAACTAAAATACTAAACAAAACAAAATATTCAATTAAACTGCTCTAATATAACGCACAACTCGTGTAAATGGAACAGCGAAATTTACTCCACTTTAAAATCGACTCAATTTATTTTATTGTCAACAAAAGCTATAAATTTTTGTAAAATATATTCCGATAAATCAAAATTGCTGTTACGCCGCACAAATATGCGCTACTTTCCCCATTTGACTTTAATAATCAATATGAAGCATGAAATTAGAACAAACTATATATTATCTCATACCAAATTGCCCGGGGTTAGCATCTAATGAGATTCAAAATTTATTTGTAGGTATATCCCAGTAGTACGATGACAAACAGCTCATTAAAATGAATCGTAAAAAACTAACACGATTAAATTTGGTAATGATAATAAGTTAGGATACTAAATTGGATTGCCGTTAAGTTTTTCAACCCACAAGGACAAACACAATAAGAACATTGGATGCGGAAATTCAACAAATTATTTCCTTTATACTTAAAGCCGTGTAGTAGTCACAATGTAATTTTTAAAACTTGCAATTGGCAATTTTTCTGAAGCTATTATAAAAACTTGGGTCTCCTTAAGTCAAAATTTATTTAAAGAAACAATACTCAGAATTTTACAAAATTTGATCAGTTTAATAAGATATTAAATACTCATAATGCAACACAAATAGTTTGTAATGTACTGGTGGTTACAATTAAAGGTTGTCCTTAGGTCATTTATTGTAGTCTTGAAAACTCTGCACCAGCTTGTGGTTCCAAAATTTTGTCATATATTTGTTAAGAGAAATGAAAAATGTATAGTGTAAATTTTGCCAGTTCAACAAAGCTAAAAATTCTGCATAATTTCGTTGAAATACTGCTCGTGGTATAGATCGGACGTGAATACAATATTTAATGGTTCACCCAAAGTTTTTTTATTCCGCAAGGTCATGCATTGGACATTTATCACATCATGTTAAGGGATTATAAATCATTTGTCATGTAACACAAAATTTTTACATGCATAGTGATTAATGTCTAAATTAATCTAACCTGATGCCATGAAAGTAACTATTGCTGTATCCTTTGTAAGACACCAGTAAATTTAAAGGACTTTTAATTAACTTATTTCAAAATTTACTACACGTTTAAAGAAAGCAGACAGAGTATTGAAAATAAATTAAAAACAGCACTCATAAGTGCATAAATTTGTATAAATTAACCCAAGTCGAGGGCAGAATACCAAAGACAAAATTCCATCCAAAACTGAAAACGATAACAAATATTTATTATAGATTCAGCAACAACTAAACTTCAATTACTGGTTCTAAAAGCTAAACAGTTCTTATAAGAGTTGTTATTTATTGAACGGCTTTCCTAAACACTCCTTACACACACAAAAATAGTTTGTTGTGGTCCATAGAGCCATAGTACACAATTATAAAAAGCTTTAAATAGTACGATACATCTAAAGAAACAGGAAGTACAATCAGTTTGAGGTTCGCACATAAGCATTCTTTTATAAAAACCCTACTAAGTAAACCACCAAATCACTCATATATTACTTTAGTAGATTTTTATACCAAATTAGTTACAAGAAAGATAATACTATAAGCATTCGGGGCAAAATGATGAAATCATATACGTTCTAACATATTTTTTTGTTGTGTTTTGTTGCGCCAACTAGGATCTGTTCGGTAAGTTTTTAGTACGATAGACAACGTCTGGCTGACTATACCTCGATTAAATGTCTGTAAAATCTAGTTTTTATATAGGTAGACCAGTATCTGTTAAACCAAATGCATAACATTAGATTATATCAAATTTAAAACGGCCAGTTCATTGAATTTTATGCTATAAGTTTGCCATCCGTAGGAAATGTTCAGTTTAATTGTGTTTTAATTGAAAATAAAATAGTAAAATGATTGTCGGTACAAGACCTACATTTTTTGTTCATCAGAAACTGCTCTGAAACTCCCAAAATGGAAATAATATATTGTACAAGGCAGTAGATAAATTTACTTGCATAAATTGTTCGATAATTTTGGTGATTCATTTATTAATAGGTATAAATAGTTTAATTTAAAACCACTTCCCTAGGCGCTATTTTGGACAGTTTTATTTATGTTATACAGCAAATAAAATATGCACTTTACTTTTTGGGGTCTTTAATAAATTAAGGGCCCCATGACTGCGCATAGTGCACCTATAGCTAAACACACCACTCTTCCCGCTTCACCAATATGCTCCAATTCCTAACAGAATTTAAAAACATTTGACATTATCACACACCAAATAGTATGGTATCAAAGTTCTAAATGTCCGAGTGATATACGCTTACCAAATTTAAACCCGTATACGCGGGACATTAAAAAAAAAAATTTAAATATATGTTAGTAATAGACAGTAAAATAAATAAACATAACAAGTTTACAGCAAGGTTTGTTTTCAACCACAATAAAAACAAAAATATTGTTAGCGGCAATACGTGTAAATATCCCTGGTAATTTTTGAGATATGGTGAAGTTGGCTGTGCACCTGGTTGAGTGGTATTCATGTGGTATATTTATGCGATGGTCCGTGCCACAAGGGCGAGACTCGCGCACCGCGAGGACATTTTTATGATCGCGTCGGCTGAGATATAGCGCTATCAACTTACCAACTTTTATACGTTGAAAACAAAACGGATTGTATTTCAAGTGAACTTATACAAGTGTCGTTCAATTTGAAATTGTTTCTTTTATACCGAAACCAGGAGTAGCATACAAGATGTTACGTGCATTTTCGAAAAAATCGGCATTTTCACCACTTCAACCGTACATTTATACTTAACCATATAACATATAGATGCATGGAATAATAGTTACCGGCCTAGCCTATAAAGGGAGCCAATTTTCATGAATTTCCTATGGTTTTTCCAGTGTAAGGATTCATTAATTCGACTTAACTCGGGTTATGTCAAGTAGTTTGTATTTAACGGTTCACCAAATGGAAATTCTGTGTTTTGTCAACCCTGTTCGCTAGACTTGGCCTCTTCTGATTTCAATTAAGAAGTACGCGTCAAATTTTAAAATGAACGCTACCACAAACTCATCTTTTGGGGAGTCGGACGCATTGGCTTATAGGAAGGGATAAAGGCTCTTGAATATCGCTCAAATATCTTGAATATTTCTCAAATAATTTAAGTAATTAATACAGTTTATGGAACATTCAGCTACACACAAAAAAAGGTCTTCAAATTTGTTTCACAGATTATTTTTTGACAATAAAATACCTTAAAAAATCAGTGGTTTTAAATTTTGAAACAGCTTTTATTTTATATCGAAATATTCATATTTATCAAGATAGGTTAGCATTCATTATTCCAAAAAAGGCTTGATATTTTAAAAAAATCGGTAACCGATACTTTATGTGAATTAATAGCTGTGCACTCACAGCCATTCACGATTTGTCTTTTTATTCACGAAATTCATCAGTAAAATAATCGAATCTATTTTAAACTTCTTCGGACACCATAACTCAAAAGCGTTTAAATCGTAAAAAATGTCAGGACATATCCTTCGAGGTGGTAATGTAGGTGTGTTGGGGCCAATATCTGGGTAATTTAATACCCTGTTTGTTTTTATTCTTTAGGTATTAGATATTCTGTATAATATTGTTGTTCAGATTTTAATACCACGGGCAATGCTCTACTTTAAAAAAAAATAATCAAACGTAATCAAGACTTTTAAAAACCTGGGATTGATTCTAAACATGAAGTGTGAATTAAAAATCAGGCTCTTTCCCTTCATTGCTAAATTTTGTCGTTGTTGATTAGTAATTTATACTTGAAAGTACGTTAACACTCACAGATGATTCTAATTTTAATATTTGTAGCGCTTTTTTAGATGAAAACTTTGGCCAACCCACACTGTAACATTTAAAAATCATTCTGAGTACGTTTTTACCCAAAAAAAAACTAGGTATTTATATTATATACCTCCAAAGGTCGATAATATAATTTTTATAGCTATGTATCGATTGTGTCTCAACAACCTATAATTCAGTTTTTACCTGTTGGTCGTTACCCCAATTTAAAGGAAAATATTACTCTAAAATAACTACCTACAGATAGTAAAAATATTACTGAATGAATTAAGTTTCCTTTTTGTGTGCACCCTCTTAAAGCCACTTTTATTATCTTGTTTCGTGCACATTAAAGTAATAAAATGCATTTTGGTACGATAAATAAAATCGATTTCACCCACTGTTACGTTAAGAGATGTTATACATTGATAAACAATAATTTTAAAAAATTGTGTGTGCTTTACAGACGTTTATATTCAAAAATAAAAATCGGCCCTGATGAAGAAAACACGTCCACTTCAAATTCATGAATTTTTGGTCTAAATTTATACAAATATAGGCCATGAAAAATTTTGTTTTCATATTTATAGTCTTGTTGCTGACGTACCATGGAGCATCTGTAATACTTCGCACGGCTTGATGTTAGACTGTTTGGTGCCACCCCAAAATATTATTCCGTAGGTCCAAATTTGAACCAGAGTGCCTCAGATAGTTTGGATTTGCGTCCCAGTAGCCAGTACATTTTTTTGATTTTTAAATCTAGCTCCTTCCTTCTGGTTAATATATCGTCTCTCCAAGTCAGTCGCTTGTCCAAGTGTAATCCAAAATATTTCACCTTGTCCTTGGGCGGTATGGTACGTCCATGCAACTGTACCTCTTGATTTGCCACTTTTTTATTTGTGAAAACGGCGTGCGTAGATTTATCTTCATTCGCGTTTATGCGCCATCTATGAAGCCACTTTTCTAAGGCAAGTACTGCAGTTTGCAACTGTCTAGTAGCCTCTCCAGGATCTTTATGATAGGAGAGGGAGTGCTGAGTCGTTCGCGTAAGTGACCATAACAATATTGCTAGTACAGTATATGTTGTACAGAGAGGGGCCTAGGACGCTTCCTTGAGGCACACCAGCTTGAATATGATGATATTCAGATAAACCATTTCCATGTTCAACTTGAAAGAATCTCTAATCAAGGTAAGATTTTAGAAGCAAGCAATACTGGTAAGGAAGCATCTTCTTTATCTTGTATAATAAACCAGTAAGCCAGACTCCGTCAAACGCCTGTCGGTATGAAGTCCTCTCATGCGGTGGTTTTCCAGGTTTTTGTATCAGGATTATGCGACCAAATTTCCATTGAGCAGGGAAATATTGCAACCTCAACACTGCATTGAGGGTTTCAGTTATTGCAACTAATATTTTTCTTGGTAATTCTTTTAAACAACGAAAACGAGACCAGGCGACTTTAAGAGACAAAGTGTTGGACAGGGTGTAGTTAGTGATAAAGTAATAGGAATTGCCTAAATCCCTAAATGATCGTAACACTCCTCTCCAATCTCGTCACTTCTTTCTTTTGATCAGTTTTGCTTGATGGCCGTTATAGGGCCAGTTGTTAACAATAAAAATTTATTTTAACAAAATATATAATTATAGTCAGCAATTAAAGTAACTGAAAAAGTTATTTATTAGGATAGGAAATATGTTAGTATCTCCGTTATGATAATCAAATCGTTTAAAATAATCCGAAATCAACGCGTAAGCTATCACCAATTAATCTTAAAACAACAAACCTGGTGAAAAATGATCCGCGTTAATCTGTTGTTGAAAAACTATCATTAGCTACATAAATATCGGTTATCTGTGTGGCTCGGTGAGAACCCAAATTTCCGTATTCATTCATACACACAACAAAAACAATAAAAATGATCCGGTTATCGTGATTTATAAAAAGTTAAAATCAGTATGTGGGACATAATAAGTAGCTGTTAGTTAGATCAATAACTATAATTTTCCTTTATCTACGTCCACACATGTCTAGATAATCTTAGACCTACCCATTTGCTTCGATTATCTATCCATATTGTTATTTTAATGCGGTAATATGCTAATCTTACATGTTTTACGACTTCACGAACGCTCAAAGTTATTAAGATGTTAACTGGACATGCGGGTACAATATGAAGGTGTTTATGAGATTCGTACGCGTGCTCACAGAGAGTCTCTTCGTGCGATGTTACACAAACAGACCTAAAAGATATATAGCTGGTCTAAGATGGCGCTCTCTCGTGTAAAAGTTTGTTGTCTTTTTATAAATAACCTTGATATTCGTGGCCAAGGTTATACAACAAAATTTTACGAATATTGAAATGATGCGAGAAAAGTGGCCCGTTGGATGTGTACGTCATGGATGTCGCTTTAGACCCCACAATGTCGAGAGATTTTTGATTAAGTAGTGGCTACTTTGCGGGCTGACAGCTCGTTCTGAGGTTTACTAATTGTAATAAGGCTTAATAACCGCAGGATTAAGTATCGAATAGGCTAAACTTGGAAATTTACGGCTTTGTTTCTGTGAAGTTGACTTTCACATAACTTAACTTGTGTATTACGTTTCAAACTAGATTGAAGTTAAACATTTCGTTGTGTAGATATTCCATACAGCCAAGGGCACAATTTAAAAATTATTGCAGTCATTTCATCGCAAATAGAAACGATACAGTTAATTAATATGGAGCAGTACGATAATTTTACTTATAAACTTCCAGTCTCTGCATTACTTCCAGATAGAGTCAGCTGGAGATATGTGTTACAGTTAACCAACGAGAGAAAGAGGTTGAAAATCATAATCGAAAACTACGAAAAGATATCTCAACACCGAAAGGTACAAGAAGATCAGATTAAGAAGAGAGGAACTTATTAACAGTACAAGAGTTTATTTATTTCTATAAAAATCGCTGATTTGTATATTTTCTTCAATATTAAATCGCGTTTTAGAAATAAAAAAGTTTGTTCCTACAAAGCCGCGAATCTGTTTAGGAATTCTTAACACAGAAGGATAAAATAATGTTTTTGTTTGCATTAACTTACACACAACTTAAACCAGCCAAATATTTACAAAAAAATATTTTAAGGTGATTGGATGTCATTGCATTATTTACCATTAATTTTGAGTTTTGTTTCTTTCTGTAGCTTTATAAAAATGATAACTAATTCGATTGACTTTTTTTGTAGTCATACGCTCATACGTTATAAGAAGACAAAAAAAATTTGACTATTTTTTTTAAGATACTAATTTCTTGTTTTTTTTTTGTTTGTTTGAATCCTAGACTATTACAATCTGCCCTTAAATGACTTAAATTTGTACTTTTTTGTTCAGTAAGGCAATGTCGGGTACTAATCGGTAAGTAAATTTGAAATTTGCTAGTTTAAAATGCACCCAAAGTGTTTGTTTTTGCATTTATATGGTGAGTAGTACTTAAAATTTATTTCCAAGTTATTTTCTCAATCTTTGCTGCAGCCATGAAAAATTATCTTCTTTTTAATTGGTTCCTCCTGTACCTTTCGGTGTCGTCGTATGCTTTTCTATTTCTGTTAAAATAAAAATTATAATGTAGCCAAAACAATTAAATGTCAACGGGAACTTCTCTAAAGAATATTGTATAAACAGTTTTTTTTTAAGTTACCATGTCTAAAAATGCTTCAATTACTTGAGTGATACATTTAATTAATTAATAAGATAGCTTATGACGAATCATGAGAGTTTTAAAACTGGACCAATATTTCTGCAAGAGATTTTTTCAAAAAAAAAAGTCATAAATTTTCTTTACATAGGTAACCTATATCTTAAAATATATTAAAGGAAATGCCATATTTTTGTAATATTAACCAATAATCCATATCTACTGACTATAAACTGAGCTTTGACATTTCTTCCAACTTTCCAAAAATTTTGAAATTGCTTATGATATACAAGCTGTACAAATTGGCCCGAAATCTAAGCTGAGATAGCGAAACTTTATTGCTGTGTTAGGAGTTGACCATTGCGGTAGGTACAAGAAGCAGTTAAGTTAGTACATAACACAAACAAAAATATAATCCTTCATGTGATGGGACAACATTCTACAGTGACTTTGCAGGTCAGCGTTGCCCATTTGATTTAAATTCACGTTGAGTGCGGGCGGAATATCATACGCGCATATTCGGGGAAAACGTCAGCGTCTCACGTCGTCGTGGGGGCACGTATGCAGTGCCGCGCATCTCCGTGACACGTCTCCAAAGTTCCCGGAACATACGAACCAAGGGGGAAAATCAATGACAGCCGCAAACGACTGTGTTTATGAGTTTGTAAGTGCCGTACCTTAAGTGTGTAAGTTATTGTAACATTAGACCATATTTTGTACTGCCCCATTCTTGGAACAATTTAAAGGTATTCAGAATATTCAGACAGTTGTGAGTAATGTGGTTTCTAAATGTTGATGGACGATTTACACAGAAATTAGTTATGTGGATGGAGAAATTTAATTTACATTCCCTGGAGATTAACACAAATTACCGTTTAAGAATTCGTTGCTATTATCTAACGAAATCCATCAAAGCGAACTAATACCATCATCAAATAAGGTAAGCCTACTGCTTGGGTTAAATATTACCTACTTGGCAACAATTTAAAATAACGAACAAGCCAAAATTATCTTCACTGATTTAACCAAGGCAATCACAACCAAAAAAATATATCTTAGTGCTACAACAACAGGAACAAAAAATATATCATTTTTTGATTCCCCTATTTTTTTATATTAATTAAACAATAACCACAAAGAATAACAAAACGCAACTTAATTATTATAGAGAAAAACAATTAAGTTATGTAGTGTTTTTTTTTAAATTATGAATAAGCTTAATTTTTTTTACACAAATTTCTCATCTTCGGTCAAAATTTGGATTTTGTACAACAACTTTATAAGGCCTATTTTAAAATGAATTTGGGCTAATTGGAAGTCATAATGTGATAATTATATTCTACGAAAATTGCACATAAAATTTTATGGCTAATACGTGTATAGCATAACGCCAATAAAAATTCTGCTGTGGATGCTTCTAGCAATTCATCACTGTATTTTTATTTTCTCCACGAGTGCCTAAATGTCAGAGCTTTCATATTTTGGCGAATCAAAAAAATATAAGAAATGAATCTGGAAATCATTAAAAGGCTTAAAATTTCTCACATTCATGAGCATATTTTTAAAATCCTATCACAGGCTTAGGTTGTAGACAGACAGGTGAAAATATTTATAAAAGACAGCTCTCTTCAACAACACGACGACGTTAAACGAGCAGATTATTGCACCAAGGCTAAACCATGATACATTTTTAGTACGCCGGCCCATTTTAAGTCAGGGCAGAATTTTGAACCACCCGTGACATGATCAAGAAAATATTCGACTAACTCTGACACAAATAGATGTAATTTTTACCACACCCAACTTCTAGGAGTTCAACTTTACGACTAAGTGCAGAAATTTCGGTTCACTTTATTGTTGGACCAAGGCACAGAATAAACTCAGTCAATACCAGAAGATAAAAATTTTAAATTAGTTTCAAGGTAAAGAAAAAAAAAATTACTCCTAAAGCAATAAATAAACATTTTTAAACGCCCATATTTAACATTCTGTTTTTAATTATTTTTTTTACTTTTCTTGTCCTGTACTTATAAACAATTAAAATTAAGATGATTCATAAAGAATAAATATAAATCATAATTACTGCACGAATAATACATTACATAGAACCAATCTATTTGTAGTACAGTATTTATGAACAAGTAAAATTGAGTTGATAAATAAGGAAACAAAAAAACTGATAAATTATAATCACTGCACTAAAAGATTACGTTATAATAAACGAATTTAGTTACCAATTCGTTATCTCATTACAAATTTCAGCACAAGACATATTTTCTTGATTTTTTTGTGACTTTGTCATACAAACAATTTATTAAAAACATTTTTATTGGCTCGTAATTCGACCCACCCTCACCCAAATAACATTCTTGGCCGTCTGTTGTTTTATGTTTTCAGGACATGTTCGTTTAACAAAAGAAAACAATGACTTAAGTGCTGTGGTTGCGGTCTGAGATGAAAAAATGCGTAATAAACCTCGTTTGGTAAATGCATTCATTAAGTGAAATTCAATTCCACTTAAAGGCAATAATTTTATATCGAGTATATTGATTAAACCCGCTGGCCCAGAAAAATAATTTTTATGGGCATTCTTCGATTTTTTTAAGCCTGTAGAAGTTTTATACTCGAATTAAACGAAAAATTAATAAGAGGGGTTTATAAGAAACACAAAAACAACAGTTTGACTAGATAATTGTCTCACTGGGCGATTATACAACCTAATAATTATGAATGCTTTATAGCAATTCCATAGAAACAGTCGCTGCCAAAACAATTGACACACACAAGTACTCTTAATTGTTTAAAGCGAAAAGCAATCAACTCGAACTAGCGAAAAGCTCGGAATATCTAGATTAAGCCTTTCCACTGTTTGAATTCTTCATTTTCCAAGGGTTTTCTACAGTCTACTCTTTTATACCCCAAATTTTGCGAAAATGTCAAAATAATATGTGTTCTGAACAGGAATAATGGAAGTTACAATAAATAATAAAAAAAAAAAATTAAAAATCCCTCTACAAAATACAAATTATATCCATACTTTCTCCTAAGATATTAAATCACATTTTAAAGTAGAACAGTAGTGATCTTAAAACAAAAGCATATCATTCTAATCTCGTAGATAACCATATAATACGGCTCGTGCACTTCAAAATCAAAGTCTTCAACAGTTATATCTTCCTCATGTCTAACCAAAAGGCGTCCCCATATACTTTAAAACCACTTACCAACCGAGATTGTTACATTATTTTTTTAATCTCAAAAACCTTTACTTGTATCACCAGATATTGCAGGATGTAAATTTCTTTATGTAGCTAAAACTGGCCTAGAACTGATAATGTAATCTTTTGTTAATCTACAAATTTGCTTCTTGAAATTTTGATTTATCTATTGGAAAAAAAAACACTTTCAAACTGCAGTGAAGGGACATACTTAGACAAAATTGATTGAAACTTGTAGATAAGAACCTGCAAAGTTTTTTATATCTTATCGAATATAAACAATTTCCTTATCTGAATGTTTAAGACAAATATTAAATTTAGTAATAGACCTTAAGTTTTACAATGCCCGAAATAATTTTAAAAGAATCAATTTAAAACAAATAACTTTATTGCAAGAATCGTAGACTTTATATCTATGTAAAGATAATTAAATTCTTCGTGTGTACAACACTTTGACGTTAGTTTCAATTAATGTTTCACATCTAGAGTATAAATTTTTAAACCGTATGTACATAGCACGTACAAACCATATCCTACTGTGCAATTATCTGTAATTATGTCTTCAAAATACTATTTTCAATTAAATTCCATTTCACTGTTACTGAAACATTACGGTTTAGTTGTCTTACTGCGAGTTAAAACTGATGATTTTTGTGAGTGACGTAATTAATTAAAATCAACTGTTTAAGTTAGTCTGTTTTAAGTGGAAAAATTAAATAAGAGTCAGATAAGTTGGAAATGTAATGAAGTAACGTAATTGCAAACAATGATGGAGTTTCTAAACATGTGAATAGCCTACACACACATACATACATTTACATAAGTTTCTGCACGTTTAGATGTAAGAATTATACTAATGGAAAATTATTTTAATAAAATATTAACGTGTACTTTTTTAATAACACATGGCTAACAGATAAAAGTTATCTGATTATTTAAACTTGATATTAAGTTGTTTTAATTTTTATTTCGTTTGGATTGAAATTCACTGTGATAAAAAATTGTGAAATACACAAAATTAAACAAACAACTAAACTATTTAATATGAGAGTTATTAAGGGCTGTTTTATAGCGGTATTTAATTTGTTATGGTTAGTTTTGTGCAAATATTTAGAATAAAATTGCCTTGTTTTTGCACTTTACATGGGCGAAGTTTACATTTAACAATAATTATTAAATTATTTTAAATGTCTGAACTCTTAAACAAATGAAATGTTTCTATTTGTTCATTATTTTCCAGTTTCATGTTTCATGTTTCAATCAACTTTCATAGGTTGAATGAAACTGAAAATAAAAATAACACAAAAACCTTATCAAATTTTGTTCTATAATATATTAAACAATTACATTAACTACCTATTATTTGATTATTATAAAAATTATCGGAGTGATTCATTGCAAAGATAAAAATGTGTTAGTTTAATTAAAATATCACATATTCTGCTGATTATTTGATAAAGGTTTATATTTTAATATGTATGTTTGATTAAAAAATTTGTGGAGGACTCTTTTCTAGAAGAATATATGAAGTATTGTTAAGACTAGCATTTCTTAGTCAGTAGAATTATTAAAAATGAATATACCGACGAAAATGCTAGTCCTAAACATACTCTAGATATTTTTCAAGAAATATACCTTGCAAAAAATATGCTAACTAATTTTTAAATAAACTTTTACCAATATATTTATATATTTTTTTGACGTTTTCAGCAGAATAATTGGGAAATAGTTTCAAAATTTAGCCCTGCTTGATTGGTAAAAGACCCCCAAAATATCAACAAAATTAAATGTAAAAACAATGATCTAGAAAGAGTTACAACATATGAATACTTAAGAAGTATAATAACAGAGGACGGGAGAATAGACGCCGAACTAACAAACAGGGCAAACAAATCAACAAAAATTTACTATTCACTAAACAAATCAATACTAGGGCACAAAGAGATAGACATAAAAGTGAAAATGAAAATACACAATATGATAACAATACCGATAATAACATATGCAGCGGAAAACTGGACAATAAAGAAAAAAGATGAAACTAAAATAAACGCCATGGAAATGAAACACCTCCGGAAAGTAGCGGGTAAATCTAAATGGGATAGAATAAGAAACGAAAACATTAGAGAAATGACAGAGCAGGGGCCACTGATAGAAAAAATAAAGAAGAAACAGCTAGACTGGTATGGTCATGTAATACGAATGAATCCAGACAGATTTACAAGAAAAATAATAGAATTAGGAAAACCAGCCAAAAAACAAAGAGGGCGACCAAGAAGAAAATGGATGGATCAAATAAGGGACTGGGGCATAAGGAGATAAGAAAAAGAAGAAGAAGAAGATTGGTAATTAGTTTTTTAATTATACACAAAGTTAAATATATTAAAAGAGCCCCTAATTCAACCAAATAAATTCAAACTAATCCAATTTAGTTCAAATATAATGTTATCTAAAACTTTTAGATAAATGTACGTTAAGTAAACTTTTAATAAATTTGAAATTTAAGCCCAAAGAAACAGATTTCATCAACAAATTGAATTGATTTTAAGACGAATATTTACCCATGCAGATTTTCTGCAAAAACCGAAGTGCATAAAATCATTTCCTGTAATTGCAAACAAATATTTACGTACCTACAATATTGCTAAACAAATAGAAATTATATACATTAGATTATCTTTATTTTAAGTTAACCTTAATTGTTCGACCTTTACTTGCAATACTTAATAATATAATTCATATAATTTTCTTTCATAAATATATATAACACTGGCTATTTAAAATTAAAATTTGTTAATCTCGTACAATTTGTAATCTAAAAATTCACTTACTTAACATGAAACAGGCACGTGTCCTTTATATTTTACGTAATTTTTCGCGCTAGAATCTAATTAGGCAAATGAATAACCTCAAACTAAATTTAAAAAGCCAACTTATAATAATAAAACGTTAGCCAATCCTGATCTGAAACAATGGACGTATAATATGATGTGAAAAAAGTGTTTATATTAAAAAGTTAGATCGTGTTTTGTTTCTAAACTGATATAAGAAACAGTTGAGCTACTATTCTCGCTCCTTAATTAATTTGAATAAAAACAATTGGCTGTCTTTTAGCGCATTTAATGTCAACGTGTGATATTTACTTGTGAGTGAAAGACATTCAACAAATGTTGTTTTGAAATAAATAAGTTATGTTGCTTGACGTATAAAAATTCGTCGTAACAATGGGTTTGTTTACAAAAATGTAAATTATTGCCAATGCCACAAACGATAAGCCGCCATGTTTTGAAGCTTTCTTGGAGCAACTCTTAATTAATACGTCTGATATTATTTAAAATCTAACACGCTATGAAGCTTTAACGCAAATAAAAGAAAATGCAGCTAACCATGTTTTTAAATTATATTTATGGACGTGTAAAAAGAATTAAACAAAATTACTTGACGTGTTACAGACAAATTTAATGAAATTTATTCCACCAAACACATGTAAAAACACACTCATAATTCAGCCAATAAAGGAGCACATCTCTAGGGACAATTTCGAACAATATATGAAATTAGTTTACATACAACACTGGCGCAAAAAATTGTGTTTTAATATCATCAACGCCCAATCGATGTTAATTATCGTGCAAAAAATGCTTAGACAACTACGGAGTTAAATAAATCGTATAAAAAATCACTTATTGTAAGCTGTAATTGAATTATTGATGCAGTGGCCAACAAGCAATTTCCAGAATAATACTTGAAAGGTTAAAAATTTTAAATGTTATGACGATACTACCAAAATTGTTAATTTAGCTACAGAGAATAGTTAATAGAAATTTTCCCTTGATTTCAATACTTTTTGAACATGTTATCATTCTGAAAATGTACTTTAAAATCACAATTTTCGAATAACCATATCTGTTCTTATATTTTTAACAATCCCCATTCAGTTTGAGTAATTTACAGTTTCCAAATCCAACTTGTATATTGAGCCCAAGTTTTATTGAACGTACTTATAAGGTCTAAAAGCATAAAAATTGCTTAAAATGGTCATAATGATTTTTAGAAATAGAAATATAGCGAAAAAAAAAAACAAAACCTATTAAATTTACCTAAAAATTTTATTGAAAAGTGAGGAAGGAACAAAAGTGTACAAACAGTGAACCCTGCGGCGCACCTATTGCATTTTTGGGCACAAAAATTCGAAATTACTTAACTTCTTTGATAAAAATGACAACTGTACATTAAACATAATCCCATTTGGACAAAAGCAGATTAAATCACTTCCTACAGCTAAAGTTTCATGTTTAAAACAAAAAACTTAATTAGACTGAAGTAGTCAATTAGTGACTAAAGGCAGTAATGAAAATGGACTTTAAATTCACACAAAAATTATTTTAAAACTCGAAATCACCAAACATTTACATTCACTTGACTTGAAGACACTGATAAGATAATTATGAAAATTCGTTAAAATTAAAATTTTAAATTGAACGCTTTACAGTTTAATAAGAAATAGTAAAAACAATTGGTAATAAGCATTAACAAATGGACGCTGGCCAACACAACAACGTAGTAAAATTTGGAGAGCAGCTAAAACACATTTTTAAAAGAAAAACCAAACATGTTTTCCCAAAAACAACCTTCCAACCCTCCCATTAAATCATTGTATAACTCTTTCTTGTTTCTTTTAAGTCTTGTTAGGTATAATAGTTAAATTTTCTACACATGGTTGCTTAAATGAAATCAACAATATTCGACTGAAATCCCGTTTAAAAGCAAGACTCTTTCTCCAGTGCATATTCCACCGAAATAGAACCTCAATAGATGAGCAGCATACACAAAAGTGTTGTCCCAAAACGTTCCAAAAAAGAAATTTGATATTTTCAACCCACCCCATACAATCTGAAACTTTATGAATTGATGCTACATCTAACTCGAAATAACTTTGGCTCAGATTCGCTTTCAGATTGAAAATTGATACTTAGTCAAAACCAAAAAAAGATACAACTTGCAATATTTGTTCGATTAACAGTCTATATAAACATTATTAGATCATGCTTTATTAATACGTTAAAAAATTACATTGTACGCAAATGTATAAATCAATTTAAAAACCTATCCGAAATCTGGCAACTTTTCTTCAACTACGATAAGGGAAAAGTGGAAAATTAATAGGGATTGAACGAAGAGGAGTCTGTCTGGATGTTTGCTTGTCGTCTGATAATCTAAATTGCAATTTTGTAATGCTTCTTCATTATAAAGTTTGTGAGAATAACCATAGGTACATTGCAACTTATAAGAAGTTTGTCCGTATGTCTGTTTGTTGTGCAGTGACCCTTTTGATATTTTTTAGATTGGAAGTCTGTCGGGGTGTAATTCTGTCGTATGATAATTCGTTAACATAAATGGTTTACATGCAGTTCGTCACCTACCATATCTCTAGCTAGGTTATTTATTTGTAGGGCGCATTTGAAATTCAAATTAACATATTTACATTAAATATCAAGTAACCAGTTATATCTATCATGGCTTACCGTGACTCGCTACGCTTCCATACGGCGAATGGTGCATACTTTGGTGGTAGTACCTCGCGGCCCTCTGGGTACCAGAAGGGTCTAAAAAGAAAGCACCCATATGTTCAGCAACACTGTTGTTTATATCACTGCTGCCATCGATGCTACCCTGAGCTGGGCTAGCCGATGTTCCGGTCCGCGGTGACTCGTACCATCTTCCTACCGCCGCGGAATCGTTTGTCATCTCCATAATCATATGTGCCAGTTAATTTAAACACATCACACGCGTAATAAAGTTTTTAATAATGTGGCCCAGTACACTCGAGAGTATTACAATACACGTTATCACTTAGGTGGATTGCGTAATGTCGTTTCTTTGGTGCTCGCTCATGTTCAGTTTGTAGTGCGGCGGGTCGAATTGCTTCTGGCCGTGAGTGCGCCGTCGCTTTCCGTCAGGTCGACTGGAGGCCGCACGGTATCTGTAATAATTTCGCTGCTATCAAACATCGTTATCAAATTATTATCGACAATAATTTTAAACACTGATTTCTGATTAAAGTAATTTATATAACCACTTAACTATGAGTGGTTCCAGATCTACACTAAGTATCACGATTACAACTGATTCAAATACAACAAAAAAACTTTACATTGTGCTTTTTAATTGAAGTACTTTCCTTCATGATAATTACCTTAAAACGCAACAACCACCCATGGTTTAAAAACAGATTTGTAAGCCATTTTTTCTACCCTTTGTAGATTCAAGAAACATTGTTGATCAAGAAAACAACACTATCAAATGAATCTTGTACCATTAAAGCTAAAATCTGTATAAAAAAAGGCAAAAGTAGCTATTTAAGTTATTAAAATTTACTAATAAGTCACAAATTTTTTGAAATTTTTAGGGGTACCGGTGCGTGAAAAAATTACCATCGAAAATGTACTTATAGCAAGAATAAACAATCATGTATCCATTTTTAAAACAAATATTAACCATTACAAAGCGCCTGTTTTTTTAACCCTTTCAGCCCGAAGACCGTATATTTCCGCAATAAAATTTTGTGACCAACTGCCGAAGGCCGTGTTTTTTCGAACTTATTATATTTAGACGACGAACACCGTACGCGTCCGTTTGATAGGTTAAAATACGTTTATTAGGCTCTATAGATTCGTGTAAAATCGTTTAAACTCGCTTGCATATCAGTGCATTAGTCAGTCTCAGTTTTAACGTGTTTATTGTGCTTATAGTTGATTTTATTTTAAAATACAAAGGTAATTATTATATTTTATTTAACAGTTTAGTAAAATTCCAACGGAAGAAGGAAGTAAACAAAAAGTTAGGAGATGCGTTGTTTGTAGTAAGCATGATAAAAGAAAAGAAACGTCGTATTATTGCAAGGATTGCAATGCTCCTCTTTGCATAATTCCTGTTTCGAAATTTATCATTGTAAACGTAATTACTAACAAACATTTTTGATTACAATTTTTTGAAAATAAACAGATAAAATTGAATATGCGTTTTTATTTCTAACAGTGTTGATAATTACGTATAATGTTCGAGTAGTGAGACCGAGGAACGTATTTTGCCGAAGACAATTTGGTACAATGACGAAGGCCGTACGATTCCGCAAACGTCTAAAATAGCCCGGCATACGGGCATTTCTAATAAAAAAGTAGTCAGGGCTGAAAGGGTTAATAAAACCATTTTTTAGCACAAAAATTTAGCAAACATTATTAAATTTGCTTATTGTTTTTACAATTCACCAAACACTTGCAAAAAAGCCCTAAGCCTTCTTAAAATTAAAAAATATATGAAGTCTCGTAATTTCTTTATGAAAATTAGTTTCAATTATAACAAAATCCTTTCTTCTTAATACTATAATAATTTAGTATCAGAAAAAGACTAAATATTTTTATTCTGTTTAAATAACTTGTTTTACTAATCTTTTCCCTAAAATAAATTCTTTTTACTAGAAAATTCATATTTTTTAATATATCAGTATTATCGATTTTTTATGTTGTATTTACTTGCAGCAACAATGATTAAATTTTAATAGATAATCTTGATTTTTCACTTCTACAACAATCATTGACCAAACTACAGTATTTGTGCAAATACATTGTAACTTACAAATTAACAACAAAAAAAAACAGAAAAATATCCATTAATTTGCCAATTTATTGAAAATTTTGAAACCACCAAATATTTTCAGTCGTCATAATTCTATACAGTATAAAAATATTTTTATAACTCCATTCAATATTTACGCGATAAGGAAATTTAATTTTCACATAGAAAAGGGCACCCATAGTACTGTTTTTGAATAAAGAGTTTATTTAAAGTACGACTTTCTCATGAAGAATTGACTGTTTCAACCAAACACAAAAATTCCAAAAAAAGATACAATGCTTATGCTAATATTTCCAAAATTTTAACATCCTTCAATGTAATACCAGGCTAATAAAGAAATAAAAATATTCTAATTAACGTCCGTACAACGAAATCTATTAACAAACAAAAACTTCTACATTATACAAATTATGAATGTATAAAACATTTGCATTGTATTAATATTTATACAAATATTTATAAATACAACACACTAAAATAATGTTATAGATTAAACAAAGGCGCATAATTCGTTCACATAAACCTAATTAGTTTTTGTTTTTTTAAGTAAACAGCATAAAAAAGCCATTACAAACACGAGGCGACAAAAAGGCACAAGGTTTTGTCCAGAAATTTTTAAAATAGATATAAAAAAAATTACCATTTATTTCTTTGGATAAAATTGCCTAGTTACTTTGAAAATAACTTTAAAAAAATTATTATTCAAACATTTTTATGGGTAAAATTAAAAAACAGCAGGATATCAAATAGAAGGTAACAAAAAGAAATCATTTTAATACCGAAAAACACTTAAATAAGTTTAAAAACTACTGATTCGAATATTATCATGTAATAGAAATTAACACCAATCATACAAGTAAAAACAGATACAGGACATTATCGAAAATATTTTTCAATACGCTTCAAAAACTGATAAATTTCAAATAATTTACAGCAAAACAGGATATATTAATAATGTAAATACACAAGCAAATAATTTTGCATTTATAAATATAAAAAAAACAATCTAATTTACAACAGATTGTAGATTTAACTGAGTTATCAGAAGTTTCGATTCTTATCACAACATTTTCTAGCAAACAGTTGCACATAAAAAACAAAATTAAACGAAAATCTAACGTTATCTCCTTCAATCAAGAAATCTAACAACAACTTATAAAAAGATAAGGAAACATTTAACAATTAATGATTTATTGTTAAATTAATTTTATACCTGCGCTTTTTTTTATGTAACTAAATACAATAATTTACTGTTTTTTTTGTAACAAATACAGAATAAATACGTGACAGGACCAAAAACAATTGACCTTAATTATACAAAGATAAAAAAACATATCACCTAAATTTTGATAACGCAACCTTATCTCTAGAGCGATTTAAAACAAACAAAATGCCACTTGAAATATTCATTTATCAGTTACAACTTATTTGCAATTACAAAAAAAAATGCAACGCAGTTTAATTTTTTATGCAAACGGAAAGTCTACAATTTGCATGGAGATACCAACGCGCGAAATACGACGAACCCGAGCGCATACTGTGATAAAAAAACAAAAAAGGTGTTTTAAAATTTTGTAAAGGGCTTAAAGCTTAGTGTCAAATTGTCATATAATAGAGTGACTTAAAGTGAGTGTAGACAAAGCGATTAAGTACATTTAATATTATATTTTTAAGTTAAACACTTCTTCAAAGGGATTTGGTAACGATTGTACCTGTATTAATTTTCTTGCTACACTAAAATTCTTTACTTTACAAAATCAAATACCGTTGATTTTTCTGGCATTTTTAATGACATAAGGGCATTCAATTGCCAGAAAAAATGATTTTAAACCAAAGGTGATAAATTACTTGAAATGATCTAGATATTTTTTGATCAATAGTGAGTTAATACTGTTAAATTTAACCAATTATATTTTAGAGGTATTCCAACGTATACAAACTAACCAAATAATGATTTTATTTAAGTACTATTTCAGTATTTTGTTTGTAAATTTTGATAACATAAAAATACTAACAGTCTAGTGATTTTGTAAGGATAATTAAATAAATAAATACATATTTTCTTAATGGGTACATGAAAACACCATATTCAACCTTTGTATAAAAATGTAATAATTTTTAAGTACTTCAATAAATTAACATAATTTGGTATGTAAATTAAACTTATTTGATTGAATTTGATAAGCGATTAAAATCAATCACATATGCTTAGTTAAATCTTGTAAACTTTTACATTTAAAATCATTGTTTGTTTTAATACTCGAAGAAAAATGTCCCTTTCACGATAAAAAGTATTTTATTCGAGTAATCTTTTCCAATTCTTATCAATTACTGATTTAAGTATCGATAAACATATGTGGTACGCAAAAACAATCGATATAGCCTTAGCACGTTGCTCGATTGTTTTACTATTTTGTTTTCAGTGCCCACTCGAACAGAATTAGAACCCGCAACAATCTGACCTAATTTGATAATTTTTGTAACTTCAAATATGATTTGATCCCGAATCAACAGCAGGAAGGACTCGAAGGATGCGTAATTCGTCTACACTCACCATTAAGCACATAAGTCCTTTTCATACACACTCACTTATCACAGTTTGTTGTTTTTCTTTCAAAAACTACACTGCACAAAATTACCTAAACAAACAACGTTGTCACCATGGTTTTGCCTATGGCGAAAAAGCCACACCGATACTTCCACGATCACTAGCGCGCCCGCACTAAATGTTACTAAACTCAGTTTGGGACGTTTCCCTTAGCAACCGAATCGGTTTTTTTCGGCAAGGATCGGGCTGCGTCACGACGCTATTGGAGTGCTTTCATGAAATAGGTGTGTTGCAGCGCATGGGGCGGAGCTTTTTCCATAAAGAAGCTTCAATTTCGAAATATTTATCGACTTTTGGCCAGGACTGTTGTACAACTTTTATTTTTGACCAACACGGCTCGCACGAGAAACAATTTTCGAAAAACAAAAGAATCGCCAATTTTTTTGTTTTTTCCGTTTCGTTCGGGTTTAAAGCTCGCCGCAGGAAGCGCACGTCGCGTTCCGTTTCAGCAACTTTGTATTAAACTGATTTTCTTTATATTTGTTTTTGAACTTAAGGATTTTGAAGATTCCCTGCATGAAACTGCAGGAGGGAGATTATCCAATCAGATAAGACCTTTAACAAAACACTACTATTTGACAAAATGGCGACACAAATCAAGAGGCCCCGCCTCTTTAACGATTGTCTGCCCCTTTTTCATGTTCATGTTTCGCATTGGCTCTCTCTTTGATTTTTTCTTTTTAACAGGATAACTTCCAAAGCTGATCTGTCTTGTTATTGTCTTGTTGTAAGCTGGTTATAGATATATAGCATATAGACATGTTACGCACTGCTAGGTGACTGCATTATCGTTTAAAACCCGCGGATATAATCTGGTTATGCTATTTACATTCAAATTACTATGGGCTATTTGCCTATCCCTTACTGAGCTTTAACATAAATTTAAATATTAATATGTATTCTAAAGTGATATATAACTTAATAAGATAACGCCAATATTGAATAAGTCTATTTACTATTTTAATAAGTATCTACTTAATTTTTTGGGATACACTTCAAGATATATTAAAAGATAAATTATAAGTGAGCCAAATCTTATTAATTAAATGGCTTTTTAAAAAATCATTCCTGCTACTGCACCCTAGATACGCCAATGGTTTAAGCTGCGAGTGGGTATAGTGTGTATTATGACGCTATGCAATAATAGGTCAGTATAGGCCACTGAAATCCCGCTGGCAGTGTCTCAGCCACATTTGATTATCCTTCCAAACTACCCCTACAGCGTTACGTTATTTTGCGTTGCGCACAAGTCTTCATTCTTACACTACAACATACTTTAAAAGGCTTATGCATTTATCATTAGTAAAATTAACTCAGTAAACGATCAGACTTTAACAAAGATAAATATTGATTAAATGTTTTTTTATCCTCACAGAAATTATACAATTTTTAAATTCTTTGCCAGTAGATTTTATAGTTTATGTTGTTAGGGTATCAAAAGTTTGATTTCCTTCGTCTTTAGATAACTTAGGAACACAAAAACTATAGATATCCTTCAGTAAAATCAACTCGAATTTTTAACAAGTGCTAATTTATTATTTTGAATGTCATAAAAAAAAGTTTGAATTTTAAATCGATAAATCGTGAAACAATTTTATTCTATAGCCAAGAAATTTAAGAAATTTTGCACATTAATTATTTTTCCACGATTAATTTTATTATTCTATTAATTGTTATTTTAATTTTTGTGACCTTAAGAATACATCAATGATTAAGTACAAACATTACTCTCCCTTAAATATTTTTAGAATATTTTCTTTGGTTAAGTAATAAATTTCTCCAAAATGTGTATTTAATCCTTATTTGACATACAATTATTTGTAACAAAATTTTCGTACTCAAACTATACAAGTGTTCATAGTTTACAAAAAACGTCCAAAAATCTGTTTACGCTTTTTGCTTATTAGAAGTCATTAACGCAGATAAAAGGCATAACTCGTTATTTTCTGTTACAAATAATTGTATACCAAATAAGGATTAAATACACATTTTAGAGAAATTTATTACTTAACCAAAGAAAATATTCTAAAAATATTTGCTAATAAGTGAACAATGTTAATGCATTCCTAACATATTTATTATTACCCATTTTTTAAATTAAATCCCTTTAATAGTAATTTCATGCGGTTTACTTACGTGTTTCCAAGGAAAAAGGGACAAAGACAATTATTTACCATGCCGATTAGGATTTGTTTTAAATTAAATATTTGTTTTGGCCATTTTTAACAACAATTGTTTCAAAAAAGTCACAAGTGTTATACATTGTCGAATTCAGAAAACAATGCTCTACAAATTGGCGTTAAAATCAGATATATCGTCCATAAGAAAAAATTGACCTGATGATGGTTTTAAAAAAACGAAACGTCGCACAGAAAATATAATTGGGGAATTGGATTCCTTGCAAAAAGTGACCATTAAAAAGTTTTGACGGAAATAAAATTCGACATCAAATGAAAAAGTTACGGGCAAAAAACAAAAATCCACTTTTTTCCCTATATCTCAAAAACTAAAAGAGCTAGATAAGTTCTGTTTGCATCGAATTATTAAGCACCTGTATATACAATTTTGTCCTAATTTAACCGAAGTCGTAACTCTTAGCGTTTACGAGATCCCCATAGTGGCCCTCAATAAAAGAGAACCCTGTATATCATCGAACGACCATTAACATTTTATATTTTCCCCCCATAGTGTTAATTTTGAAAGGCCTTAAAATGATTGTTTGTCCTGGGTCTCGCATTTACTCTGAAAGGCACTGTGTACATGTACAATCTTGTTCATTACAGGAACTTAATCTTCATGAAAATAATTGTAAGAACACTTCCTTGGCGCTTTACCCACCTAAAGCATATTTTTCGCACAAAACACTTCGCAGTTCACCTGAATACGGTGTTGTATGACTATTAAAACCGTGAATATAATTATCTTGATGGATAAATAAAACGCCATCACACATTGCACGCGCGTCTGGCCGTCCTGCAGGTAATAATTTAACAACAATAGCTGAATCGTCTTTAGAAATATAGAGCAAAGGCAAAAGCCCACATCATAACACTTTAAGAGCTAAATTATATGTTATTAAAATTAAAAAATCGACGAACGCATTTACGGGAACACGGTCCATCATTTCGAAGTTGCGAATACACTGTGAGTGATTATAAATGCATTAAAATTGACGGGGGATCCGCTTCGTACCGGAAGGTGCTGCACTAAAATTCTGTGAGTGGCAATGAATCAGCGATTTAACTAATGCCCAGGCTGACCATATATTAGCTGATGTTCTCCTTCAATATACACCCCCGGTATAAATGTACACTAATACTAATAGGGCCCTAAACTGACTATGCAATTTTTTAATAGTATTCCATTAATAACGTGTTTTTACGGCGTAATGCTAGGTCCACTAAGTAGATTATAATTTCTTTCTGATAAAACTATTGTACTTAATAAGTGCGGTGATTAACTCAACAAATTGCCTGCATTTTTATGCAAACGTTTAATGAAGCAGAAACAATTTCAACTAAACGCATAACTGAATTTTTGATCGACATTACCAACTAGTAATCAACTTAACATTATCTAAGATACGATCGAAAAAGGCGAACAATATTTTATGGAGAGATTAGCATTTTCATTTTTTAAACGTGATTAATTTCCCTAAGAAAAACGATTTAAATAAACATACGCTCGTAAAAATGCAAAAATATTGATTTTTGCTTCATAAATAGTTAGGAAGTAAAATTATTATATCCAAATTTTACAATAATTACGTCTTAAATAGAAACAAATATTAATATTATTAAATACCTATATTTTTACTAGAACTAATATTTTTTTTTTAAATCTAAACCATTTCGAGATTTTAGTTTCATCAATAAATTATTCAATTTTTTTATATCGTTTAAAATTTTAGGTGATTTTTTATTAAGCATTTAAATTAAAGTTAAACACCAAACAATTCAGTTTATCAATTATTATTATAAATTAATTTAATTTAAAATCACTTTACTTTTTTCAAGGATCTTTAACCGAAATACAAAACAAAACTGGCGTCTCCTCGTGAGATGTAATCATATTTATTGCTTGTTTATACTATTTTCATTCATTTATATCTTACATGTTTTAGATTTATTTGATTTAAAAAAGGGTTTTTTTGCTTTTTACATACATACACACAAAATGTCTATCTGTGAATTAATAAGTGCTCTGTAAAAAGTATTTCTGTAAATTTACCACGATAATCATTGGCATTATTAAGCCATTGAAAATCATAGTGAATTTCCAATTTGAAATGTAGATATTACAGAAGTGATGTAAAATTACTTAACATGTAGGTACAAAGTAGTTTTACATAAAAAGATTAATAATTTACATCCAATTTCCATATTCTGGGAGCCAATGTTACACTAAAATGGTAAAATTAATGTATTTTTGTAACGTATATGGTAAAATCTATAAATTAACACCAATATTTGGGTGATATTTGACTAGTATTATCACTCCTAGCTGAAAAGTTTGATTATATCGACGAAATGGGCGCTTAAAAACGTCGTTTCGAAAACCGAGCGAATAGTAAAAAAATTGACTCACCAAAAATAAACAGATAATCCTAGTTTAACACTCCTCACACCTATCTAAAATAAAAAGTAGTTATTAAACACAAGACCACACAATTATAAGTGTAATCTACAATATAGCTAGACACTTTTTTCTTCAGTTAGTGGCATGTTTAATAAATTAATAATATAGGTATACAAAAATGCATTGCTTAAACCAAAAATTAAGATTTTGTAAAAAGAATTCTGTGAATAAATAATTTAAGTGCAGATGATCAGCATTTTAATACAGATTTAAACTAATAATTTGCCTAAATTGATCTTTTTAATCTTTTAAAGAGCACAAATTTCTTTATTAATGCATACAATTTCATAGAGAACAAGTTAACGAAATAAAAACCATACTAAAACTGATCTTATACTATTTCGTTTACTTACAATGAATTAAAAATCAAAAATTATATTTTTTGTTGACCAACACTAACACATCAACACTACAATAATTGTAAAATTATTGGAACAGTCGTTTTGTAATATACAGTAAAACAACTACACTGTATAACGACATACTTAAAAAAAAAAAATTGAACGGCTTCAATGCTTATCAAACACATGTTACCTAAACTTCAATAAAAACTCTTAAAATGTAGTTCGAAATTTAGCAAAAAAGTGCGCATAGCGGTTGTGTCTCGAGTTACAAGGTCGCTCTATTAAACAGAGGCGTACTCAGGAACTTTTAATAAAGTTGTATCGGTATTTTCTGGACCATTCGATCTGCATAAACTAAGACATATATTGCTACTGACGAAGTAACAGCTTATAATTTAAAAAAAAATGTAGTTTTTGTGGCATTTGGATGTGTTAAGACTTCACCTAGTCAAATATTTATTTCTTTAAGTGCAAGCACAATGTAAGACTGTAAACATCGAGTAATTTTACAGTACTTTTTATCATTTTATTGTAATATTACTTTCACCCTGTAAAATGCATGTAAAGTTTGTAAAAACTTTGTATTTATACCATTAAACGAATGGAATAAAGCATTTACATCGTTTTTGGTAACTCTTATGTAAACCTACATATTGGAAAATGTAACTTAGGGGTATTTTTACATACATTTTTTACTGTGTGGGGCATAACTTATACGAAAACGAAATAACTGCTAAAGAACCAAACGAAATTCATAACAATATTTTTTAGGGCACAGCTTATTAAAATGTTTTCACGTTTTTGTTGAAGTTTTTTAAAGTTTTTGGTTATTTTATGAAAATTTTGTTATTTCTATGAAAACCGAAAATGTGTACTTTAAAAACTTAACACAATTTCAGAATAAAATCTGGCTGTAGCCTCAAATTTTATGAATCTGACCTACAAATATGGACTGTGGTGTCAAATAATAACTGTACCATATTTTGTTACAAAAATATATATTTTTTTAAACTGCAGTAACTATCTATAAAGTTCCATTTATGGATATTTATTGCTTTCATTTAATGCAACAATAAATACCACTTTAAGTCCAATAATCGGAAAACCTACAATTTATTACAAAATTCTAAAATTACACCTGACTTTTAGAGGAGTTTACATTTTATTATGGGAATGTTCAATTTTCAATAGTACCTTATTTGTAAAATTGATGTCTATCTGCAAGGCAAAATTCTATAAGTGACAAGTAGTTTTTCGTTTTATTTTTATATGACAAACATACCTTGGTATCTAAGAAAAACAAAAGTACACAACGTTTTGTAAACATTAAGTAATGAGAATAAACAGTAACAGCATAAATATGCAAACAAAATTATACATGTAGTATGTATTAGAAACTATTAAACATAATTTGTTGTTTCTTAAGGTGCACCTTTTAAAGCTATGATATCAAAGTATGTAATAATTTTTTGTGCATTGGCTATTAATTTTTCTCTTATGTACGTATATTCCTCAACAAAATTATAAAACCAATAAATTTTAAAAAAAGTACTTAACTTTCTAAAGAATTTTGTATGCAGGTTTATAGTAACTTTACCAGAAAAATCAATCCAGTGAACACTATCAATTAAAACATTTCTTGCTAACTGTAACTGAACATGAAATGAGCAGACCCCAATTACTAACGACCCAGACAATGAATCTAATATCAAAAATGGCAATTCCGTTTGTTATAGATTACAAACACTGACACACGATTAACATCGCGATCCAAACTCAAATACGTGATAAAATCTAAAATTAGAATTGATTCGTATATGCTCATAACGACTTGTGATCCTGTTTTTGTCTTCTAAAAAATGACAGCGTTAGTTATTTAAACAACAAACTTCCCTCGACGGTTAATTAAAAAAGATTGAAGAGTTCTTCGTAGAACGTTTTATAATGAACAATAAAAAAGAACACGCTGACATTCTATAGTCTCATAATAAAATTTTCAGTTCACGGGCAGATAAGCTTTATTAATACAAACTAAAATCTAATGAAAAAAATATCGAAGCGTTATCTCTTAATAACAATAACAATCAAATGTTGGTTGGGTGTTCGACAGCGGAGCCCAGTGCGAGTCTGCAGTGGTTATGACTTATGATACGAAGAAAGTACAGGAAAAAAATTGAACAGCAAAAAGTGATATGTTTTGTTTCGCTATTATTGTCTGATTTTCTTTGTATTTTAATAAAGTTTATGAATCAAAAGTAAGTACAGGTAAAACACCCAGGGCCTTTCAGAGTTAAGCGAGGCCAGGGCAAACAATGTTTTTAAGGCCCTTCAAAATTAAAAAATTAAGGGAAAAATATAAAATGTTAGTGGTCGTTCGATGATATATGTTAAAAAACTGTTATTTTAACTACAAAAACATTAGGTGTTTTTTTCTAGCAGATCAAGTTAAAAATTGGGGGCCCTAAAACTGTGAGGCCCGGGGGCATTTGACCCACCCTCTGATAAGGCCTAAAAACATCGATTTTCCGGTACTTTTGGTTCTAAAGCCTTACCGGATTAACCATTTTTCCGGACCAACCGTAAAGTCATAGCTAGGAGTGCAGTGTAAAAATGTAAATAAGCACGCCCTACACACAACGCTATCTGTGGGCACCCAGCAAACTAATCTGGTAGCCGCAGGAATTTCGAATCCCCTATCGTCATTTTGTCCGGACCAAATGAGGTCCCGAACCATCAGATGCCGGAAAATTGGTGTAGTACCAGTACGACCAATTAAAGTTTCTATTCCACGATAGCCGTTGAATATTCGTAACAATTTATGTAAAATTTATTCACTTAATGTTTTCAGTTCCTAAAATACTTTATTTAAATAACCACTAATCTCTGTTATAATCGTAAGTTTACGGAATATAAAGCATACAAAACAATCGCATATTAAAACCGTTATTAGGAGTAATATATCTCAGCATGTGAATATCTAGCAATTATAATAAAACGCATAAACTTAAAAATGTTGATAAATAAAGCAGGGAAAAGGCGCTTTTAACAACAAAATTGCTTCGCCTCCGCAGAACTTTAGCAGGTAGTTAAAAAATTATGGAACCGTAACAGCTTCACGTTTATGGTAAAACAAGTTGTTAATTACCGTTGTAACAATGGCATAATTCATAATCTTACGTATTCATCTTATTTTATGATATATGAAAAAAATGATGTACATATGCAGTGCATTTTTTGCATCTGGTGTTCTTGGAAAAAACATTATTTATGTTACGGTAAAACTAAATTATTCTAAATATTTTAATGTTTAAATGAACACAAAGCACTTTTAGATGTAATGAAATTCCAGTCGATTATTAAAAAAATTAAAATATAAATTTAAAAACTACATTATTTAAGTACTATTAATCAATGTCACTTAAAAAATTAATTAAGCTACTTATTTGGTAAAATACAAACCTTCTATGTTTTTATCCGAAAATTGATAAATCTCAAAATTCCGCGTAATTATGGACGCTTAAAGTACTGTTGTACATAATGTCTGTCAGCAAAAATGTTCTTAAAACTAAAAGCATTGGGGTTAAAAGTTATTAGAAGTACGTCACACAAAAATTTAAAAGGATAGTATAGGGTGGATAAAAATTATGATTTAAAAAAAATCGTTTTATTTGATTAAAATCAGATTTCCTATGTGGACCACCCTGTATACCTATTATGTTTTTTTTTATTTGAGAAAATAAAATTTTGTTTTATTATACTCCTGTAATCAGTGATTTAAATTCGTGATTTACAAAAAAAAACACTTGATTTAAATCATGATTTAAATCAATTGATTTAAATCTGCTCAACCCTGGCTTAAACTTCTTATTGCTTGTAATTAAAACCCCAAGAACACGTACCGTAACTAAAATATTTTCGAAATTTAACACCCCTATTTCGGTCTCAATCATTGCGTTGATGTGTTTTTTTCGCAAATAAAGTCGTTTATAACACGTATATCGGTATATCTCCTTATATTTAACGCCGCGAAATGGCAGTTTGTCTTCCTTGGCACTCTTTTCATGTTGAGTTATCTGCGTTATAAGTTTGAAACATATAAAATAAGCATAATTGAAATATAAAGTTTGTGAATGTGAAAGGGGGATGGGCGCCGCACAATAGACGCAGTAGCGAATCCGTTCTTTGGAAAACTCCAGCTATATTTTCCGTGGAGGGCAATTTATTTTTCCAACCCCAGCGTTCTTATCTAAACAGCAGCGAAAATAATATCGCCCTGATAAAACTGGCTGTGGCATCGGTACACTCCCGGACATAGATTAGTCATATGTAAAGGTTGGGCTCTGCTCAAGTTTATTATGTGTACGACATAACGTTTGAATTATATATTTAGAGATACAGTTTGTATTAGACGAAATTTACATTAAATAAACGTCGTGGCATGACGATCTGATAAAACTTTCTTACAATGGGAGTTAATACTTCATTACACTTTTCTTCAAGCTAGCGAATAGCGATATAATACCAGAAATTTATAACTCAACAGCTATTTGATCGCAACAAATAAAAACATGCCTCAAATAGCCGTTAAAAGTTTATATCGTTTGGTTGAATCAACTTTAAATTCACCTTTGACGTTAATGTAACACTCCTCTTTAGCGCAGCTGCCAAAGTATTAATGCTTAATTTATTTACAATAAAATATGAATGACGTAAAACAACACAAAACATTCAAGTAAATAATAATTTTCAAGATCCAGTAAGTACTCAAAATATACTTGTAGCTTTTAAGAAATTTGCCTTTAAGTATAGTTTGCAAATATTCAAAACAATTGTTCAAATAATGCCTCAACTTTGCTGCAATTGCAAATAAATGTGTTTAAACTGTTAAAAGAAACGGACAACTATAAATTAAGAAACGAGTTGTATTTGTTAAACTAGTGAACGTTTTCTAAAAGTAACAGTAACACAATGTAAGACAATTAATTCATAGTGACAAGGTTGATATATCAGTTGCATTATACATTGTTTCGGATCGTATCGATTTGAAACAAGTATAAAAGACTTTATTTGTAAAATTACATTTTAATCAAGTATGTACGTTATAAACTAACTTTCCATTGACTATATTGCTTGTTTAAAAACCTATAAATAACCTTAAACCTTAAATAAAACAATAATTCCTGCTATCGAAGTAGCGCAACGCTGTGAAACTCAAAAGGCAATTTATATAAATCAAAAAATTCCTCTGACACAGTGGCACTAAGCTGTTAAACATTTAAACTAATTGAAATTGAAATACCTAGTTCTGCTGTCTAACTAAATATCACTTGTAGGTATAGTAATTTAAATTTAAACTAAATAAAAATTCCTGCTAAGCTTAGAAATTATAAAAATCCTGCAAACGAAGTAGCACTTAACTATAAAACATCTAAAGCAATTTAAATTGAAGAAAAATTTCCTGCTGAAAAAGTAGCAAAAACCAGGAAAACTTCAAAGCAATTTAAATGAAACAAAAAATTCCTACTGACGGAGTATAGCACAAAGCTATAAAATTATTAAAATAATTGAAGTTGCCTGCTGACAAAAATATCTGAATGAACAAAAAATCCTGCCAACGAAGTAGCAGTAAACTATAAAAAATCTAAGGCATTTTAAATTCCTGCTGAAAAATTGGCAAAAACCAGCAACATTTCTAAGCTATTTAAATTAAATAAAAATCCTGCAGGTGAAGTAGTACAATGTTGTGAAACTTCTAAGCTAAATGAAATTTTAAAAATCTTGCTGTGCAAATAAATGGAACGTTTTTGTGAAACTTCAACAGCAACTTAAGGCAAATACAAATTCCTGCTGACAGGTACTGCGGAGCTATGAAACTTCTAAAGCTATTTAAATAGTCAAAAATATCTAGTGTCGAAAGACTGTTTTAGGATTCAAAAAAGTTTTCTTTTGATGAAGCATCGTGAAGATGTAAAACATGAAATACTTCAATAGATCAGATTATTGCTTCCTTCTTTTTGTTTGTCGTAAATACAAGTACAAGCAAATGTAATCACCTCTTTTTTCCCTGATGTACCTAATGGTATTTATAAATATCTAGAACTAATTTTTTTTTGCTTTATTACCAACTTATTACAGCCTGTTTCGACGTGCATATAACAGTGAATGTATTCAGTTTACGACATATCTGTACAATTCAAAGCATATTATTGATGACGCGAACATGTATTTCTCTAAAATGCATCTTATCGGTGTGCGAAACGATGACAAGTTTTATTCTTTATCTGGGAATGTACCGAACGTTATATACGCCGCCCCCGGAGTGTGTTTTAAAAGTTGCCGCTATAAATTGTCCCGAAGCGATCCCCGGATCTCGCTCTTATCAGTCCCAGTGCCTCTTCTTATAGCCCCCACGTCACCCCCATCTTGGATATCTAGTTTACTCGCTTTTGTTTTGTTTTGGTCCGACTTACCCTAATTTTTACTTGTTTAGCAAGAAATTTATATTACCACTTAATAGCCACGACCAAATGGATTTTCCGAGCCTTGCTCATTTGCTACAACAAAGTTATTACAATCGTTACCGTTTTCTTTTGTAAATTTGTAACAGAATTAATTTTCAGGAGTAATATAACAAGTGCATTGAAAATTGTCGATAATTTTTGGTAAATATGCCCGAATGCAAGTTGAGCTGAAAAAAACACGAGTGCAAGAGTGATTTTTTCTGATTCAACTTGCATGAGTGAAGATTTGTCACAAATTTTAGATTATTTGCAATGCACGAGTTATATTTTGTCAAAAAATTTCCTTCACCTAAACTACCTGTCAAATTAAATATATGTTACGTCAAATTTTACAAGTACTGTCAGAGTGGTGCGTCAGGGGTGTGGTTTAATCTATATTAAAGTGACGCTACTGGTCGCCGAAATTCGTCAAAAAATTATCAATACCAAAATATTTAATTCCTGCTCCAAATGTATATTTTCTACCAATCAAAACTTAGATTTCTTAAAAACGACCAATAAACGTATGAAAATCTGTTAATTGCGGAAAGGAAATTATCAGTGTATGATTATGTTTATTGGTCGTTTCAAGGAAATTTGACAAGAGGATCAACATCTGACGGGATTGTAAAATTATTACCGTGTAATGATGCTCCTATTGGTAGCCTCTAGAAGATTTAAGATTAGTGATTGTTTGAAAACGCAAATTTGACATGTGAAGGAAATTTTCGAAAATATTTTCATGAAATTTTAAAACTCTTTTGTGATTATAAGTAAGCATATTTAAAAATTACTCTATTCTGAATTTTTTGCAGCAATGCTACACTAGCTTCGTCAGTACCTATCTTATTTATTTTTTGGTATTCAGTGAGTCTCAGAACTGGTCAAGCATTTCTACAGAGATTCTTGATAAATAATAGACGAGAGGCTGTCAATTAATATTTTAATTGTTATAAACCAATTTCTAGCACTCTTGATAATAACGAATTCATTTAGAAGATGACAAACTTTTGCAATCAATCTTTCATTCACCTTATCTGCAATTTTCTTCGGAATAAAAATATAAGGACGATCCCCACAAATAATTTTATGGAAATAAATCCAATTTCTTTCGGAACTTTTTCAGAAGTTTGCATTAAGAGACTGTTTAAACTCTTGCTAATATCTTCACGACGAACTTTTTAAAATATTCATCATAAAAATTAATTTCGTTCAGTTTGCTCTGTGGCAGGGCTTCGGAGCGACAACGCTATTAGATTTATTTTAATTGTATGACTAGGATTGTGCGAAACTGGCGCATATTAATTAATTAATTAGTAATAATTAGTGGATAGCGATGAGATTAGATAATATAGTTATTAGTGGCGTATGCAAAATACTTGTAAATCACTGTAATAGATGTTATCGGGGATGAATAATAATTGCTACTACCACATGTCAAATTCAATTAAAATACTGCAGATTAATAACTATAATAATTATTATCTGTGTATACCATACGTAAGATAAGACATCTATTGTATACAACCATCATTTTTTATTGCATTAAATAGTGTATTATTTAATATAGACAATACAATAATTCTGATACTTTTCAAAGTTAAAAGATTCAAGACTCATGTCACTTCATTAGCATCAATTTTATTTATTTATTAGAGGCCTTTCTTGATTGCCATTAAAACTCTTTTATGGTTCTTAGGCAAAAAGATTTTTTTTTTAAATTTTCCAAAAAATATTTGCAGATATCCTAAGCTCCATCATCGACAATATACGAAATTCTAATGGTTCTCGTCGAACTTTGAATTATTCCGCATAAAAGCTTTGGATTTGGCTAAAATATGTGTGAATATCTTTGGCACTTACATTTCTTTGCTCACCCAACAAAAGAAACTGAAACATGTCGATTAGCAGAACATCTCAACTATAAAAGGACTAGCAAATGCCAGGAATAGAAAAAGCGTATCTGCAATCGACACGTAAAGTTCTGTTGTAGTATTTTGTTACAGCTGGCACGCTCCCGATATTTGCGCACAGATAACTTAACCTCGACCGCAGATTTGGTTAACTGATAGGCGGCAGGTAGGTCCTGGTCAGCCAAAAACTGCCAAAATACTCTGATTTGTCTCTTACTAAAACACATTGTTGCTATTGTACTACAACTGCCATGCTTGGCCCCTAATCTATCTCCGCAGCGATCAAATTTTGAACCTAGGACGACGAATTATTACACCACTTCTTAAAGTTATTCGGTAGAAGCTTACATTGTACAGTAAGGGTAAAAATGTTGGTTATAATTGACACGCATTTTATGTTGTTAAGTTCGGTTTTAACTGTGGTTTAATATACATCAAGATAAGGAAATGTTAGAAAGGAATGTTTTACGTTATAAAAAATATTTACTACTTTTGGCGAACCTCTGATCGGCTAGATAATATTTTTAATTGTACCATGCAGTTAATGAAATTCCGTTGGCACTAATATTTCTAGGATATTATGATCTTAAAAGTGATAATTTTGTTTATTTTCCAATAAGGCACATTATATCAATACAAAAACACAAGTTATGAGATAAAAAGGACATTCAACCTTCATATTTTTTGCTAAAACATCTGAAGCACGAGAAATTTTGTACTTTTAAAAATTGATTGTGGCTTTTCTCATACTGAGGAATAATTCATCTAATTTAAACAAACCTGTATCTCATAATAAGCGAAATTCCCGTGCTGAGACTAAACTAATTCCGTGTTTCAACTATCCTGCCATTAAAAAAATTGTTTTTAAACATATTTTGTTAGCAAGACTTTTAATATTCAAATATAATACCTACAAATTTAAAGCCAATTCAAGCCACAAACCGACAGACAGATTTAATATGGATTGTCTTTGCCTTTTTTAAATGAAAAACTATTTTTAAAGCAAACTGTACAAAAAATTACCGTAGTAATGCTTAATAAGGTATTTAATTGCAGCCGAAACTCATATACAAGTACATGCGTTTGCCCTATTTACAATATTTCATACACACCTATTCTCTAAATACAAAGGAACATAATATCAAAGCTACATGGCCCTTTGAGCGTACACAATACAAACACATAGGACCTTTGTGAGTACAAATTTCAGCCATTGTTAGCAAGGAGTTTACATAAAAGAGTAAGCAAGCCAAAGAGCACACCACCGTATGCGCGATGGGCTATTGGTATGCTATTCCGCTGTCGGAACATGAACTCGTCACAGCGCACTATTCCTTATCATCATATCGCACCCTTATCTTTCAGATGCATCTTTTTATCCCCAGATAGCGTCTGGATAGAGATGTCAAACGCATGAGTTTTAATTTCCAACTGAATTTTATACACGTAGATTCGTACCGTACGTTTTATACCCATTCAGTGTCTCTATTTTATCTGAGCTTTACTAAAGATCTCGGAGGGCTAATCCGACATACTTTAATTTTTGTGAAATATTCCATGGCACTCTAGATGTTGTCGATTAATCGCTTCAAACAAATTGTCGAATCTTCAAACCTCGATCGTGGCTGTCCATAAAAATATAGTGCAAAGAATTATGTTTTAGTTACCCAGCGTTTATTTGTTTATATATTGTTTAAATCCACAGATGTCCTGATTAAACATCACTTTAAATGGGCCTAAGTTGGAACAGGTAGAAAGCTTTAAATACTGTGAGTGATCATAGAGAAAAATGGAGGAATGGATAAGGCAATAAGCGAAGGGAAATGTGGGAAGAATAATTAACAGTTTAAGAACAACATTTTTTGGAAATAGAGAAGTCCCAAAACGAACAAAAGTGGAAGTGGTAAAAAATGTAGTCACTCCGGCACTTTTATACGGAAGTGAAACGCGGACACTCACAAATAAAAATAGTAGCCGAGTGAATGCAGCAGAAATGGGGTTTCTAAGAAAAATCCAAGGAAAAAACAAAAAAGAAAGAATCAGAAATGTAACATACAGAGAAAAATTAAAGATAAAATCAGTTAAAACAAAAATGCAAGAAAGACAGCTGGGATCACATTTGGGTCACATTTATAGGATGAAAGAAGAAAAGGTAAACCAGAAAAGCCTATGAAGCAAGATCCCAGGGAAAAAACAAAAGAGGTAGACCGAGAAAAACCTGGCAAGACGAAGTTAAAAAAGCAACAAAACAAAAACATCAAATGAAAACACATAAAAAGGCTAGCACAAGACAGAAAAACCAACAACTAATCGATACTGTTATTATAAATATACGAGCCCCATTTAAATTACATTTGCATGAGAAAAATCGTGAAAAATAACGAATTATTAAATAAATTAGGAACTGATATGCTGAATAAATACATATAAAAGATCTCCGAGGGTATAAATCATTCTTAATTAAAACTGCAGGTATTAGCGATAAAACGTGTGCAATGAAATAAAATTATAATGCTTATCGAAGTTTCTTGGTTAAGAAAGCACGTAACATAATTTTAAATAAATTAAACTAACTCCAATGTTGAAGTTTTAGTGTAAATATCAGCACTTTATTTGAATAATTATATTAAAGAAGGTCACTAGGAAACACAGTCATGCAAATATTTCTTACGAGGTACATTTTAATTGTAGTACCTAATGCCAATAATTTAAACTAAATAGTAAGTTAAGAACACAGTCGTTCACGGTTCATTGGGCATATGCTGGATATTTTTCAGATCCTTGTTAAATAAGTTATTGCAAAACACATGAACATAGCAGAATTAAATATAAGGTACTATGACTTTTAGATAACCAATTACTAATAAAAAAGAATTCAAGTACTAAATATTTTAATAAAAGGCTGTAATTATGTTTAGAAACTAATTTTATGTAATCGTATTGATGCAAAACTGATTAATACATACATTTTTGTACGTATTTTTAAATTTTTATGTTTACAATGTGTGTTAAATAGAAAAAATAATAAAAAATAATTTTATGAAATTATTCAATTTAGTAGCTTAAATCTGTGCGCTCTAAATTAAGTCACTATAGATTAAAATCAGTTTTTATTTAAATTTCTTTACCCAAAGTTTATACAGACTTATATTCCCATAATCAATTCAATAACACTTTTAATCAATGATAAATCCTAAACATTAAACTATTAATGAAATGTAACAAAGATAGATTTCGTTAAAACAAAGTCAATCACTTCATTTTTAATAACAATTATCTAATGTAAGAAATTCTCCGTTTTAAATCTAATGAATTTATGTTCTAATATATTCTTTCTCTTATTTAAGCTTTTAAAACATTTGTTTAAAGTTTGGTTAAGCAGCACGTATTTACAATCCATCGTTGCTATAATTTAAGAGCAAGAATTTATTTTAAAATTACACCAGCAACGACATCTCATTTTTAAACTCATAATTGCTAGTAAAAAAAGTTTTTACGTACAATGTTATCAATTGTCCTTACTTAAAACTGGTTTACGTTATTCGTTTGTACAATACACCTTTCAAGGTTGTATTTTAAAAGCTCGTTTTATTTAAAATTTAAAGAAATTTACCCATTTTGACACTTCAACAAACTAAAAATATTTTATCTATCACATAATTATCCATCTTCTGCTAATATTTTTTCTACGTCAATAGTTTTTTAAAATATAACACTTTATGAACGATGCTCCGGAAGTAGTGATTGCAATACCGGACCAAAATTCAATACCGGTATTCGGTATTTATTCGCAAGTAATACCGGTATACCGGTATTAATACCGGTATTGCTTTTTTAAAAAAAAGTATTAATTTTGAAAATACAATATATGCATTTTACACATATGTACATATAGCAAGTATAATGTCAAAACACAAATTTACATAAAATAAAGAAACTTAAAAAATTACATAATCTGTAAAAAAATATGGACACAAAAAACTGAAGATATACAGGGTACCTAATTGATTGGGACCGGGCATTAAAATTATATGAAGAATGAAAAAGGGTATTGATCTGAAATTTTGGTTATGACCATAATGACATCTGAGCTGTTTAATGAAAATATTTTCAAGATGGCGACCCTGCCGGAAATACCGGAAGTTGACGTCTACTTTCTTATTTCAAATACAATGGTCTATTTTTTATTGCATTTATGGATTTAACACGTTATTTTAGAGGGACTATTAATAGCATACCCTATACCTAAGTGCAGTCGTTTTTTAGATTTTTGGACTTTTTTGAAATTTTTTGATTTTCATCGTGATGCCTTATATTATCTATCAATCTATCGCCGCCATTTTTTAAGAGAAAACGCTTAAATTTAAACTATGCATAGAAGAATTTTTGCAATCGATGCATTACTTACAGGGTGTCCAAAATTTTATTTTTTTTTAATACAATTTCAGACCAATAAAACTCGTTTTTTTCAAATACAATTTCCCTTTTCTAATTCAAAAGTAAATTCTACATCAATCTGTATTAGCGTTTCCTATACCTATCTGCAATAATTTTCGAGTTATTAAGAATTTTTGATAAAGTTAAGAGAAATTGCAAAATTTTTTAATAGTAAGCCTTGGAAATGACAACAAATATTCCAATGTTGCAATATTCTTTCGTCTTCTAATAATATCATCTCTCTTTTAATTAACTTAAATACATTATTTTGTGGCACAATTTTGTGTTTTTTATTTATGGCAGACTGCAATTATAAAATAATAAAAATTAAATTTTAAAAAAATAATATTAATACCGAATACCGGTATTAGACCATCAAATGAGACGGTATTTCGGTATTGTAAAATGGCACGGTATACCGGTATTCGGTATACCGGTACACCGGTATTGCAATCACTATCCGGAAGGTATGGAAAACTTGTTAGGCAAAATATGTAAGGTTTGTATAAAAACACCAAGAATATTATTCTTCTTAATCTTTAACAAATGTTTCACTTGCCTTTCGTTGTAACTTTGGATCAAAGAGCAACATGATTTTGGTTTATGTGGTATTTTAAAGTAAAATGATATTATTTACATGTGTTTTTACAAAATTAAGGTCAGATCTACACATTTACTTCTTATTGATAGACTATACAGGGTGAGTCATTAGTGCGGAATCGATCGATTGTGGCTAAAAGGTTTGAGATAGAAAGTTGATTCAAACGCTATTTCACACAGTTTTATCTTCCGAATACGATAAAAATATTTGCATATATACAGGGTGAGTCACCTCTCTGGCACTAATAGCAACTTTTATATTTCAAATACAACACCCCATTTTTTATTTAATATTTATGACCGCCTTTATTTTAGCTTTGCATCAATATAAAATACTACTAGTTTTTATGCAACCTTAATTTTCCTTATGTCCTACGCCAGATAAAAGTAGTAGAATTTTAACTAAAGCTGTACAATTTGTGGAAACGCAGTGCATCAAATAATTATCTAATAATATTGGCTTTTAAGTTTTAAGCCATAAAAAATTTAGAGCTAACTTTTTTTAATGTGTTTCCTTTATCTTTCCTCATTTCATCAGTAATTACTTCCAATGAGTTATGCGATTGGAACTGTGGCAAAATTTTAAAAGACGCAGCTGCCACTTATATTTGATAAAACGCGACGTCACAATAATAAAGATCAGATAAAATTTGGGCGATTTACGGCCGGCAATCCTTAAAGTTGTAACCTTAATTTAAGGAAGATTGCATATAAAATTTTTCGCCGAAAAGACTAAAAGACGCTATAAAACTAAATATTCGTACTTTAGTTCCATCTACATACAAACCCTCGACATAAACATCCCATCAGAGTTCGCTCAATCGAGAGACGAGCCCTCTGGAGTTGGTCGCGTCATTGTAGGGCTGCGTTCGTTATCGTGAGGACTGTCATGCCAAAACACGGGCCTAGAATGTTATCAGAGATCTCTTTCAAATCTTGCTGAATGCATAAGGGCGGCCGTGATGTTATCAGCGCTTGCTGCAGGCGCGGCAGCTGCGACCCCGGCCTCGGTTTACACCGGGGATGAGCCCAACACTACTCGTCTGTGATTTCATGTGTGCTGAATATGTAAAGTACCTTTTAGCCTTCATTATAGTTGTAAAGAAATTAATGCTGTTGGGGTTGAGACTTCGTGCGTTTGCTCAACGTCTGCGCAGCCTACTTAAACAGTAAAAATGCGTACGTCTACCTCCCAATCCGGAACTCAATCCGAAACTCAAAGACAGATCAGTAAACGTTAACGATTTAAAGAAAAGCACAAAGAAGTAGAAGTAAGTGATGAACTTTCTATTCTATTTTTCCTTGATTTCGGGCTGAATTTATTTGCCATTTTAATCATAAGCTTTCATATCCAGCTCATATATTTGCAAAAAGTCAGTTAAATAAATATTTTTCTTCAGTGGAAAAATACGAATATTTTTACCTTGAATACCAAACTTTACAAATTTTAATAGCAACAACATGCATGGTCAGTAAGTTTTGAGAAAGAACACACCAAGATGCTTATGTGTTTATGTATGTTTCTTACTAAAAATTATTCTTCTCTATCTTTAGCAGCCCAAAAAATTATTGACCACATTTCTAAGATTAAGATATTTAATATTTTCGAAAGCTAAATTAGAATACGACTGGATAAAAAACCTTTTACTACTTCACTAAAATTTGGTCATATTGATTGGAGAAGCTTTAGAAGAATTAATAAAAATAAGAACAGACTCCACGCTTCTAACTGAAATCAACAAACAGCAGATTACAGAATTTGAATGCAACAAGAAAATAATAATCGATCGATATCAAAAGCTGCCTTACTTGTGTTAATTTCTTTTGCTACAACATATCTATGCACACTGCATTGTAAACAATAAATATGCTTATAGATTCCTTTTACTCCTTTTCGGAGCATAGGGCGCCCACAAAGGTCTTCCATTTTATTTTAAATAAGGCTTACAACCAAAAATAAATGTAGATCATGCCTTTTTAGGCAAAGTTTTCAAACATAGAACCAGACTAGAACTTCTTATGCAAAAATCTTTAGGTTCAACCTTCCCAACAAAGTTTTTCCTCGCATTAGTATTTGCCATAATTTTCTAAATTATGCATATTCTTAAACTTGAAAGGGCTGGCAAGCATTGCTTTGTATTGTCGAGTTGATAAACAAACTATTAATAATATTAATTAATATGCTTAATTAAAAATTGCTTATTTTTCAAAGCAGTTCTTGCAGTTTCAAGACTTTATTTTCTTCTACAGTTGCAAAACTGATAACAAAAAATACTTAAAATAAAAAAGATAAGTGATTTTTAATTCAACTTATTTATAGGTATTTCATACCTATAATGATTTCAAAACAAGAAGAAAAAACCTTTGTTTTACTTCTATAAAAATGTTATTGTAGCAAATTCGTTGACCCAGAACTGTGGTAATTTAGCTAGATTAATTTTACTTGTTGTTTTTTTTACCTACGCCCAAAAAAAAAGAGTTTTATAAACCGATTTTTTGACTTATTAAGCTGCCATGTAAATCGCATTTCTTGCTGTGGTTTTAAATCACTAAAGCTCCTATAAATACACATCAGATAAAACGTGAGGTATCAGATTACCATTTTAATGCTATCAACAATCAAGATTTAAGATAATCAGTTCTTTTACTGACAATCTATGTCTACAAAACCTCAAGCTTGTATATTTTCTGTAAACATTTACTGATACAAAGGATATCATTTATTGCCACGTATTTTTTACATCAACGTACAAGTGTTAAGGTATTTATATATGGAACAAACCAAATTAATTTGGAATGTTAACGAAAAATTGTTTTTTTCTACTAATCCGTTATTTAAGGAGTACGTTAATTAAATAGATGTACATTTTAAATCGTTACCATTAAAAAATTAATTAAATGTGTAATAAACTAAATTTTCTCCAAATATTTTGTTTTAGTTGAGTTTATTATTTATAAGCTACAGAGTGTTTAATAATGTGGGCTCACATGGGCACGTACAACCTTAATAAATACAAGCTAGCTTAAATGAAAGTAAAATCGCCTACACATGTTTTAATAATAATCGTTTAAATCGTCAAATAATAATAAAGTTCTCTGAAAATAGAGTGCGATGAAACAAAGGAAAACTTAAACATACCAAAGAAGAAAAATGACAATCGTAACAAACTTGTTTTTTGTTAGACCCTTTAGTTTTTAGTGCGTATTATATTTCTCCAACTATTTCACTTGTTTGGGTAATCTTTATTTTGTCCGAACGATTATAATGTAGTAGGCGCCGCTTACAACCTGTGCAGGTAGGTTCGTACATTGTTTGTGAATATTTTCAGCCAAACACATAATTATAGACATTGTGCTACTGTCACAACTTCGGATTAGTATTGTGTGGTGGGAGTGAAGCTGTGAAATGTAGGTTGCATGAAAAATGCGGTCCACACTAGGTCTCTATTATTTCATAGATTATTGTATTTTTTTCTTGGTCTAAGATACTCTTTTGTTGAGGAACTCGGGGGGTTTTTGACTGTGCTTTTGTAAAATATTGGTTTATCCTTTATTTGGAACCCTATAGCTATGGGTTTATAAACCGAAACGGTTATTTACCTTTCAAAGTAAAATATTATACACATTTATTGATTGCAAGGCGTTTTATTTTAAAAAGAATACGTTTTGATATATATCACTTTGAGTCAATTTTAACATTTTAACACTAGCATTTAAAAAAAGATAATAAGAAAATGTTTTTTATATGATTTTCTTACCTAGAAAATTGTTGTTTAAATACACATTCTTAAAAAAATAATGTACACATTCAATAGGTCTAAAAAAACGACAAAAACAAAAATGTACAAGGCACTTCAATTTTTCTAGTACAAATCTTTGCAAGTATTTAAAGATCAGTCTCAATAATTAAAGATTATCGTGTTAAAATAGGCATATAACTCCGTAATTCGTTAAAATGAATACTTATATTAAGTCTTGGAAGAGTAAAAAAATACTTTAAAATAGATATTCTAAAGAACTATTTCTTTTTTAACTTATACATGATGTGATGGTCTTTAAAAGGTTATTGTCCATTAAACAAAATTAACTACAAACCCTCTTATGCAAAGTTGACTGCATTAATTCCACATAACTTGAAAAATAAAACAATATTTTTCGAAAGGAAATGATACAATTATTAAAAGGATAAAAACAATAATTAAAACTGCGTACGTCTACAACAGCAACTATCCAGTACCATTGCAACTTAAGTGCATACCACAGGATTTCATGTCTACATACTATTATAATATAATCAATATAGCATCCACTAGATAAATAGGTAATGGTGGTTTTAAAGACCATATTCTCGACCATAACCATCAATTACAGGTTCAGCTGAGTTCAGTGATCGACCTATAAGCAAACTTCTATCAATTTTCCCTTCATGTTCATGTTTACATAGTAATTTAACCAACACGTCTACATTTTCATAATAAAAATAAGACTAGAAGTTAATTATTTTATAAACTTTAAAACCACAATTCTGCTCAATGTATAAACACATACAGGGAGGGCAAAATTAAAGATCAAACACGGGAATCTGCCTTTGAGGCTGAATTCAAATGTTAATTAATATTATCATCGTCTTCCCAGTTCAGAAGTTATTAAGAAAAAAGTAAACATTTTAGATATATTCCGGTTAATATAGACACTTATTTTCTATTTACTATTTCCGTACATTCACAGCTTAAGACCTAGTTATATTTTTAGCAATTTAAACTTTTTAAAACGTTAAGAAATCATTCTTAACACGTGTTTAACATTTAATGTTTATTTCCTGTTTATATTAAAGCAAATTTGTAAGATTTGCAATTAAAATATTATTAAGGAATACATTAGTAGGTAAGATAATGCAACTTTTATCTTCAAATACATATTCATATTTATTTTTTCCGTTACGTATGCAATGCTACAAGTACAAATTTAAAATTCAAGTTTAACCACAGTAAAAAATTTAATTTGAGCAGTGAACTTGAAGATACACTTAATTTTAATTTTTAATTAATGCTGGTAATTTAATGTAATTAACAAGCGGTTTTTAAATTCATACTGTTCGTTTATTTAGTCTAGTTCAACTAATGCTTAATTTTTAAGACAATTTTTAAAAAGACTTAATCAACTCAAACAAGATAATTTATAATTTAAATGGGGTAAAAAATTCAAGATTTAAGGGACATGTTTCCTATTCCACGCAGTCATAACCTGAATGTGTGGTCTTTCAGAGGAGCAAGCTGTGCTGGGTCAGTGTTTTGACAATAAGGCAATTACGGTCAGAAGTCCATCCCACAGCGCCACCACTTGACAGATGATTAATATGTTTGCTTTATTAAATTATCATCTTTGGGGACTCAGAAGTCACTTGACAATACACAAACATCTGGTAAACTGCACTGTTATTTTTGTGTTCACGCCGTTATGGGTATTTTGGAAATATAACTGGGAACACCGCCCCCACGTTGAAACTGATTGACAACCACATAACTAGAAATCGTTCAAGACAAATGCGGGAGGGACTCGTGTTATTTTTGCACGTGATTTTTGACAAGTTCCATTTGTTTTTCAAAACATCCCTGAAGTTTTAATTTACGACGCTTGAAGTACTAGCTTGAATCTTTTTAATTTCGCACGGCTGGTATTGTCCGATAGTCAGTGACTATGACTTTTGTAAACATTCTTTGTGAATAAAATAGTGGTAAATACTAGAATCCACATTAACTTATTGTCGCATTTAAAATTACACTTATTTACACACATTTGAAAGCAGAAAGTTCTTTTTTCAAACTGTTGTTTCTTATAAAAGTCATTTTAGATGGGGAATTAGGAAAGTAAAAGAAAAAATGAGATCGTTTCACCTAGACAACTGGAAAATGGAAAAAATAAGCATAACTGAGCTAATATTCGCAGACGACATGGTCTTAGTCGCGAAAACAGAAAAGAATCTGCAACATAATTTAGAAATTCTAAACCAGGAGTTGGAAAACTGTATATGAAAAAAAAATACCGAAAAAACTAAAACTATGATCGTTACAACAGAGAACAAAGGGCACAACATCACTTTAAATGGACTCAGGTTGGAACAGGTAGAAAGCTTTCAATATTTAGGAGTGGTCATGGAGAAAAATGGAGGAATGGACAAGGAAATAACCGAATGGACAGGAAATGTGGGAAGAATATTTAACAGTTTAAGAACAACATTTTTTGGAAATAGAGAAGTCTCAAAACGAACAAAAGTAGAAGTGGTCAAAAAGGTAGTAACTCCTGCACTTTTATAAGGAAGTGAAACGTGGACACTCACAAATAAAAATAGTAACCTAATCGGTTAATGCAGCAGAAATCAGATTTCTAAGAAAAATCCATGGATAAGCGAGTTCGTTTACTTTGATTTACAAACCCATCTAGAATTATGAGCCAGGGAGAATTTGTGAAATATATCCATCACACAAATGCCGAAAAATAATGCTTGATACTCTCTCTTCCAAAGTCGTGATAAAGATGTTTTTGTAATCTTAGGAACACTAACTTTTACTATTGGAAAGAATTTCTAATTTGGACCCGATAACGCAAGTAACGTGTGGTTTGGGCTGAAACTCACAACATTTAAGCAGAGTGGGGTACTTAGAGTTCCCAGGCGCTAGCGGCATTTCATGTAGAACAAGAGGGATTTACTAAAATATGCAATTGCACTTAATGACCTCAAAATGCACGTTAAGTTGTATCATAACCATAAGCACTTGATCCGGGGCCAGACGAGCTGAGCCGTGCCTATTGTACGTCCACATTACCTGTAGATGGGCGCCACCCGAGGCGCCATCCCGACTTCACCACAATCACATTCCATATTACATGACATGTCATTTCAACTTTTACTTTATTGCCACATAATTTGATACCTTTCAAAACTATTAATTTCATAAAACTAACACAGATCGACTACAACGTTAATCGAAGCGCCAATTTTTTATAAAACCGTCCTTCAAATACCTCAAATTTGAACAGAGAACGAGTCAGAATTTAAACTTTTAAGTTTTTAAATTTTTTGAGGGTCTAACGCCATCAAAAACTTTTGGCGTGACATTTATTGATACTTGAGCCTTTCATTTTGAAAGTGGCATATGTCTCCTTTTGCGAAAAATGAGTTAAAGCTGTTTACAATAATTACAAAAATTTATGGTATTTTTATCTTAAAACCTTTTACTTGCAATTTCTTTCAAAATCATTACTATTTTCGTCAATAGAAATTTTATTGTTGAACAGGAAAGCAAATACGTTTACTTTAAAAATAATAATAATGTAATTTATTTAGTGATATGCTAATTCTGTTTACATTTTATAACTTATGTATGTAAATATATAAAAATTAAAACTTTCTCTTAATATAACTACTGAGCTTAGATTTAAATCTTACAATATTAGTTTCATCTTTAAGTTCACTTGTTAGATCGTTATAAAATTCAGTCCTTTATAAAATAGAGAATTTTGAGTGTAATTTCGTGTCCTGAATGGCAATTTAAGGTCTCTACAGTTTCTAGTCGGATAATTATGAATATCAGAGTTTTGGGTTATACATATATTTTAACAAAGAATTTGGAAGCAGGTTATTTACAATCTTGAAAATGAAAATAATCGTATTAAAAATTATCCGTTGTTTAATACTAAACCACTGTAAAGTATCTAGCATTAGAGTAATTTTGGTGTATCTGAAACAATGTAAAATAATTCTCATAGCCCTATTTTGCAATTTTTGAAGCCGGTCTAAGTCATTAGTAATCGCCAGAAATAAAATACTAGAGCAGTATTCGAAATGGGGTGCTATGATACTTTTGTATATTAAAATTTTAGTAAGGACTGGAAGTTTACTGCTTAATCTACCAAACCCAAGATTTACCAGTTGTTTTAAAAATTTAAAACAAAGTGAAATGTCCGAAGATTTCATCGCTTCTACTAATGACAGTGATTCAATACATAAATAAACTTTTATCTAAAATACGTTATATAAATTACTTATACCAAAATATGATGATAAATGTTATATATGTTTGAGTAAATTTGTTGTACAGATATAACTTCAAAACAACTTTTTAGTAACCTAATAATATCACGTACACCGAATTAATCAAACATACCCAACGCAAGTAAATTATAAAAAAAAGTTACTCGAACACACAAAGCAACAAAAACCCAATAATAAAATATAAATAATGCCCGTCTAACCTCTTTACAAATGAGCCGTCAGGCATCTTTAGAAATCCGAGAAATACAAAGTGCTACTGTGTTTTGTTCAATATTCAGACTCATGTTACAATGTTTTATTCTTTTTAAAAAGTCTACACACACGCAGTACACACTTGAATACTTGATTCTGAATACTTGTCATTTTTAAGTACGATTAACGTAGCCAATTACTACTATTACAGACTTACACGGCACATATAAACGTGTGGGTCGCACACTAAACATTATTCAATGTGAAAAGGTGTAGTTGAACAGAACGATTAGACGAGGTAGCTGTCTCTTATGAACGCTTTGAGCACGGAGTAAATTTAATAAAATAATCGTTTTTTAAATAAATTATTAATAATCATTTATTAACAATCAAATCAGGCAAAAATAAACTGGAAATACTACTGAAGACTTCACGGGGAAAGAATGATCCAAATCCATTTAGGAGCAATTTTAAGTAACGAATTGTAAACGCTTTCCATACAGTTCTTTGTTTGGTAGTGTCGCCTTAGCTACAAAAGCAATTTTGGTATTTAGAAAACTACTTCAATAAACTCCCTTATGTATTTCATCTAATTTTAATACAATAAAATTGTATTTTTATTAACGATAGTTCAATGATAACGAAAACTGTATGAAAATGTACAGATTTTAATAACTGTGTTGTTCATCCCCTTTAATATTAAAACAGCAAACGAAATCTGTTGTGCAAGCCAAACAGGATGCAATAAGCATAACATAAATGTTTGTGGTTAAAAAACCAACATTAAAAAGAATGTTTCACAACCCTTCTCATTAATAAATGCGTTATTCCAAGGGTAATTAACTCGCACAAACCATAAACATTTAATGTCACAAATAAACGAGCAGGGAGAGACATCACCGATCGACTTAAATCTCTTGTGGGTTGTACAATCCAGCTGCCATAAGGATACTTCCACAATGCACAGACAGATGTGTGATGTGCAGATGATACAACTCGTGGGATATAATATATCTGAGATAAACATCAGCCAATTGGTGTATTAGGCAACATAAATCTTTAATTTTCAACACTTGTAATTAAATTATGCCCGATTGAAGCCCAATAGTGTCGTATTTGTTTGTTCTGAGGAACTCCAATTAATCTTTAGTATTCGATCATTATTTAAAGAGTACAGGAAAATAACAATCCAAGTCACAATCACCAGGAAAAAAACGCCAAAATTTGTCTATACTCTTCGAGTTTTTCCACATTTAGGGTTTTTTTTTAACGAATTCCTTGTTGTTTAAAGGTAGAAAGAGATCTGTGCATAAATCTTTAATCTTGTATGGAAACAGAAATATCTATGTCGCACGGTAGAAAAACAAACATACTGTGTATAATTATTTTAAAAATATCTTGCAAAGACAAATTATACCCACGCAAATATGTGTGTACCTGCAAGCCCGGCCTTTGTTCAAAAAAATGTATGGTATGGCAAGTTACGGTACACTATTTACCACTGTTGTTAATCACCACTCAAGTCAGAAGCTTAAAGTCATTAAGAAATCTCCTATAAGGTAGGTAATTACAGAGAGGTAGTTATAAAGCTGATGTGTGGGTCGTGACTGGCTACCACATCTCCATCTGTACTCGAGATATAAGTGACACAGGCGCGCGTGTCGGGGTCGGCTGGCCCGCCCTTGCATTAGCGCGGTACTAGATCTATAATTATTATTGGCGCCGCCACTGTCTTCGCTCATCATCGTCACTTAAAACTTCATGTTGGGGATGATGAGCTAATCTGGCTCTGCTACGCGCTGCTATTACTTAAACACACACTTACAGGTAGTAAAGTAATACGAATTGACTTACACGACAAACAACAGATATTCCATGAAAACACATTTTGAAAATTAAATGTTTCACCGTTCAAAATTATATATTAAGTCAGCAATTATCCTCTGAAAAACTCTCAAGTATTACCAAGAAACTATCATTTTAATATTCATTTGCGTTAAAGACTTTTATTACATAAGGCATTTTATTCTTATCCTTTTTAGTTATTTACCTCTATACTGCATGTACTGAAAATTGTTTAAGAAAGTTGATGTTGCATGAATCATTTATTTTTTATTATTTTTTCAGCCATTTGGTGAAGGTTTTTTAATAAATTATTTCAAATATTTACCCTATTGTAGACAATTTAAGAACATTTTTTGGAAATAGAGATGTCCCAAAACGAACAAAACTGGACGTGGTAAAAAAATGTAGTAACTCCGGCGCTTTTATACGGAAGTGAAACGTGGACACTCGCAAATAAAAATAATAGCCGAGTGAATGCAGCAGAAATGAGATTTCTAAGAATAATCCAAGGAAAAACCAAAAAAGATCAGAAATAGAACATATAGAGAACAATTAAAGATAAAATCAGTTAAAACAAAAATACAAGAAAGACAACTGGGATGGTCGGGTCACATTTATACGATGAAAGAAGAAAGGTTAACCCGAAAGGCGATGAAGCAAGATCACAGGAAAAAAACAAGAGAGGTAGACCGAGAAAATCCTGACAAAACGAAGTTAAAAAAGGTGCAACGGATAGAAACATCAAATGAAAAGACATAAAAAAGCTAGCACAATACAGAAAAACTTGAAAATAAGTTAGCGCCACACAATTCAACAGTCCTACACCTAATAAAGGACTCGTGAATAAATAATAAAATATTTAGAAGCAACATTCTGAATAAAAATTTTAAATTATTTAACCCTGATGTTGTAAAACGCTAAATGTGAATACTTTGTTAAAGATCTGTATCCGACAATATTTTCAAAAAACGTAAATACCTTAAAAACGATTGATTTTAGGTACAAAAACCTCATAGAAGTTGTAAAGAGAATTTAATTTGATACCTTAAAAAGTTAAAAATATACAGGGTGTTGAATTTTAGGTCAGGTAGCACATGATCTTCAGCAAATTTTGTTTTGATATTATTTTTTTTCAATTATATATCATAATCCAGACATGAAGGAAACACAAACTAGATGGACATCCTGAACATACTAAAATGCACTTGTAACTATCTTAATACTTTGTGAGAAACACAAAAAAATTGTTTCTTGAAATTACAGGACTGGAAGTCTTATTGGGATATCCTGCGAATAGACGGCATGACATTAATTGTAAATCTCTAACATGGAAGAATAATTATGCATATATAAATACAGAAATTATATAAAAACGTATTGGCTAATTACTTCAGTATACATCCTCGCTTAAACAAGTTAATATTGGAGAGAGAGACGGACGCTTTCATGAATTATATAAAACTAACCGCGTTCTTGAGTTTGACAGCTAATTTAGAGTCAGTAAATTTTTGTACTGTTCGTTTTACTTCGGGCAACCCTCATCTTTAGTGACGGTTTAAAAACTCGTTATTCAGATGTCAATTAATCGATGAGCCTGAACGTCAGTTTGATATCGAAAGACCTTCCGCTTCAAATTTAAAAATTCCAGATATCAAACTTGTACACATAGCCTGACTGGTTTATCTGATGTTTTATAATAAATTATTAATTTATCATTACTACCGAATTGAATTAATTAAGATGTAAATCATTTCAGCTCCAGTGATTGGATGATTGAGCGCGGTGGGCAATAAGTGGTTGATAGGGTGACGCCAGGACTGGAATCATTTACTCATGTTTTTCTCTAAAGTTGCCTTGTTATTAAGAGCAACATTCATATACATTTTTTTGGGGGTTTGCTTGTCGTTCCCATGCAAACTCCCAATAATTATACGACAAAAATGGCATTTAAAAATGTTACAAGTCAAGTGGAATTTTCTAACGCGTTTTGTGGAGCAAAATTGGCAAAGTTGCATTGGATAAGGAAAGCAGTTTTCTTCACCTAAAACTGATTTTATTTTTAATTGTTCTCTACATGTTTCATTTCTAATTTCTGATAATTAAAGTTTTAAAATAATACACAGGGTGTTTTTGTCAGTTTGTTCGGGTGAATTTTAAACACTAAGTACTTTTTTTTAAATTGAATATTCATTTTCTTGTAGATAATTTAATTGTCTTTAAAATACATTGAAGGTGTTCAATGTCCAAAGCCAATATGTATTTTGCAAGTTATTTATAGGTAAACATGCAATATACGATGGAATTAGAAGAGCAGGCTTTCAAAAAATTGTATAAACAGATTCAGAGTAATTTATTTCAATTTAAATTTTGGGCTACAAGTTTTCATTATTTAATATGTTAAATAATGCAAAACATATATTATGATATACTTATTTACTCAAATCTGTATTGCCCATAGAGTGTGGCTACACTTTCAACACATGTTATAATTTAGATTCAATAGTAATAATAACTAAAAAATCTGAAATTATTATGCAATGTAAAAAATATCTTAAATTACTCAATTTTTTTTAGTTTATGTGTTTAAGTACAGCTAGTTTATTTAAGTAATGTTTTGTTTTTTTCTTCAATGGCCATTTTGATTAAACTTCACGAAAACAATAATATTGCAATAACTTGCTAACTTTTAAATATAAACCCAACAACCCACACATAAATGAAACGATAAAAAATCCCTTTTTAACGAACCCACCGTTGCAATATAAAAAAAGTCAAATTTGGCTTATATCTCAAAAATAAAGTGTGCCAAGGCCCCTTTTAAATTTTATCTATTTTTTTGTAAAAATATCTACAGGAATGATTTCACATTTTGGTTATAACGTAGGTGGCTATTGAATTGTTTACCGTTAAAAAAATCGTCTGCTTTTAGTTTTTTCAAAATATTTAAAAAATTTGAAGGTGTAGGTCTAATGCCAAAATGGCATTAAATTCGTCTTGAAATTCTGCCCAACTTTGCAAATTTAAGCGACCATGTTACTCTTATAATAACAAAGTTACAACACACGTTGATTGTTTCACCCTGAATACTGACAATTTATTTTACAAAATACTTACCAATAATTAATAAAAATACTAATCAAATAAATAGGGTTCGCTTATTAAGACAGTTATCGAACTTACCAATTTTTTTAATGTTCATTTATTGAGGTCAAATGTCTTACATACTTAAGCATTGCTCTTGTAATAATTCCTGTTGTTAAACAAGTGCTTTGAACATACTAAGTTAAAAAAATATAAACAAAAGATAAATTAGCTCTTATTCAACCGCAGTGTTCTACTAGAAGCTTAGTAACTCAACTGAAACAAACAGCCAGCCGCGATGTAGCGATATGCACCCCATATATCACGAGAACATACATATCCCGTGCTTCATAGTATTTATTTCCATAAAAAAATAACATCACATGTTACATTTATTAAATACTCAATGATTTAAACTAAAATCGCGTAAATACGGTTGATTTATGAGCTACACATCCGATGTTTATCGCGTTTAATGGTTTTTATCAGGAATTTTTATGTACAGCTCTTCCACAATTACGATTTGCGAAATAAAAATAGAATGGTGGTGCAAAAATCCGTGAAATTTTCAATCGTAAATGTCAGTGCTGGGCGTTGATGTTTAGCTTTAAATTATTTGCTGTGATTTAATTCAATACGTTTGTTTGGCAATGCGTGGTTGACTGAAATTTTGCTTTAGGGGGGCTTAAATCCACGTTCTGTACCCTTTTAATTTTTTTGTGTGAAAGCGTTTAAGACTCTTCGACTAATTTAATAAATTTCATTACATTAAACATGCGTATAAATCTTAGAATGGCATTTGTATTAATTAAAATATTTCAGTATCTCATCTGTGGTGCCGCATGCTCCTTCTCTCACGAACATGAAAGGCGACCGTTCGTCCCTCTCGCTCTAGATCATTATAAGGGTTTATGAATGGCTCTTGTCTGTGCTAAATTTGTCATGAACGTATTTAAATGATGTAAAACCGAGCAAGCCATGTTTTTATCGGCCGCTGCCTAATGGGCATGGTTAAGTATGGCGCCTTCCTTGAACAAGGGTAAATTCATGTGAAAGTGGCTTCAGGACGTAGCTATTACCGTTCACGTCATTTGCGGGGATGAATGTAATCACGGGTTGCTAGATGCAAGTCGTTACTGTTGTGAAAACACATTTTGGCAGGTATTTTTCTGAAATTTATCGTATTTGTTTTTCGTTTACGAGGCTTGATCATGCACGAATAACAGTTCATTTGTCATCTAGAAAAGTCAATAATTACACTGTCCAAAAAAATACCATAAAAAATTTACTTTTGAGAGAAAAAAATCACTAGAAATGTGGAGGGAACACTATATAAACAATAACAAGGCAACTCCAAAAGAAAATATAAACAGAAAAGAACAAACAGACCACCAATAAGAAATTAAGAGAGAATGCAATACAAAAAATCAAAATTGGAAAAGTTAAAACTAGGAGAAGAACAGGCAACTTTTAGACCAGAAAGACCGACAAGCGATAACATATATTATAACGAATAAAATAGAAAGAAAAATAGATGAAGGAGAAGAACTATAATTAATATTTATAGAATTAAAAGCAGCTTTCAATACTGTGGTCAGAAGAGAAATATGGAATGTACCATTAAGGACCACAGAACGGTGGTCCCTAAAAGGCGTTAAAATTTGTTTTGCATCATAAAAAGTTGACAACATTAATTAATTTTTCAAACTGCATTTTTTTCTTGTATTTCTGTTCAACTTTAACCAATTCAAATTACTCTTTAAGTCTTATAGTAACAAGTTTTAATCTGCAACAGGGAAGTTAATTATTGTAACCCAAAATATACTTAAAATCGAGTTCAAAAATAATTTCACGCAAAAAACGCAACAAAAAAAAAATGCGCGCAAGCAAATCTGACCTTTTAAAATGCGGTCGATCACATATTCGCATAATTCAAAAAGATTAGATCAATTCAAAAGCTGGAAGCTCACGTAAAGGACCAATATCGGCGCGTCCGAGTTTAAAATCATATTTACCGAGAGGGTGGCATCTAAATTTCACGGGCGTGTAAAAAGCTCCGATTCTGGGTGACTTTATCTCGCCTATAAATTTGCTAGAAGCGCCTCTGATTTATACGTTCGCATAAACGCGAGTCTATACCGTGTATTTCATTTGCCATGGTCCCAAAACAAAAAAATAAACATTTTACTTCACAATTATTTGGTGCACAATCATTTTGATTGTTAACAAAAGCTAGAAGAAGCCGATTATTGTTTGTTTAATGAACATTTTGTTATCGACGCTAACTGTAAATGTACGTACACAATTAATTCAATTGTTAACAAAAGCTAAGCGGTTTGGAAAACTTTGATTCTCGTTTGTTTAGCAAAATTGGACGTCGATGTTTGAAAACTGGCGAATAAGTGAGACTTACGCCCATGTGTCATAAAGTTTTATTGCCGGTGGAGAATGTGCATGTGCAATAAATTCAACTTCAGGCATTTGTTATTCCGCATGAAAGTCTATTAAAATTTTTAGGACCCCTGATATCAGTACCCGTTTTACATCCAAATCCTTACTCATTTATTTTATCAGTACAGTTTTTTATCGCCCGTCGCGCCATGAATACGATATTTTATATCTCCTGTGCTTTCCCGCTTTTTGAAATACTACGATACGAATGTACCTACGGTCTCTTGTATTGTGCGTTCCACCGTGCGCTTTTTAAAAGGCGAATCGGTGTTTATAAAATTGCCAACCTAAAAAAAAAAGATCAATTACCGCCAACGCGATAAAATTATTTTCAAAATATACATTTTATTGGCCGATAAAACAAACGACAAACGCCATAATTCAGTGTAATTGGGTCATTTTACGTGTCGTTAAAAAACAGAACTACTACAAGTGCTTGTTCGTAGGATCTTAAAAAAACTTGAAATACTTTTTTTTTAAATTTGCATTTAGTCATGAGTGCTTCTCTGTTAGGTGTAGGACGTTGAGTTAGTTGTCTTGTGCTGACTTTTTCCATGTTTTTCTATCTTGTGCTAGCTTTTTTTCTATCTGTTGCTGCTTTTTTAACTTCGTCTTGCCAGGTTTTTCTAGGTCTACCTCTTTTGTTTTTTCCCTGTGATCTTGCTTCATAGGCTTTTCTAGTTAACCGTTCTTCTTTCATCCTATAAATGTGACCCAATCATCCCAGCTGTCTTTCTTGTATTTTTGTTTCAACTGATTTTATCTTTAATTGTTCTCAGTGTTTCATTTCTGATTCTACCTTGTTTTGTTTTTCCTTGGATTTTCCTTAGAAATCTCATTTCTGCTGCATTCACTCGGCTACTATTTTTATTTGTGAGTGTCCACGTTTCACTTCCGTATAAAAGTGCCGGAGTTACTACCTTTTTGACCACTTCCACTTTTGTTCGTTTTGGACTCTCTATTTCAAAAAAATTTTGTTTTTGAACTGTTAAATATTCTTCCTACATTTCCTGTCCCTTCGCTTATTTCCTTGGCCATTCTTCCATTTTTCTCTATGATCACTCCTAAATAACGGGTTAATATTATGTTCCAGGCCGATGTTGTTTTTGAATAACCCGGAAATGAATCACATTTTTTTTAATTTGGATTTTTTTATTCAACAGTAGGCTTAAGACAATTATGTATGGAATATGACATCGCTCAATTTAGTAATTGGCACTCTTAAAGAGTAGTCAATTACAATTTATTATGGAGCATCTGACGCCTCAACAACGTGTTGAAGTCATTAAAACATGTTATCTAAATAATCGTTCAATTGTGAATACGCGAAGAAAACTGCATGATTTTTTTGGACTTCATCATGTGCTATGCAAGTCAACGATTCAACTTATAGTAGACTCGCCCCCGCGATCACCCGATTTAACGTCACCCGACTATTTTCTGTGGGGGTACCTGAAAGGAAAAGTCTATGCTAATAAAATAAACCAACAACAATTCCAATGCTTCAGGACAATATTCGACATGAAATTGCGGAAATAACACGCGAAACGTGCGAGAATGTCATGAAAAATATGATTAAAAGAACAGGCGTTTGTAACGCTGCCAGAGGTGGTCACTTGAGCGATGTCATATTCCATATATAATTGTCATAAGCCTACTGTTGAATAAAAAAATCCAAATTTAAAAAATGTGATTCATTTCCGGGTTATTCAAAAACAACATCGGCCTGGAACCAGTAGCGTAGCAAGGGGGGGCGAGGGGTTGCGGTCCGCCCCGGGCGGCACATTTTTTTGGGGCGGCACTTTTAGTCTACCCAAATGGGGTAAAAATGAAAATCTCGGGGGTAGTAGATATAATAATCAGTACAGGCTTTGGAGCTTTTAAATTCATAAAAATTAATTTAAAAAAAGGAAATCTTATCGAAGTTGGAGGATAAAACGGGCAACTTGACCTTGCTTCACTGAAAACCCGTTCCCTTGTAACGACAGAAATTCCAAGTTCCTAATAAAATTTATGATACGGTACCAACCATTCAATAAAATTATGAAACAATTCATTTATTTTAGGCATTAAATTCCATGCAGTTTTAAACTCTCTTGTAGCAGGAATTTTTCACCCTTATTAAAAATAATTTCGTGGGAGTGGGGGCGATCTGATTAAGGAAAATAAAAATCAGAAAAGGTTTTACTGTAAAACTGTAATTTTGGAAGATGGTTAAGTATTCTGCATTATCTAGCTTCGCATTAAAACGCGTTTGAACGTCTAAAATTTAAAAAAATTCGCCTGCGGCGCATTTTGTTTACCCCCCCACATATTTGTGTCGATCTCTGCTTGGTTTTGGAAAAATCAAAAGTTTGCGACCCTTATTTATAGGGGCGGCAAATTCAGGGACCGCCCCGGGCGGCACAAACCCTAGCTACGCCACTGACTGGAACATAATATTCACCCTGTATATAAAGCTTTCTACCTGTTCCAACCTAAGCCCATTTAAAGTAATTTTATGCCCTTTGTTCTCTGTTGTTACGATCATAGTTTTAGTATTTTCGTAAGATTTTGAATTAGGACTATAAAGAGGATATCCTGCTCAAGAGCACCAAAATCCTGGACGATTTGTCAAAGTTTTTCAGCCTCACACACTCTGCTATTATCGCAAATCAGCACTTTTTTCTTCTATAATAATTTGAATTCTTCTTTTGAGCTTGAGAAGCAATTTTCAAATTTTAAGTAGTTTTTCCATTCATGTGTCTTGTAATTATGGAACTCTTGTACATTTATATTTAATTTAATAATAATAATTTAATAATTAGATTACTTCCGGAACCCAGAAGACTGTACCCATTATTTTTCCCGCAGAAGAGCGAGGTTTGGCTTTTTTTATGCGGAGGTTCCTTATAAATCCATTGTATGGACTATAGTTTTGTTGAAGGACTCCTGTGAAATACCCTGGTCCCGTCACCAATCACCAATTAAGTTTATACTAAAATATCACATCAACATAACGCTACAAAACAGCTACTGCACTTGTGTTTTGCAAGGCTTGTTTATAATTTGCCCTTGTATAATAATGCTTTTGTTGAACGACAGATACCACAAAATGAACAATAAAACTGCAGTTAACGATAAATTTCGTATTTTTAAAAATTTTGTCGTATTCCTAACAAGATGAAAAGTTACAAATATCATTTTATAAATAACAGAACATAGCATGCCAACATTGTTCATAACAGTTAATAAATTAAATATCACAATAAATAACACGAGACCATAACTTTATAAAATGTACTCTTATCTTGATGTAACTGAACAATGAATTTGGAATTCTACATGACTCTATTACGCGTAACATTTATATCGTTTGTAAATAAATGGCATAATGACAATGTTGTTTTAATAACCGTATCATAACGACATTGTTCCAGCAATAAAAATAGTTTGAAAGGAAAACTTTCACGAAATATTTTTTTCATGCAAGCAGAGAATTACTGGTTTTTTCGCTTCTCATGTTGAAAAAAAAAACCGACGAAATGACTTTGCATATAATGAAAAAATACAACGTTACAATAGCAGTGAGTATGTTGTTTTATACCCAGCGATTTCCTGCCAGTTAATATACCTACACAGGAAAATATCTGAACAAAAAAATAAATCGCTACACGCACACATACCATGTCAACTTGATTTTTTAATTAGTCTATAATTACATTTACATTCACTATTGTTTATTTCAGTTGTAATTCAAAGCCTCCTTGTTATATAAGTAATACATAACTTTTACTGATTTAATATTCCATTTTTAATATTGTAAAATTGTCGGCGATTACCATGTGAGTACCTGTCCGTACATAACTACAATAAATAATAATGCTGCAATTATGATATTGCAATTATTCAAGCGTTTGATGTGTGCTGCGTATTATCATGCCCAGTTAACCAACATTACGTTGGTATCGTTATTTTATCTAACGAATTACAATATAACACATAGGCATGTACTGTAAAATTTCTTTAATCTAAACTCAATCTGAAATGAGTTTTGATATGTTTTTATGTTATTCTAATATTTAAAATTAAAATTATTGTTTATCTCTGTACGCAAGTCATGAAGAATAAATTTAACTGTTTAAGTTTTTACGAGGATAAACAAAGAAATTTAAATATTCTGATTGAGAAAAGGTTACTAAAACTGTTGTTTGTTTTTTTTTACATTTTTTAAACAGTCAAATGTGCTGTGTTAATTCTCACACCAAAATGATACGGAATTATGCAGGATGTCCCAGATAAAAATTGTCTTATTTTGTCTAAAGAAAAATTGTGTCTCAAATTGTAATATATTTGGGACAGAACTTTTAATTAACCAATTTCAATCATTTCTATAGAAAAATAACCTCTGAAATTGGCGAATTTGTGACAATAATTGTTTTAGATTTAAGGAATCCGATAATTAAAACATTTTCATGAAAAAGCTAGATAAATAGCTTAAGTTATTAAATAACATAACCAATGTCTTAATAGAGCTAAATGGCCTGGTCTGGTATACGGACGGGTCAAAAACGCAAAATGGCACAGGCTGCGGAATATGGGGAGCAACACAACCAAGGCACATCTGTAAGCCTTGAACAGTGTGCAAACATATTTCAAGCCAAGGTGTACGCTATGCACTTATGTGCAGATACACTATTGGAAATATATTTTAATAATAAAAGAATTTTCATAGTGTCCGACAACCAAGCAGCGTTAAAAGCTCTTGGCTCGTCGGCAGTAAACTCAGGACGTGTTCTGAACTGCATACGGGCACTCGTGCTAGGAAGCAGGAATAACGTTAAACTGGTATGGTGCCCAGGGCATACTAATATACCAGGGAACGAGAAGGCAGATCGCCTAGCCAAAACTGGCAGCGAGACACCTTTCTTCGGACCAGAACCTGCAGTTGGTTCCTATGGAACAGCCAAGCTGTGTCTTAATGACATATTAATACAGTGGCATAATGCTCATTGGAAAAAAGTTGCGGGACAATCCCATTCGAAGGCTATCCTGTCAATGGTCTCCAAAGAAAAGACAAAAGAAATGCTCAGGATGAGCAGAGTAGAAATCAGAGCAGCCACAGAACACTGTGGGCTAAACCTTTCTACATAATAGGGCTCAGAGACCGTTATATGCAGAGAATGTGGTGAAGAAGAAGAAACTCCTCTTCACGTAATATGCCAATGTGAAGGATTCACACACTATCGGCGTTGACTTCTGGGGATGGAAAAAGCCAACAAAGAAGAGTTAAGAAAAACACCCTTAAAGAAAATCCTGGAGTTTTTCAAAAACACAAGACTTCTTTAAGGGGCTATCACCAGAGGGTACAAATAAACCAATAGGTCGCAGTACAGGAAACCGAAAGGGGGCCACCTTCGCGAAAATAATTTTAAAAAAACAATGTCATTGATTTGGTGACGTTCTTTTACTAACGTCGATAAAATTTGTCTGTGTTCTTTGTCATTTACAGTTTATCTATGATGGGTGGTCTTCCTTTAAAAATTAACACGCCACTAATTAATCGAAATATTAAAAAAGCGACAAATAATTATTGATAGAATTAAAATAGTAAGTATTAAAAAATTGTAAAATAATCGTACGCTTGATTTCATTTTACTTTTAGGCTATAATTTTTTTTACAATATTTTTTTAAATAAATAATAGATTGAAACTAATACTTTGTTTTCATGAAAACAGCTTTAACCAACCTTTAACCTGACCCTCATTCATTTGGTCAGTATTATAAGGTCTGCTTGAAGGTCGGTTAAAGCTTTTTTTTAAATAAATAACTGAAATGAAACTAATGGATTTGTATTCATTTATAAAAATAAATACTGGCCATCTATTTGAAGTACTGACAGGTTCAGTATTAATCAGTGTAATACTGACCACGTATATCATGTACTGATGCTTGTAAAAGCAAGAATGCCTGTTATTTGTGGCAAAAATGATTTTGAACGTTAATGCCGCAAAAGGCGATTAAAAATCCAGACCATCAGCATCACAATGATGGGAACAAGACACATAAAGGTAACATAAACTTGCCTAACGCCGATAAATAACAAGAATGAGACCGAAAGGCGCGTGTCTCATTCTAATCGGACAGCACTGTCGGCAATAAAATTATCAACGCTTCGCCGTTAGAATACAAATGGCTCATCTCCAATAAAGTGCGTATCCGCTGTGTACATCAGCCATCCAGTCCGATTATACGGGACGATCCGGACCTTATTCTGCCACTGTGCGATTCGATGTGTTCTATTAAATGCCCGTTACATGCTATAAATTAACGGCCGAGGCAATTAAACCGTGAAAAACATTTATTCCCAATGCGAGCAAACATGACAAAACGAGAAGCTTAATGGCAGAATTAATTCAAAAGAGAAACTCAACAAATTGTATTAGGTTGTGAGAATATTTGAACTATTTACAGAGAAATAAATAAGCTTAAACAAAAATCTCTTAAATTTCCCGAAGAATCTGTTGTCGAAATGCAAAAAATTAAATTATAAAGAGGCGGAAGTCTTAAAGCTCGTTTTGCACTTAGATAAAATAATATACTTTGAACAAATGTAAGTTAATTTTAATTAAGCGTATTTATACTTGTAAAAGAATATTACAAAAGCTTGAAAGAGTCACTTAAAATAATATTTTAGTGAAGAAACTGCATTTTATTCTTCAAATTTCAACTTCTTTTACAGGTAAAATTTCACTTTTTTTAAATCACCTACAGCTGTAAAGAGGTAGTAATGTTTTACCTTGCCTTTGAATTTTTAGTTTTTATTAAAGGTGAAAATTTCACTTTTTTCCTTTTCAATTTTTTAAACAAAAAAAATATTCCCTATTTTTTTTAACTCAGATTTTAGGAGTGATAAAATATCAATGTTTTATTTACTTCATATTCAAATTGTTAGTAGGCTATAATTATTTAAGTTCTTACATGTAGGGATGCACTTACTGACTAATTTAGTTTGAAAAACCTTAATTTTTAATTTAACCAAATTTTGTAGAGTTAAAAATTAAGTATGTTATTGATATGTAAAAACAGGTGGGAATAGAGTATGGCTTTTTATATAAGGGATGTTTATATTGAATTGCTTGTGCTTAATTTAGAAAATGCGCAAATTTTTTGTCGAGTGTACCATTTACAAACATAAAGAAGTTACTATTAATATACTCGTAGTTAATATTGAGAGTTATATGTATACTTCAGTGATTCGATGGCCTAATATTTGCGTTATTTTTTAATAGTTGTGTATTATGCTTTTAACTTATTTCATGTTAATAGAACTCGCCCTAAATTTTAAATTAGTGATTTTTTTAATAACGTGTAATTTACAAGGAATTAATAATGCATCAGAACAAAACGTAGTGCTAACGAATTAGCATGTATTTTCATTAGAAAAATATTTAAGGAGATCTTAACCTGATAATAATAGGTACATAACATAAAAAATTATATTGCTGTAATATAAACTGATTTGTATAAAAATAAAATAAAACAACGTCCAAAATTACGTATTGCAACTATTGCAAGAGAGCTCAATTATTACTTTATTGCTCATGTTCCATTACTGATGGCAATATGCAAGGCCTCTCAGAGTAAATGCTAGGCCCATGGCAAACAGTGTTTTTGAGGCCCTTCAAAATTAAAAATTATGAGGGAAAAATATAAAATGTTAATGGTCGTTCGATGATATATGTTATAAAACTGTTATTTCAGCTACATAAATATTATGTACTTTTTTCTAACAGATCAAGTTAAAAATTGAGGCCCCTAAAACTGTGAGGCTCGGGACATCTACCCCTCTTGCCCCCCTCCTCTGATAAGGCCTGGCAATATGTGTACATTAACTTTAAACATTTAACAATAAAGGTTAGTCCTCTCTGTATAAGGAATTTCAAGACAAAAGGGGAAATTTTTTCGTTCAAAAATTAAAATTTCAAGAAAAAATCTACAATTTCGCCTTTTCCAAAATTATTTTACGTGACCCTGCCAAGCCCTCTTACAATATAATAGAATTCTTATTTTATTGTTTGCTTTCTGGAGCAAATTATTGCACGTAATGCTTTTAAAAGTTTTATGGACGTCGTATTAAATTTTTAAGACCATATTCGTTACGAACGTAGCTCTATCTGCGGCTCGTTCGAGTGTCTAAGCAGTAAAAACCGAAATATAAACACCCTCGTATTTATCATTTATTGCGGTACATCAGTTCCTCAAAAATGATATCGTTTTCTCTTCTTATACGAGCGCTTTCGCGTTCCACATCAAAATATCAGGAGGCCATAAAACTGCGGCATTTACCACTAGCAGTAACATTATTTTATAAGTATTTCTAGATAAGGATTTAATAGATGGTGTCAACCCTAAATAATACACAATGATTCATTGAACATCCCAGGGGCGAGGGCGATTCCGAAGCGATTGCCTTATCTAAGCGACCAGAAGCAGAGATTAACTCGCGTCCTGCCCCTCGCAACCCCCCCGACATTTCGGTCTTATGTTGCCACCCTATGAACAATAACCAAAATTGTCATTTAAGTATTCTAACTAAATTGCATTACTGTTACATAACATTCACTTCGAACATTACAAAATTGTATCACATAAAAATATAATAGAAAAAGTGCAAAACTAGTTCCAATACTTCTGTTTCTTCAACAGTTAAAATCTTATTTTAATTATGCTTTAACAGACGAATCACTTAAGTAATTCAAACTATTTTATTCTAGTTTATTCGCATCGCATATTTCCATCTAATTCAAAAACTTATCGTTTTCTTCTGAAGCATATTAGATTCTAATTTTTAGACGTACGCGATCTCTACTTGCCACTGATTTTTTATTATGCAAATAGAGTGAGCCAACGTAGTAATGCTCAGTTTCCATAGTCGCACGTTTACTGCATGTGCTTCCGGATTCGCTCTGTTCCGGAGGGCATGTCACTGTAAACTGATATCCAGTAACTGTATACTTCACACCATAACAATACCTTCATTAAATCCGAAGACCACACTAACTCACACACTATAAAAGGGATACAAGACCGCAGATTAATATTAGCAATACACATAAATTTGCTATTACATTGAAATAACAACTTTTCAATTCGCGAGGTGCTTATAAAAACTTCGAAAAAATTACGATCCAAATAAGCGCATACTTAAATAAGACAGAAGTCGCTTGTTTTTATTAGCATCTGTTTGCTGTGTTGGTTAAAAATTAAATCTTTCGATTGCTTTTTTATTTTTAAAGAAAAATATTGTACAAAAAAAGGCTCTGAACGATCAAAATCTAATAAACAACTAATAAAATGATAATCTCAAAAACAGTTGAATATCTCGCTGCCGCTATCAAGTTACAAGGCCTTCTACAAACAAAGTACGATCTCGAAAGTGGAACTACAAAATTGTCCACGAAACAAACGCGTGTCTGATTCGCTAACGCGATAAATAACACAATATGGAACATTTTAAAAGAACACATTAGACAAATGAGCTACTTATATTGAAGTGGTAATTTATATAGGTAAGTATCAGTATTCGCGTGCCGTATCTGTTTCGGAATTGAAGAGGCTGGCAGCTGCAGAGGTGGTCTGCAATCCAGCACACTTTAGATCAACTTGAGGTGCTTGAAACAATCGCTAGCTTGCAATTGTCTCTGTGTTGTAAGTGGTGCCATGCTCCTATATTGTTTAGAACACCGACCCCCCAGGCATTATTGTGCCACCCAGTTTATTGATACACATTGCGGAAATTCGTATCGATAAAGATATTAAAAAATGTGTTCTTGTGCTAAAATAATTACAGTAGACCGTAGCTTCCCATATTTTTAATTTTAAAAGATCTTAGACGTTAAAAAAACTAATATTTCCCCAACTAAGTTTTTTTTTGCATGATGTTTCGTCAACATTGAAAGAAAATCTTCAGGTTTACTATGAAGATATTCCTTGCTGACCTCCAAAACATACGATTTTCATCTACAAAGTACTACTGTATTAGAAAACTAAACAAGGGATTTAAATTTCATAGAAATAAGTTATAATATTCATCATTTTGAATAATAAAGGTAATTTTTGCGATCGCGTTGGCCATGAAATCGTCAGAGATAAAATCGAAATTCTTCTATTTACCAATTCGCGCATCCTTTGCAAGTAAAATGGTGCAAAGTTTTTGAAAAAATCTTGAACGGTTTCGGAGAAAAACCTCAAACACGAAATCCCTGCAAAAGCGCTATGATTTGAGAAGTTGTATAACTAAATCTATGCGACTTGCATAGGCGTTTAACATAGGGAAAACCGTTTTTACAAGGGCCTCGTTTTTCGCGTTTTTCTCCGGAACCGTTTAAGATTTTTTCAAAAACTTTGCACCTTTTAACTTGCAAAGGATGCGCAAATTGGTGAATAGAAGATTTTCGATTTTATCTCTGACGGTTTCATGCCCAACGCGATCGCAAAAATTACTTTTATTATTCAACTTTTCAGTCTCTCCCCTATTTTTCCGAAGGAAATGGCCAGTGACACGTATAACTCTGCAAAACATTTAGTTTAGTTAGTATTTAGTTTTGCATGGTAAAATTCTATGTGCGATACTCTCAGTCAACACCCTGTATAAATATTTTTTATGCCTCCTACTAAGACATTAGCAAAAACAAGGTTTTTAAAACGTTAACATGTAATAAAAAGCAACTCGGTATTGTATCCTGAAAAATATTTCACAAAAATTAAAATTACCAAGATTTCATAAATTCTCAAAGTGATTAATAAATAAAAACGTCGATAAAAAACTGTAATAAATTAAAGAAACTAAATATATTAATCACTATTTATAAATAAATTATCGTAAGTCATCAGTTTTAAGTTAATAAAACTGTTCTAATGAAATGATCCTTATTCGCGTTTAGATTTTACTATCGTAATTACGTCTAAGCCCATCGTTTTATTGGATGGAAAAACCTGAAAATCTTTGAAAATTACTGAAACATAATATTGATCGTTAAATGTGATTGTTTTTGTACCTTATAAAATAATGCAATGGCCTAAATTTTTCCTGTTATTATTCAAGGACATTACCAGCATGTCTTCGGTAAATGAACGATTCGATGGATAATTCTGATTTTAATTAACAAATCTTACAACAATGAAGTCTGTGTTCGTTTTTCAGTGACTCTATTTGTATATGGGGTTTGAAGAGAGCAGGTCGACTCGTTACACGTAATGTAACGGCCAAGCCGAGTGCCATTGCCGAACATATAGTGAAAATTCGTGGTTTCAGGAACAAGAATATTTCAGGAGAGTGGGAGAGCATTTCAGGAGATGGCATCTCGCGGAATGGAGGAGATATGACAAGATGGCCGAGATATGACGTCACAAGTCCGTATTGATCTGAAAGCAGACAAAGCGTTCTGTGATCTGCAAGATGCCAGCCACTCCTGATCTTGACTGTTCAAGGATCCCAACGATTTCGCTATACAACGTAAAATACTAAACGCGTATCGATTATGAGAAAAAAATGACCGGAAAATTCTAGCTCAGAGCTTTCGCGTTAATAAACGGGACGGCGTGCGCGCGAGAGAGAATTGCTCCGGTGTTTTTCCCGGTGGAGTAAAGTTTTTTATACTATCAAAGGACTAAAGTTCCCTCGCAAACGCCTAGCTTATTTACATTTATTCCAGATAGAAGTGAGATTCTAAGAAGAGGAGTGTCGTCGCTTGCGCTTGTCTCAAGCCACGATCAGAGTGTAACGTGCCGTGTTAATAAACTAGCAGTCGGCTGTTAATAAACCTTTTTTAGTACGTTAATGTGTAAGATACTTCGTTGCGGACATAATAAAAAAACTTTCGTTTTATTTCAACGGTTTTTTTTGTAGCGAAATAAACACATGCAAAAGTATTTATCTACCCATGTTACACTGAGAGAAAGGTTTATTTAAGACAATGTGAAATTCATTTGTTCCAAATATATGCTAGAATTCTATATAGCCAAATGTACATGACAATTGACGTAATAAAATGATCAATTTGAAGAATATAATTGTATCAAATAAATAATAAATTGTGCCAATTATATAACATTACTGAACAAAAGAACATAAGTTTGTGTCAATAAAATCATCAACTTGTACCAAATTTACATTGGTATTAGAACAATCTTAACATATACCCTTAATCAGAACAATAATACTATATTTGCAACAAATCAATGGTTAAGTTATAGCAATATATACAGCGGGTAGACTTAAAAAAGCACGATATTGTAAAAACTATATTTGTATTTACTACAAATAAATCACACCTCTTGTGTGTAATAAATATTGGAAATAAAATTAAGGAAATATTTTTATACGGTGCACAAAAAGAAATACATTGTCAAAATATATATATATATATATTTAAGGTCGGTAACAATACATCTCTGAAATATAACATAAAAAACAGTACCATAATGTTATCACACACAATAAACATTTCTCCATTTACAACATAAAAAAGAGACTATTGTATAACCAGTTTGGTAAATTTTAACTGCCCTTTATAAATCCCATTTGTTTACCTACGTTTTTCATAAAAGCAATAAGTTTTTCTTTAAATAGCAACAATAAAACTTTTTTTTTAGTTTTAAAGGTCAGTTTAAAATAAACTGCTTGATCACAGAGAACTGAAAATAAATCTTGAATTTAAAATAAAGTACATTATTTCTGTATTCACTTACACAATAAGTGACAATCATATTAAAAAGTATACTTATATAAAGACTAACTATAAACTTGTCATAACATTAAAATTTGAAATAAACCTTTCCCCATTATTTTTTTTTTAAATTTTTAATAAAGTCAAAAACGTATGGTTATTTGCAGTCAAATGATGTTTGTATATCATAAATATACCACTGTATTAAAGTCCATAAATGTTCACATTCCAAAGGATATACAACATTAAATGTAATAAATGTTTTAAAACTCACTTCTAGTCCTTTTAATAACGATGGCACTTTATATAATATTGAATCAATACTTAAGTACACAGCTTTAACTTGGGTCACAGTTGACGCTTCATTATTATGGATGGTTGCACTGTTAGACCATATTTTTTCATTTTTTTACGCTTTTCCTCAACAATTGCGTCTACTTCACTAGCAACCTACAATTAGAACAGAAATTTAATATATTTTGGTTTCAATAACAATCTAACGAACTCACCTTCACTGAAACCAGTATACCTTCTACACTCTCTGTGATAGACGGTTTCCATTTTTTTAGTTTTGATGAACTGGGTGGTACACTGCTTCCTAATAGGGATAACCTTCTGATGTTTTTAGAATCTACATGACAAAAAAATTCATTAATTATTAATTGGTATACAAATTGACCACTTCGTACACCCAACAAGGGTATTAATTCTTTTAAATCACTCTCAGTTAGCAGAGAAAAGTTTTCTTGGTCTATCTGTTGTTCTAAATTAACTATAATAATTTATAATTAGAAAATTGCACTAACAATTTGTTTCTGTACTTATTGCAACTGATTATATTTTGCATAACAAATTCGGTAATTTGCAAGCGAAAACATTGATTGGGGTTGGTTGTAACACTGTTACTTTTGACCCTAACTGTACACAAATCAAATTGGTGGGAATCCCCTAATTAACCACAATTCCAACGTCAAATTGTATTGCATCCACCAACATATAAAAACAAAATTAGTTTTACACAAAAACACTATCGTACACCTTATGATACTATAAAAAAACTTCCTGAACAAGTGCAAAACAATTTATACCGCATTGAAAGGTGAAACAAAAATGGCGTTGAAAACCGCGGCAATGATACACACGTAATACCTATATATTTAATATGACAATATAATAGAAAAAAGCGTATGGATACATGAAACATTTACTTACCTTCAAATATGGGTTGCAAAGTAGATAAACCCCATGCCGCTAGTGTAGTTTTCACGAAATCATCCATTATAATGCACACGATAACTAAATCACGCATCGAACACGAACCGATGAATGATGCTGGCTCGTCGTATTTCAGAGGACACGTGCTCTCTGCCAAACAATTTACTCACTGTCCCAAGTTTCTATTTATTTGTGTCAAATATATATTAATAAATGCAAGAAAATCATTAATTTGTAAATTCACATAAGTTGATATGTTTCGTAATAATATTAGCCTATGTGAGGCAAATGTAGATTTATTGTGTGAATTAAATACAGATCAATTACACCCAATTATTGGGTCAAAGTGATTCATAAAGTTACGCTAAACAAAAAACGTTGTCATAAATAAATATAAGCTGTTGTCAAATTTTCTAATTTGATAGCAAATATTTATTTGTTAGAAAGATTCATTTTTCTCAGTGTACGTCCGTACTTCATTCACAAACTATAATCTAATACAGTACGGTTCGTATAAAGGGTGACCAGAAATCGCCACCTTTTATAACTTTCTTATTAATAGAGTTGGCGTATAATCCAACTATAATTGCCAAGAAATGTAAGTTTGGTTAAAACCCCAAAAACTATCACAGTTATAAAAATATTAGAACGTTTATCATAATCTACGTAAATTTATCTAACAATTACCTATCAAGCGTTTTGCTGTATCTGCCACAGTTAAAAGAATATTAGCGTTTGAAAATTTATTAATTTTTAGGATCTGTTTGTTCACAAAGTTAATTATTTAAAATACACTTAATTTCTTAGGTAATTTAATTAAGTTTCCAACTGTTTTAATATGTTCCAAAAGAATAACAACTATGATGGGTGACTATTACTGGTTCTTACAGAAGAGAAAGAAGAAAAAGATACGAAGCAAGAATTTTTTTCGTATTTTCTTATCAATTTTGTAAGTAAATTTGACATACAATTTTTAATAAAAACCAATTTCTGTTCTATACTGTATTTTTATTATCTGATTACTCAATTCAGATATTTATAATTGCCTGTTATAACGAAACTGTTCGAAAAGCTGTTGCTCAAAAAAAAGGAACCGAAAAAGAATTAATTTCCTCTCATCAATTTGGATTTAGAAATAAACGTTCAACTATTGACCAAGTACATAGAATCACGAATGTCATAGAAAAATCCCTAGAATAAAAGATAGTTTGTTCTACTATCTTTCTAGACGTAGCGCAGGCTTTCGACAAAGTGTGGCATTAAATTATAAACTAACATCGCTCCTCCCAACACAATACTCACAAATTCTTCAGTCCTACATCTAAGAGAGACACTTCAGATTAAAGCAGGAATCTTAAATTATTAAAGAAATGAATGCAGGAGTTCCACAAGAAAGCGTACTAAGTCCGGTCCTGTTCCTATTGTATACTTGTGATACTCCAAAGTTAGAAAGCAAAAATTTTAAATGCACTTTCAAAAATTGCAGTAGTTGAAGGTAAAAAGTAAATATTATATGATGCATGAAATAATGAAAACGATAAAAAAAAAGTGACTGTAACAAAATGACTTATATGGTAAGCTTATTTAAAATCAACGCCCCTAAATTAGTAAAGGACGCCAAAAAGCAAGATTTTGGAGCGGAGCTCGGAGCTGCAGCACGGAGCAGTGGAGCAATGGGATTTTGCCCGGAGCTGGAGCGGAGCCCGGAGCAAATAATTTTGATTGCTCCACTGCTCCAATTTATTACGTAAAATTTAAAAAACAACTAGGAGTAATTTTTTTCCTTTTTTTCAACGTTTGAAGATCAATAATCTGTTTTTTCAAACATTTATTTAACTTCACTTGTTTGTTAGGGCCAAATTTTGTTATTTTTGACCAACTTCTACATATCCGATAATATTAAACTTTGTTTTTAAAATCAATTTTTTTGAATCAAAAAACTTTCTTTAAAAATGTTAACAATATTTGGAGCATGGAGCGGAGCTGGAGCGGAGCCGGAGCAGGTATTTTGATGCCGGAGCGGAGCTGAAGCGGAGCAACTAAAAAATTGGACTGCTCCAAACCCCTGCCAAAAAGTATGCATTTTATTTTTTAAAAAAAAGTAAAAACTTGTTGCCTAGTGAATTATTAGATACTTCGGATCTAAAACGCGACAAATGCAACACAATTATTTTAACAGATTTAATAGATCCAGAGGAAATTTGTCTATAGAAATGATTTAAATTGACCAAATGTTAGTCAAAATGTCTGTTCCAAAAATGTTAAAATTTGACCCATACAATCTCAATTGCTTATCATTTTGATGTTAAGATTGACACCATACTTTTTATTTTTACTGTGTATATTCTACAAAAATATGAAAATTCTTAACCTAGCAAAGGTTTCAAACTTTTTTTAATGCACTTTAAATTTGGAGCTTCATTTAACGTAACATGTGTATCGAAAATAATAGCAGTGAGAGCCAATAAACTTTGATTTAAATTACTTAGCAATAAAAGTTAAATCTTAATTTATATACAGCGACCCGATGACAGCATTAAAAGTCATTAAATCAAATCTTAAATCACATGTGTAAACAAGTGGCGAGCTTAGAGTAAATTACCCGAATAAAGCGCAAGTGATCCCATACAAAGTGCGTCCCTAGGGTTAGGGGCGACCTAAGCGGGGGGCAACCGACTATTAGCCTACCCTGTGGGATACTTCCTACGAACATGTACGTACGTAATACGGAGTTTGCAGGCACTGCATTTATAGTGTAACTTTTAAGATGGTTATAGTCGATAGGAAATTACTGGCTACGGCAGCTATGTTATTACAGTGCACGCAATTTTATGTAAGAAACCCATCGGCCACGAACTATATATTTACTCATACGAATTAGAATGGCAAGTAAACAGTTATAACGATAATTAGAGGAGGCTTTTTTAAGACAAATATTACAATAGCACATCGATCGTGTTCTACTGTGTCGTTCGTTGCTAATTTGAAAACTGTAATTTGCGTTGGTCATTGAATGTCTACGCCCACCGCAGGTCTAATGATAAATTAGTCGTTTTTTTCTTATTAACTTACAGTTTATGGCATTGCTTTACTTCTTGTTTGTGTGGCTGCGAAATGAATGTAAAAATCTCCAAGCCATTTTAAATCGAAGAATTAGTTATGTCTAAAAATTAAACATGTCCTAAAAATTGTATCTACTAATTTAAAAAAAAAATGCAAGTACTGTTAAGGAAAATAACTAACAATGAGTAATGAAGAGTAAATAAAATTAAGTATTGAGGTATATTAATTACATTTTGAAAGCAATATATTTAGTTAGGGTTTCTAAAAACAAGTAATTTGATTTTTATTATAAAGTGGCAAAATTCCAATCCTTACTAGAATTCTTACATACGAAAGTATCATAGCACCCTTTTTTAAATACTGCTCTAGTATTTTATTTCTGACGAATACTATTATTATTTATTACTTCCGCGGAGGTGGTACCCTCCGGGTTCCTGTACTGCGACCTATTGGTCTATTGTACCCCTGGTGATAACCCCTTAAAGAAGTATTGCGTTTTTAAAAAACTCCAGGATTTTCTTTAAGGGTGTTTTTCTTAACTCTTCTTGGTTGGCTTTTTCCATCCCCAGAAGTCTACGCTGATAGTGTGTGAATCCTTCACACTGGCATATTACGTGAAGAGGAGTTTCTTCTTCTTCACTACATCCTCTGCATATAACAATCTCTGAGAGCCCTATTATGTAGAAGTGTTTTTTTAGCCCACAGTGTCCTGTGACGAGTCCTGTGGCTGCTCTGATGTCTACTCTGCTCATCCTGAGTATTTCTTTTGTATTTTCTTTGGAGACCATCGACAGAATAGCCTTTGAATGGGCTTGTCCTGCAACTTTGTTCCAATGAGCATTATGCTCCTGTTATAATGCCATTAAGACAGCGCTTGGCTGTTCCATAGGATGTACCAACTGCGGGTTCTGGTCCGAAGAAAGGTGTCTCGCTGGCAATTTTGGCTAGGCGATCTGCCTTCTTGTTTTCTGGTATATTAGTGTGCCCTGCACATCATACCAGTTTAACATTATTCCTGCTTCCTAGCACGTTAAGTGCCCGGATGCAGTTCAGAACAAGTCCTGAGTTTACGTCCGACGAGCCAAGAGCTTTTAACGCTGCTTGGCTGTCGGACACTATGAAAATTCTTTTATAATTAAAATCTGTTTCTTATAGTATTTCTGCATAGCGTACACCTCGGCTTGAAATATGGTTGCACACTGTCCAAGGCTGACGAATACCTACCTACTAACTATTTCAACTGACTTAAAAAAACTGCAAAATAGGGCTATGAGAATTATTTTACACTATTCCAGGTACACCAAAATTACTTTATTGATTGATACTTTAGTCACTTTAGTATTAAACAACGGATAGTTTTTAATACAATTGTTTTCATTTTCAAAATAGTAAATAACCTGCTTCCAATTTTTTTGGTAAAATATACAACCCAAAATTCTGAGATTCACAATTATCCAACTAGAAATTGTACAGACTTTAAATTGCACTCAATTTCTATGTATTTTAGAGAATTAAAAGTTTATAACGAACTATCAGGGCAGGTTCAAAATGAAACTTTTGTTTTTTAGACATAAGTTCAGTAGTTTTATTAAGAAAAAAAATATATTTGTAAAATAATTAGCCCAACTCTAAGTAAACATCATTATTATATTATTATTGTAGGTATTAGTATTTTTATGAAATTCTGCTTAACATTATCATCGATAGAAGCTGGCTAAATGACGTTTAATAATATGGATTTTTTGTACAGCTATGCAGGGCCAGATTAATCGATAGACAAAAAAGACAAATGCCTAGAGTCCGTAACTTAGAGAGGCCTGATTCGACACTGGAAAAAAATTGTGGTTAATAATTTAATCGCAAAATTCGCCAACGCCCTCTATAAATGAGGTAACATCCCCAGGACCACCCTAACCACAGGGCTAAATGGGCTATAGCCCCGGGGCGCCAGCCTTTTGAGGCGGCAATTTTGCTTGCACCCGAATCAGTTAAACTTTTTCCAGTTCTGAAACTTTTGTAAAACTTTACCGGTCACCCCCCTCCCGTATATTTTCTTATGATGAGTGGCGCATTATTAGTTAGTAGCCCACGGGCGCCAAATTTCTTAGGACGGCCCTGAACATCCCTTATACTTAAACCACAAGGATTAAACCGACGATAATTATTTTAAAACGACATATCTTTTTCCCCTAAAGTAAAAACTAAGAAGAAAAATCATGACATCTTCTGAATGCAGGCTACAAATCCAATATAATCGCTTTAAAGTAAACTTTTATTAACGATTCGGCGTCAGAATTGAACGAAAATAATTCCTAAGCGTTTTGCCCGGTACGCTGCATTTCCATTATGCAAAAACTGGTTGCCCTCGCTTTCCTTTGTATGTCCATCGTATAAATCAATTACGATATGATGAGTGAGCTGTTCACGTGACGTCGCAGTCGTTTTTCCCTTATCAGTCAACCGCTAAACAAATGGTATTCATTCAATGGCGCTTATCAGTTACCATGCATGAGCTTTTTACAGATATATGCCAGTGTTTTACATGAAGGGCCACGCATTTTCAAAGTTAAATTGCACTGTTTAATTTTATTGAAGCATACTTAGTTTGGATAAATGATATCGCTGCGATTTGTTATGCGGACGGACAACAAAAAAGTCAAAAAAATACATTACGGTGGGGCGCATTTTGTCATTCGTTAGTCAGTTTGAAGCGTTTTATGTGTAGATACGATGAACGAGCGGAATTTTATTAAAATACAAAGCATCAGGCGTAAAATTTACCAACAAATCTACGCTTTGATATGTTGTACATACAGGGTCTGTTTTTCCATTAGGCGACTCTAGGCAATTGTCTAGAGGTGTCAAGATACGGGGGGCGTCAACCTTACCCCTAAAAAAAAAACGCGAAATGATGATGAACTTGAAAAAAATTTAATAGATGGGGAAAACATCACTGTGTAATGCCTAATTTTGAATAAGGAAGATTTTGATTAGAAAAAAAATAATAAACAGTTTGTACATGAAGCAGACGATAAAATTATAACAGATTTTAAACAACAATTTAAGGTAGGCTTTTGTTTTTTTATTTATTAATAACGCAATTGCAACTGTCGGTAAAAAATCTAAAATAATAGTTACATTCTACCTACATAAGAAAATACAGATAAAAATGAACTAATGATTTTTTTTTGACTCCCAGAATATTACAATCTGTCCCAAATGGACATTCAGTAATTTATATGAAACTGATACATTGTCATGTAGGAGGTTGCCCATTGGCTCCTCTAATGATTGAGACACAGAAAGTTGTGAGAGAAAAAATAAATTCAATTTTTCATATATTTTGCTAAAACATCTGAAGCACGAGAAATTTTGTACTTTTAAAAATATATTGTAGCTCCTCTCATACTGAATAATAATTCATCCAAATTAAGCAAACCTGTATATCTAACCTTAAGGGAAAAGTTACCAAAATCGTACCACTTAAGAAAATTAGATTCTCAGGAAAATTTGGTACGATTATTTAAAAAAAAGTATTTAGGCCAAATGAAAGGGTGACATCTTATTATCGCATTCAAATCTATTTATAATGACATCAATTATATATAAACTACTTTATGAAAGTGACCAAAAGGTACTATTTTGGCAACGGTATCTTAAAGCGTACCTGTTCCTTTAATGTCGAAATTTGCATTGGGGATATTAACATGCACTTGATAAATAAACTGGTGAATTAATTTATTTAATAGGAGTATTACATTTAGAAAATTACTAATTTCTTCTTCTTCTTCTTCTTATTCAGTTCCTCTTGTACCTTTCAGTGTCAACGTATGCTTTTCTATTTCTGTGTTATGTTTCTCCACCCCTGCCTATCCTTAGCTGATTGTGGCACATCTCTCCAGCTGACTCCTTTTTCTTCCAGTCTCTGCCTCACTTCTTTTTTCCCATTTTATTCTTGGTCTTCCTCTATTTCTTTTTCCCTCATATTCATTTTCCATCCTATTTTCGCGTATCTACTTTCTGGCATGCGTAGTAGATGTCCAAGCCATCTTAATTGATTCGTCTCCATCTTTTTCTTAATACCCGTTACTCCTAGGTTATTTAGATTTTTTTCTAATTTCTTTAGACATTAATTATTCTTAATTATTAAATTCGTCTTTCCATGACATTTAGGGGAGTAATAAACATTGTCTTCGTCTGATGCACCTCCATAAGCTTCAAGTACCCATATTTTACATTCAAAAATGCATTGAATCATATTTTCCAAGCGGACTTCGTCACACGAAAATCAATTAAACTCTTAAATCGTACTGGTACGATTTTAGAAACCATATGGCGGTACCATTTAGAAAACTCTTCGGAGTTTTACGAAATATTTTACATAACCTTACAATGAATGTTGAGGTAGTTTATAATAAGTCTATAAATAATATAAATTACGTACAATTTTGTTGTTACATACGAAAGTGTAATTGAACTATTTTCAAAAATGATTTTGCTTATTTAAAATTGATAAAAATTTACATCAGGACTACCTGATTTTTAAATTTGAATTTGAACTTAAAAACGGTGCAGTTTATGTGAGATGCAATTACATATTTGTCAATAAAATTACATTTTGGTTGTCGATTCACAACTATACATATTTTGTAACGAGCTCTAGAGAAATCACAGAGGAGATTTCCAACTGACCACTCTGTAGGTTTAAGTTTCTACAAAACCTAGTGGTCTGTGTTTATTTTTTTAAAGACATGCCATGATTTTAAGGCAAAGACCCCATAATCCACGTGATAAGTAACAATCGTTTGAGCTTTAATGAGGTCAAGTAATTGAGCACAAAGCCAGACTTAATAAATATCATTACTTGCTACGGTTCACACGCATGATAGTGCATTAAAGAAGGGGTAGGTGGCAACTGTATGTGCATATGAATGCCCTTTGCACACTCCCGAATAAAGTTCACTGAGCTGGGAGAGGGGAAAATAGGATTAAAGACATTAGCGTCCGCGTCCTCGTATTGTGGTTACTGGTGTGAAAGTGAGACCGTCTCACCCCAGCCGATACAAAGCACCCTTTATAAAAAGCCTCATACTGCCACTGTTAACCAGATCGAAAGCATATGCTCCAGTAAATTTAATAAAGTCAATTTTCGAAAGTTTATAGATTTCCTTTGTGCATGTCCTCTGACACTTGCCTTATTATTGTGTCTCACACAATTCGTTTGGTGTATTTGACCGATAATGGGTATAAACTGCAAGGCGAAATACCTCAAATGCGACAAAAGATATTGACCCATCAAGTAGTGTTAAGGAAACCAAATAAAATAACAAAGAAGGCGGTTGTTGTGCGTGGGAGTATTTCTGAGAGGTGCAAAAACTATAAAACACCGCTATTCATAATGATTTATTTAAGTTTTTTGTAATAGAATTCTTAATTCAGTAGAGCTTTTTATTAGAAAACTGTAAAACAGAATTGAAACAATGAACGAAAAAATGCGGGACAAAATTCTAAAACGGACGAAATTCTTAAATTTCTGAAGGTGTAGAAGCGAAATTTTAGAGAAAATGTAGGTTTCTTCGCGCAAATATCTTAAATAGTTTAAGCTTTAAGCTCTAAAGCTACCACATACAGGCTAACACACAGTAACAAACAGATATGAAGAGAGATCGCACAGACCAAATCATGAAGAAAATTCTACCCACAAATATAAAAATTATTACTACTTTTTCATCGAAAGATAACCATGGGAACATTTTTTAAATGATGTGACTTTCTGGACTAACTGAAAATACCTCAACGTTTAGAATACCGAAGAATTCTAACAAAACGTACAGGTCAACATAAAAACATCACCTTTTCTCATTTTTCTAAATCCCTTTATAGCGCGCCAACTAAACAAAAACTAAAATAAAATATAAAAGCTATTAAAAAAAGTGTTCACAATAAACCACCCACATCCATTATAGAGCTTCAACATCATTTCCACGCCAATATAAACTACACCATATCGCAGTCTATAAACACCTCTTTGTGTGCACAATCCATTTTTCTCATACAAATAGAAATACTAGATTGCAGAATACTACATTATATGTCGACAAAAAAACCGTAGTTTAGTTAAATAAATATAAATAGTGGGCGAGAGAATGTGACAAGTGACAGAGTTGCGCGCTGCCCCCCTGGGGTGCCCATTGTGGGAGCCCCACGGTCCCGGTAGCAGACTTGGTCTCCGTATAAATCAACCTTTTATTGCTAGCAATGCAGGTATCCGCTGTCTTTGTGCCCTCACCATAGGCTCTCGCACAATGAAGTCATTTTCACCATACACTGGATACACTCTTTAAAAAATTACGTTACTCGACACATCTTTATAAGCAGAATGTAACAATGTTCAACTAAATGACGATATAAATTGCCAATTACCCGTTACAAGACGTTTTTGATTTACTGGAATTGGAAACTTATCGCGATTAAATAAATTTATTTCGTACGTGGAACAAAACTATATTTTTCCCGCCCTATTTCATGTCAAAATACACAGTTTTTCTTTCGTAACAAATAACTTTAATGGCATTTTGTTTGGTATGTGTATCGGTATTCTTTATACAGGGTGATTGAAATTCGAGTTTAAGCATGGGGATATCGCTTATTATAATAGCTAAACGCAGCGGTCGCCAAACTTTTTGACCTCACGGACCAGTTAATTCATAATTTAAATCCCGCGGACCACTAATAGGATTTTTTAAGTGTTAAATGCATCTTAAAACATAACTTAACATGATGAGTAAGTATATTCCACATTTTTCTGCGGACCAGCGAAATTTTCTCGCGGACCACTAGTGGTCCGCGGACCACCACTTTGGCAACCGCTGAGCTAAAGTATAGGTTTAAATTTGGCAAAGTTACTACAATAGGAATTACATGCTGTATAAAAATAATCCAAACTTTGAACATACAGGGTGACTGAAATTCGGGTTTAAGCATGGGGATCTCGTTTATTGTAATAGCTTTGGTACAGGTTTAAATCTGGCAAAGTTGCTAAATTTTATGCTTAATAATAATCTGAAGAGAAATTGGAAATATCTCAAACGGTATCCGAGAAAATTAGGAAAAACCGGAAAAAACGATTTTTGAAAATCGTTGTAATGGAAACAACAAAAACTACAATGACCGGCCTACCTGATTTATAGTGATTGTTGTATAAAACGCATTTTTTCAAATTTGACAGTGAATAAAGAAGTAAAATATCTTGTGTAATACATCAATGAAGTCAGAAAAATAAATGCTATTTGATTAAGTAAATAGCAAATATTGCGCCCATAACAAAAAATAAAGTTGGTTGTCATAAAACAAAAACGAATCAATCTAGGGAAAAATTGTGACCACCATCCAATTCGGCTTTAAAAGTTGCTGGGGCAATATTTTAACACATTTGAAATATTCCATACTAAAAAGGAGTTATAAACGATTTTGAAAAATCGTATTTTCCGGTTTTTCCTAATTTTCTCGGATACCGTTTGAGATATTTCCAATTTCTCTTCAGATTATTATTAAGCATAAAATTTAGCAACTTTCCCAAATTTAAACCTATACTGTAGCTATTATAATAAACGAGATCCCCATACTTAAACTCGAATTTCAATCACCCTGTATGTTCAAAGTTTGGATTATTTTTATACAGCATTAATTCCTATTCAAAAATAAATTAAATACCCATATGTTGTTATATTATTATTTGTGTATAATACCATAACAAATGTAACAAAATTATAATGTAATCTAATTTTTTAAAGTCAATACAACATTTATATTCGCTTGAAGTAATTTCCACAGCTCAAAAAAATTAATTTTAGTAATTATTTCGACTAACTCACTATTAATTTGTACCTTGAAAAAACACAAACTCCAGTACGGTCGATCACAATCTCAAAGCATATGGTTACTACAAAAAATTTAATTTACATTTTTTGCAGTTTGTTATTACTGTAATTACTCAGGAAATTTATTCAAACATACAAACTACTTCGCATTGTACTACGCTAATAAAAATTTTAGCGAAGTTAATAAAACGTTTGATACTCGTAATGATAAATTTAAGTGAAATAAGTTTGGGTAAACATAAAATAACGCAAACGAATCAGAACACAATATTTAAAAAAAAAAGTTTATGGTTAAATGCAGGAAAGTTAAATTTGGAAGACTGTAATTACATTAGTATTCAATTAAATCAATCTTCTTTTAAATCAAAGTCGTTGCTAAAAATGATCAGACAGTTACACCCAAAAATGTACTGATGATGAGACGTAAGTTTCGAAACTAGTTGAGTTACTGTTCAGTTATGTATTATTAAATAAGATATAGGAGATTTTGTTGTTTGTATATGCATTATGTTGTGTATATTAAAATGAATAAATTGAATATTTCCGAGCTATGAGCATAAATAGTTAATCTTTTTGTTTCTGGAGCCTTTTATACGTGTTCCCCTGCGATAAATATTCATCCGGTGGTAAGGGTGGGTGTTATATAGAGGATAAACATGAGACGATAGCGGGTGAGCGACTATATCGTTAAGATAACGTTAATCCGATAACCAATTGCCGGCCCCCAGATAAACAACACCCCTAGAAGGGGCTGCGATATGACAGGGGCCGTGACAATCTCTGCCGCCCGCTGATAAGGAAGGATTCGTCTTAGTTAAACGACTTAAAGGGGGGATCCTCTATTCTCGGCTACGTATCCACCAGGAGCTATATTGGATTTTGCTTTATTCGTGTCATCATTGTAGATTAGTTGTTGTAAACAAAACAGTTTAGTCGCAATATCGCGCTGGGAATCTCTAAATTATCAGTTTTTAGTTAATAAAACAGCAACCAGTCAAATCAACACAAATAACAATAACACGTTCATTGAAATATGCGTACGACAACCAAACAACACTTTCCAGCTCATGATACACCAATGCCTGTTATTGAAATTATTATTTACTTTATTTTGCTGCATATTAATTCACATGTTATCTATAGACTTCAAACAAGCTTATGATACAATCAAGAGGAATGCATTACATGATGATTTATTTTTAATAACATGAAAACCATGGGAATTAAAAGAAATGTTTGAAAAACTGAAGAATACTGCCACAGAGTTCCATCTGCAATTAAACGAACAAAGAATAATATATAGAGATAGAAGAATATATCTATGGAGACTAAAGGTTAAGAAGATCATGTTGGGAATGTTTTTTTGATAACATCCAGGAATTGAAAGGGATATAATTTTGAAATAAAGTTTCAATAAGTTTGGAAATCGTCAAGAAATTCAAAATGAAGAAAAGAAGAAACTACTAATAACAGACTACTAATAGGAAAAAGAACAGGTCTAACAACGATGCTTAAGTCAAAGGAACCGTCCAAGTAAGTAAAAATAATTACTTATAACTTATAACACAGTTATTTGTCCAACGGTTCTTTATGCATGCAAAACATAGATTTTGAATGAAAACCCAGAGACAAAACTATAAATATAGGAAAGAAGGATGCTCAGGGAACATATTTTATTATTTAGTCATGATACCTTCTACTGCTTGATGTAGGACTTATCTTTATTACCACTTCCACTTTTGTACGTTTTGGGACTTCTCTATTTCCAAAAAACGTTGTTTTGTAACTGTTAAATACTATAAAGGCTTGGAAGTAGCAGAGTAGTGAAGAATAAAAACGAATCAGAAAGTCGTGATCAACAAAAAAAATAACAATCATTGTAAGAATGCCCTTAATATAACATTATAACAATAATACTTTTAAATCGTTACATGGCAATTATTGAATACCAAAGTTCAAAATTTGTCAACCATTTCATGTTACGGCACTATTAATTGCTTTAAAAAATTGTTTTTTTTTTTAGACATAAGCCTATACTAACATCCAAGCTACGAATAAGCATATTTATAACATTATCTCTACCACGGCTTTATACGAAGCAGAACTTTTGCCTTCCACAAATTTTTAAAAATTCGAAAGCGCCTTCCCCACACAATAAATTAAAGATAAAGGCTTAATAATGACTTCAACCGTAACTTAATCCCGAGCTCTTTTCGAGTTGTTTAAAACTAGAAATATATCAACATGATTAGTGGTAGTTTGTGGGTTGTTTTTGAACAAGTTGACGCCATTCATTTTCATCCCCCGTTCGGGTCATTAATCAGGATTGACTGTTTGATACCCGTGAGAATTCGTAACACAATAATCACGCATTGTTCGCTAATTTTTCATTCCGATAACACAGGTACGCGCGAAAATAATTAAAACGCAAAATTAATACATCTTCCGGTGATTGAGCGATGCTTGTTAGACGAATTAGTGCGGTGTAAATTTCATTTTTATTCGGCACAATGGCCAAAAAAGTTGACGTTTTAACAGAAGCAGATTTGGTTTAATGCAGGGCGCGTGTCCTCCCCCTAAAGTCACATAAATAGCAGATTAAGTGACCGACTTGCGCTGGTCACGTGCTGGCAAAATACTGGCGAAGGGAGCAGGCTTTGTAGCTTCAATTGTAGCAACACCGATATGGATTAAGGTGGAGAGCGATAATGCCGTTGCGTGTTGTGGATTTACTGCAGACAACTGTGCTTAGCCTTGTGTAAATAAAAAATATGTTATGTCTAATATCTGCTAAACATGTAACACAGTCAAACAGCAGCGAGCGCTTATAAGTTCGGCGAAAACAAGAATTGTTTTAGTTATTCAAGTTGATTTAAAGCAGAGTTCTGCAAGATGGTGATCGCGATCCACTAATGGTCGACAAATAATTTTTTGTTGACAAACCATAAAAAAAAACTGAACTGGGGCTTCATTTCAAGAAATTCTCGAGAAATTCGTCATTTTTGACCTCTCATTTCTGTAGAAATTTAATAAAATTTCTCGAAAAATTCGAATAGTTTTTTCTTGGTAGTTGTACAGCATCACCCATAACATATTTAAATAACCACATCAGTCAGATAACCAACAAAAAGTATTTACATGAGAGAATATGTTAACAAAAAATGAAGGGAAATTATTTTTTGAGAAATTAACTATGGTATTAAAAATTAGTAAATATAACTGAGCTAATGTTCGCAGACGACATGGTCTTAGTCGCGGAAACAGAAAAGAATCTGCAGCATAATCTAGAAACTCTTAACCAGAAATTGATAAAAATGAATATGAAAAAAACTAAAACTATGATCGTTACAACAGACAACAAAGGGCTTAACATCACTTTAAATGGGCTTAGGTTGGAGCAGGTAGAAAGCTTTAAATATTTAGGAGTGATCATAGAGAAAAATGGAGGAATGGACAAGGAAATAAGCGAAGAGGAAATGTGGGAAGAATATTTAACAGTTTAAGAACAACACTTTTTGGAAATAGAAAAGTCCCAAAACGGAAGTGAAACGTGGACACTCACAAATAAAAATAGTAGCCGAGTGAATGCAGCAGAAATGAGATTTTTAAGGAAAATCCAGGAAGATAGAATCAGAAATGAAACATATAGAGAACGATTAAAGATGAAATCAGTTGAAACAAAAATACAAGAAAGACAGCTGGGATGGTTGGGTCACATTTATAGGAAGAAAGAAGAAAGGTTAACCAGAAAAGCCTATGAAGCCAAATCACATAGAAAAAACAAAAGAGGTAGACCGAGAAAAACCTGGCAAGGCGAAGTTAAAAAAGCAACAGCGGATAAAAAAATCAAATGGAAAGACATAAGAAATCTAGTACAAGACAAAAAAATATGAAAAAACTCAACAGTCCTACACCTAACAGTAGAAGGACTTTGACTAAATAATAATAAAATTAAAAATCAAATATTACCCATTCATTAAGATTTTTTATTTGTTTTGCTAATTTAATTTCAAATGTAGATACGTATTATATTATAGCCATATTCAGGACCGAAGTGAGGGGGGGTGATGGGGTAAAGTTAGGCCAGGACATCACCCAACGTCTCTGGACGCCCTGGCGATATTATATTGGACAGTATAACATTTTCTGTTTTCTGTTGATAAAGGATTTTTGGTAAAAGTTATAAACCAGTTTCAAAATTCTAGTGACTAGAGTCTAGTCAGTAGAAACTTATTTTTTTCCTGGCATATTAATAAATAAATATCTTCATCCTTTATTGTAGACAATTCTGAAACCACTGGCAAAATTGTCTACAATAAAGGAAGTAGACGAAGAAGATATTTCTTTATTAACATGAGAGAGAGAAAAATAAGACTGCTACTGACTGAAGAAAAATGATATAATAAAATACAGAGATATCAAATAATAAATTAATTAATAAAAAGCTTCTGGTCTAATATTTCTACAAGACATTTTTCATAAAAAGAAATTTGTGGTTTTTCTTAAAACTTATATCTATTAAATAAGATTGCTACGGAGGAATAAACGAGTGTCTAAAAGCTGGTGGAATGTTATAAGGTTATTTATAAAAAAAAAGAAAGAGAATTTTAATTTTAGGCGTTACAGTTTTTTGGTACTTACGTAATTATCAAATATTGTAAAATACTTTTGGAAATTATAAAAATTAAGATAAGCGACATTTTAAACAATCGACTTATTTTAGAAAAACTCTTGTCATTGAACGAAAGTCTACGTCTATACCACCAAAACCTACGGCAATTAAAAAAATATATATATTTTGAGGTGTGGTTAAGAGGACAACATTAAGAACATTAATAGAATTACTTCTCTATTATTCCTAAATTATTAAAATTGTAAACAAAGAACTAAGAACAGTAATTATCAACGAACGCGAATCGCTAGCGCCTCTGGTGGTAAAGACGCGCCAACTCGAGGCGCCTACAGGAAATGACGCCGCAGTTTCATCTCCGGCCTATTTCCGCTTGCGCCGCTCTAATGTGCACTCAGCCATATTCATAGCATACTTTGTTTCCCAATGATACTTCTTCTAATTTTAACGCAACTTCAGAACCGCGATTATGAATAAGCGTTTTACAAATTCCCAACACGAAACAACAATTTTTAATAAAATTAATTAAATTTTCTCGGCGCGCTTCAAAAGTCCGATAATATTTAACGTAGTATACGTGGCATAGAGCATTGGGTCTTCACTTAACAGCTAAGACAATTTGGAAATAAATATGACCTAAAAATGTATGTGTGGAGTATGGCATTACATGGATCAGAAACTCAAACGTTGGGCAAATAATAAAGGACGATTGGAATCTTTTGAGAGTGGTGCTGTACGAGGGGGTATTGATAAATAGTTGGCACTTATACAAGTACAAATGCAAAATTTGAGATCAAAAAACCAGTCGTTATAGAAGTTTTCCAATAAGCCATGTCTAATAAAAATTTAAATTTTGACAAAATCGAGTACCATTTATTGATCAAGATTAAATATCTGTATTGAAGGGATTTTCCGGTAAAAAATTGCTGATGACATGCTTACAACATTAGCAGATTAATGGCCTTCTTATTCCACAACGAAAAATACATTGAACACTTCATGAAAACATGGAAAAGAATATGCAAGGGCATGGATATAAATATAGGAGAAAGTAATATAATTATACACTCTCCAATTTGAGGACGACCAGGTGCTTATAGCCCAAGATAAGAATGACCTTCAATAAATGACAAGGAAAATTAAAGAAGAAAACGAAAACTAAATACCTTTGTATTGGATGAGAATCCGGTGATCTAGAATTAGAAAGAGAGAAAATATCTAAATGCATTGGCTACCAAAACCTAGTTGTAAAAATTCAAGAGGATGGAAAAGATGAAAAATAAATTCGACAAAGAATAGGACAAGGAAGAAAGGCATCAAAAGGCTAAATGGTATATGGTGGAGTAAAGAAATAACAAAAAAGAGAAAGTACAACATATACAACACAGTTATTAGGAGTATAGTATTGTATGAAGCAGAAGCACGGAAGTGGACAGAAGCAGATAAAAGAAGCCTGGAAGCTCTGCAGATGGATGCCCTTAAATAATCGTGTAGAATGTCTAGAGTAGACAGAGTACCCAACCCAAGAATTATAGAATTAATCGGATTGAGGGAAATTATTATACAAGAGGCAGAAAAACGACAACTAATATGGTACGGACATGTAAGAAGGATGATAGAGCATCGACTGCCGAAAGTAACGCTTGGCTGGATCTCTCCTGAAAGGAGAAAACGAGGCAGATCCAGGAGACATGGAACGACGACATTCAGAAAGCTATGAGCGAAAGAAATCCGCAAGAGGACCAGTGGCAGGATAGGAAAGAGGTGGAGGAACAGTCTGGGGATCGGAGTCTTTAATCATCTCAAATAAACGCCTTTTTTACATCGTTCATAATGAATTGGTTATAAAAAAAACTTTGGTAATATGATCAGTATGAAAAGTTGCTACATACCAATCCAAGAATCGATTGCTCTAAGGAAGAGGAGAGTTTTAGGTAACGAGAGATATAATGGAAAGCTAATTTTAAATGTAAAAAATTCGGAGGACAATATCGCAATAATAAATGTAACATACGCCACTCGTCAACGTGATTGATAGGCTGTTTAGAATAATCCGGACGCGTGCCCCGTGTGAACGTTTGTTCGCCGCCCTCTAGGATCACACAACCCTTACGAAATCGCACCAGCCAGATTAAATCAAATCTTGTTACACAATACATACAATAGTAGGTGGTTTTCAAATATTTGTTCAGCCAACCGAAAGTTTTCGAAGCCAAAAACGTTTTCATTCCGAAATCAAAATCGACAATACTATATTTTACGCTATTGATAATGCAAAATGCACCACGTCAAAGATTGCTTCGTTTTTACAGCCTACTATGTTTTTCTTTAAGAAAAAAAACTAAAAAACCTTCGTAACTTGCGTATTATTAAAAATAACCCTTACGTATTAGGTATAAGAAAAAAATAAGGAATTTAAATAGGTCATAGCTAACCATAGCTTCCATTTAAAAAAAGGTAAGTTTGTGTCATAACCTCATAACTTTTAAACAGCCAGCGTAAAAAATTTAATATCATCGAATTTTACATAAAAATATCTAAAATTAATCTTCATAAATGTTTCCGATATTTACAACAATAACGGAGATATGACACATTATTATTGTGACAAAAAAAAACACCTTGTTTCCAAAAACTCAAAATCGGGAAATGATAAAATATTTTCGAAACCGGTTCTGAATTTGTCTCAAAAAACTGCACATTTTTGGTGATTTAACCGTTTCTCTATCTTATATTAAGCGAGATACCCATGTAATCCCATCGAATTTGGATCACCCTGTTCAGAATATACAAAACAAAAAAGTTATTACGTCGTTAAATTCATATATTCGACTTTAAAAGTCATCAAATCATAACTAATTTCATCAGATAGTTTTAGAAAACTGTGAAAATCGCCTTAAGGTCTAAAAAATAAACCATCGTCGGTCAATAACTCAACGTAATCTTCATCAAAACAGTTCTCACTGTTTACGCAAAAATAAGAATGAATATTGTCCTACATAATTCGACTTCTGACCTTAAAAATTAAGGTTAAAACACGCGCCTCACGAAAAAATCGGTGTAAGATAAATAAATTGTTACCATCTTGGAGGGGTTTACCTAGAGTTTTCTCCTCCCAGCCCTCTAGGGCATAACTCACAACCCTATATTTTACATCGCAACAAAAATGAAAATAAATTAAAATGGTAATCTACGGCGCGGCTCGTGGCTGCGTTTTTTATGTGAATAAAACTTTAAAAATCTAATACGTCATTTAGATATGATCTCGCTTTAACACGAGTGCTTGTACATTCTAGAACAAAATTAGGAGGTAAAATATTGAGTGCTAACTCGAAACACGCGAATTTTTAACCCTAATTTATTATTTATACAAGTAATTGCTTCGAGCACATACAAATCTTTTGGAATTTTTATTAAATGTAAGATATACAATAGCATTGTTTTGCATAATTGAAGTTCACTTTCACACCATGTGAAATTGAATTAGTATGAATCGATAAACAATAAAAGCTCGCTTTGTAAAAATTTAAGAATTAATAAAAAGTGTCTTAAACAACTTAAAAGGTTAAAATTTGCATAAATATATACCAAAAAAAAAACATTTATGAACAGCATTCAATACAACACAACACCTACTACTTTCTTTGTGTAATTTTTAGGAGAAATATATTTTTTTTTAATGCTTTTTTACCAGAAGGTTATTGTTATAACAACTATACAGGGTGTGTAAAAATTGGCGGAAGGGCTACACGTGACGATGTTCTTCGTAAAATTCTAAGTCGAAAATCTTAATACGAAAATGTTGTACCATGCTTCCTATGGCCTCAGGAACCATTTAAAGAAAAAAAAATGACAACATTGCATACATTGATTTGCGTTTGGACATTTTTTTATCAGCAATTTTTACTTAGGTATTTACATTTTTTGTTCGAACTGAAAGCCTTCAGTTCGTAAACATAGCTGCAAACTTTTGGGTATCGTAAAACACAAACAAGAAATAATTACGAGAAAAACAGAGATGACAGCTAAGGACAATGTTGCCATATGTATTACTGTCATTAAAATCAGTGATTTACATATTTTCAACACCAATTTTTGAAAGGAAGAACACAATATCTAGGAAAAAATACTATTCGAAATCTATTTTTATTCCAAATTGCAGCTTTTTCATTTGCAAGTATTAAATAATAACGCCTATTAAAGGACTAAATGTCAAAGCTTTGAGGACCTCTTGCAGACACAGCAAGCGTGGTACAACATTTTCGTATTAAGATTTTCGACTTGGAATTTTACGAAGAACATCTGCCCGTGTAGCCCTTCCGCCAATTTTTACACACCCTGTATAAGTATAAGGGGCGTTTAAATTTAATCAAGTAATCATAATAAATACCAACTTTAACAGCAAATATAAAAACGCTTTATATTTTCTCGTAATGCAAAATTGTTGCAAAATTGTTTATTCAAAAAGCGGCTTTATCAAGTCAATCAGCTTAAAAGTACAAGATTGAACTTTAAAAATAAGTTTTAACTCAAAATTGACCTACCTTTCATCAAAATAATCAGGGTACCTACATCATCGTAAGCAACGCCGTTTCCGGAAAAAGGCACACGTTAATGTTGCGAAAATCACACAATACACGCTCAAAACCATGAACACTTTAAAAATTGTTTTTGTCTCATCATTTCCTCAACTGTCCTAATTGATATTATAAATTCAACGTCATTTCACTGCATTTAGGGGTCAGTGTCGCTATCCTGCGATCGGGAAGCTGTAAGCCGGCTGCAGCTAGGACGCTTGGCGTAAGCTGATTATGGCAAAGTTTATATAAAATGAGTTATTTCGATTTTCGGAATATCACGACTTTTGCAAACACTTCCTGCCGATAATTTAACACTCCGGGAATAATTTTCACTACCACAGCATAGTTTTTGCGCGAAATTAACATTAATTACGCGTAAATCAATTTGACGGTGATGATAACAACGTGGGTATTTTTGACAGATGAGACGCAATGGCGCGCGCAACCTATCTAAGCGACTTGATCAAATAATTCAAACAGGTGTTCCATCGGCCAATTATTTAGCCATAGCATTAAATTATTACACCCGCTATAATTTAAATACATGCCATTTTGGGGCCCCCAAGTCGGAGGCCCGGGTACACTGCACCCATTGCATCCCACACTTGACCAGCCCTGGCTAAAATATTGGGGATTTTGAATTATGTTGACAAAAGATCGTTTACTAACTAATTTTTTTCAAAAATAGACCACTTTTAAAATATATGCCACATATACACGACAATTTATTGGTTTGTTTAATATTTTAACAGTTGCAATTATCAAGTATGTCCACTGTCGCGTGGAACAGCGTATTATAACAACATTTTAGCAAACAAATGCGTAAATTTAACCAAAGTATTCACTAAACTGTTTGCACAATACTGGAATAATTGTGTTTCCAAAAGTAGCGTTTCTGAACGGCTCAAGACTTTAAGAAAAGAAAGGATTTGTGTCGAAAATTAGCTTCATCTACTAAAAGCTGTTAGCCAGAACGATGAGCAACATTTAATGGCTTGATTTTGAGAAATAGGAGGATATATTACAAATAAGTCGGAATTGTTGAAGAGTTATAAAAACCGCTTCAATTTTGTACTTCAAAAAGAAATTTTAGGGAAAAATGTCCAGTCAAATAGGGAAGTTATCGACGTTGTTCTGGACTGGGAGAACATGGAATCAAAAAGCTTCTTCCAGAAAGGAATCAGAATGCTTCCTAATCTACGGATGCAGGGGGACACTAGATTGAAAAATAATTTTGATTCGTTCATTTTTAAACAAATTCCTGGTCAAACTTAAACGCTCTTTATAGATAACACAATATTTTTTACATTTTATCGACCGTTATTAGAGCTGATGTGCTATTCATTATATGTAGCACAAAATAAATATGTACATTATGCAAAATATGATGGCAGACAATTCCATCTTTATTTTAATGTTTGTGATGTAAATGAAGTGACGCACATTATTCAGTGACGTACTATGCAATATGAATAGCAAATGACCGATAATCTGGGAATCAAAAGGCAATTAATCAAGGTCTCGTGTATTATTAGTGTACACTGCCCAGATTGCATAATTTACTCGTTATTCATAGCCTCATATATAATGACTGATGTTTCTGACAAACCGAAATTTTTTTCTGATTCATTATGTGTCTATAAATCAAGATTACAACTGTTTTTAAAACAATGCAAGAGTATCGTAATAAATCTGATTTTAATTCTAAAGCACAGATGCAGAATATAATGATACAACTTTATGATTATCTTTGAGGAATGCATTATACTTTAAAAAAAAATAGTAAAAAATAACATTGGGAAGAATCTCTCAGGATGCACTAATTCTATGCTCTTAAAAATTGTTTGATTGCTTCACTGAATTCATATTTTAAAAATATATTGAAATGTTTAGTTAATTATTCACTCCAGTGTTTCTCAGCGTGTAGGGCGGATTTGACTAAATTTTTATTGACGTTGACTTACTGAATTCTTATAATACATTTTTTCTAGCAAAATTTTGCTTCTTATTCTTCTTATTTTGTAAGCAACAAACTGCTACTCTTATTCTTCTAACTGTAACAGAACAAAGCTGATTAAAGTTTGTATATCTAATACCTATAAAGAAAAATAATAAATAACTCATCTATTTGTATAAATATAAAGAACTTCTTATAGAAAAGCCAAACTAGTTTTGAGGAGTTCGTCTATTCGCGAGTAGCAATCTTTTTTTAAATTAAACTTAATTACGTCGCAGATAAAACTAAAATAATGTAAGCATTAAGTGAAGTTAGGTTTTATAGTTTTTAAATCTGCTTGCAAATTCCAAGATTTTTTAACTATACAGTTTAAACTAATGTAAGAACTGAAACCATTTCATTGAGCAACATTTAACTCTAAAGAAATTTTAGTTAACATGGCAATGAAGGCAAAATGATCCATCTTATCAATAATATATTATAATTTATTAATAACTGCCGATTTATTTGAAATTCGAATGTTTAAAGTTATAAAGAAGATGATTCTTCAGCGATTTCATTGGTATTTTATAATCGTTGGTGCTATTTCCAATTTCCATTCAAATTATTAAGGTAATTTTTTATGTATGAATGTAGGAATCGAAAATATACCTACAAAACTATTACAATGCCAAATTAAGAGTTTAAAATATATTAAAACGACCTGCTATTGACAATTTTGAAACCGTTATAGAAAAAACACGTTCTATTTTAAAGAATATTAAAAATAGAACAGGCGCCAAGTGGATGGCGCCTTAGGTAGGTCTATGGGGGTTCCGTTATTTTTTTATCGAGGGGTGCTCTTAATTAAATGCTCTTGTACACAGCACATTTGGTGTTAACCGAGCATTCGATCAAAGACGCCGGCATATTCGCTTGTTCATGTGCCCTAAATGTGTTTTTGCATATGCGCTCCGGACTTATTATAATTTTATGTAATTAAGTATAGCAGACCACCCACAAGATTCTGTGGAATACGATCTATACAGTAATTATATTATTTAGATTGATGTCGCGATTAATTTATAATTATATTAATTAGGTGTCCCTCAGTTTAAATATTACTTTAATTGCAGGAAATCAAAACATACTTGTAAAAGATGGCAATATTACAGAAGACCGTGTTTTGGGGATCGTCAATACCAAACCAACTTACAGATAAGACAAATTTAGCTTAAATTAGGTGTCTCTAAGTCAGCGGGTATTTAAGATATTAAAAAAGAACCGATGCCATCCCTATAACCCTATGAACCTCATTGTCATCAAGAAATATTTCCTGCCAATGTGCCAATGAAGAAAATAGAAGCGCCTTTTGTGAAGAAATGCAAGAACATGCAAATAATGTTCGCCCATTTATTTCATCAATTTTGTTTCACAGACGAATGTGTTTTCACGTTGAATAACGAACCAAATGTTCAAAACATTCAATATCAGGAAAATCCTAGAATTAATATTTCCACGAGAACTCGGTATCCTCAAAAAGTTAATATTTGGGCTAGGATTTTTAATAACAAAATTATTGGTCCATTTGAATTTACAGGTAATTGGTAACTTATGTTCAGAAACTTAAACCTTCATTAAATTTAATTATGTCAATAGATAGGACTTTAAAAATAGTTTTAGTTTTTCACTGTAACTCTGATTTTAGGTATAATTTTTAATAATCAAAATTTGTGCAATAATCTTCACAGCTAATTAAAAGGTTGTATTAACTATAATCAATTCACATGCACCATTATGACGTTTAGAAACATTTTCAGTAGATAACAGTAGAAATTTCATTGAAAATCCTTTTGCCTCCCATAATGTTCAAATTTATACAAAGAAATGTAATAAATATGTCGAATTACGTATACTCTACGACATCTGTTGTTTAAACATCAAACTAACACTTCTCGCACAACCGACCAGCTTAGTTTTCAACGTAACAGAAACGCGATTCTGAAATAAAGTCCCGTATGCGCAATGTAACCGCGCATGTTAATTTTATGTGAAGGGCAGGCACTCAACTATACTGGACGGTTGGCTAAAAATCAACACAACACGTAGGCCCCGCCCTCAAATGTCACCTATAATGCAGTTTTGTGTGGATTTTTTTATGTAATAACGTTAAATGAGCTTGAAATGTAAAAATATTGGAGGGATGTATGCAACAGATATGCACCTACATGACTGGAGACAGAAATTGACCATAAATTGGGGTTAACTAGTTATAAAATGACTTTTAGTGAGGTTAGTACATGTGACCTATGAATTTAAAAAGGACACTTTAAAAATTTGAGAACTTTTTAAAAAACGGTTAAGCATAGTTATTGCTTAGATGAAATATGCAACAAACATTTACCTACATGACTGTTGACTTACTTTAACCAAAACTTACAGGTAATTGGTTATAAAATGGGTTTTTGTAGGGTTAGTACATCTGATATCTGATACCATGAATTTTAAATCATCAGTTTTTAAATATTCTAAAACTTCATTAAAGTAAATTAAATATGGTAATTACTTTAGTGAGATATGTAACAGAGATTCACCGACATGACGGTTAGCTAAAATTGACCAAAACTTGCAAGTTATTCGTTATAAAAGATTCGTTTTTGTGAGATGTATACATCTGATATCTTATGGCATGAATTATAAAACTAGTGTTTTAAGCTGTTTTAAAGCTTTTTAAAATAATATTTAAACATAGTAAGTACCTAAAATGATAAACACAAAGGTTTTACACTTAATTAGTTGAAGATATCTACCCTTATACATTTTTAGAGCTGTTTTTGAAACATCTGTATATTTTATAGGCTAGCAATTTTTGAGATAAATAACTGAAAATTGTATAATTTACTTTGGAAGTAGAATAATAGTTCCTATTAAATTGAGATCAACAGTAATACAGAAATTACATATATTAAAAGTGCATTTAAAGTATAATAAATGATTATTACATATTTGAATATAATACTAGTATTAGCATCTGTTGGTGGTTATTGGAACTACACACTCATACATGGGAAATATTAAACGAGCATTTATAGTTCAAAACCATGTTAGTATTAGCATCTGTTGGTAGTTTTTGAAACTACACTACATTACAAAATTTTAGTTATCATTTCGTGTTGTATAGTTTAGCTGTCATTGTTTAGGTAATGTTGACAGTTTGTGTGAAATATTTTTAAATAACAAAGTTATGTGTTCCATGTAACCACAATTACTAAATTAGTGGATGTAATTATGTAAAAAAAATTAGATTAGTAAAGCTATTTTATGCTTAATAATATTTTTATAAAATGAGTGACTCCAACAGAAAGCCTTCCAATGTTGCTGTGGAACAGATTATAGGAAATATGACTTCGAGCATGCATAATACAGATGGACAGTACATACAACTTGGATTTACACCACCTCAAACACCGTCAGAACCACACAATTGGAACAATCAAAATCAAATCCCGAAGGCTTCGTATTTACCTCACTACAACATGAATGGTATTCATAATTTAGACCCAGCATATCCTTTAAACCAGCAAATACCAGCGTTTAGCCCACGATCTGTTCCATTTAATCATCTCCCGCATTCAAATTCGTTTGGATCTGATTTGTACGACCAGCATGTTAATGAAGCAATGAATGTACCCAAACGGAATTATGCAATTTACCAAAACCAAAATGTGCATAATAAACCATGTGTTCATGATATCAACGGCATGTACCCCCCAGATTACAGGTTATTCGTGTCTCAAGATGTGCAGATGAATCACAATGTGAACCCTATGGCCGATAATCATTACATCAACAATCAAGAAAATCTTATTTTAATCAACAGCAGTGTTATCAACTCACCTCCTTCAACACCAAAACCAACACAGTTCATAGAAAATTTGGTTGGTAATTGGGTGCCAAATACCACTGGTACATACTCACCTTTTGGCAATATGCAGCCCTACAATCAGAATGTGGGAAATATATTCGAAGTTCCTTCAGATGTTGATCCCTTGGGGAGTACATTGGCTTCGCCTATCTTTGAGGCAACAAAACCACACATTCAAGATAATTTTGAGTACAGAAATGAAGAAATCCACAACTTCCAGTTCAGTCGTGACACCAAAAAACCGAGGATGGTTGCTGAAGTCAAACCAATGCGCCCCAGCTATTCAGATGTGCTCACCAAACCTGTACCACCAAGTGGCAACAACAAAACAGGCAAATTCGATTTCAAAGACGTCAAGCAAAAAAAAGAAAACGGCAAGAAGTTATCTAAAAATGAAAAATCGCAGAAAATTAACAATACTCCCAATCGCACGAGCGCGCAAAGTGAAATTAAAACCGAAAAGACCTTGCCGAACATGAAATCCTCTGAAAAATTCGGGAAAGATACTAAAACGAACCAACTGCACAGAAAATGGGCCTCCTTGGACAACATGAACGAGAAGTTTGCCGATACTGGGGCCGAATCCGATCTCAGTGATGGCAAAAAGAGCAAGAAAAGTGAAGATGTGACCGTCAATAACAAACAAACGATGAAAAACAATCAACGCAAGCCTGGTAAAAATTGCAACGACTTTGAAGAAACTGACTCTGGAAACGGCAAAAGCGACATCTTAAACATTAGCAGAAGTAGCAACAGGAAAGGCAACAAATTGAGCACGAAACAAAGGAACTCAGAGGTGTTTGGCAATGAAAAACCACCCGGTAAACGAGGCCAAAGGATTCGCAAGCGAGAAAATCATGTTCCGTTTGGTGAGCAATATTTTATTACGTATTATATGTGTTCATTAGTTATTATCTCCTTTTATAATAAATAGTACACACTATATTATAATTATATTGTTGTCATTGCAGGAGTTATGGGTCAGAAAATCAAACAATATGTAAATGGTTGGTGGAAACTGTTTCTTCGCGCTTGCCTATGGTTGATGCATCTTGTTTCCGATATATGCAGCCTAAGTATCCATTTAAGTCGTGACATGTAAGTGTCTTTTATTTAAAAAGTAAACGTACCATCCAAATATTACTTCCTATTTGGAATTTATTTATTTTTATAGCAAAAGGGTGACCAGTCGTAGAGGGTGATCTAAATTCAAATTATTTTTAAAACAGTAGCCTTAAACCCAAAGATTTTTATTCTTATAGTTACTAAAATACCCTACAAATACTTCAAAGTTGTACCACCTATATTTTTTTTTAAGTTTTGTGTTTTTTTTGCAACATTATTTGTCCTTTTAAAACTTACTCTTTAGTTTACACGCTTCACCCCCACTCCATGTCTACCTGCTACTCCGTTTATAGTTAATAGTGCTGTGGGGCTGCAGAAAATGCAGCCCGCATATTAATTTATAAGACACAGTCATTTATATAAAATGTAAGCTATCGATTTTAGCTGCAGTACAAATGACAAAATTATGTTTTTTTGTTAAAATGTAAACAAGTTTGAAGAACATGCATAATTTCATTTAAATCTGGAGGGGCTGCAGCCATGGGCGTCCGCAGAAAATTATCCAGGGGGAGGCAAATCTTGCAAAGAAATGCATTAAAATATTAACGAACTTTTAACTTGACCCTCTTTCATTTGGTCATTAATGGAGTACTCGATTCCAGGGAGGGGCAAGTGCCCCGTTTGCCCTCCTCTGTGGACGCCCATCGCTGCAGCCCATGCCATATACTTATTTTTAATAGGATGGTCACCTTTTAGCAACGAAATTACATCAATATTAATTTCACAGTGAAATAAGAACAAAGCTTAATATTCTATTTTTCCTAATGTTTTTATTTCTTAGACGCATTACAAATTTTTTTCCCATCCAGGCAATCCATTAACAGTCAAAAGCTTCAAGAATTTAAATTATTCCAAGCGTATTTTGGGTTGCATATTAATTCTTCCTGATCCTCCCTTCCTTTATTCCAAAGTCTTCTCCTGTTAACTTTTCAAGGTAAAATGATTTGTACTACAACACTCACGAAGAAAATGCTTCATCGAAGAAACCCTTTGGCTTACAAACCACCTGTTTTAGGTTCTGTAACTTCTGGAAATGGTTGGTTGTCCAATGGGCCATATTCCTGGACACGTCGGCCGCAATTCTAAGTCGCATCCGGTTTATAACGTGGATTTGGGAAAAAATCAAAAAGAAAAAGGACAAGGAAGATAACGGACGGTCATTTTTACATGCAGGTTTATCGAACAATATCAATATGCCCACTACGGGTGAAGAGGCCATGAAACGGTTGCTAGCGTGCAAGGGCAAAGACCCTTACAGTATATTGGGGGTAACTCCATCTTGTACAGACGATGACATTAAAAAATATTATAAACGACAGGCGTTTCTCGTGCATCCGGACAAGAATCAACAACCGGGTGCTGAAGAAGCTTTTAAAATTTTAGTTCACGCATTTGATATGATAGGAGAACCAGAACGACGAGCCGCATATGACAGAGGTGAGGTTTTTGAATTTGTTTTTGGTCATTTCTTTACAGATGGAGAGATAAAGTCTGCCCAACATATTTGAAATTAAAAAGTTGACTATTGCGTGGAAAACACCCAGACTCAATTGCACAAAGCAGCAGTTAAGTGTTAACGTTTATGTAACCTGTAAAACTAGGCAAAACCAGGACCAATAGTGCTGTGATTTTACCTAGTTTTAGGGTTAACATTGCTTTGTGCAATTGGGCCTAAAATAAATGCTATTATTCGATTGTTCATAATCTGTACCATATAAATGTTAATATTTGTATTAAAAAAATTTAAATGCAAAATACAAATTTTTTTCAGATGTACAGTTCAAATTATTTGAAATTTGGAAAAAGATTTGAAATCACCTCACAATTTTGCATAGCTGTTATTTTGGACTATTTTTATATACAGGGTGTGCCAGCCAAGACGAATTATTCGATAACTTTGTTATTAGTAATAATATTAAAAAAAGTTCAATAAAGAAGTTGTAATCATTTACTACATAACCTAAAATTATTTTCAACTATGCCTATGCAGTGTTTTGTTTTTGCGCTCTGATACTAAACATTGTTTTTTTATATGGAACCCCCTGTATATTTTGTAATTTTTGCATGTAAAATTAAATTCTCTTTCAAAAATATTCTAGGTTGTTTATGTCTAAAATAAACCGTTTTCGAGTTATTAACGTTTTTTTGAAAATTTTGACAGATGCAGACCTTTATAAAAATGGCTGGGACACCCTGTATACCAAGTTTATTTTTTTTGTTGAATTTGCAGGAGTAGCAGAATCAGCCCAAGTCGAGCAAGCTTGGAGTGAACTGACGGAACTTCTCGCCCAATTACAACAAAAAGTAGAAGCGGCTGCGAACACAATACGTTGCAGCGCGTGTGGTTCCAGGCACAAAAGGATAAAAGTCGACAGACCGAGTTACGCGGCCAGAAATTGCGCCACCTGTAAAATACATCATGCCGCAAGGGAAGGGGACATTTGGGCGGAAGCCCGATGCTTCGGTTTCCTTTGGCATTATTACGCGTGTATGGAAGGCGGAGTGTATGATATAACGGAATGGGCTGGCTGTCAGCGGGATAGTTTAAAACACTTGCGACCTGATTCTCACCATGTACAATATCGTATCGCGTTAGGAAAACAAAATGGACAGTCGCGAAGGCATAGCGCGTCTCCCAAAAATGAACGACCTCCAGATCTCGAAAATTTACTAAATAGTTTATATGGACAACAAGATAGTACGCAAGCCACCACGCGTCGCAAAACTAAAAAATCCAATAAATAATCTATTTAATTTTAAAGAAAAGTTGTAAGTTTTAATGGACGATCAGCATGATGTAATAAATAACTGCTTCAATAAAAATTTTGGAAATTATTACAGTTTATTATATTAATTCAGTACAAAACACTTATTTCGTTAACTTCAATCTAAAGCACCTTCTAGGAAACACAAACGAGATATGTTACTAACGGCAGAGTCTACATCGCGTCTTAACACAGTTTTTCGTTTCGCAGCTAAGGTATGTTTCAGCGACTCTTGTCCCAGGGCCTGCAGGAACAGCTCCTAAAAAATACATTATAAATTAGATATTTCATTCATAAAAATCACAAAATTAAACCGCAAAGATCGTTAAAGTCAAACAACTGATTAATAGGCACATAAAAACAAAAATTACTTACAGTTGCCTTAGTTACCAAAAAAACAGCATCCTGACGCACAAGTGTACAATCAGGATCGGTTTTCATAATATATTTTACTCGGGCTAATGGTAATCGAACTGCTCTGTGTTTATCTGTGGCTGATTTTGGAGTCGAATTTTGTTGCTCCTTTGATTCGGTTGGCTCAATGTTTAAAGTTTCCTCTACCTCATCAGAGTCATCAACGACGTCTATTTCTTCCATAATTCACTATTAACTGTACAAACCGTTTATTTTGACGATTTGTATTACAGTTTGAGAGTGTTCTGTGAGTTTGAGTACAGGTTAGGTATATAATGACAGCGGGAATATTTGACTTTACTCGTTGCACATAATTTCCACTAAATCAAAATCATGAGTTGTAAGTAAATACAAAAAAAAAGCATTAAAACAAGTTTAATCCGTTCATTTAACACATTTTCTTCATTCTGTTCAATGACTTTAACAATTAGCAATAACGTAGGATTTTCATCGGTAACAAATACACCTTTAATTATAGCATATAACCGCACACATTCCTGAGGGTTTCAATTGCCGTTTCCTTCATAAATTACAAAGTTTTAGGAATGTTTTGGCTATGCCTTGTTAATAAACATCTGATTATTGAATTAATTGTATTAAATGTTCATTGGGTCATTGATTTAAAGATAATTTTTCTTTTCGTACACGTGAATTTTTGTTTAACGAAAATTGTATCATTCAGACAGGTACATCTTGTTTCAAATGAAATTTTAGGTACGCAAGCAATGTAAATATTTTGGCTATGCGTTTGTGTAATAAAAGTAGTAGTTAGGGCCAGAAGGACAAATCTACAAAGATTTCCATTTATTTTCAAAATTTTTAATGAAATTAATCTTCCAATGAATCGACCAATCTTGCCTTACAACACGTAGAAAAAATTTTGCAAAACGTAAATACACAAACTCTTATTCGATGTCAGCGCCTCTGACGATAAAATTTATTGTTAAATGTACATTAAGCTAGGTCGAATAAATGCCATTTTGGTGTATCGTCAGTGATTAGTGATCAATTTTGTGATTGTCGTTTTGATAATTGCAAGTCTTAGTTCTTTAGTTCACTGGATAAACATCTCACAAAATTAGCCCAACAACATTAAATGAAGAAAATATAATGATAATTCAATGTTAATTCATAGTTCTTTTCTAAGCTTCGTGAACCGTTTTAGTTCCTATTTGCTATAATTTATTATAGCTATTATTAAACAAATTTAGTGTAATGTATTGAGAAGGTGTTTTGTGACAAATTCGATAGGGTACTGCGAAAATAATCCAATGTTTACATTACCGGTTTAAACAATGCACGGTAATGGCGGTTTTTTTAAATGGTGCTCCTTATTAACATTTAATTGTTACATTATAAACAATGTAAGTACGAGATAGACGCAAACAATACAGCGGTTTGCTGATATTTTTGCGGTATGGAACCTGTCCTACAACGATTAGGAGATGTCACGATACAAAGGCTTGAAAAACCGAAAAGCAAACCGGAGCCACCACGAAATGATACAGATATTGTGGAAAAGGAAAAAGAGGACAAAAAGACTGTTGATGATAGTGTAAATAAAAGTGAAATTCAACTATTTAAAAGAACTCTAGAAAATTCCGACGATGAAGAACTATGTATTAAAAAGACTAAAAGCATCGGTGAAACTCTTAGTTCGGAAATGCCAAAAACCAATATCAGTGCACCCATGTATAGTGACGATGAATTATCTGAATATGATTCAGAATCTGACTTCGACGAATCAGAAAGTGATGCTGCTTCACGTAAGTTAGATATGAATACAAAACACTGCGGTTCTGATAGTGATACAATCAGTACATCATTTCTCGAAAAATTTGATGACGAATCGTTTCCTGATACCAAAGCAGAATTAGAACCAATCAAAACTGAAACAAGCAGCACAGGAGACCCAGAAGATTACGACTACGACATCAAAGAAAAATTAAAAGAAATGGGTGAAATTAGTTTTGAAACTGTTAAAAAAGGCGACAAGCCTAAAAAAGTCGAATCGTCAACTGAAAACGAAATTACAGTCACACCTGCGAGAAAATCAGGTGGAGAAGAAGAAGCAAATGCAGAGCGTAAAGGAGGAAACCTACGCCGTAATATTAGGGAAGTTATGGATGAAGCTAAATTAGATGAGTCGACGTTAGCTGCACAAAGGCAAGAAATGGAAAGATTGAGACGTGTGCAAGAACAACAAAGGATAATACGAGAAGTACAAAGACAAGTCGCACAAGAAAGGATGCAGAATAAAGTTATTTCATTACTTCAAGGAAATAAGCCCGGTATGAGTAACTTCATTTGTTTTGTTTTTGTTTTCACACTTACTTTAATTTTTTTGTCGGTGTTCGTAATTTGCTTGCGTAACTATTAAAATAGTTCTTTTAACTTAACAATGTATGAACGTCTGTGCTGATAAAGTCAATGACGCTTTTACTTCCTGTAGGTACATCGGGAACTAGAATAGGCAGTACAGTATTAGTAAAATTACCAAATGGTGAAACTAAACCCATGACAAGGATAGCCAAGAGACCGTTCGAGTTGGTTAAAGTACAAAAAGGACCCGTACCACCCGTACCGGTGGCGCCACCTATACCTAAAAATGCTCGGAGTATAATATCAATTATAAAACCGCCCCCTTCGCAGGGTCAGCTTACACCCTCAGTTAGTATAGCTCCAGTTATAAAAAAACCACCACCACCTCTAGCAAAGCCATTCAGTGATAGCGACAGCGAAAATGATGAAATCAAGTACCCGAAACCTCCTCCTAAACCCAAACGTAAGTTAGCTTTTTATTGTGGGCCCAAAAATTATTAGGTTTGTTCCATCAAAGCTATGTACAATTATTAGTTCATAAATTAGTATAAAATCATCTGCTGGAACAAACCTGCTTTTATTTGGCTGTATAAAAATTCCTAATGGATATAAAATAATATATAAAAGTTGACTGTATTTAATTGGGTGCAAATTGGTAAATTTTAATTAGCTCTTGTATCATTCTAGCTAAAGATGCACCAGTTACCATTGATTTATCGTCCGACGATGATTGCATTGTTGTGTCCGAAGGAGAAGGTGAGCCAAACAACGACGAACCAGACGAAGATCCCTCTAATTCTGGCATGCACACGAACGACGAATTCAACCAGCCAGACGAACAAGGCCGAGTTGTGGTGAACATTGGGCACCCAGATGGCGAACCAGACGTTTATCTCGCACCACAAATCACTCGCATAATAAAACCACATCAAATCGGCGGCATCCGATTTTTGTACGACAACGTCGTTGAAAGCCTGAATCGATTCGAAAGCTCGTCAGGATTCGGTTGTATATTAGCACATTCCATGGGTCTGGGCAAAACGTTGCAGGTCGTTTGTTTTTCGGACATCTTCCTGCGGCACACGCCTGCGAAAACTATTCTGTGTATCATGCCGATCAATACCTTACAAAACTGGCTCGCCGAGTACAACATGTGGATGCCGACGGAAGAAGGGGCGAGTTCCAGTCCATTGCAGATTTACGGGGACATCAGGCCTAGGACGTTCAACTTACACGTCTTGAACGATAGCCACAAAACGTTAACGGCTCGTGCAAAAGTGATACATCTTTGGAAAACTGGTGGAGGAGTCCTTCTAATCGGTTATGAGCAGTATCGGTTACTTTCGCTTCGTAAGCAACCGAAATCTCGAAGAAAAACAAATCTTTCGGAGCACCCCGAAGACGATACTAAAAACAAACGATTGTTTGATGGTAAGAATTAATGATTTTGTTTATTTTCATTTCTATAACAATATATCACAATAATTGTTTTGGTATTGTATGTACATAGGGTTGCCAGAAGTTGAAAGTGTAAAAAGAGAACTTATTTTTCGTCGACAATTCTCTCTACTGAAATATTTATTGGTCTAAAACAAATTTCTTAATAACTTAATCTTTACCTTAAATATTTTTAATTTTGTTCAAGTTCTCTATTGACCTAGTACAGTATACTTCAGAAATTCATATTTTTTAACAACTTATTCGTAACCATAAATATTTTAAATTTTAGGCAAGTTGCAGATTAACTTGATACAATATACTTCATGAATTCATATTAGACACATAAACACCATATCATTTAATTGTTATTGGATTTTTACTGATACATGTGTTTCGACAGCTCTGATTCAAAACAAATTTTTTAATAACTTAATCGTTACTAGATATATTTTAATTTTTATTTCCTTTTTCGATTGAGTTAGTGCAGTATACTTTATAAATCCATATTTGAGACATAAATATTGCATTGTTTAATTTTTATTGGATTTCTACTAATAAATTGTGTTTTGACAGTTCTAGTCTAAAACAACATTTTTAATAATCTAATCGTTACCAGATATGGTTTGATTTTTATTACTTTTTTCGATTGAGTTAGTGCGGTATACTTTATAAATCCATATTTGAGACATAAATATTGCATTGTTTAATTTTTATTGGATTTCTACTAATAAATTGTGTTTTGATAGTTCTAGTCTAAAACAACATTTTTAATAATCTAATCGTTACCAGATATGGTTTGATTTTTCTTTCCTTTTTCGATTGAGCTAGTGCAGTATACTTTATAAATCCATATTTGAGACATAAATGTTGCATTGTTTAATTTTTATTGGATTTTTACTAATAAATGTGTTTTGACAGTTCTGGTCCAAAACCAAATCTTTAATAACTTAATCTTAACCCAATTTATTTTAATTTTTATTGAAGTTTACGATTACCTTGGTACTGTATACTGCAGAAATTAATTTTGTTTGTCATAAGAACAATATTGTTCAGTTTTTATTGTAATTCATAATTACAGAACGCAACCCACTTAACACGTTGCGCCTACGTAGTTATGCAGTTTGCTGAACAAAACGCCTACTTTCGTCATTTTTATACAGCCTGCGTAACTGTTATGTCAAATCAGTTGCATGTCTATGTAGGCGTTTTGTGTCGTGGTTGCCTATCAATAGGCGCAACGTTTAGTGGGTTGCATACTGTACATTACGCCTACATGGTATGCAATTAATTAAACATTTTGTCTACGCAGGTTGCCTAAAAATGCCGAAAGTAGGCGCTTTGTTAAGCACATTGCGTACCTATTTAGGCGCAAGTGGGTTAAGTGGGTTGCGTTTTGTATTTAAGTAGGCGCCTTATCAATAAATATAGTAAGTATGTATAGGCTTTTTCAAGCGGATTCCACACAAATAATTTACTTTTGCTACATAGTAAATAATACAATTTGTATAAAAATAAAGTTTTCATGTAAACATGTTTTACTTTATCCAACAAAGCAGAACATTTATAAGTAAAAAATTTATTAACTAGCATATCCCTGGAATAATTGTTTATTCTGAAAGAAATAATTTATTATTCAAGGGTCAATTTGTTTTTGACATTTAATGCTGTTAAACCTAATTATTAAAGAAATTGGTTTTAAACATGAAAAGTTAAAACATCAATTAAGTGTTTTGACACTTAAATTTTTAAAAAATCATAAAAGTGGAGTTTATTGCTTTAGCCTATAAACGACTCAGTTCTATAATTTTTTTAAAAATCTGACCAAAAGTAACTAAGGAAAAAAGAGTAAACAAAAATATCGGGATAAAAAAGAGGACATGTTCTCTTTAAAAGAGATATTCTGGCAACCCTATTCTTGCAACCATTTTGTCCTACGTCTGTCCCTTCTCCGCCTTCCTGCTGGTTCCCAGTTCATGTTTGTTGTTGTTATTTCACATTAATTTCTTAATTTGAAATTTACAGAAATCCACGAAGCCTTAGTTAAACCCGGACCGGACCTGGTTATCTGCGACGAGGGACACCGAATCAAAAATTCGCACGCATCGATTTCTCAAGCTCTAAAACAGATGAGAACCAAGCGCCGCATCGTTTTAACGGGTTATCCATTACAAAATAACTTGATGGAGTACTGGTGTATGGTCGATTTCGTTCGACCGAATTATTTAGGCACGAAAACAGAATTCTGCAACATGTTCGAACGTCCGATACAAAACGGGCAGTGCATCGACTCGACCGAATCGGATATTAAATTGATGCGATACCGTGCCCATGTGCTACATTCGTTGTTGGTCGGTTTCGTGCAGAGAAGATCGCATGCCGTTCTGCAGACGGCCTTGCCGCAAAAAGAAGAGTACGTCCTGTTAGTGAGGATGACTAAATTCCAGCGCACTCTGTATAATACGTTCATGAACGAAGTCGTCCGGATACAAGCCGTGCCGAATCCTTTGAAAGCGTTCGCCGTCTGTTGTAAGATCTGGAACCATCCCGACGTCCTGTATAACTTCCTGAAGAAAAGAGCCAAAGGAGAAGCCGTCGATATAGATTTGGAAGAAGTCTCGAATAATTCTGGAACTATAAATTCTACCATAGATCCGACGGGTAAAGCGAAACGTCTTCCAACGAAGAGAAACCCCCCGACCAAAGGTAAAAAGGTTGGAAAACCAGCGGCTTCCGTAACACCTTACACACCAGCGCCAGATGCGAGCGTACCGGAGAAAATGCAAGCGTCCATTCAGCCGTTTCAAAATTCCTCATTACCTCAATCCGTTATGAATCAAAATTCGTGTGACTTCACGAATAAAAAGGCCATAAGTTCAAATGCCCCGTCTCAAAATTCATTTCCTAAACAGTTTGCGTCGGATTCGAGTGCCTCATCATCTTCGTCGTCATTTTCATCTCCACAGAACGCGGCAAACTCCAACACACCGTCATTCTCGAACAGCCAACAATTCACTCAAACTCCACAGTATTTTAATAAACCACAAAACAATCTACCGGCCACGAAGCCACAAACTAATTTAGTTTTGCCCAGTGTAAACTCTTTTCCTCAACAAGGATCTCAAAATACCTCATCTAATTTTAGTAACTGCGCCAATACCAGCCAAAATGTACCAATTAATCCCAGTTTTTCTGATAATTCCAACAGCTATCAGTCCAATAATATCTCAACACCAAATCAGCCTAATCAAAATAATTTCTTGCAAACCCAGAACAAACCGTTTCCGAAAGAAGAAACGCCTAGCTCGGGCAACTTCACAAACTACCAACAGAATTACTGGGGACAAGAAACGAAATTCAGTCAACAAAATGAATTTTTTAATAATTTTAGACAACCCCGATTCGGACAAACGTCTGCTTTTAACACTAACTTTGGAGCTGATGGTGTGCAGCAGTGGATCAAAAAAGAGGAAGACATCAAGCCAACAATCTCAAACATCATCACTGCCCCGATTAAAACGGAAGCCGGTGATACAAAGCCAAAAATCAACATTATAAGTGATATTAAAATCGGTAGTGGATTCGGCTGTTTAAACAAAACGATACCCGACGGCAAAAAAATTAATATCATAAGCGACGTGAAGTTGGAAATTAAAAAGGAGGAAGAGGACCAGAAAGTGTTGTTTCCACCGTTCATGAATCCCGTTAAAAACGAGATTAAACCGGAGGCTAAGCACGAGGAAGATGACGTTAAAATTGTGTCTGAAAGTGCACCGACGTTGAAAGTTCCTATTAGAGAAGAACCGCAAGACGGCATTCCGTACGACTGGGTAAGGAAATTTAATGTAATGTGGTCCGAAAAACACTATTTTTTTTAAATTTTAGGCTGTAGAACTTCTGAAGGATTACATACCGGGCTGTATAGAGAATTCTGCGAAAATGGAGATTATATTTTGTATAATAAGGGAAAGTATAGCCCTCGGCGATAGGTTATTGTTATTTAGTCAATCTTTAATTACTTTGGATCTAATAGAACAATTTCTGCAAACGAATATCGTTCCTGGTGATACCGTAAAATGGGCCAAAAATAGTAGCTATTATCGTAAGTAACTTTTCTTAAATAATTCATTATTAGTGAATTGTGTTTTGTTTTTAAACAAAAACATTTGAAGGTAAAATATCCCCAACTTAAGTATTTTCAATTGTTTAATTAAAAAATCGCTTATATTGTGCTTTTTAATTCTCATTCTTATACAGTTTAGTACTTTATGTAACTTAATCAGCAGAAAAAATATTACATGTATTATTAACACCAGGGATGGAAAACGTAACATAACGATACCCGATAACGTTATAATACCGATTCGATTATAATTTTTTCTACAATAACGTAACGATATTTTTATAACGTTATAATAACCGATAACGTTTCGTTAAAAGTTATTTTGTATCGTTATTCCCTATAAATTAAATTTTGTATGGCGATCTTTTTATTTGCAGAAATTAAAATGAAAATAAAATATCTCAACGTAATTTTGTACTATTTTTTAAAATTACATTTACAGATCCCAAAAATAATTTCAGAGTTATAAATAAAAATTATTTTTATACAGCATGTTTCTTAAATATTGCGAAAAAAATCGGGAGGTAATTCCTTATCGAAAATTAATAGGGGTCTTTCATATATTTTTTTTCCTTTAGGGTTTCCTTTCGGAGTTACACCCTCCTAAAGGGGATCGGTAAAATTGGGTTTTTATTTTATTTCTCTTCAATTTGGATAAATGTGGGAGAATGATATTCAGTAGATGTTTTATACGTATTAAAAGGTTTCCCATAGTAATATTTTTAATCATCTCCCACCTTCACAGTGGGCTGAAAAGTGCGACCCCTGTTGATTTTTCTATCAGGACTTTTTGATGGGTTGAAATCTAGCAATTTAATTTTTTTTTGAAAACTTGATTTATTTAGAAGTTTTTTTAATTCTTTAATTGTTCTCGTTAAACCTACAGTTTTTGAGTAAAAAATTATATGAATGAACATGAACCATCAAATATTCCAATATAAAACAATTCATTTTGGTGGTTACCATGGTCTGTTTATGTTCATATTGGAAAGAAGTGGAGGGTGTAATTCATTTTGACGACGCGGCGAGAACTCTAAAACGCCCTGTAATTCTACCCAATATGAACATAAACATCAAATTTAAAATTGTAGGATTTACGAGGACAACTAAAGAATAAAAAAGGTCCTAAATAAATCAAACTAACAAAAAAAAACTTAAATTGCAAAATTTCAACTCACCAAAAAGTTCTGATTAAAAAACCAACAGGGGTCGCACTTATCAGCCCCCTATGAAGGTGGAAGATGATTGAAAATATTACTATGGGAAACCTTTTAATAAGTACAAAACATCTACCAAATATCATTCTCCTACATTTATCTAAGTTTGAGAAATAAAATAAAAACCTAATTTTACCAATCCCCTTTAGGGGGGTGTAACTCCGAAAGGTGACGTCTAAGAAAAAATTGTTATATAAAAGACCTCACTTTATTTTCGATAAGAAATCACCTCCCGAATTTTTTCGCATTATTTAAGAAACACCCTGTATATCATAATTTATGTAACGTTATATAACGTTATATAACATAACAATTCATTATTTTAACGTTATTTATAACGTTATGTAACGAAAACAAATAATAAATAACGTTATACAATAACGTAATGATTTAAAACGTTATTCCATCCCTGATTAACACGTTAAGTGCCGCAATGTTAACCAAAAAGAAGGTCTCTGGGGCCAAACTTTTTTTTGGCTTATTATGAATTTTAAATTACTTTTTATTATGAATAATGACAAAAACAAAGGAATTTTTAAAATTTTAATTGTTATTTACTGAAATTATTACGTGAGACAACGTTAGTCTCACGCGGCCACAACTTGCAAATTTTGGAGTTCAGGCCGTGTGAGACAAATGTTGTCTCACGACAAGTTCGTGCGTGTATATGCGACATTAAGCAGCTTGTACCGAGTGTTGACAGAGCCGTAGCCATGCATTGGCAACGGGGCGGCGAGTGCCAAGGGCGCGTGGCTTAAGGGGCGCCAAGCGCAAACATTCATGCACCCTGGCCTAAAATACTAAAAATATCAGAAGCCCTTTGGTAAAATTCGTGCCGCCCAAATATGTCTCTGCGATTTCCCGTCAGTGCACGGTGATTCCCGTTTTAAACCATTAGCAAAAATGGCCCTGCGCGCTAACCTGATGGATGAATTCAAGAGCTGGCACTGGAAACCCCGTTTTTCCGTTTATAGTCAATAATCTTATGAAATTTGGCAGCAGATGAGCAGAGCATTTATAGATCAATCAGTAAAAATATCTAAAAATAATTTTAACAAATTTATTCCATATTTACAAGAATAACGGCGAATTGGCACATTATACAGGGTTTCACACAAAAAACGCCGCAAGCTGTAACTCCGTTGTTTGTGGTTCGATTTTGATGAACAAAAAAGTAAATGGAATGGCTCCTCAAACACTATAAACTGAATTGGATTTAAATTTTTTTCAAGTTCAACTTAATGTCAAACGATAGTCAATTTTATTTTCAAATGGCACCATAAACTTTTTTTTAACTTATTCTTGTAGACATTTTTTTTTCTGAATTCAATGATGTAATAATATGAGTTGATTTTAGTGCAAAACTAATAAGAAATACAAAATAAAAGACAGCAAAAATTCCAGGCAGAGGGGAGGGCCAAAAGAAGGCTTCTAATGTGAGACTAAAATGTACTGGGTGTGCAAAGCACTTTTGCATGCCTTGTTTTTTTGATGTACATAATAATTATTCTTTACAACAGGGGTCCCCAACCTTTTTGTATCTTAGAGCACATTCTTGGCTACCTGTAGAGTGGCGGGCACCATCTATTTTTGCAAAAAAAAATTGTAGGTGGACATAGCTAATAATGCACATAATAAACAGAAAAATCACATGAAAAATTGTTAAAATAGAATTTTTTTAAATCCTTTTGTCGTGATTGAACAGTGGCGGGCTTACGCAAATCGGTCGGCGGGCGCCGTGGTGCCCGCGGGCATAGGGTTGGGGACCCCTGCTTTACAACATTCAAATGATTAATAAATAATTTCAAATGTATTAGATAATACCAATAAAATACTAAACACATGTTTTGTTTAACCCTTTCACTGTGGGAACCGTAATCATCCGCATTTATTTTTCGTGTCCCATGTGCGGGAGCCGTATTAAGGTCCACACACACCGACACGATCTCGACGCGGTCGCGGGCGCGGTCACGATAATAAGTAACCTTGGTTATCAGTTATCAATTATCGTGACCGCGCCCGCGTCGAGATCGCGTGGGTGTGCGTGGACCTTTATTACGCGAACGTAACCCACAAACTCCATAAGACCCGAAAAACGCCGCACTGAAGGCACGAACTTTTCAAACGAGTGCCGCCGCGAAAGGGTTAATTAATCTCTCATTCATAATATAAAATCACAGGCCAAAAGTAGTACCTGAACCCACAGGCCAATATAGTTAAGACTACATAATTTTCTTATGGATATGTGAGACCACTGCTGTCTCCCGTGGCTCGGAAATAAAAATGACGCGTGAGACATACGGCGTCTCACGCGGCCTGGGAGGAAAAAACAAGTGTGAGACAAATGTTGTCTCACACGGCACTTAACGTGTTAATCAATGAATAATCAACCATTATAAAAATTAGCTCTCCAGGTCTAATTGACTCATGGCTTCTCCACAAATCCTTCCCGTTTCTCTTCATCACTTGCTTACCATATCCAGTCTCTTATTTGCAATCTTTCTAGATCTCTCTCCACTTATTCCTGGGTCTTCCTCTTCTACGTTTTTCTTCCACACCACCTGCTAGCACCCTCCTTGCTGCTCTTTCTGTTGATAGTCCGTGGACTTGTCCTAGTCCTTTTATTCTTTGTACCTTGATGACATAAGTAATTATTGGTTTTCCATACACCCTCATCAGTTCTTGATTGGTTCTTTTTTCCTCTGATCTTTCTTCCTCCATGTATTTTTCTCAACATCTTTCTTTCTTATACCTCCAGGACTCCCATCTCTTTCTTGTTCATCTTCCAAGGTGGTATCTCCAATTGTTTCATTGCCGCGTACCTTTTCACAGAGTTGTAAGCATGTTTGAAATCTGTATGTACTATTTGTAACCTGAATTATCTCTTTAAATTCAGGTGTTGTAGATTTTCAATAATTTTTACAGGTTTGGATGGGTCGACAAGTGCATTGGAACGTGAAAAACTCATTAACGAATTTAATTCGAATCCAAAAATTCATTTGTTTTTGGTATCCACGAGAGCAGGATCTCTTGGCATTAATTTGGTTGGTGCTAATCGAGTGATCGTTTTGGACGCTTCTTGGAATCCCTGCCACGACACGCAAGCCGTCTGCCGTGTGTACCGATACGGGCAAAGAAAACCGTGTTTCGTTTACAGGCTGGTAATGGACAATTGCTTGGAAAAGAAGATTTACGATAGGCAAATTAATAAACAAGGTAACATTTTTAATGTCGTACAGGGTTATTGAAATTCGATTGGATTTTCTTTGTTTTTTTTTTTTGTTTGTTTAACTCCCAGAATATTACAATCTGTCCAAAATGGACATTCAGTAATTCTTCATATAAGCTTCTTTGTTATAACAAATTTTTCTTCTAGGCATGTCGGACCGTGTTGTGGATGAATGCAACCCGGATGCCCATTTAACGATGAAAGACGTCAGTACTTTATGCTGGGACGATCAAGAAGAAGCTGAAGAACAAGACTGGTCGAATTACAAGGACAACTACATAGACGTCGTGCTACAGAAGGTTTTGGAGCAGTATGGTACGAGTCTGAACAAAGACCCATTCCAACACGAATCTCTTCTCGTCGACCGCAAAGACAAGCAACTTTCCCAACAGGAAAAGAGGCTAGCGAAAAAGGGGTACGAACGTGAGAAGCAAGCAGCGCGGCAACCGTCGTACAGCCTCGCTTCGAGCGCTCGGAGCCATCGACCGGTTGCTTCCGTCCGACCCATGCAGCAAGGAGAACGGCAATCTCGATGGATACCGGCCGAACACTGGCAACGGCAAGGCATGACCGCACAAGAAATGACTCTGCCGCTGGACGTCGTGATTCCCACGAACCAACCGGACAAAGGAAACATCGTCTTGAAAGCCGGTCAAAAAGTTCTAGTACTTAAATCGCCGAAAGGTGTCTACATGCAGCTCGAGAACGGCAAAATAGTGGCCATCAAAACTGCCATCAAAGTGCGCGGCAAGGCCGAGGATAACGAGGCGGGGAAAATGTTTAAGCCTGGTCTGCCCCCCATCATGAAGAACAGCTCGGCCCTTTCGCTCCTCCCTCCGAAACGGCTCGTTCGGCCGTTTACCCCGGGCGTCACAAAGTTGAATATGAAAAGCGTCAGACAACCCGTGCCTAATCTGATCTCTCGAATACAGAGTGTGACTCGAAAAATACAGATGGGCAAAGGTAAGCCGTACCAGATGGGGTCGGAGCTTTCTAAATCCATGGGGCATCATTCGATGGATATGCATCACATAAACGATGACGACCATTTGGGAATAGGGCAGAAATCTCACGGACTGTCGGAACAGGCATTGTTGGAGGATCTTCGTGGCATGAAACTGCCGCAACTTAACAAGTCAGAATTGTCCGTGTTACATACGCCTATGAAAAATGTTCGTCATGGTATGGCCAATCAGAAGCTTCACAGGAAAAATGCTCATCCTATCGAGCAGTTAGAACAATCGACATCCGCACTTCTCACCGAAACTAAACAGCGCATACAGGTAAAACAGATTAATTACTAAAAAATTCGCAATGTTTTTATTAAGCGAAGTCACACCATCAAATTTTAACTAAATGTGCCCTATGCTAATGCAAATAGTGCCCTGAAGTCAAATTCAAAAATATTAAGGGTTGAGACATCTAATTTAATTTTTTTCAAATTTTCGCAGATGTTCTTATGTTATCGATAACCACCTTAGACTAAAAAATTCATAACTTTTTTATTAAATAAGATATTGGCATCAAATTTTAATTACATATACTCCATGTTATTGCAAATAGGGCCCTGAAGTTAAAATCAAAAATATTAAGGGTTGAGACATCCAATTTTATTTTTTTCAAATTTTCACAGATGTTCTTATGTTATCAAAAACGACCTTAGACTAAAAAATTCATAACTTTTTTGTTAAATAAGATAATGGCATCAAATTTTAATCACATATACTCCATGTTATTGCAAATAGTGCCCCGAAGTCAAAATCAAAAATATTAGGGGTTGAGACATCTAATTTAATTTTTTTCAAATGTTCGCAGATGTTCTTATGTTATCGATAACCACCTTAGACTAAAAAATGCATAACTTTTTTATTAAATAAGATAATGGCATCAAATTTTAATTACATATACTCCATGTTATTGCAAATGGTGCCCTAAAGTCAAAATTTAAAAAATTAAGGGTTGAGGCATCTAATTTAATTTTTTTCAAATGTTTGCAGATGTTCTTATGTTATCGATAACCACCTTAGACTAAAAAATGCATAACTTTTTAATTAAATAAGATAATGACATCAAATTTTAACTACATATGCTCTATAGTCTATATTATTGCAAATAGTGCCCTGAAATCATAATAAAAAAAATCTTGAGATGAGACACCTCATTTTTTTTTTTTCAAATTTTCTCAAAATCGCTAGTGACTAAAAAATTCGTAACTTTTTTATTTAATAAGGCTATAGCATCAAATTGTTACTACATGTGCTCTGTGTTAACACAAGTAAAACCGTGAAGTTAAATTCAAAAAAATCTTGGGGAAGAGACCCCTACTTTATTTTTCAAATTTAAAGCATTTGTGTATCAACATGGTACATAAAGTAAATAGTTCATAACTTTTTTATTAAAAGACGTCACAGCCTTAAATTTTAACTACATGTGCCCTATGTTACTACAAAAAGAGCTCTTAAATCAAAATCTAAACATTCAGATTATTTTTTTTTTTACAGGATATCACCGATAATATAACAAGTTCATATCCGGACGATGAAACGTTACAGGGCACATCAGAAAGTCTCTCCTCCGCAAATAAAACGGACGAAAGCGACGTAGAAATACCGACGGACGAGGACGTGCAGCACTACCAACAACCCGGCATGTCTACAGGGCAACCGACGTTGGGTCCATCGGGCGAACCCATCAAAACAGAAATTCCAACGCAAGAATACGGTTACAATAATTACTACGGCTACAACCACATGCAGCCGTACCCTCATCCGCCTCCGCAAGGCTACGGACCGTACCCGCCTCAACCGCCGCCCTACGATCCCATGATGGGTTACTCGCAGCCCCAACCCCAGTATAATTACTACCAAAGTTACGTTCCGCAGCCGCAGTATCCTCCGACGTCGGGCGCGCCGTACGACTACAGTCATCCTCCTCCCCAGCCGATGTACAGTGCTTACCAGACGCCCCCACCTTATCCGCAACAGTACCCTCCTCCTCAAGCGTATCCGCCGGGAGCCCCACCAGCAACTACTTACCCCGATTATCAGTATACAACCGGTCCTCCCCACAATCCAACTCCGGCCCAACCGGCAACCCCGTATTATCCTAATACATAAGGTTTTATCAGGGCCCCGCATAGAGGGTTCAGGCCCCATTGAACTATTATTTAAATACATCCAAACAAGCGACAATTGATACTGCCGAGAGAAACTGTAACATATTAGAGACCACGGTAATTTTTACCGATTCCCCCCTCTGGTCAGCCCTGAACTTTTAATTTGGTGCAATTTTAAAACTTATCGATTTTAGCTCGATCTACTTTACATTAGCCTAAAATGTGTATGTTTTATACCTCGTACTTTGGTTTGCATGCACTGGTTAATTTATCGCGCGGCCGAAATGTGAATGAAACAAATGTAAATGTGATGGCAGTTGGCTTAGTATTAATTAGCGAAATTTGCTTTTTTGTAGTAGACATCTGTTCCGTGTCACAATAATGATAATGTGTAAATGTACATTTAATAAATGTAGCTAATATTGTGATTCTACTGTTTTAGAATGGAACTGATTTTTTTACTTACGTGAATCGTATTATTTCTTCAAAGTTTTAACTATACTGATTTAGTTTTATTATATATTATCTTATTGTATGTACTGTTATTTTGAATTAAATTATGATTGTATAGCATTTACTTTTATTGTTTTATTTTAATATCCCCGTTTTATCCTGAACGATAAAGAGATGGTTGAAAACACAATTCAACAAGAATTAATGCCTCAAAGGAATACTTTCAATTAAAATTGGACTGATAATGTATCAAAATGATAATTTAAGACGTTAGTGCATATATTTGGACTTAAAATTGGCTAAAAATACACATAAATCGGTCTTCAGTATTTGTAAATCGGCAGGAACCCTTATATTACTTTAATGGGGTCTTTTTACGCCTTCAAAACTATGCAGATGGTGGGTATAATACTTGTAACATAAATCGAGGGTACGTGAAAAGGATTTCTAGTTCGGTAGTTGTAAAATATCCGTTTATAATTACTCAAATAATTCTGTTTGTGTGTGAACTTATAGACTTTTAGTGTATGGCTGTTGTTTGATTCAAAAATGTCAGAAAACAAAAGAGTTTTAATTAACGTCACAATAATTGTTGGCCAGCCCTCGTATGTCGATTTGCATTAATCATCTTTTGAACATGGTAGTTTTATTTCAATGTTTCGACCAAAGAGGGCGCTACCAGCTTTATTCCCCTTTTGTTTTATAATAGGATTACCAGCTTCACTGTAGGCAAATGGTTTATAATTTTGCCACCAGTCTATCTTTTGAAAAATTGACCCGATTGGGGGCGCTCTCTTCGTCAAAATACTGAAATAAAATAAGGTTTAATAAAGTAAATGACTATACGGGTGTCCTTCAAAATTTCTAAGACAACCACAGTTTTTGAACTGTTCCTTGTAAAATTTTACGCTGTTGAACATTTTCTATTGCCAAAACTATGTCACATCCCATATTTATATGAATCTTAACTAGGACTTTTAATATAAAACCAAATAGATTCAACGAATACTTGAATTATTTGAGTAATTGATATATTTATGTAAATGGGTTTATATAAAAATCATTTTCCTTTGTCGATGAAGGTTCTCTTGTAGAATAACATCCTTTCGGTAGCATCCCTCCAATATTGTTTTGATTATTACACAATATTTTTTTGCATGTAGGTACTATCATAAATAAAAGCATTCCATTATTGAAAATATTTATACTTGTTTTATTATTATTAACCAACAGACCAACACGTTCTTTTGCAATAGGCACTTAAAATGTTTTGTATTGGACAAACAAATTTTGGAGGTCTAGAACGGATCAATTCAATTGCATTATTTGTAAGAGAAAATTTAAGTCGAAAGTCGAACAACTTGAGAGTTGAATTGTCTCCTAGAACAGACTGTGTTCGAAGTTCGAGATTCCTATGTATTAACAAATTAGTTTAAGAGGTTAGTAATTTTCGGTTGTATTTTCAAAATAAACTCTATTGTAAGCTAAAATTGTTTATTGCTAATAAAGTAAGAATGTAAATAAACCAATTTAAACTATTGGAGAGTTTGATATCAACTTAGGAAGTTTAAAATGTAGTTTCGGAGTAACGTAGTGTACCTGCGAATTCATCATATTCGTAACCTAACATCGAAATTTTGACGCCAAAAACATGCTCTAAGACGTTATACGAAACCAAATATTTTCCAGCAACTATTGGATTATGGATCATTAAAATTTTATTTTATTTACTTTGTTTCTGACTGAATAGTTTTTTATGTACATCTGTTTTAATGTTTTTTTTAATGCCATTTGTTGATTGAAAGCAATTGTTCATATTGTCGTTCACATTTCAATATGTAAACCGTTTTTAATTGTTGTAAATGAGTTTTAATGTATGTATTACACAATAAAGTGTTCGTGCCTTTTAATTTAAAAAAAAATTGTTTCCAAATTTGACCGTGTTATCTCGATTTTTTTTTTAGCCGAAACAGGTGGTACCTCTTTAGTTTTGTGAAAAAGTGGAGTGCTGACAGGTATTTTATTCTGCCGATTTTTTATTCAAAATCATGATATTATCCTTTGATTCGCCGAAACGGGGTAGCTTAAAATACTTTTGGGGTGTTTTTCTTGCGATGGGTTGTAATTTTAGAGCCGGATTTGTCAAGATGGCTTTAGAATCTTTGTTTAAAAGTAGGCAGTATTTCTTAATGTCATTTGCCGATTGAAAGCAATTGTTCATATTGTCGTTCACATTTCAATATCTTAATTGTTTATAATTGTTGCCAATGATTTTTAATGTATGTATTACACACTAAGGTGTTCGTGCCTATTCATTTAAAAAAAAATTGTATCCAAATTTGACCGCATTATCTCGATTTACTTTTTGGCCGATAGAGTTGGTACCTCTTTAGTTTTGTGAAAAAGTGGAGTGTTGACAGGTATTTTATTCTGCCGATTTTTTATTCAAAATCATTATATTTTCCTTTGATTCGCCGAAATGGGGTAGCTTAAAATACTTTTGGGGTGTTTTTCTCGCGATGGGTTGTAATTTTAGAACCGGGTTTGTCAAGATGGCTTTAAAATCGTCGGATAAAATTGGCAAGATTTGCAGGAACTTTGTGCTTATGTCATTTGTTGATTGAAAGCAATTGTTCGTATTGTTGTTCACTTTCAATATCTAAACAGTTTATAATTGTTGCAGATGAGTTTTAATGTATATATTACACAATAAGGTGTTCGTGCCTATTCATTTAAAACAAATTGTATCCAAATTTGACTGCGTTATCTTGATTTACTTTGTGGCCGCCAGAGGCGGTACCCCTTTTGTGTTGCTAAAAAGTGGAGTGCTGACAGGTAATTTATTCTGCCAATTTTTCATTCAAAATTATGATATTTTCCTGTGATTCGACGAAATGGGGTAGCTTAAAATACTTTTGGGGCGTTTTTCTTGCGATGGGTTGTAATTTTAGAGCCGGGCTTGTCAAGATGGCTTTAAAATCTTCGGATAAAATTGGCAAGATTTGCAGGAACTTTGACCTTGGTCGGACTTAGCGTAAAGCTCTATGCTAGGAAGTTTTTTGCTGTTCGAACATTTTGCATAGCAGAATACTTTTGATATCGTAATGTCGCTGTGGGATGTGCTTTTAAATTTTTATTCTCATTATGCAGTATTTTTGGCGATGCGTGAGCCATTTTTAGTACGTACTCTGTAACGAAATACCTACGTATGTACTTATAATTTAAAATTTTGATGTTGCTTGGTGTTACTTTAAGGGAATCATTTGACTTCGGTTTTAAATTTGTGTTTAGAGTAATTTTTTGGTATTTAATTGGCGTTTCAAAGGAATATATCGCAGTTTGCCACAACAAAATGAAAAAAGGACCAATATCACGGCAGTTTAAGAATTGTATCAAGTTAGATTTTTTTGCTTTGATTGTGGTTTTTGATAAAAGTTTGGGATATATTATTTTGATTACTTATGTCTTGACTTGTTAAATAATCATTTTAATGCCGCGATAAAGTTTTGAGTACATGAACGAAAAAAATTGGATGCACGTTTCTAATAAAGTAAAGCTAAAAAAAATCATTTTATGTAATTTTACCAATTGAATTTTTTCAAAGTTTTCTCCAGATTAACTTGTTTTATTTTACTGTATTGTTTTGAATAAATTCTTAGTAGTATTTTGTTTTCTGGTTCAACATTTGATTGTGGCAACCGTTGTGATTGACTAGCAGAATAAACTACTGTTGTCGTTTTTGTGTTTCGGGAGTGACTTTTAAGTGTTGTGTGGACTTTTGGAGGATTTATGTTTGGTAGAAGAGGCTCAGTGTTTGTGCGGTGGGGCCGATTTTTTCGTCCTAGCCAAACTCCAGGAGTAACAGCAGCAGGATTTGCACAATAAGGTAGGTGTTGCTTTATTATTTGAAAGTAGGGCCGTAGCACCACTTTTATTATGTCATGTGTTGGTGGAAAATTTAAGTTCTCCTCTGTGCCAAGTTAGCCTTGCCACAGCTCTGTTTTATTGATTATTTTACCTTTGCAAATCCATGATGATCACCGAATGATTATAATATCTAGGCTATCAGAGGTATTATTATTTTAAACTGTTTAAACGAAGGGTAAAAAATTTAAGTTTCCCTCTGTGCCAACCAAGTTAGCTTGCTACAACTCTGTTTTGATATTTAGCTTACCTTTGCTAATCTATGATGATCACCAAATGATCCAGTATGTAAATAGTTTGTATTGTAATATGTAGGCTATCAAAGGTATTATTGTTTTAAAATATCTAAAGGAAGAAGGGTGGAAAATTTAAGTTTTCCTCTATGCCAAGTTAGCTTGCTACGGCTCTGTTTTATTGATTATTTTACCTTTGCAAATCCATGTTGATCAGTTGATCGTCGAATGATCCAGTAGTGTAAATAGTTTAAAATAAGTGGGCTATCAGAGGCATTATTATTTAAAAATGTTTGATGCTTCAGTTTCATGGCAGCAACCTTCAGAAATACACAGGACCTTTGTTTTTTCCTATAATTTTGATACTTTTGTTTTTGTTTTGAGAATGCCAATTTATCTTAAGTGTTTAAATTAATGTACAATTCATTGCTCTGTGCAATTCATTTCATCTGAATTCTCTGATAACTGCTTATTATTTTTGTTTTAGAACTAATAATTTTATCGTTGAAATAAAAAAGATATGATTATGTTTTGATGATGTATGTGTAGTTTTTGGCAATGAAGTTCTTCTAGTTCTAAGTTCTTTTACAGTTACGTTTAGGGTTGATGAGTTGAATTCACGCATTCCCATCTTGTGCTATTTTTTTTATCTCTTTCCGTTTGAGGTTTCTTTTCGTTACTGTTTTTTTATAACGTCTTCTTGCCAGATTGCTGGGTCTACCTATTCTGTTTCTTCTTTGTGGTCTTGTTTTATAAGCTTTCCTAAGATAGACTTTCCTCTTGTGTTCTGTGACCTAAGTAACCCAGCTGCCTTTATTGAATTATTGTTTCCACCATCTTCATGTTCAACTGGTGTGTGTTTATTTCATTTTTAATTTGATCTATTTTTGTTTGTTTTTTTCTTCATATTTCTCAAAAACCTTATTTACGTTGCATTCATGCGACTTCTGTTTCTATTTGTGAGTGCCCTTGATTCACTTCCGCATGTAAGTTGGGTTTCCTGTTCCTACCTTTTTTAAAACTTCCATTTTTGTTCATTTCGGGATTTCTCAATTTGCCAAAAATTATGTTCTTGAGGTGTTGAATATTCTTCCAACATTTTCTGTTCTTTCATTAATTTCATTGTCCATTCCTCCATTTATTTTTGTAGTTATGCCTAAACAGTTGAGGTTGTTAACCTCTTCCCCATTTTGTTCTTCTAGCGTAATGTTATGTATTTTGTCCTGTTTTGATATTTGAAGTTTTTGTTAGGTTTGCATGTATTTGTTGAATTTTTCTTTAAGTGATGTTATTTTTTTTTAAATTTAAATAATGTTACCATCTAGTCTTAGACTAATAAGTAACTTAGTTCTATTCCTAATATACTATAAAAAAGGTTAAGATCTAAGAGTCGCCCATTGGCGTCTCATCTGTTCTAGCATTTGGCACTCTATTCTTGTGCACTAACACAAACACTGACTCTGCCTTTTTTTTAAACACTTGTTAACACTTTTTTAAGCACTAATAGTGTCACCTTATACCAGCTCAAAGTTTTTTTTCCCCTTTTGAGTCTCCTGACTATATTTGTGTTATCGAGAAGTCGGATAGCCTCGATATTCACGTGCTGCAATAGTCTTTCTTCGTAGCTTCTCGAAAACTTCTGAATTTCAGTGTCCACAAACTCTACTCCAAGGTCCCTATGAAGATAATCGTTTCTGATGTACCAGGGTGCATCCACGATGTTCTTTAGTAGTTTATTTTGAAAAGTTTGTATTACTTTGATGTTGCTTTTTTTGGTACAACCCCAGAGCTGTATACCGTACGTCCACACTGGTTTTAGTATCTGCTTGTATAGTAGAAGCTTATTATGTACAGACAGCGAAGTTTCTTCCTAAGAGCCAGTACATTTTTCGATATCTAACACCTAACTCCTCTCTTTTTTTTCTGACATGAACTTTCCACCGAAGTTTAGTGTCAAAGTGTTAAGCCGAGGTATTTGGCTGTGTTGGCGTATTATTATTGATGGTTACCGGAGCGTGTTCTATTCGTTTGTTGGTGAAATCAATATGGACTGACTTGGTTTCGTTAAGTTTTATCCTCCACCATTTTGCCCAGCTTTGAAGTTGATTGATGGCTGTTTGCAGCTCGTTTGCTTTTTCTTCGTTGCTTTTGCAGACAGCTAGGATGGCAGTATCGTCAACAAAAGTAGCTATTGTGTTGTTTTCTAGTACTGGAAGATCACAAGTAAACAGTAGGTAAAGGACTGGACGCAAGACACTACCCTGTGGCATTCCGGCTTTAATTTCTTTGAGAATATAATAGGCATCTTCCTGCTTGATCCTAAAATATCTCTGTGATAAATAAGACAGTAGAATTTCTGTGTATTGTTTGGGAATTATATGTTTTAATTTATAATGCAGTCCTTCGTGCCAAGTGATGTTAATAATTGTTTTTCTCTTTTGTTTTAGGTAGGTGCGAGGAGTGCGAAGAAACAAAAGGACGATTAAAGTAGGTCTGCTTTGGTGCAGTTTTATTTACTAACACTAGTCTTAATTAGCTCAATTTTCACCTTTAACTGTCGGCAGTATATTTTATATCTATACAGTTGTCTTGATAGTCTGAGTTTAGCATGTTCGCGTGCGCAAATCTTTCGATCGTTTATCGGTGCGGCTTCTTAGGCGGTTTAGGTTTAGGTATTTTAGGCGTCTTCGATTACATGCGCCTTAGATTATCGGGACTTCTGTATTTTAGATAATCCCTGCTGTCGATAGTTTAAAGGGTTTAGGCGACTTTTCATTACTCTCTCTAATTATAATCGCCATTTTTTTAAAGTTTCAGGTTAACTAATTATCTTTTTTTTTAAATCGTGGATTTTGAGCAAAATACACCCAGTTTTTTGTTATTTAGCTGACACGCTTAAATTCGTACGTTTTCAATATTGTTAAACTGCAATATCTACTAATAAATTTGTTGATAATTTTTTATTGTGTACTGCATAGTACTTTTCGATAATTCCACCCTTTAAAAAATTATTTTGGGGGATTATCCTTTTTTTTTGTTAAATAAACAATTCTTTACCTCCTTAATTCAACACTAATCGCCTAATCAAATTCTAAAAGCTAATAACTTTACGTAAAACGCAAGACATGCGTTAAAATTGCTATTTTATTTTGCACGAATCATTTAAAACTTAAAAATATGTGAAGAAAATTCATACATTTGTTTTAAATTTTGTATTTATTGGTGTGGTACCAATGTGATTGTCACAACTTGTTATTGAATTAGTTTTTACTCTTTTAAATTCTTTGTTTTGTAAATATTTTATTCAAAAAATCATGACGTTTATTTATTGTTTTAAAAATTTAAATTTCTTTTAATCAAAGGTCAAAAAGTAGATTTATAGTTTCTCATTTAGTTATTTTACAAAAGTACGAAATTGAGCGTGCCTGGGCTTGTGTGTTTAATTTTCTAAGTGTTATTTTCGTAAGGTGATCAACTTTTTGAAATATGTAGGAGTATAAAAGTACCTTTGCAAAAAAAATGCTTTCTAAAAGTTCCTAGTTTATGTATTACTTTTTAAAATAATTTTATACTACACAGAAAAATGTAACAATTTTCTTACTATTTCAAGCAACAATGGCTTTTTTAATAAATCTTTCAGAAATATTTGAAGGCTTACATCTTTTTATGTAGTGATATTTTGGTATTAAAAAATTCACAAGACTTTCATGTTGCTCTGAATTTATTGAATCCACAAAAACTTGTCTCATAATTCAGGCAAATATAATTGTTTTCAATCAGTAAATTATTTACAAAGACAAGCTTTTTTTCCAGTAGCATCAGACTCCAGAAAATAGTAAAGTTGGTTACCTTAAGTTTAAAGTGTCGTATTTGTAAAAAAAACCATTATGTCTTATTGTTTTAATATTGTGGAGGCCAAATTAACAGACTATGCGGAGGTTATTAATTTTTTACCGTTTGTAAATCTAACTTTTAATGTGCATGTGATCGTCTAGATTTTTCACTTCAATATTTCATGTAAAACATATAAGTTTTCGTAGGATCATAAATTAATATTATTTAGCTCCAAACATTCAACATATCAGCAAAAATGGCATGATCACTTAAAGGTACCCTTGAAACTTTTTTTTAAAAATTGTGAAGTGCTGTTATAAATTGTTTTAGGCCGTTTTTGATCAAACTAAAAATAAAAATGCATAGCAGGGTGTCTTTAATACCATTTCAAAACTTTTGCCTAAAAAGTGCAAGTGAAACTTTTTCAAAATTTTGTCACCAATAAAATTTTCATTGTTACAACTCATATACCTACCCAATAATTTTTAAATGTTTGCAAAAATATCCTTTCAAATGCAAATGATTCATTTACATTCAATTATGCTAACAGAATCAAGAAGAAAATGGAACCACCTCTGCTGAATATAATAATTTGGCCACTACATGTATAAAACTTACAAATTCAGTTATTTATTTTATTATTTTTGCCAATTTCGTGCTTTTTATAACAAGTCCATCTTCAGACAATTCATAAACTACTCATAAATTTTAATCTTATTGTTTTTCTTAATTGCCAAACTAAACAACGTAACATGCTTTAGCAAATATTTACTTTGTATCAAGTCAAAATTTTAAAAAGTAATAAGACAAACTGGTTTTTTTGTCTTGGTGTATTTTCGCAATAAATCCACGATTCTTAGCACTGGGATCTGGACGACTCAGCGCTGGAGATGTGCCTGCAAAATCCCCAAGATCTTACGATTTAAAAAATTCAATACTCAACAACAAACAATCCTTCCCTGTCAGGAGTTGTCTTGAAAGCAATATTTACCACGGCAAACGATTGTTTTGATGGTTTCTTAAAGCCGGTAGAAACCTGAGGTTGGATATCTATAAAAATATAAGTAAGTTGATTGAATCGATCAATTTAAAAAATATTCTTAGTTTGGAAATCTGCTATTTTTTAGTTGTGTAGACAATTTTTTTGTATCATTTCTGTCTTTGAGAGTACAGAATTTTTTCAAACGGGCGAAATTATGAATCTTCGGTTAGAAATGATTTATGTAATAATTGTCTTTTTCCTTTTCATAATCAGTTTTTCTATTAAAAAAACACTAAGCTTGCAATAACAAATCTATACTTAAACTTATCTTAGACCTTTAACAGACAGCCTGCGTGATTTTTGTTGATTTTATCTGACATATAATTGCTACAACAAGATTGCCATGCCAAATACGTCAAATCTGATGGAAAAAGTGTATTTTATTTATGTATGTAACTTGAAATTTTAAATTTTGCGATGCCCAAAGAACAAAACTACACCGGCAAAAAGCCCCATCACATTGCACCCTTCGAAGTGGTGATCCACAACCAGCCTGATGATTGTTGGGTGTCGCTTTTGGGCAAAGTTTTTAACGTCACTCCGATTATTCGTATGTACGATGGGCAAGATTGCATCAAACCTCTGTTAGCGCAAGCGGGAAAGGATATAAGCCAGTGGTTTGATGCTCGAGACGAGGAAATTCAGCATTATATTCACCCCATAACGGGATGTCGCGTGCCTTATTGCCCCCATGGGCGGATACCCCATGTCCTACCGCAGGTTCCTACAAGTAAATGGAGACCTTTAGAAGACAAGCCCTGGTGGAAAGATAAAAGGCAAGAATCACCTTTTGAAATACGTACATATTTCATGCTACGAAATTTGATTTTTTTTCACGAGAAACTTTTCGTTGACGGGATAGTCCGAAAAATAGCGAATTTAAAAGTTTGATTTAGGAAAAAAAAAGTTATTTTTTGATTGAATATAAGTGTCTGCCCAAAAAAATACTACTCATACATTATCTAGACATAACTTTTTAAATAAATAGAACATTTTGATATTTTAGATATCAAGTAGGCCTCCTAACTAAGCGAGTTCGTCCTATACGTATTACAAATCTGCTAATATGCAAAGAAGTCTCAATGAATGTCTGTTGCGAAGACACTTTCAACAGAATCATGGAGAGATACTCGATTTTTAATAGCGATGCTTCCAGTTACACTTGGAGGTAATTTGTAATATTTGCTATCTATTATTTTGGTAGTACATAAACTGTCAACATAATTTTAACTGTAAATATTAATCCACGGTATGTATGAGGGCCAAGCTGAATTATTTGAAAATAAAAAAAATTGTAGGAGTTGGTCTGTAATATTCAATGGAGTTCTAGAGAAGGGGCTTAGGCTCCTTTACGATTTGCATCTTCATTGCAGAAACATTAACCATTCAGTTTTTGGCTGAAAAACAAACTAACGAAGCATCTACCATACTCACCTGACTTGGCAATGAACGACTTTTGATTATTTTTTGGGATTAAGTGTAATTTGCGGGTTAGAAACTTCTTGTCTAAGGAGATGAAATAAGAATGGCGAATTGTATTATTGCTGAAGGGAATTACTTTGAACATATTTAAAATAAAATCTTGAAAATATTAACCTCGTTTGTTATTCTTAATAAATTCAGCTTGTCCCTCCTACAAAAAAACCTTTAAAAAATTGGCAACTTATTCTGGGCTTAGAGTGGGTACATTACTGGCCATTTAAAATATTTATATCAGAGGCGTGGAACGTCGGTTGGAAAAGTAAATTTTTCTAACATTTTGCTTTTATAAGGTACGCCGATAAAAACTTAAAAATGGACAAAACCATGGAAGAAAATGGCATTCTTGACGAGCGAGACCGCTACACCGAAGCGGGCCTGCCACAGAGCTTATACGTCCCAGGGATTCTTCTCTATTATAACGATGATCTGAAATGGGAAGACCAATAATTTTAACTAGAAAAAAATATATTTTATTCATAAATGCTTTTCTGTAAATTTTAACGCTCCGTTGACGTGAGGCATTGTGGCGTTGTAGCGTTACTTTAGCAGCTGCTGATAAAAAAAATACACTCGCCCAAGCGCGACGTTTTACAACCTCTTAACGATTCAAAAATGCAAATGAACAACGATTGTGCATTTGTTTGAAAATGCACGCGGTTTAGCAATGCACATAAACGTCATTACAGCTCATAATCTCGGCTAAGACTTTATATTGTCTTGTGGTCAATTGATCTCGAAGGATTTACATAAACAGAAAGTTATTTATACAGTTTGTAAGGCTGATTAAGATAAGGAAATCTGTGTAATTATTTTTATCATTTTTATCGTGAAGATAGGCGAGGGTAATGCATTATTTACAATTCTTTTTGCATTTTTTATCCTAACAAGGAACGTAATGTTTGATATTTTCAATGTTTTCAAGCAGTTTTTCATTTAAAAAAAATCTAAACACGTTAAATAGTAGAATTTAATCGACTCTTCGTGGAAATACTTTAATGAAAAAAAAAAGACAGTCGTGCGTCTTGGAGTTGGGAAAGTGTTTTTAACATCACACCTATTACCTGCGTATATTGAAGCACAATTTTCTTTAATGATTTGAACCGTTTATTAGGAAAGTGGTGTAAGCTCATTTTTGAAAAAATGAAGACAAATAATTTTAATATAATTTAGTGTGAACTTTTTATTTATGGACAACTTGCAGTTTATATTTTAAAATATCCACATGCATTGGCCAATTGACAATTCTTTAGTAAATGATTCGCATGTAATACGAAAATCTTCGAGTTTATAAAAAAAAACTTATAAGCATACAATTTACAACAAGTAAACGCATGTTGAGATTAAGCAATAGTATTTTGTTTCTTGTTATTGTTTATAAACAAAATCGAACTGAAATATGGCGTAATTATATTGAAATGAAAATGAAATAATTAAAATTTATTGAAATTTACAGTTTCACAATTATTAACATGGTGTAAGTCAATTAATGGCCAAAAAAAATTTGGTGAATTCTGAAAAAAAATTCTTTGCTCAACGAATTTGGTATATTTAAATTTTGTGTACATGTACAGGGTGTTTCTTAAATTTAGCGAAAAAATTCTGGAGGTGATTCCTCATCGAAAATTAAGGAGGGTCTTTCATATAACATTTTTTCCTTAGACGTCTCCTTTCGGAGTTACACCCCCTTAAAGAGGAGAGGTAAAATTAGGTTTTTATTTTATTTATCAAATTTAAATAAATGTAAGAGAATGATATTTGGTAGATGTTCTATACCCATTGAAAGGTCTCTCACAGTAATATTTTTAATCATCTCCCACCTTCACAGGGGGCTGAAATGTGCGACCCCTGTTGGCTTTTTTATCAGATCTTTATGGTGGGATGAAATTTTGCAATTTAAAAGCTTGATTTTTTTAGAAAGCTTAATTTATTTAGAAACTTTTTTATTGTTTGGTTTTTCTCGTAAAATCTACAGTTTTTGAGTAAAAAATAAAATAAGTAAACCTGAACCATCAAATATACCAATTTAAAACGATTCGTTTTGGTGGTTACCATAGTTTGTTTATGTTCATGTTGGGTAGAATTGACGGGCGTTGGCGCGTTGTCGCTGTGAAAACGTCAAAATGAATTACACCCGTAAATTCTATCCAATATGAAAATTTACAAACCATGGTAACTACCAAAATGAATCGTTTTACATTTGAATATTATTTAATGGTGCATGTTTAATTATTTAATTTTCTACTCAAAACTGTAAGTTTACGAGAAAAACTAAAGAATAAAAAAAGTTTCTAAATAAATCAAGCTTTTAAATTGCAATATTTCATCCCACCAACAAGTTTTGATTAAAAAAAACAACATGGGTCGCACTTTTCAGCCCCCTGTGAAGGTGGTAGATGATTAAAAATATTACTATGGGAAACCTTTTAATACGTATAAAACATGTACCAAATATCATTCTCTTACATTTATCGAAATTTGAAAAATAAAATAAAAACATGATTTTACCTCTCTTTCTTTGGGGGGTGTAATTCCGAAAGGAGACGTCCAAGAAAAAAATTTATATGAAAGACCCCCCTTAATTTTCTATGAGTAATCACCTCCAGAATTTTTTCGCAATATTTAAGATAGACGCTGTATATGGACTATATCAGTGTTTTTATATCGGCTGAAATACAAACCCTTAAATATCTCGAAATAAAATACAATGAACTTAAACCACTTTTCTAAAAAACGCTACAATCTTTTTTTTTTTTTATATACATAAAGTGAGTGTAAAGTTGACCTTTGCAATAATATGTAGTGGACGATGTTATCTTAGTGGGTGATAATAGGCACAATTCCCCTAGTTAAAAAAAAAACAATTGACTAAAGAAATAAGGTTCAATTTAGTTTGACAAGGCAGATTTCCTACTTAAAAATTTTGATTTTTTCATGTACAAAATCATGCAAAAATGTGGTTTCGTGTTGTTGGTAATTGTTTCATTTTTTCCAGGTAATTACCTACTACCAGTACGAAGCAAGATTGAGTGTGAGCTATTTTAGATTCGGGTTCAAAATTGTTCCGGGCGGTTTTCGGAAGTGTTGCGAAAACGCCGTGTGAAAAAATACGCCCAAATCGTCGCCGGCATAGTTCTTCCGGTTTTTTTCGTCGAAAAGATAATTCGGGCTAGGCGCGCGGGTTTTTTCTCGTAAAAACGGTGCTAGTGTTTTGTTACAAATTGTGTTAATCCTCTTTTTGAAATATTTTTCCGAAGGTAATTACTTAAAAAATTGAAATTAGTCGTATTTTTAGCGTAAATTTTTTTGCAGGAGTGATGTGTGCTATATTCAAGCTGTCTATGGAGTGGTATTTTTTTTGTAGGGGATTTACCCAAGAGATAAGAAATAATTCTTAACATTTGGCTACGTATTTTTTAACTAATTTTACAGAGCAATGTGTGGTTGGTTTATACAATTTTTAGTTGCACAGGGCTCCCAGTTATTTTTCTTGGCTTTTGGAGATAGTTTCGCCTTCCAGGTGCCACTCGCCGAAGACGATGTTGCAGATGATAGCTCTCTTGAATAATTTTTTTATTTTGTAAGTATGTTTTTACAAACAGCTGTGCTCACAAATAAAATTGTTATATCTTGGGGACATACCCTAATTAATATAATCGTATTTTGACTGTGTTTCTTATTGTGCGTACAATAAATTTTCAAACAACCAGGTGTTTCTGGATTCTTAGAATGACTTAACCAGCGCTGGAAGCTCGCGTAACCAAAATTAAAATGATAACATGTGTAGATAATCGTATGAATGAAGTCTTTATAACCCGCCCTTTTAATATTTCAACTTAAAATGTGAGTTTATTTCGTTTTTGTGGTCGCGCTATTCGGTGTTCAGTGAAAACAGTAGGCGCGTGAATACTGTGTAAGTTCTATTAAGTATCAGTTTTAACGACATGACGAGAAAAATTTGATATTTCAAATAGGCACAGTTAATCAGCTTGATAATGATCACGGAGTTTTTTCTTTGAATGTTTGTCTTATTTATGTTTTCTGCTACTTTTGCAAGGTTGTCTGCGCTTACGAATGTTGCAGGATTTGTAAGTTTGGAGATTTGAAGAAAATTATCAAAAAATAATGCAAAACGCTATTGTGCTCATCGTATTATAGAAGTGTATGATTTCTATGCGAAAATGTATTTATTAATACTTTTTTTTTACAAAATCTTGTTAGGCTGTTGCGCAATTTCGTTGTTAGAGAAACTGCACTAACGATTGTAGCTGTTATTATCCAATACTTAATCGTTATTTTACCTTAAAACGTGTTGTAGAAACCCTAACTTATATAATTATTGCAACTAAAGATATTTGGCGGCCACGCCAGTTTATATTTCATTTTTATGAAAACATGTACGGCGAAAGCAAAGTCATATTCTTGAAAATCCTATACCAATGTTCATGGATAAGCATATTTTGGAATTAATATCCATTAAAAGTTAAAAATAATTAGCGTCTGTTTTTGAAAATGAAGCTTGTTATAAGCTGCATCAGATCCTGTTAGCGGAGTAATGCGAAAAATCGCTTAGTTTTAGAAACTTGGTTTTGTGTAAGATGAGACAATAATTAGGCCTGTGCGGAATAAACATTTTGATTAGTTTATCTGAAGGATTATAGGGTACACCGGGGATAAAAGTAACACGGGTAGGTTGTAACAGTGCCTATAGTTTCTTTAATTTTTGTTACATGTCGCCCTAAGCGCTTGTGCAATGTTTATTCACATCCACCTCCCTACCTACATTGCTAGTTTTCATCTGTCATAGACGTTAAGTTTTTGCCAGCCAGAGTAACTATTTTCCGCCTAAAAGTTAATGCACTGTGTTACCGGTCGAGTGACTTTTGGGCGATCCCTGAAAGAGGAACAAAAAAGTACCAAGATTATTATGTTCTAAATTTTGTTGGCTGTGGATGCAATACAGTTTGACGTTGGAATCGTGGTTAATTGGGATTCCCTCCGATTTGTTTTATGTACACTTGGGGTCAAAAGTAACAGTGTTACAACCAACCCCAATCAATGTTTTCACTTGCAAATGTTCACTCTGAGCACATAATTGGTGTTTTCTTTCGTAGATGAGAATATAAAAAACTTTTCGGATTAATTTTCCAATTTGTTGTATCGTTTTGTTTCACATTTTTGAATATTGATAATGTTCACTTATCATTTTCTATTGTACCAAAGATTTTTTTTAAATTTTGCTAATGTGTATTTAGGAATCAAATATTAATTTTTTTTATGAATACTAACATATTTACCGTTACAACTTACTCCGATCATTGTTACTTTTAGCCCCAAAGTTGAGGTTGGAAGCTGTCTTACTACAAGAAAAAAAAACTGGCATATGCTTTACGAAACATATGACATAAATATCTTGTAAGGAAGACAAATGTCCAATCTATCATTAAATCAATTTGGATGTAAAAAAAAATGTTGTCTGTGAGAAATTAAATAAAAACAAAAAAATTTTGCTCCATCCCCGGTCTCCCCTACTTTACGATAAATCAATGTGATACAATTTATTTTACTTTAAGTCTTTAAGTAATAAATAATAATGATACAGTTCAGTAATGTAACTATGACTGTATGTTTAGATTTTTTATTTTATAGTTTTATTATTCAAGTTTTGCAAAATATGTGGGCTCATTTTGAGCGTTTGTAGAAGAAATTATACAGGGTTTGTAAAAAACATGCAAAATCTTTTTTTTTTTCTTCTGAATTTGTTGTAGCTTACGCAAAACAAACAATAATTTTTTCCTACTACGTATGGCGAAAGTAAAAAGTGATAACACTTTCTATTACTTTTTGATTTTTAAATGTCTAGTTCTATTAATGAAAGTCGTGCATTACTTGTAGAACAAACATTAAAAAGCATTTTTAAATCGACTGATGTGTAAACCCTTAAATATCTTCAAACAAAGAACGATGGACTTACTTCTTCTGCATAATAAACGGTTCATATAAAGTTATTACGCGATTCTTCATCAAAATTACATCCATTTCAAATCCACCCAAGGATTGCGACAGGGTTAGCGTTGAACGAACGTATGTGAACCAAATGTTCACAACTTTACTTTTAAATATGGTTTCCCATAACAAACGTTCACTCTAAGATTGGTCTTAAATGTCCCCGCAGCGTGTGTTGATGACAAAACACCACAGCAAAGATAATACGGCGTTTGTACGGATGTTGTTTGGTTTGATTTGATAAGAGCAATAAAAAGACATTCATAAAGTGTACGTTGAATGTTGTTAACAAAGAAGTTATTTAAAAAACCGTTTGCGTATTGGTTAGTTTCGTGGATTTAGTGTTGGAATTGTCGTGATGTGTGTGTTGTTAGTTGTGCTTTGAAGCCGTTTAGGTAGCTTTAGAATTTTGGAAAAGTTGCAAAATGCCCATGTCGTTGTATTTTGATATCCGTAGGTGAGTTTGTCTTTGTGTTTAGTTGAAAACTTGACTAATTGGGGAGTGAATGTGTGTTACCCAAACTTTTGCACAGGTTACATAGAAAGACTCATTAGTTTTAAGTAATTAAACGTTTCTGATTCTGATTAATGTTGTTTTTTGGTTTGCATGCGAATTCTTTTTAAATTTGAAACTGATATATCGTCTATTTCATAAATTAAATCGTTTAATACATTGTATGCACTGCGTTTATTAATGTTGTATAATGTTTTGATGGGATTTCGCAGAGTCTTGGTTTTAAAGAAAGTTAATTAATTAATTATAGGAGTTGTGAAAAAAATGTAATCATTCATTCTTGTGGGAGTTTAGTTAAAGACTAAAACTTGTATACCTACATGTTGCATATTTGTTTTCGAGATGTACTGTGAGTTTGGGTAACTTTGCTCTTTGCGATAAAATTACTTACAAAAACCAATGAACAGTAAAATAATTATTCTGCCTATGAACTGTATTCCAGAATAAAAGCATACCCAGGAAAAGGTTTTTCTTGTAGGGTACTTTCTCGATGATTTTTTTAATAATATGGCCAACGTCGCTAAAAAAAATGCTATCTGTAGGTACATCTGAAATTGCATGTCGCGTACTGGTCAAGCCTCTGAAAAATTATATAGGAATCGATGCATTTTTTTGATCCCTTATCTCACAAGTTCGTGACTTATTAAATGCCAAACAACAATTCGTTTAGAATATTTTCAAAAAATTATCGGTGTAACGTCGAGCGGCACAAAAAAAAGCAGCGAAAATTTTGTATCGAATCAGTTTCGCAAAAAAAATCTTCAGCGTATTTGAGTACTACCAAGAGTACCAAGGTAGTATTTGTTACTTTTTTTGCAACATTTATCGTCTTCTGACATTGTAAATGATTTTTAAATAATTGTGTTGATACGCGCATGCACGTGAAATCAACTATACGTACCGGAAGTTGTTATCAGGGTGCACACGTGCGCTCGTGAACAATAGTTACAAAAAAAATAAATGTAGAACCAGTTTTTAAGGGGGTAATATTTCCATAACCTGTACACGTGTTTGCGCTGTCGGTAAAGAGTTTGGTTAATTTATTGTGGTCTTGATGATTTATTGCACCAGTTATCTTACAATTATTAAACGTTATTAATGTATTTACCATATTATCGCTTGCTAAGATCTCTGATATTAATTTTTAGTGAACGTTTTGTTTTAAAAAGTAATTTTTTAATAATGAAATTTTTAGAATCACCTGAGAAAACAGTCAAGTTTTATTTGATTGTCGACAAAGTTTTGTTTTAATGGAAACAAATTACTGTTAAACCAAATTGAAATAGTTACATGTTATCAAAAAATCCGGAATGTCGTGAAACAGAGGAAAAAATGCTATTTTACTTGTTATAGATTAAAGCTTATTTTGGTAGTCACTTTATTTTTAAATTTTAAGGTAATATGTTAGGAATAATTGTTGTTTTCTTGACCTTACATAATATTTTAATATTTTGTTTGGAAAACTATTGAAAGTTTAAAGATAAAAAGATGAGTATCTGATCTAGATAAAAAAACTATGCAAGTATTAACGTAAACAGGCTTAAAAAATCACTATAATAACCCAAGAGTTTCGCCAATTTTGTTTTAAATATGATTAAATAACACCTTATTAAGATTTAACGCGTTTATATTTTATTAAATGCAGATTTTCATCATTAAAATTATAGTTTTCTTGAATTTTAACTAAGAAAACTTGCTCCTAAATATTCTCAGAACACCCCTTATAATTTATAACATAAAATCTAACATTGTTTATGTTAAAGTAGTTAATTATCTTTTGTTCCATGACACAACAGATTCTTTTAAATCATTTTAATTGACTGTGAGGGCAAATTTCAAAATTAATAAATCAAACCTTTTATCTTTGATAACAATTTAATGTAATCCAATTTAAATCATCAAAGTAAAGTAGTTTGCTTGCAGTGTTATCTTACAATCTAGGCAATGTTTGAACAAATAAATGTCCCAAGTCCATACTATTTTTTTTGTTTTTGCAACTTCGAGGTGATTAAGATTGTAGAATGTAAGTTTTTGTTAGTCATTTGTTTAAAATGTAGCTATTAATAGCAAAATTCAGGGGCACGAACAATTATAAATCATTTTAAATCGCCAATTAAAAGTTTTATCACTTATTTTTAAACAATTTTTATCTCGCAAGATTGTTGTGAGAATTGAAATGTAAGTTTTAAGTTTACCTCGTTCTTTGCAAATCAATGGACGCCGACATTGAGCAAGAATATTAAAAATATTAAATTATTTTTCATTTGTTTCTTGGTAAAACAATTTATTGCACGCTACATAGGCAGTAGTTTTACCTTGAAACAGTTGAGAGTTAATTGCGTTACGTATTTTAACTAATTAATGATTTAATTACAGTTAGTCAAGTTCATAAATATTTACCACTCAGGTGCGTAAATGTAATTTATTCCAATTATTTTATGCAATCAGAAACCATTAGTTGACTATTAAATCGTAATTGTGCCAATAGATTCGATAAAAAATTACTAATAACATAATTGTAACAATCATAATTTTTTAAATCAAAAATGTACTTTAAACTTTCCGCGTACTGCTGGATAAAAACACTTTTATATCACACGTAATAAATTAGTTATTGTTGAAAAGCTGATCAACTTTTTAAAGCAAAAGTGTCTATAGGTAGATGTTGTATTTGAAAATAAGTAATTTTTATAATCTGTCCTCTTCTACCTTACCGTGTAGAGGTTTATTATTTTTCTTTCTCATAGCGTGGTTATTATCCATGTTAGCTTCACTTTACGGTTTTTTAATTTTTTTAGCTTTTCCCTCCCTATCTTTGTTCCATTTTCACTTCTCCTCTTCAATTATTAGTTTATTAAATCCCATTTTGACATTTTTACCACTCTCTCTTTCCGTCTTTGCTCTTATTCTGATCTGCCTTTGCATTTATCTTTCCTTCAGTATTAGATTATTGTTGACTATCCTTAACATTCTTCATTTTCGACTTATTTGCCGTGATTATTTCCTTGTTCCTTTGGCTATCCAGTTCTAACAGACAAGCCCTTGCACAAAGTTTATGCACCCTTCTGATCGGCGTCTCAACGTTCAAATGTTGATCCAAAAACTTGTTAATTGCTTGCTGTAAGGCCTTAAAGTCTGTTGTAGTAATAGATAGACCTATAACTATTTCGTCGAAAATAAAGTGTAATTAAATTATTTTAAGTAAGTAACTAGCAGTTAATGGCAATGCTAAAGTCAGTTTGAATGGAATAGGTTATAAGCGTAATGTAATACTTAAAAATTTACCTACAGTTTTTGTTTATTTTATACCAGTTCTAGGAATAATATCGATTTTTCGAATGTCCTATCGCTTGATAAATTAAGACATTATATAACCCTTGTGATATATTAACAATTAATTACGTGGCAAATGGCCCTATTTAAAAACCTGTTGAATAAAAATGCTACAATCGCACCTGCCCTATTAAGTGGTACCCGAAATACCAATGAATACATTATGGTGCCTTAAAATATAAAGCAAAAATGTTTCCATTCCAGTACAATAAACCCAACGTAAAGATTTGTTTTTACAATTCCCCTTTAATACTTCATGATTCATTTCTATTTTTGTTAATTCGTGTTTAAATTATTTTTATCGCGCGAACATAATTATTCTTTCGTAGAATTTCAATTTCGGTTGTTCACGAAACTGCTTCAAAAATGCGCTTCCTGTGATTATTCGAATGAAGATTTTATCTGTACGCCACTGTTCTTCAACCACCGCAAGTGCGCCACGCGACCGGCAGCTGTTTCTTCCTCCAAGTCGTGCCCCACTTCCCTCTTTGAAAATACCACCACGTTAAAGACCCCACTAAGTGTATTAACACGATTTTACCCCTTAAAAGACTACACTATAAGTAGCGTTTAAGTTTTAAGAAATACAATGTTGTATTGTGTTACAATTGATGCATTGAAGCAAAAATATTTTGATGAGTATTTGTGGGGTGAGAGTAAATGCACTCGAACCTCTTATTTGAGTTGTGTCAGTTGAAGAAACTATTGCCGAAATTTAAAAGTGTCCATTATAGAGTATTGCAAACATTATACCCATATTATTAATGTTTCATGTTTTATTCTAGTTCTCGTCTCGATCATTCATTATTATTACAAAAGCTTCTTTAATTAATCGAATCCTTTTGTATATACTTATTTGACTTAGCACCTGATTTTTAGTTGTTATGAAACCTTCAGTGAATGTTATAAAACGTTTATATCACATAAAAACTGTTATCCGGTGTAAGATTTATTATAACCTTCTCCATTTTGCAAAATAAACGATCTAAAAAACGATCTAGATAACATTGTTTTGCAGTAACATATGTACGCTCTAACCAAATAAGTAAAATGGTAATAAACTGCATTTTATGAATTAATTAATTAATTATTTAATTCGCATTCACAACCTTTACCACTGACCACAACATTCAGTTTTTCTAAAACATTTATAATTTAACTGGCGTTATATTTATTTAATTTTTATTTTCTGTTTCTTCCATTCTGTTTTGTGAACTGAGCATCTTTTTTCTAAGCTCTTCGTTTCTTTTTTTGTTGCAATAAATTCCTCCCTAAATGCTTGTGGTTTTTCCCTTATCTTTTTAACTTCTTCCACCAATTGGTTAATTACTTTTATTAATTTATCCATTTGTTTTTCTTTCATTGAACCTTTGGTTTTTGCTTGACCTGGTGATCTGATTACTAGTTTGTACGTTCCGCATATTCCGCTTTCTTCTTTGTTTTTCTCTTCCTTGTCTCTTTTCCTTTCGAATTAAAGGAATGAATTACATCAAAATATTCTAATATTAGAGCCTTTGTTATGCATTGGTTTTAGTTTTATTTTAATGCAACTTAAAATGCATAGGTTTACCTTGAATTATTACTCATACTAAATTGTGAATGTTCTGTTTATAACACAGTTACTTAAAATTCACTCAACTCTGTGAGTATAAATGTCTTATGTAAGTAAAACGTCCTTCTGTTTAATAAAACTTTTTGCGTGCGTCAAGATGTAAATAAACAAGTAATAATTTTGTCGTACGCGTAACAACGTGGTCCTACGCCCATGGTAATGTCGAGGGTAGACTTATGAAATTATAGGAACTACGGAAAGGCAAGGAACTGATCAACAGCACCTGGCGAAAAGGAATGTAACATGCACATGTCGGGGCAGATGTTTTCCAGCCGCCTCTGTTACGGCGGCTTGGTTAGCAAAACTTTAAATGTACACACCTACATAATAACGTTGATAATATTATCGGTTTTCGCGTTTTTTTTTTTAAAGCCCCAGTGATGCAGCAATATCGTTGACTACCTTTTAATTTAATAAAATTTAGCTCATTTACAAATGGAATTTTAAAAAGTCTGTGTTGTTGATCATTTTGAAATGTTGTAATTTAAATCAAAAGCAGGTGTTACAAATCAAACCTTAGTCAAAAACGGTAATAAAAAAAAAATAGTAAAGGAATAAATAACTTATAGTATGGTTAAATTGAATTTCATTGAATCACACTGATAATCAAATAATATTAAAACCTAACCTTATATTAAATAGGTATATTTCAGTATTTTATTGTAAATCCTTTTTATTAATTATGACTATCGTACATCTTGGAGTCAGTGATAATTTTTGGTACATCTCGAGAGATATGTCCAAACTTCTCTTAAATTCTCTCAAAGTTATTAATTTTTGGCCCAAAATAGAATGCCTTATTTTTGTTTCCATCCCTTAGATTTAAGTCTGAGAACTGCACTTCATTTTGATCCTGCAAGCATTTTATCATTACTTTTTTGTTATGTTTAGAATGATTATCGTGTTGAAAAATACTAATTGGTCGTAAATTTGCTTTCGGAAACAGAAGAATGATCTCTTAAAATATGTTCACAAGGGAGGGTCACGATATGTTGTCACTAGAATTAAGACTGTGTTTATTGCATCAAGAACATTAAAAATAAATGTTATGCAGAGTTATACGTGCAACTGGCCAAATCCTTCGGAAAAATAGGGGGAAAACTGAAAAGTTCAATAATAAAGGTAAATTTTGCTATCGCGTTGTCCGTGAAACCGTCAGAGATAGAATCGAAATTCTTCTATTTACCAATTCGCGCATTCTTTGCAAGATTGCAAGTAAAATGACACAAAGTTTTTGAAAAAATCCTGAGCGGTTTCGGGAGAAATATGCGAAAAACGAGGCCTTTGTAAAAACGGTTTCCCCCATGTTAAACGCCTATGCAAGTCGCATAGATTTAGTTATAACAGATATACCTACCACAACTTCTCAAATCATAGCGCTTTTGCAGGGGTTTCGTTTTTGACGTTTTTCTCTCGTACGTGTATACGTTTGTTAAAAATGTAGCAACATTTGGTGTTACCTATTTTGTTTCTCAATACATTGGTAATTCTTCTGTGGCCATTATATACAATGGCTAAAGGTACATCTTACTAAGTTAGAGTAAAAATGTAATAAATGAAGTTATACATTTTGAATCTATACATTTACTATTTTTGTATAGTAGTTTAAGAAATGCTTCACTAATTGTTAATTAACATTTACAAATTAATACCTAGTAACTATGTAAAGTAAATATGACTAGAATTCTAATTAACAAGTTATTTAAATTTTATCGGCGACTTTATTAGCTTATTACCAGTTTATAATGACTTTATTTTCCACTAGTATATCAAAAACATGCTATCAGAAAGTCCTAGCTGAATTTTTTCGCAATAGAGAAATTCATTTTACATTGTTCACTAATTAATGGGTTGTTAAAAGAGACCTAATGTACGTGAGAAGTTTCTGGTTAATTTTTTAAAGTGCATAAACGACCGTGGTGTAGTTCTATTGTTATGTTTTATTATTAAATAACAGCTCTTAATTTGCATAGTTGTACATAACCATTAGTAGGTAATTGTTGATAGCCTGTTGCAACTATACTTGTGGTGCTATCAATTAGTTCGTTATTAAACTATGAAGTTGTTTTGCAATTAAAATATGTAGGCAACGTTTAACTGATTCGTTATTGAAAATAATTGCTTGGCAAAGCTGTAAATTATGTCATTTAGATAAGTATGTATGCTTGACAAAAAATTGCTAGCAAAATTGTTTTTAGTTTCTCCAGGCAACTTATGTAAAATTTCTAACAATTTGTTGTAGCATATTTTGACAGTTTAAACAAAGCAAAAATATAAATTTCTCAGAGAAGCATTAATTGTTCTGTAATTTTGTAAAAAGTGTGTTGTGTCTTAAACAATTATTTTTGGAACATTTGTAGAATAATTTTTTATATAAATATTAGTTCCTTTGATTTAAACAAGCAAATTAAACACTTTGTAAGTTTTTATTTCAAAAAAATGTGTCAAAAGACGTGCCTGAACTTATCCACAAAAAATGCACAAAAGCTACGATTTTTCCAAAAAAAATCTTGTAAACCGCAACTCGCAAGCCAGTGGTGGATAAATAAAAAGGCCACAGTAATAACGGCAGTAGAAATAGCGAAATAACAGACAATTTTAACCACAACTTAAAAATCTGCGTGCCTTAGCTACTTATTATGGTATAAAAAATACCAAGGAAAGATACGAAACGGGAATTTGAGCGGCCGAAGTGAGATTAATTGTGACTTGCTCCATAATAAACGAAATAAAGAATGAAAAGAGGGCGAAAAATAGGTCTAGCGTTAATAACAGAGAAAGATTATGGATAAGCAACGGTTTTTTATTATTGTGTATATTTAAAATTGGTTTATTTTTTCTATTGGCTTAATTACTGACTCTGGGAGGCGTGCTCCTATATCTTACTTTACTAGCAACGATTTTTCTTAATTTGTGAAGTGAAACTTTGCAACAACATTTTGCAATTAATTTTTCATTTAGAAAAACTCCCAAACACAGATTTTTTTGTTACTTAAAAATATGTTTAATTCATTAAACAGATGCCCACACAAGGTCTTTGTAATTTAATAGTATTTTATACTCTGTTTAGCACCAAACAATAAACACTAATTGTAATACACTAATTCTAACAGTTTTGTTAACAGTACAGGGACATACTTGTAGAATTAGGTTAGTATTAAAGGCCATTAGGCTTTTTCAAATGTTATTAATTTTCATTTCACCTTTTCCGAACTTGACAATAGATCGGTTTGCCGTATGGCGTTTAGCTGGTAAAATGTAAACAAAAACTTTGTTATCCAAGTAATGTTCAGTAATTTAGTTACTCGACTGTTACTAATGTTCCATATATCCTGAACAGGTCAGTTTATAAACAGACCTCACATCTGTTGCCACTATTAAGTAACGTAACGTTCTGCTATTATTTGATAATAGGATTATTTTTGAACAATTTAGACACGGGTACAAAAGATAGAGTTTGGAGAGGTATACGGTGGCACAAATAAGAGCAACTTTTATTACATTGTTTGCATTTCAATTGAATATTTAACGTACAATTTATGTCAATGTTAATAAATCAACACATAATTATTTATTGAAATTTTAAATGAATTCTGGCGTTTCTCTGGGCCCTAAATGGTTTTGGTTATTTTTCATTATTAAGAAACAAACATTAACAAGATTAATTTGCCCTTAAATCGCGATTTTTGATTGTATCTAATAACAAACTTAGTTTTAAAATGATTTAAAAAACGCAAAAGATATGTTAAGTTAGATAATGTATAGAAAGTTATAGGGTTAAAATTTGTAATCGGTGTATTTGAAGCATAATTGCGTAATATCATAGGCAATAATATTAACTTTTTAAACATATCTAAATCATTTTCTTCAAAAACATTTGAAATATTAAATAATGAAATTCAAATATGTGTCTGTGTTTAAAACAGGCTTTGGATATGAAAGTCCTTATTTTAGTATTACGTTTAAATAAAAAATGTGGGTGTATTTTGAGGATCTATAGAGACAATTATAACATTAAATCCAACTATAAATTGTACCTTTCCAGTTACTTAAACGTGCATAGAGAAAATTATTATTCTTGAACTTATTACTATTAAATTAGCACGTCTTTAATGATTAACTATTAGCGCATTCTACATTAGCCAATAACTCTAATTAAAAAAGTTTCTTATTACTTTGATATGCGATAGATAACAGCAAGTAGTTTACAGTTAATCGTAGATTTTGGCGCCAACTGAGTCTTCTGCTGCAAGTCGGAAGGCGACGTTGTTAGAGACACATGTAATACTAGTACATTTCTCATGAATTATGCCAGGCGCCGTGTAATGAGCGTTATAAATTTGAAAATTTGCTAAAGTGTGTCAGAGAATTAAAAGACTACGTACCAATAAAATTACTCAACAATTTTTCCTGTTTTACTCCTTCATATATCTGAGAAAAGCACTTTAATTCAGTCTCATCAAGAGCGGACAAATTTTAAAACAAGAAAAACACAATGAATTGTTTTTTATTCTTAAATTATCTAAAACAAAACAAAAATAAAGAAAACTAGATTGATATTCCAAAATCGCTAAAACAATTCAATTAAAGTTTATATAAAAGGGTATAATTAAAAATCAATTGTCTTATTGTCGAGGGATCTCATTTAGAAAAGCGATACCAGTTTCAAGACTCCTGTCTCGTCAATTGCAATCGATTTTATTAATCTATCATTCAAGAGATCCTCCAAAAAAAGATTGGCGATCCTTAATTCGTCTTATATATAAACGAATCACTTAAAAATTCCAACAAAGTTATGATACATAATACTTTAAAATAATTATAACAACTTTAATTGCCCTAATGAACTAAATTTATGGCGTGAAAGAAGCTAAACATTTTCGCAATTAAATATCAATAAATACAGTTATTAATTGTTCGCATGGCCATTGTTACTGTTATCCGTCATCTATGTAAATTTCAGATGTTTCTAATAAACCCAACGGAAGTCATTAAAACTTTAATTTTCCGCAAGTGCTCAACTCCGCATATTAAGTTGTTTTTTAATTCAATGCATACCGAGAAAAAAAATTAAGTCTCGGCGATTGCCGACCTGTTTATAAGATAATATTAAATTGGCGTTTTTGAGTTTGTCTAACCTAAATAATTTTGATTTTTTCAGATTCAAATTTAGTGTTGCTCGTAATTAATTGGCTTTGCATTAATCAGTAATTTTTGTTTTAGGGTATTTTTAATTGATCAGTAAATATTTTGGATAATTAAAAAAATTTTAGGAATTGTTTTGCGAAATTTGCCAAAGAAATTGTTTCTTTAATTAAATTATTTTACAGAAAGCATGGGATTTTTAACTTCTCTCTGAACGTTTTACTATCATTTTGAAAAAGAAATATTGTCTATTGGACTTTATTTTCTACAAAGTTTTTAACACACTTGCCAAAATTTCATGAACATTTTTAAAAACTAATTTTGCATAGGACTTTAAGCATTTTACGATAATTTGAAAATAATTTTGGGAAACCGTTTAATTTTCTGCAAAATATTTTAAAATATTTGCGACAAAGAATTGTTTTCAGAACTTTTAATAATTTTGCAAAAGTGGTAAATATTTCGAAATGATTTTTGAAACCAATATTATTTAGTTTAAGTGTGGAATTATTAGTTATTATTTAGTACAGGTAATTGTCATATTAAGAGTTAATTATGCAATAGGATGACAATTGTGTAAATTAAATTTTTACCCAATTACTTCATGCATATTTGCAAAATAACATACATTTCTAGCTAGTATGGACGAAATTAACATGGAATTTGAACGTAAATTGCAGTAATTTAGTCTCAGAAAAGTATAACTTTAGTTTTATGTGACTTTACATAACAAATGACTGCTTAAATTCTTTAAAACAAATGAAGCACTACAAATTAAGCCCCTCCCACGTAATTTAAACAAATAGGCAATTAATTTTGAGATCCATAGCTCAATCGCCAACGCATGTAACTGTCGCCTCTTGGCACATTCCAAGCTGAAATTATCAAAATCGCCCTGATTGTTGTTAAATCTGCAGGAAATGTTACAAAGAGTTTTTTAGGAGTGTCTTTACATCCCTAACACTTCCGTTGTACACGCATCACTGCCTTAAGAACAAAGGGATAACACATTCCTTGCATTCCTTCCCACACTTGACAACTTACGGCTGTTCAAATTATTCTGCATTAATTCGATTGTGTGGTTTACTTTAACTTGCAGACAGCCGAAAATATTTGATCCGCGGTAAATGCAGTCGAGACGGTCAAATGCGAAATTGGAGTTCTCATACCTGGATGTATATCCTTTGTAATGCGCACAATTCGAAACACGAGAAAGCCATTAAAAATGATAATAGTTTTTAAACACTGCGTTACAGTTTGAAAATGTTAATTGTGATGCACAAAAATTGCATGCCAGATGTATGTACAATGCAAGTGAAACTTAACATCTGCAAGATGGGGAAATGATTGGTGCTTTGTTATTATGTATAATTACAAAAAAAAAAAATGAGTAGCTATTCTGATCACTTTATCATTGTAGTAATGTTTTGGCCGTATTTTGTACGTTTTATGTGAACTATTTTTAAAAGTTTATTGAGAATAAAAAATACGGTCAATGTCTTGTTTTTCTAATCGGGTTCTGTTGTACCTTCAGGTGCCTAGGTTTGTTTTCCTAGTTCTTGATTGTTTCTCCAACTCGGTCTATATTCCCTATGATTGCTATATCGTCAGCATACGCAATTATTTGTATTTGCTTGATCATAATTATTGTTAATCCTCGCCTTTTGTGGGTGAGAGGACGGCAAATCGAAGGACCAATAACTTATTTAAACTTATTTATTCGCAGAAAACATACAATCATTACAAGTAAACATGAAAGCTAGGTGCCACATGCTGCATTGTCAGAGTCTCATAGCGCACTCACTGTCTGTAGGCATTGCACTCGCACGGCCGTGGTAAGGGGTAGATCACGTGGCCTCAACAATAATGTTTTAGTAGATATGATGTTAATTTTTAAACTTTTCTTGTGGACAACAAAATACGAAACTCTTAACTCTTCTGATTTTTTTGAGGAAGTTAACGTTAAAGTGTTCAATACGTGACAAGATTGCAAAACCAACCGAACGTTACAACCGACATCCTAAATGCATAACAACAAAAATCCGTGAAGAATTCGGATGAGTCGACTCTATTTAACACTCGCCAGCCCATTATAATCCTTACGACATGACTTCATACTCTTCTGACTTCTCACGAAAGACAAATCGTTAAACTAAAGACGTTTGTTCGACAATAATTGCATCCGTTTTTAAGGCAGGAAACAAATTCGAACAATTATGTTCACACAATTTATTGTTCCGAGAAGATTCCTCCGCTAGATACAGATAGACAATCAGCTGTAACACAGACGTTGCTAAATTACAATCCCTAATGCTTGTTAAATGTATCACACCACATATCTGATAGCGCCTATTTACACGGATTTCCACTATACATCAATTGCAGTCAGCACTTTCACAAAACCGACCTATAAAACGGGAAACAATTATTGTTAAGTTATATAATCAAAATACTCATCAACCCTTTGAAACAAAGAGAAAGAAGATTACGAAACATGTGTGGCACGTTCTGTGAAATTTTTAACGAGGCTCGAAGGAAATTGCACCCACGTTGATCTGTCAAAATCTTAACAATCGTTGGATATGTATATTATTATGAATACTCAACACACATCAACAATTCGCGGTAATTTTTGAAGACTTATGCAACGTTATATAATACTAATCAGCGTTCGAATTGAGTTCTTAAATGAATCGATTTCTTTTAAATCGGTATCAATCCACCTTTTCTGTCTCCAAGAAATGTTAAGGCTTGCATTTAATCCTTTTTAAATGCATTGTTAAACGCCAGTACAATTCTTTTTATGTTTTTGTGAACTAAAATATGATGCAGTTGTATCATGTGACTATTTTTATTAGTATTGCTTTAGTAAAATAATGTTTATAGTGTATAGCCAAGTACTTTATTTACTTTAATTTACACTCTATATCGTAGTTAATAGAGCTTGTTATTAAATTAAAATGCAATTTGTAATAGTCGAAAATAAGTAAAATTACTTCCTAACATTGCGACCATAAATAAAGAAGTTATTATTATTTCGTCCTGTTTGTGTAGTTATAAATTCTTTATAAAAAGTTAATGGGTTAATGTCTTTGCATGCAGTCTTTCTTTTTTGGTGGTTTTTCGAAGAACCCGATTCAATTTGCAACTTTAAAACATTCTTGGTCATCAGATCATGTATCCTGTAAATAATAAATTGATACTACTAACCCTTATTTTTAATGTCAGTGCAAATTGAAAGGATATCCTTTTAATATCAGTTACTTTAGTTCTAGAAATATTAATTTTATTTTGGCTTATTTCTTAATCTAAAAAAAAAGAACGCAGAATAATTAGTTTTCAGATTAAGTTTTGATAACACACACAATTTTTGTCAGTTTTCCTTTGGGAACTTTAATTCCTTTATAATGAGTAGGTACCTTAGTTATACGTAAATCAGAAAATGAGAGAAAATCGTTTGAGTATTTTCTCACGTCCTTCAGTTTTGGAGTTTGAACCGGAAATGCATAAACATATTTTAAAATTTAGCAAACATCAATAACATTTATCTCTGAAAATGGTCATAGATACGTAAGTTAGGAATTAGTCAAGAGTTAATGACTTAATTACGAGTAACATACAGGTAGTTGGGAATATGACGGTTTTCAGGTAAAAAAGTGCTAATTATTGCAAATAACAAAGATTATTAGATGACTCAAAACTGGCCTTTTTAGGTGTGTTAGTCTTTAAATTATACGAAATTGCGATCAATGTCCAAAAATAATATAATATACATTTGTTACTAATTTTTTGGACAGCTTTAATTAAAAACGGTTTATCATGTGTAGTAGAAATACTAGATCAATATTTTCTTTGTATTTTTAACAAAAAAACTTCCAAGGGTATATAGAGTGTGTCCAAAAGGTATGGAATATGCTATTTATCTCAGTAAATATTCACTTTAGGCAACAATATTTTGAATAAATGTTTTGGTACTAAGTTTCTACCATGACAAAATTTAAATTCTATTTTTTCGAATAACAAAAGGGCAATTAAAAACAATTGAATATTTTTGTATGACCAGATACCCCTATATTATACTCATTTGATAGCGAATCTTTTTCTCTTTTTCAAGGGTGTACACTTGGCAAATTTTTAGAAACTTTGATGAGCTATAACAAATATCTTTAATCTTTTTGGATTACCTAAGCGTTTCGAACTCCTCCCTCATCCATCTTCATTCCAATAAGATCACAACACCAGGACATATTTTAGTCTCTCATAAATACTAATTCTTGCATATTTAAGTTATTATTATGAGATGTAATTGTTAGTTGTGTAAGTATTTTAAGTCGCCTTGCAATCATACCTAAAGCGGAAATAGATAATTAATACCGACCAGTAATACCAACCACATCCAGACTGCAGTCTCACGTATTAAAGTAACGTTAATGCGTAAACGCCACGGTTTTATTTCAACAATTTATATTTCCTTAGACTGTAAACACTAGAGGTCATTAAAGTTGATTGTTTTCTGCATTGTTCTTAATCAATTATTTCATTTATGGCGTATGTGCAGAACAAGGATGTATCATGAGAAAGTATTTGTTTAATTAATTGGGGTTTAAAACATTAAAAAGTGCTTTATCCTTTAGTTTTAACGCTAAACAATGTCGATTATGCTATATATTATTATGTTCTTGTAGTTTGCCATTATTTAAATGATGGATGGGAATTCTTCATGAAAATAACCCAAAAGTTCTGTAAAAAAAATATACCAAAATGCTGTATAAAAAAAAATAGAACAATAGGGTTTTGCTGTAGGGCAAATAATTTGTTCTCGTTAATTAATTTTCCAAATTTATGTTACACAGATATTACCTATATAACGAAATTTCAGTAATTACCAGCAAATGACCAATTAATTTTCTTTGTTGGTACAAGGTTGACAATATATTATTACTTTTACGGTGGTTGATATTACGCGGAAGGCCGCCTGAGGTTGCAAAAGGTTATTGTCATCATGGTCGATGGGAACCCGCAACCGGAAAGGTATTGCCTAAACCGGACATGCTGTAGTACCCAGCATATTGATAACCTAATTGTTAGTATTGACTTGTTAGATATAGTCGTACGCGTGTTTTATATGTTTTACACGGTTCTCGCCTTTTATGGCACGGGAGAATTTTACACGTGCGTTCTTTGTACTGACTTGCTTAGAAAATAACAACAATTTAATGAAGGTTTAATTTTTAATTTAATTTTTTTGGTATTGAAAAATTGTCTAGTCGTCTCCGACCAACCGGTGGTGATAGGTCTATATGATAATCTTTAGCCTAAAACTGAGAGTTTACCCAGTGCTATCGCCCTCTTCTTTTAGTATAAAAATTTAAACGCGAAAGGATTTTTGTTTAGCTCTAAAAAAAGAAAGGGACGTCCTTCTACGATTATTGCCTAGAAAATATTGCTACTGAAAAACAATTGAACATTTCCTTCACCTATCAAATTTGCGTTTTCAACCAATCCCCAATATTAAATCTTCTAGAGACTACCAATAGGAGCATTATTACATTGTAATACTTTACATTCCCCTGTCAGATGTTGATACTCCTGTCAAATTTGCGTTTTCGACCAAAAACAAAGTTAGATTTCCTAGAAACGACCAATAAACAATCATACACTGATAATATCCTTTTCGCAATTACCAGATTTTCATGCGTTTATTGGTCGTTTCTAAGAAATCTGAGTTTGTGATGGTCGAAAATATAAATTTGGAGAGGGAATTAAATATTTTGGTCTTGATAATTTTTTGACGAATTTCGGCGACCAGTAGCGTTACTTTAATATAGATTAAACCACACCCCTGTCGCACCACTCTGACAGTACTTGTAAAATTTGACATGACATACATTTAATTTGACAGGTAGTTTAGGTGAAGGAAATTTTCTGACAAAATATAACTCGTGCATTGCAAATTATCGATAATTTTTGACAAATTTTCACTCATGCAATTTGAATCAGAGAAAATCACTCGTGCACTTTGTGCACTCGTGTTTTTTTAGCTCAACTTGCATACGGGCATATTTACCAAAAATTATCGATAATTTTCAATGCACTTGTTATATTACTACTGAAAAACAGTTGAAAATAACAATAAATGCAGCATCCAACTTAAGATTGGATAGTCATACAATATTTTAACTCTCAAATATTTGACTTAAAAACAAAAAGTAACAGAGCATCCTTCGTGCTCACCTGACTTGGTAATTTGTGACTTTTGGTTATTTTCTGGACTTAACAAAGAGGGGTTGAACAGTGAACACTATTTTCTAAGGAGGACATTAATACTGCCGTTCGCGATTATTTTGCATGTATTTTACAAAAAGATTGAGTGGGAGCTTTTTAGGAGTAAAGATTAAGAATAGTGAAGTGTAGGGGATTACTTTGAACATTTAAAATAAAATCTTAGAAGATATTAACTGTGCTCTTTATTCTCAACGAATTCAGCTTTACCCTTGTATCTGCAAAAAAAAGCAAGTACGAAATAATAAATTAGCATTTTTTGCCACTTAGATAACTGTGACATCACGTTAACTTTTAAAATCTGTTGCGAACATGCAAACTGTACTGGTAAATAATTTCGCAGAAGTAATAACCAATTGACCTAATGAAGGCGTTTTGCGAAACAAATGAATGTGTCACGACTTTGTCATTTAACTAATTATGTATTCGTTTGCAATTGTTAATGTTAATTGCGTAGTCAATTAAGCGTAAAAGTTGTCAGTGTGGATATGTTTTAGCATGCTTTACCTATAAACATAAATAACCGCATATAAAACGACAGAAAAAATAAACAAAGTTCAATTAAAATAATCGTATTCTTATCGTCACTTCTTCATTTTTTTGTGTTCTCATGCTCCCCCCTTTAATAAAGTTTATAATATATACAACCATTTTTATTAAGCATTAAAAAAATGAGAAATAGAAAATGGACTGTGTCATAACTTATAATATATTGCTATTAATAGAAGCTTTAAAACAATGTTACATTTCACAACAGCTTCGACATTAGCACGTATAATAATATTGTCTTTATATATTACACGTTATTAATTAATAAATCAAGGGATAATGATGTTTGTTACATGTATTTCAAACCGATTAAAATATTGTTGCTGCAGTAAAAATATAATTAAATGCTAAACATGTTCGATAAATTTGCAAAAACACACTCAAGTGTTTAATTTTGATAGGGATAATCAATTATCACTTACATTTATGCGATAATAGATAAAAAACCTATTACGTTTTTTTTATTTCCAGGCTTTTAGTAATAAATTTTCCTTCCGGGACTAAAAGTCGGTTGCGTGTTATTGGTAGATTAATCAAAATTCGCTACTGATTTGAAAATCATAGCCTTGTTACACATTTCATTGAAGAGAATGGATGTTTACATTATCAATCGATTTAGGGGTGCGTTTTTACATTTCAGGGTGGAACTAACCTTGGTTTTTTTAGGGTTACAGGGATAATAGTGATTAGGTTGCACATTGCAAGTGACATTGTGACAAAATTAATTATGATAAGTGACAAATTTGGACGATGTATAAGACTGGCAAGTCAGGCGAAATTTAGAACCATATTAACGTGATTATCAAAGGAAAACTTTTTTTTTGTAGCAATATACATATTTTGTTATAAAGATACACGAACATTTTTAAAATTAAACTATCAATAACAATTACTTAAGTTATAATATAAACTAAGGGCTCTATTTTAACATCTTATTCAAAACTTGTATCTACTCCTTTTACTCTTTGGTTTATTTTTATATTTAAGAATTTGCAGGCGTGGGCAATGTCCCTATAGAGGTATATGATTAACATACAATGAAGCATTCGAAATATTGATATACTATTTAAAAAAGGGGTTGTTAATTTTTTAATGAATCAAGATAAATTGCTTTTTAATCACATGCGTTTAGCGAACGTTTTATTTAATTTTTTTTACAATAGTTTGTGTGGCATTCTGTATACTTAATTAACGCTGTAAAATCTTCTAATGAATCATGCGCATTTTTTTCGATGTCCAGTCACTTGTGATTACGAGATTTTGGAGCAACTTCATATTTACATTTCAAAATAAAAGCACATTTAAACAAGTTCATATGTGACCACATCCGTATTTTAAAATATCCGGTCTACAGCAGATAAACGCCCGCGGGCGCAACTTTTCTGGTTTCTTAAAAATCAGTCTGCAATCAAGTAGCTCAAATAGCTAACGACATGTCTTTGTTTTTATATTCATCTACTAAAACACACACACCCATCGCATAGGTGAGTTCTCTTTTATTTCTGCTGATGACAGCCACACAATTAACGACATTCGCTTGTTTTTTCATTCCTATCTCGTATTCCTTTCGTCCCACACTTCAACTTCGATTAGTTTAAATTTCCGAAAAAAACTGACTCCCGCTGTTTCGTTGTACAAATATGGTGATATAAAGTTTGCACCTCCATGTGGGGACTGCATATTTTACAGGATTGTGGTAATATCACTGTGGATGGCTTCGCTTAATAAGAATTCTAATGGAATCGCTTGCCACTTGCTTGCGGGTCTGTGAACTCATTCTGCGTAAAGATTATAGGCTTTTGTTTTATAAACGCATTTTTATTATTCAGATTTACGCTCAATAAGCACAGGTACAACAAGTAACAACAATAATAAAAAGATGATTTATTGCTAAATTTAATAATTACAATAGCCAACGGAAGTTAGATAACATTAAGAAAGGTATATTTTATTTTATTAATATGGGTTCAGTGTTTAAGAAAATAAATTTAAGTAGTTTCCATTTTGGTTATCAGAGAAAAATTAGCTTAAGTTTTTAATCTTACCTAAAAAAGAATATTTTTGGTAGTGTATTTCTTACCTCGTAGCAGAAGGCAACAAAGGTTATGCCAAAATTCATTAAACTATTATTTTTAATAGCAACTGATCACGAGACGAGAGTTTTGAAACTTACCTAGTATTGCTACAAGAGATTCTTTAGATAAATATGCAAGTGACTTTTCATTTCATCTTTTTGTTTGCAATGCCCCCTCATATGATTTGGAACGATTTAATTGAAAATTGAAATACATTGTTTTTTTTCCAGAAAATGCTGAGTCTTATTACAAGAAAAATTTCTAATTTAATATCTTAATTGTTGAGTCAGATTATCTAAAAGTTAATGCAGATTTTTATGTAATTCGCAGAACACACGCCATTATTGTGTCATCAGTTAAGTCACACATTTTTAGCACTGATTAGCCCGGAAAATTTTCGTGTTTGTACACAAAAGATAATGTTAGTTTAACTAATATTAAAAATTGCTTACAGGGCATTCGCTCCGGTTAAGTGCGTTCGTCTCGTACCTGTTTTGTGCAAACAACAAAAATTCTTACGTTGATCTTTTGCATTCGTAATGCCACATCGCTGAGTCAGTCACTTGTTACATGTTAATAACACGAACGAGTCCAACTCGTACAAGTACGATTAAGTTGGCTGAATTAATTTTCTGAAAATCACAGACCGCGTCGTATAAAGATTCGATGAAACTAGAGTGATAAGGCGGGGTGGAAAAAAATTAAATTTAAATGCACTTAAAAAGATGTATTTAAATATAATAATTTTGTTTTACACTTGATGATTCCACTCGTACACAGTTTCGTAGCTTCGCGCTGCTTCGTCCTCAAGAAAACAAATTCCAAGTTAGCAATAAAATTTTCTGGATGTACTTAAATAAGGTTCCAAGTTCCTTAATATGGAGCATTTGTTTTTATTTTTTAATTTTCTTAAAATGTAAGCCTGTCAACTCGGTACAATTCCCGACCTCGGAAAAATTAATTTGTTTTGTAGTTTCATTAATACGTCAGTGCTGTTTTATTATAGTATGCCATAGATTTGTTTGCTTAAAATACACATATAGTCCAATTTATTTATAGGTCACTACAGCTTGTTAGTAATAAATTAACAACACCCAAATTTCGAAGAATCAAGAGCATAGATCGTTTCCATAATCATTTAATAACAATAATAAATTTCGTAACAAGATATGTCTAATCAAACCACGAATTGACTGATTGTAAATGGTCACCGGAAATAACAAACTCAAATTATGTATGTAATGTTGAACTTTAACTTAACTGTCGTTTAGTAAGTAATATAATCTTTTATAGCTTGTCCAACCTAATCGATAACGATCTTATACAAATGACATTGAACTTAGAAATTGGACATGTGACCGTGTTCTGATGTCACTTAAGTAAACACTGAATGTGTTTTGGATTTTGTGTTCTTTTGTGCATCTGTAAGTTAAATTGTATACAGTTTGTCTGTTTTTACTTACAGAAGTCTACTTTAGGGATCTCAAAAATAATAAGAGGTATAGGATTAAATTATCACCTATTATAAGGCTGCGTCTAGAAGCTTTAATTTTTTTCCAAATATTCATTGTATTTTATTTAACTTAAAACTAAAAGAATCATATTTTTAAAACCTAAATTCCTAAATAACTCGTTTGTAGTTGTTCATGCTAAGAAAATCTAACGAAAGAAATGTAGATATTCTTAAAATGCATTTATTCATTAGCTACATTCATTCATTTATACATTTATATTCTGAGATGCAGGACAAACTTTTATTTTGTTTTTAATGAAAAATACTGTTAACTTAACTTTAACGTCATTTTTTTTTCTTCAATAATGTATAATTTTGCTGTTTGATTACAATATTTGGACCCCAAATAAATATGTTTTTTTAAATACAACAACATTTCATTTAAAAAATGTATACCTACATTGTATCTTTTACACAGTTTTGTTAATCACAAAGAGTTTATGGTGTAATGGAATTTAATAAGCTTGAACTTTCTCAATTGCAGAAGCAATTACATCTACTCTTAAAGTAACTATTAAAAAAGAAGAACGGTAGAAGAAAGATTTCTCAAATTTAACAAAACACGTATTTATAATGACTACAGTATCGTAAATTGCTGCTATGATAGATGCAGTTTCTATAATTTCATTTTAAACAATTGTAAAATGAAACTTCATGTAGTTCTTGTAATTTAATTTCTCTAAACGATATTATGTAAATTGTGAAGATTAAATTGTTTACTCGGCAGTGAATGGAGAAATTTAAGTATCCACAATTCTTAACATTTTTTAAATACCACTCGCTACTTGCAAAATTATATTTAAATAATTTGCGGTAACAAGAAATATTTATATTGATGGTGCTGTTATAGTTATAACTGTGATTGTTTTGTGTGTATCTGAAGCACACAAATGGATTTATAAAAATGTTCGTTTTCTATTCTATGGAATAATTAAGCTATGATTAAATTTTTAAAAGAGATTTGGTTAGTTTTAAAGCAAAAACTTTTAAAAGCGTGAATTATTAAGAAGAACATACATTTTGTGAATTTTTTAAGTAGACATTTTTACGTAACAAATAATAGTTTTTATGTTCTGAACATCAAAGAGTTAAAGTCTTTTCGTTTTTTTAGACAATGCTCGACTTAATACTAAAGATTGGCACACATTTTTGAGAATCTTTTAATGTTAAATTATTTTTAAAATGATGTTTAGTTTAACAATTTCCCAAACTTTATAAAAAATGTAGCCGGTAACAATAATACTTTATATCGATGGTGTTTTTAAAGCCGTTTTTGTTTTGTGCGTTTCTATGGTATTGGTCAATAAATTTTAATAATGGTTTTCTAGATTCGCAAGTAATGAGCCAATAGATTTTAAAAAGCTCGCATTTTGGAGAAGTTATTTATTTTATATGGATTTATAAAATAAAAATTTAAATTTTATAAGTACAAGCCTAATTTTTTGGCTAACGTCTTCTTAATCGGGTCTTCTTGTACCTTTCGGTGTTAAGGTATTTTTTCTAGTTCTTGATTATGTTTTTCCGTCTTTGACTATCATTGGGTAACTGTGGCTAATTTTTAACGTCAAAAATTTGGAACATTCTTTGGTAAAAAAATTATTTGGATTTTTATTTGACCCTTATTGCAATCTAAATTTTAAAGAATAAATTATTAGCTTGATAAGTAATGCAAAAGTGTATCGTGTGTGTATCCAATGCAATTATGTTTTTGAAACACTGTTTAGTTCAAATTTCGTCAAAATTTCGTTTAAATAATTATCGGTAACAATTGAATATTTATATAAAGTTGCATTTGTCTGTATCAATGAAAGCACTGAAATAATTTCCAACAAAATTGGTTTTGTAGAATCAAAAATAGTAATACTGTCACGGATTTCAAAACGTTTAAAAGTTTTTTAAGATTATATTTGAATTTTGTGGTTTTTCTAGGTAGAAATTTAAATTTGTTTACGTATGGCTTATTTGTTCATGTCAAAAATGAGAAAATTTAAAAATAAATAAAAAGTGTAGAAGCAAAACACAAAATCCGTGTTATTCTGGACCTAACTGTTATAAAAATTTAATTATTAACTGCTGGTTAAGTAATGAAAAACATTAATATTTTCAATGGTGTACTATTTTTAATACTATTTAATTTCAAATTCGTCCAAATTTTATGAAAATAATTACCAGTAGCAATAAAACTTTAACTTACAATAATTAGATAGTGCATTTAAAGTCTCCTTGTTTTATATTTGTCTAAGGCACTGCTAAAAACTTTTAATTTTTTTTTTGTAGACTTGAAAAAAAATATAACCCTCATAAAATTTGAAATTTAAAAAAAAAATCAGCCAACAATTTTTAATAGGCGCAACCTTTTAAGAAGGTAATTAAGTTTGTCGAAGCTTAAGCCAAAATTAAAAAATAAAGTTGAAAGAAACACAAAAAAGAGTTCTTTTTAACGTGTTGCAATGCAAATTTTTAAGCATTGCATGGAAAAGTGTACTTTCAATGCTACAGCACTCCTGAAATGATGTTTGCGAGTTTAAAATTCGTCTTAACGAGAATTAGTTTTTTGTTTTAAATATTGGTGGTCTGATTCGGACCGATACAATGGCCTCATACTCACACCTACACTCAACAATGTTACACTTTGTATTAGCGTTTTTTAACTGTTAAAGAGTGTGTATAACATGTGTAATAAAACATGCACGACATTTTCACATACGTAATCTTACGATATTTTCTAAGAGGTATCATGCCCCGCCAAACATCCGGTCTCCAGTCCGGGGTCCGGGGTTTCGCTGGCGCTCGTCGCAGACCTGACACTCACCTGCTCGCGGCTAAGCTGATCGAGTCGCTGCAGAACTTTCCTGCAATTTGTTCTCATATGTTTCTCAAGTGCTGGTGAACTCGCAACATAAACTTTACTGTCAGTTTTCGGAACCCGTCATTATCGGGTCGCCTTTCGTTTGTTTGACGAATGTAATAGTGTCGGCCTTGGCAGCGGTAGAAATTTAGATTTAAAATGCCCGTGGGACTTGTGCTAGATATCAGAGGGTAAGAACTTGATTACAAGTTTTATTAGTATTGATTGCATAATTGATTGATTAATTAAGACGTCAAAAAATTAAATTATGACGATATAACGCATTTTAGAATGTTTGATTGATGCTTCTTTGTATGTTTAAGTGAAAATACTCTTCTTTCCCTGGTAATTTGAATAAATTTTTGTATAAGTTTCACGGGATTCGCCCAGCTTCGTCAGTAGGATTTTCCTGTGTTATCTTTGCTGCAATGTTATAAATATTGTATTTTCTCTCTTTGGTTTTGTGTGTTTAATATACCTTTATTTAGAGAAAAACAATTCCTACTGACGAAGCTGAGGAAATTTTGTGAAATTGTGCATTATTGTATTAAAATGAGAAAAGAAAAAGTTATTTTTAATAAAGCACGCGAATACTTGTGGTCTCTGTACGTATTTTAAGCATTTTTAGTTGTATTAAACGCACAGATGTGAGTTACAATTGTAATTTTAATCAGGGATGGAAAACGTAACATAACGATACCCGATAACGTTATAATAACGATTCAATTATAATTTTTTCTACAATAACGTAACGATATTTTTATAACGTTATATAACGTTATAATAACCGATAACGTTTCGTTAAAAGTTATTTTGTATCGTTATTCTCTATAAATTAAATTTTTATATGGCGATCTTTTTATTTTTAGAAGATATTATATTTTGTTTGTATTTTAGAAATTAAAATTAAAATAAAATATCTTAACGTAATTTTGTACTATTTTTTAAATTTACATTTACAGATCCCAAAAATAATTTCAGAGTTACAAATAAAAATTATTTTTATACAGCATATTTCTTAAATAATGCGAAAAAAATCGGGAGGTGATTCCTTATCGAAAATTAAGAGGGGTCTATCATATATTTTTTTTCCTTTAGGGTTTCCTTTCGGAGTTACACCCTTCTAAAGGGGATCGGTAAAATTGGGTTTTTATTTTATTTCTCAAATTTGGATAAATGTGGGAGAATGATATTCGGTAGATGTTTTATACTTATTAAAAGGTTTCTCATAGTAATATTTTTAATCATCTCCCACCTTCACAGGGGGCTGAAAAGTGCGACCCCTGTTGGTTTTTTTTATCAGGACGTTTTGGTGGGTTAAAATCGAGCAATTTTTTTTTTTTGAAAACTTGATTTATTTAGAAGTTCTTTTTATTCTTTAACTGTTCTCGTTAAACCTACAGTTTTTGAGTAAAAAATTATATGAATGAACATGAACCATCAAATATTCCAATATAAAACAATTCATTTTGTTGGTTACCATGGTCTGTTTATGTTCATATTGGATAGAAGTGACGGGTGTAATTCATTTTGACGTTGACGCGGCGAGAACTCTAAAACGCCCGGCCATTCTACCCAATATGAACATAAACATCAAATTCACTCATTTAATTTTTTACTCAAAATTGTAGGATTTACGAGAACAACTAAAGAATAAAAAAGGTTTTAAATAAATCAAACTAACAAAAAAAAATTTAAATTGCAAAATTTCAACTCACCAAAAAGTTCTGATTAAAAAACCAACAGGGTCGCACTCATCAGCCCCCTATGAAGGTGGAAGATGATTGAAAATATTATTAAGGGAATTCTTTTAATAAGTACAAAACATCTACCAAATATCATTCTCCTACATTTATCTTAGTTTAAGAAATAAAATAAAAACCTAATTTTACCGATCCCCTTTAGGGGGGTGTAACTCCGAAAGGAGACGTCTAAGAAAAAATTGTTGTATAAAAGACCTCAATTTATTTTCGATAAGGAATCACCTCCCGAATTTTTTCGCATTATTTAAGAAACACCCTGTATATTATAATTTATGTAACGTTATATAACATAACAATTCATTTTTTTAACGTTATTTATAACGTTATGTAACGAAAACAAATAATAAATAACGTTATACAATAACGTAACGATTTAAAACGTTATTCCATCCCTGATTTTAATAGAAGAACACTTAACGTTCGTTAACAGTTAAAGTATAAATAAATTGTAAGAAAACTGAATTTTGTTAATGCATGAAATATAACATTGCTCTAGGAACCATGCTTTAAGATTATTTAATTTTGTAAGCTATATTTGCCATTGATTATACAATACTAGGTTTTAATTGTATGGCCACAAAAAAAAGATAAAATAATAAGTTTAAATGTAGTGGATTTATAAAATACGTTTTCATATTAAAACTTTCAAAGATGTTGATTTTGCCAGGACAAACTGACGAATCTTTTTTAACAAAGTCACTGTAAACATTTTAAATGACGATTTGTAAAACTGTTTTTAACTTTATTTCGAATTGAATTAATATAATTTCGATGTATACGCTGCTGTGGGCTGTATGACATGCCCAAGAGGCACAGAACATGCTGAATAAGCCCCCAATCAACAAAATAAAAAGTTTTTGGTAGATATTGTAATCATTTTAATGATTTGTTCATGTAATATAATAAATTAAATCGAAAAACACTTACCTTTTCTATAAAGAATCTCTTGTAGAAATGCTAGACTTGTTTCGTAACCGCCAATGAAGAGACTAGAGTCTCAAAACTGTTCCAAAATTTCTGTTAGATATTCTACATAAATAAAGGTAAGTGATTTTTAATAAACCTATTCATACCACGTAAATAAAATATATTGGTATAAATAGGCTTTATTAAAAATCACCTTTTTTTAAATCTCCTGTCAATATGCAATAAATAAGACTGAAGTAGAAGAAGATACGAGAGTCTCGGAACTGGTCTTTCATTTATCAAGAGATCTTTTAGTGATTTTTAATCAAACTTATTCATAATGAATTAAATAATCCAACAATTTATCAAAACTCGTTAAGTTGTTGTATAACTCTAATAAACAAAATTAACACCATATTTTTCTTGACACTTAATCCACATTGTCTACAAACTGGTGGAACTCAACCAGGAATGTCTAGGCAATTATTAAAAAATTGACGTTCGCGTGTTTTACTTCGAATGTTTTAAACAATCACAATTCTAGAAACGGTGATTGTTTTCTAGTGAACCTTGGTTTGACGTCCTCTATGACTCCACAAACATGAATCATACGAGCATAATTCTTTCAACAATTTAAATTTCATAAAATTCGAATGGGCCTGTCATAGTTTTGCATACCGTCTTACGAAAGTCCTTTATTTATTGAGGTATACGTGACAGCGAAATATTGATCATATTAATTTGTTTACTAATTTCGCCGGTAACGCGGCCCAGTGTCCAACCTTTACCATTTAAAAACCGTTGTTAAATTAGAAATGACAAGTTTTTTTCGGCGTGTAGGTTGTAAGAAGTTGTTGCGGCCGTTTAGAGGTAGTTTTCTGAGTGCCATAAATTTTAATCAAGTGTTTAATACCATTCCCAATGTAGTTTTTATTTTAAACTTGAGCTAATGGAAGGGTATTGACTCTAACAAACAATGAAAAATGGTGTTCCATGAGTTAAATCAAAAAATAAAATTATTTTGAGTGATCAATAACTATCAGTAGTTACAAAATATAGGGCAATCATTGTAAGACAAAATTAATAATGAATTTTTATTTTTCTTTGTGGCTTCCTGAAATAAAGCACAGTTACCATAATAAAACAAAATGTTCTCCTTGTCTTAGAACATTTAGAAAATGGAATAATCTTGCTTTTTTAATGCGAAATTGAACAATATTCTAACTTGTCATTATTTAAAAAAAAAGTTGACTTATTTTGTTGGTTCCCCCTTGAAATATGACCCTCGTATCTGTAGGTGATTCACTGGACACGCGGCTCGCACAAAATAATCCCAATCAATTATTCAAACACGCAATTTTGCTATTAGATTTTAACTTCTAACGACATACGCAATGCACTATGCACACAAGATGCAATAATAAAAGTTTTAAACGACAGTAATGTCAATACACAGCATTTCCGTTTCCGTTCGATAATTTTCCCTTTGGTATTGTACCATGATAATATTTACTTTAACAGGACATTGGTTTTAAGCACTGGGTGCACTTACCGTTGAAAAAAACAATTAAATGCCTCGAACTATCTTATATTATCTCTGTTGTTGCAAACAAATGCGTTCAATGTATTCAGCACTTTAATCTAATAGTTACTAGTTACTAGTAACTAACAAATTTGTTCTAAAAATATCTCTGTTTACATTTATGAATCGTATTTGATCCTTAAATCGTCGTCTAATTTTCGTTCGGTTTCTCGTACGTGACCGAAGCCGCATTTGCAATTTTTATAACCTCTTGTTATTCTTAAGAATTTTATCTTAAGCATTGTTTGCGCTACAACGGATGATTTTCTTTTATCTCGTTTATTATTTCTCGGCCTCATGAATTTTAATTTTTACGTATAAAAGACAACCAACAATGTGTTATATAAGTCGTATCAGATATTACGCAAATGCGAAAAAGAAAATAAAGCATAATTCATAAGACGGTTTATTTATTTTTCTCACAGAACGTTAAATGCATAGTTAAACTCGTTTTATACGGCCTGGTCTTTACCTACATCATCAATTAATTTTCATATCACTGTCATATCACCAGGAAGTAGATGTTCACTAATAAATTGATAGACTTAATTGCACAATATAGAGAACACTTAAAAAAAAGTACGGAAAGATATATTACTTAAAATCTATTAAACAATGACAGTACCTTGTGTGATATGTGGTTTTGAAAACTGCACTATTACGAAGATAAATGAGAGAAGATTAGCAACATGTGAAATAGAATTATGCAGGAGACTATCCGACTTAACACGAACAGATAGGAAAAGAAATAATGGGATAGATAAATAATACGAGAATATGGAAATCAATATAGATGAAGTAAGAAATAAAAGAATTGGTAACAGTGCTGAAAGAAGTACCTATGAAAAGTCAGATTTAAAGAAGATATTTTGCAATTAAAACGAAGAAATGAAAAACTGAAGCGGACAACGCAAACATATCTAAACAGCAGGACAAAACTAGGACAGAATTACAGAGTGCGCCAAATAGAACAGAGCAACTAGAAAGGAAAATAACAACAGACTCCAAGGCCTTACAGCAACCAATGAATAAGTTTTTGGATCAACATTTGAACGTTGAGACGTCCATCAAAAGGGTGCATAAACTTTGTGGGAGGACATGTCTGGTAGAACTGGATAGCCAAAGGAACAAGGAAATGATCATAGCAAATAGGTCGAAAATGGAGAATAAAAAGGAAGGTCAAATTTATACCAGCCATGATTTAAGGATTTAACAGAGCAGGAAAGAGAAATGCAAAGGCAGATCAGAATAACAACAAAGACGGAAAGAGAGATTGGTAAAAATGTCAAAGTGGGAATTAATAATTAAAGGGAAGCATTGGAAATGAAACAAAGATAGGGAAAAACTAGAAAAAAAAAGTGGACAGGTTGGCTTACAGGGATAATGACCAGGCTATGGTAAATGATATGAGAATTAATAATAATTTACTTGTACAACGAAGGGTAGAAGAGGACTTAGTATAACTAACTAAAAAAGAACTGGATAAAGTATCCAGAAATGATAGAGGAGCAGATACCTAAATACAAGGCAATGCAGAGCTAGAGGAAATAGATTAGTAGAATGACCTCTTAAAAGATGCAAGGATTAAGATCAAGGGGAGAACAGGCAATATGCCCAATTCGTGCAGAAAGAAGAGGAACAGGAAAAAATAAACGCAGTTATTCTCACGTAAACATTTGTTATCGTTTGCTAATAATTATCATTTGCCCCCATTTACATTTACATAACTTACGACGATCCTTGGTGCAAAAACGGTTGAACGTTTCGTTATAACTTAAAATGTCATAGATATTAAATGCATCGTTTATCATATTCGCTGTCCACGCACAGCAAATTGCGAGGCAATGATTAATTTAATAACACAAACTATTAACAAAGATTAATACAGGTAACTGAATACGTCACAAGGTTTTCTCTTCTTTCTCGTGTTTCTGTGTCGTGTCAAGAGTGGGTATGAAACTGCATTCTAAACGTCATTGTGTAATAACAGCTGCAATCACTTGTAGGACTAGAAAATAATTACAACCTGTGAACGATTTACTACACCTTTTAAGGATTTTTATTATCCAAGGTGCACATTTTCCTATGCGTTTGTTTGCAATCAGCGTTAATTGGCGGATATTTTATTATTGCTTCGTGGTAAATTTGATTTTATAGGTTAAATTAGTGTAGCGAATTTATGTTTTATTTTAGAAGAATGGATACAGCAAATAATGCAACACAAAGTTCTTCTTTTCTCTTAGTAATACCTTTCGGAGGGTGGTTTCGTATTCCGAGTCTATTTCCGCCATGCCCTTCTATCGTTTGCTAGTGTTTTCATTTCTTCTACTGTTTTTTTTTCTAACCCCATTTCCCTTGTTTGATCTATCCATTTTCTTCCTGGTCTCCCTCTTTGTTTTTTGGCTGGTTTTCCAATTTCCATTATTTTTCTCCAGATTCTGTCAGGTTTCATTCTTACTATATGGCCATACCAGTTTAGTTGTTTCTTATTTGCTTTTTGCTTATCAAAAATTTATTAGTAGCGAGGTGAATTTTTTTAAATTTGCCATTCTCTGCAATTATTGTTCCTAAATAGTTAAAATTTGCTACATGCTCTATTTTTTCTCGTTCTTATATAGTAGAAACCGTTAGATAATTCTTCGCCATTACCAGTGTCTTGGTCTTTGTTTATATTTATGATCATATTGTAAATGTTTAATGTCTTTGCACATATATTTAGATAATGCATCATTTCGGTTATATATAAAGCAAAACACTTTAAGTGGTCAACTCCATCCCGCTCAGAATGGTTGGCCATCAACACATTTATATTTATTTTTATAAGCGAATGGGTTGCAATATTGATGTCTTTTAATGCTATAACAAAAGTAAGGATTGGTGTCCATTATATAACAAAAAAATAATTACTGTTATACCGGTTTATAACAATTTTTAACGATTGAAATCAAAATTTATTTCATTTTATTGATCAGAAAATTTTTGTAAAATGTAAAGCATTAAAAACAGCATCTAACAAAATTATTTATTATTAACTACGATAAAGTTCAATAGAAGAAAATACTTTCGATGAACAAATAAATTCAATGTTTATCTAACGTTTTTACATAATTTAGCTATTATGTTTATGTGAGTGGGTGATTTTTTTTGTTAAGTATAGAGTTGGATAAACCACCTCAGCTGCACAATAAACATTAAACCTTTAACATTCATCTGATTATGTGTAATTTACGGAGGAATCGTTTACAGATTCCAACATCGCGTTATTACCAAGAATTTTGTTATATTCATGTGCACCCACGTTGGCTCCGTTCGCAATTAGCAATAAATGAGCTTATTTTGAAAGTGTAGTGGAAAATAATTCACCGGAAATCAAGTGGGACGAGGCAATTTGTAATACAAAATTGCCCGAATGGTAACTTTATAAAGTTGTATAAAAATATCGGTGTATTGCTACTTAAGTCATTTTGAAATAATTTTCTGCTTGTTTTAAAGCATCAATTTTTATTTAAATGGCTATTTTGTAATAGTACACGTTTCGAGACTTTAGTGGCACCTTCATCTTCACAAGTTTTTGTATAATTGCGACTTTGTCAACGAAGTTAATCTGTGACTCGTCATCAGCGATATAAATTTAGGGAAATTTTATTATATTATGTTTACTTAAACAATTATTGCTATTTAATATCTTATTTAATGTTTTTATATTTAAAAATCTGTAACTAATAGTTATAGGCGCTGCGAAGACAATTCATAAAATTTATTGCAGTAATTTTGCTGCGAGTCCAAAAGTAAGTAATAAAAATACCGCAGTAAATTGTAGCATTTTTACAATATTCTGTGAATGTACATTTAACTGTGGGAGATTTCAGATTTCACGGATAGTTCTGTATACAATTGGGCAACTTTTACTTCCCGTGGCATCGTTTTGTTTATTTATTCTAATTAGCACATTATTTAGCGAACTTGTTACAATGAACAGTGCATACATTATTTTGCAAATGGATATTGTCTCTCTTTCAGAGCCGTAAATAATTTATAATGGTTGTAACTGGATCCCTAACAAATTGAGAATCGACAAAGGAAAAATTTTGAGCCAACTTTTGATTACTTTTACTGATAGAGCTACATTTAATTAAACAACTATTGTTAACAGTTTTCGTACCTTTTTTGTCACGTATCAGTAAAATGATTTAGTTTAAACCGATGTGAATTTTAGGATATTATAATTAATTTCTCGTAGGAGGTTTAGAATTTATAATAAATTAGTGCTGCTACAGTATTCGTGTAAAATACAGTTACATTATTGTAATTATTAGATTTTTTTTGTAACATTAGACGCTCTGGTTCATAATTAATTGTTAGTGCAATTGTTTTTAAACTGGAAAAATCTATTGTTTTGTTCAGTACTTTATCGTTGCTACGACTATAAACTGTGTAATTGGACAAGCGTGTTTTTTACTCTGAAAAATTATTCTTGGAACTTCTGATGACAATTATAACTTCTTCGTAAAAATTTGCATAGTGATAACTAAATTTTGAAGACGTTTTAAACCTTGTCTTGAACTATTTAAAATCATTGGGTCGACTTGACAAAAAAAAACGCTTAATTAGTTGCAATTGAAAGAAATTATCGTAAATGTATACATACTCAATTTTAATATTTATAAAAAAATAACTATTGAAACCAAGTTAATTTTACATGATTTATATGCGTCAATAACAGGTAATATTTGTTGGTTTTCCGGGAATTTATAAAACTCGTCAAAGTAATTGTTTTATTATTATAATTATCGCAAGAAAATTAAGAATGTTTTAATTAACCGTTTACAACGCCAACGCGGCGTTAAAATAATCCCACGGAAACCCTAATTAATGAAAATTTCAGTTTTGCCGGGACGTCTAATTTTTTTCTATTACCATAAACGATTAAGTGTGCTTAGAAATTTAAAAAATGTGTACATCGTCCTTCGCTTTTACGGTTCTTAAAAAAAATAATACAAAAAGTGTCAGTTAACCGTGTTTATTTCATTGTGGGTGTAGCCTACATTTAAAAATTAATTTATTGGACGGGAGATCGTATCAAAAACTATATAGTTCGCAAATTTTAAAACACTTTTACAAGAGAAATTGTTAAAGACGGTATTAACGATATGTTTTTTAAGCACGTTTCTCTTTTCTCCCACAAAAACACAGATCATAAGGTTAAAAACATATTCAAACAAACTTTTTTGATATTAAAATCAAGATTTATTGTAATATATCAATTCTGGCTATTGTTGTCCCATTTCTTTAACCATAATGGCTTTGTACTAACGGCACAACGATCAAAACATAATAATTCAGTCTACTTGGCGACATTTAGCACAATTATCTTGCAATTTCCGGTTCTCATATTAAGCGAAGTATAGTTGCCATTCCTTGACATCACATGGAATTCGTATTAGCAAAACGAATTAAGTAAATCTATAAACGACCAACGGCCTTGAGTAACTGATAGATTTATTAGATCTTGTTTCCTTTTCTGTAACTTTTTTCTTATGCCTTTAGATTACTAATGAAACTCTGGTTTATACATTAGGAGCAGAGTTTTTTTCACGTTTTGCAATAAAAGTTTTAGTTGCTTTTAGAGCGATGCATTCATTATAAGTTTGTGAAATTATGTTTTAATTAAGTTATGTACTTTTTTAAGGTGGTATAAATAAGTTTGTATGCACGCACGCAATGTGCCTGACTATTTTTAGACCTGCCAATTTAATTCATCTTTATTTAATTACATACAAAGTCTATAATATTCTTATACTAAGAATGCATTTAACATGTCAGTATCATGGTCACATAATTATATAATATTGCTTAAAATTGTGGATTCAAAGAAACGCATTAATTTGTTGAAACCATAAAATTCAAGGCACTGGAGGTTTATTTTATACTAAGAAATATCCACAAACTATGGGCGACACAGCTACTTTACCAGTTTTCTTTCACACATTAATTCTATCTCGTACTAAAATCTCTGAAATGTTTATTAACATAAGACTTGTTTAAATAGTTTGAGCAAATAAAATTAATAATACGCCAATAAAGATTAAGATTGCAGCAAACTTACTGGGAATAATTGTGAATGAGGTATTTTATTTTAATCGTATGTGAAGTATTGTTTGAAAATTTCGCTTTTATTAACGAATTTTATGTAGATTATTGTTATCTGAACGTGGTTGTTAAAATCGTATTAAAATTAATGTTCGCAATGTAATAATTTTTTGGAGTATGCGATAATATTTGCTGGGGATTATAAAAAAATGCAAAATATGACTCTCTAATCGTAAACGAAAGGAATTTATAATTGTTAGTTTCGGTTTAAGAAAGTCGGGTTTTCACTATTTTGGGCCGAAGTTTTGTTAAAAAGTACAGTAATATTCTCCTGCTACCGATTTTCCTTCCTGCAACCCTGCAAGTAATTAGTGGAAATTCTTTCTTCCTTATCAATACCCCCTTTTGTATATAAAGACGTTTAGTAAAAAATCTAAGTTGATTATAAAATAAACTACTTCCCATCCCGTCTTTTTTTTGGCTATCTTTTTTATTTAAAGTAATTACTAACCAATTTATTAGATTCGCCATACTCTGTATATTTCAGACAATCAGCTACATTGATTCATATCTCTCAGATAAAACGTATAACCTAGATTAAAGAAAGTGCATGTACCACCTGCCCCAGGTGCAGTCTGTTTCACTTGAGTTATAAAACAGTTGGCCTTGGTTTATATTGTGTCTATCTTAACATTAAAATTAACACGACTTTTCGTAATATCACAGAACTGAATGCATTTTCATGTTTTAAACATGTCCCAAGAGTTATAAAATATTAACATCGGTGATATTTGCAGCGCTTAAGCAATTTTAGTGGAAATGTCACAAAATAAGGTCTTGAATAATTTTTTCTTCCTTTATATGTCGAAACTGTTAAGTCGTTACGTCAGAATTATTGAAAATTTCGTTAAAAAATATTTGCGAGTCTCTAACAAAAATGTAGTACACTTATGGAGCTTATTTTAAACCATCTTGTATATTAATTGTTGCAAGAAATCACAAAAAAAGCTTTTTTACTACCACTAATGTAAATGGCTGACCGCATAGCTTACATGCATAGTAAGCAAAAAGCACGGTTTTTTAAACAAATGATCAAAGTAGACTCACGTCATTATGTGATCGTAGAAAAAGTATGCTACATAAAACGAGTTGTAAAGCAATTACGCACTTTTCTACTCGTGCGTCATATGCTTCTTACAACTCTTGTTATGTAATATACTATTAATTAACATATTGCTTATACATGATTTTTTTGTATTTTGCAAGTTAGTCATGAAAACAAAAGCACGCAAAGCAACGAGCTACTATTGTAGCTACTGTTTGTTTCGTGATGTGTGAACCTATGCTTTATGATCATAACTGTTTCTTTTTTTATGTATTTACATTCAAGAATTTATTCTAAAGAGAATAACATTAACTGCAGGTACAGTAGCATGGAAGTAGTGCATGCAATTTCGTTATTAAAAGTTGCGAAAAATATTAACCGCTACGCGATATAAATCTTATTGATAAAAAATAGAAGCATCGACGTTTATCCTTTGTTTTAATCCAGGTTTATTATTTTTCTTCCGTTTCAAAACAAATCACGTGGGATATAAAATGTTTGGTTAAGCTGCGCGTAATCATATGGAGACGCAGGTACACCAAAAATACAAATGAGGTGCGAGGCTCGGTAACAAACACCTGTCGCCTCACGATTCAATTGTTTCATTGAAATTATGCGTTAAGACTGGTGGATATACAAAGCTCTGAAGTGTGGTGTAATAATAATAATAACGGACACAGTAGATTATGTCGACTACTGACGTAACAAAAAAACAAAACAAAGCTTTTGGATAAGCTTGCGATTTAACTGGGAAATAATAATTTGATTTTGATCGCTGAGTTTTTTAAACTTAAATTGTCTTTTACAACATTAATTTAAAAAAAAACAAGGGTTTTAGTATGACACACGTAAATAAAAAGGCGGCACATTAGGTGTAAAGTTACATCAATTGCAATTTTATTAAAAACTTTTGGAAGCTTTTTTAATTTAAGTACCTTGCTTTAGTACATAATATGATTGAGCTAAGTTAAAAGTCATCTACTTACCTTATAATATCTGAAAAGTTTTTTTTTTGTAGAAAGATCTAGATAATTTTCGAGACTCCCTTATCTTCATCAGTACATTATTATTTTAGCTTAATTATTAAGTAACATGTAAACTACAAGATAAGTGATTTTTAAGTTAAGTTATCCATACATATCACATTTAAAATGAATCACTCAAATAATTCAAACGTTTATCAAATACTTTTTATAACGATAATTTGTAAAATTTCGTAGCATGCTTACTTAAGAGTTTAAGAGCAATTAACGTCGTGTTCTAAGAATCCCGAATCATAAATTATCATTTGAAAAAATATTTTTCGTAATTATAGTGGCAGGTGATGAAGATTTTTTCCTATTTCCTGGCCTGAGGTAAACAGCCTAAATTTACACATAATTCTTCGTGCTAGTTGATGAATACGTACCGTCGTTATAGTTAATGTTTGTATAATTTAACCCGAAGAACAATAGTTACAAAGGCACACGCCGAGACCATAAGCTGCTTGTTTTATGAACAATACTGTTGTGCCGCGGAATAATTTTCTGCTCACTGAATTTCAAGACTCGATTGATGATATCCGTCCATTTTCTTTTCTTGCTCTGGTAGGTGTTTTAGTTTAATTACCGGCCACGAGGCTCTTTGTAGTAATTACGGTCAAATTAGATGCTACCTCTAACTGCAGATATACAGGGTGCCAATTTTTCTAACCTGTTGTATGGGTAACCCCGTCAATATTAAATAATAATTTGACCTACGTCATCGACTTTTTGAAATATTTTGAAAAAACTGAAAGAGGTCGATTTTTTTCAAACTTTAATAATTCCGTAAGCATATGAGCTAGAACAAAAATAAAAATTGGCTTCTATAGATGTTTTTGCGTAGATTTTAAATAAGTTAACGAAATTTTTATAGCACTCTCGATTTCCGAGTTATAACACAAACTCGGGATCGAGAGTGCTATGAAAATTTCATTAACTTATTTAAAATCTACGTAAAAACATTTATAAAAGCCAATTTTTATTTTTGTTCTAGCTCATATGCTTACGGAATTATTAAAGTTTGAAAAATCGTCCTCTTTCAGTTTTTCCAAAATATTTGAAAAAGTTGATGACGTAGGTCAAATTTGAAAATGGCATCAGATTTCCCTTTAAATTCTGCACAAATTTGCTGAGATGAACGTTTCTGTATCTTTAATATTAACGGAGTTACCCATACAACAATTTAGAAAAATGGACACCCTTTATACTTACTGTTTAGCACAAACATTTTTAGATTTCCTTCTGATGAATATTACGAAAAGATTAAAGTAGTTAAAATAACACTGTTTTTATCAAGAAAAACATTTCAAATCACTTGCCATAGTTTTATTTAAACCGTGCCCTCATTCTGAATATTATTTCTACAAACAAATACCTACCAGAGAATTAAACAAATAAATTCTTGGTTCAGTTTATAAACGGCTTCTGGTTTTATAGAATATTAAAAAAAAAGTATTTTAGTGTACTTTTTGAAACAGTAAATGTAGGTTTTTGTATTTAATCCACTTTGTAACTAATCGTTTTTGAAATCCTTTTATTGACCCAGATAAAATAGACAGACTGTATGCAGAAAAGTTTGCGTAAAGATTCAATTTCATTATCTGTTACTTGAACTACAAAATCACAATAATTATAATGGTTTAGGTTAGATATAAGTTATAACAACAAAGAAGAAAACTTGTTGGATACTTTTAACTATAAACACTCTGTTAATTAATTAATTCATTACAATTTGATATAATTGGATTGAGCATAAATATAATAAAATTCTCTTGTACAAAAATGTTATAATAACTAATTAGGTCTTGCATAATTCGTGAAAATCTCTATAGCAGCTGTCCACTTTTAAAACCTATTGAGAGCCATATACAAATCAGCTGTCCAGGACATCAGCTGCTCTCACAAAACGTTCCTCAAACTCGAAACGTTTTCACAGCTGGTATTTTAAATCACGTGAATTTGTTTAAAAGTTTTAAAACAACTCGACTCCCAACACCTTGCTTTGTTTCCGAACGGTATTTTTTTCATTAAATTCAGTTTAGTGACACCTGTATTTTGCATAACATTTTAACTATTCGCCATGCGAGCAAGGTGTCCTAAACAGGAAATTTTATTATGTTAGTATAAAAAATAAACCGCCGTCAAACAGGTTTACATCCGTTGGATTATGATTCTGTGAATATTATAATATAAACCGTCTAAGGTGGCCTTGGTCGTAAGCGCTGAATTTATCAATTATAAATAAATAATAAACAAAATGTATGGGAAATATTAAGTGCAGTATAAAAAAAAAAGCATAATCTTTGAAGAGTGTAATAAGTTTCAGTTGTAGGTGAATACATTAGTATTTAAATAACCTGAAATTTTAGTCTGGGATGTCTCATTCATTCGATTTTGTTGAATGAACATTTTTCAGCAGGCAGGAAAGACATTCTTCAGAAGTTTTTATACAGTCAACAAATTGATCAACGTAGCTAAGTTCACCGCCAAAGGTTTTCCAGAGTAGTAAAATTAATGATGTTAAAATAACCAAAAATTAACAGATAAAAACAGCACGAGGCTATATAGTTAAAGATCACTCATCTTATTTTAAACAAAATCTGTTACAGGACCAAAACTCTTGTCTTTTTATCAGTAGATTTTTTCATCTAAAAAACTACTGCCGAAGAGATGAGAGTCTTAGAAATATGATAAGTGGTTTTTGTTTCACTTGTACATACGTTTACATAATTTAAAAGCACTTAAACCAATTTTTGAGTTTTTACTTACAAAACTTTCACTTTAAAATCCTGAACTTACCAAAAACGCCTGTAAATACAACAAAAGCTATAATTTAAAACTCCACAACTGCACATTAAAAGCATTGTAGTGCTTAGTAACAAATTTTAAACGCATTACCACAACAATTTCAGTAGCGTTATTGTTTTTAGAATCATTTTCGAATCGCGTTCGCATTTATCTGTTCTTTGAACTTACATTTCTCAGTTTCATTTTTTAAGTAACCATTGTTTTATGCAACTTGTAAAAATTAACTCTTAAATGAAGATTCCTCAAGTAGATTGTAAACTTTTCGGCGCTCGAGTGGAATAATAATTGCCCGTTATTCATTTTAGATGCTTTTGTGTGTTTTGTTGAGTTCAGTAGCTTTATAGAAACATATTTGGCATGCGGTGTTTGTTCGAGCACCCACATTCATAAAGGAAACATTCTTGCAACATTTTGCTTGCGTAAATCATTCGTATTACGTGTTCATCACTTCAAAATGGAAATCTAACAGAGTTTCTGGAAAATCTAATACCTATAGCCCTAAGAAAATGTTAGTTAATATTTGTTGAAGCTGGATGTTTAAAACTCTCAATAAATTTAAGATTTTGATAAAAATATAGAATTTATGCCCGCTAAACTTTTCCTTAATCTGTTTATAAGCGAAGTTTACTTTAACTTAACATTAATATGCCTAACAACAAGCGTATTTACAATCAAACCAAGATCTTCATGCTTTATATTAAGGAATTTAAAAAAACGTATTTTAATTAGCATAAAGTTGCCTTTTTGCAAACCAGATTCCGCCTAAACCAATTAAATTCAAATTGAATTAAATTGCTTGTTTAACAAAGTAAACGTAATTAACATTAAAAAGTAATTAGACCATTTCTGCTTTTATTCTTTTCTTACTGTTATGTTATTTAAACTAACAACAATTTATTTAATATTATGTAGATGCGAACGTTGTTATTTACTGATTACTTTATTGTTATCAAAGGCAAGCTTATGTGTCTCGAATTGTTAGTCTTTAGAAAATTATTACTGATGTAACACACTGCGAATTCGCTGAATTTTGAAATATTGCTAAATAATTCGTCTGCTGGTTTACAGTTAGCAACGTGAACGAGTTTTAATTAGCAATAATGTAATTAAAACTAATGTTAATGGCGTTTATTCGATTTTAATCTGATTGAAAAGCCGTTAAATATCTAAAATGAAACATTTTTTACATACAGCCATATTTGAATATTTTTTGTGTTTATTGCGAAATTTCTTTAAATTATATACAAAGTGGTCTGAATTGAATGGCATTATACCGCTTATGTTTAAAGATAAGAGTGATTAACGCACCAAAAATGTGTAGTTATTTTCAAAAAAGTGCAATACTAATTACATTTTCGTTTGCCATTTTAAATTATAGTCACTAAAGCATATCTTTTCATTTTTAATAAGGTTTTTATCTGTTTGATCATTTAATTTATCGAAAAAACTTGCTAAGTTTCTAAATTTCCTGTTTTATGTGGATTCCATGGCGTCAATATTTTTTTTATCTTTACTTATTCAAAAGTTATCTTTCAATATTTTTTTAATGGCATTACCTCTGCTTACTCATCCCGCAATGCAAAAAATGTCAGAGATATGGCCACACCCAAAAATTCTGCAAGCGCACTCCTATTTGTGTTAAGTGCGCAGGCGACCACTTGACAGCGGTCTGCTTTAAACCTAGGAATACTCCTGCGAAGTGCATAAACTGCTCAGAAGCACATCCTGCTAATTACAGAGGGTGTACTATAGCCAAAGAATTACAAATGAGAAGGAACAATGCTATTAAGGCTAAAAAAACAGCTTATCAACCAAAAACGTTTAACCCTAATAATGTCATAACTGGAATTTCATACGCTCAAGTGACTAAAAACAAACATGGAGAACCTGCCTCATCTAAGTCTGAGTCAGATCCATCTATGATGCAGATGCTGCAGAGCATGATGAAAATGATGGGCCAAATAAATAACAGGCTCGATAAACTAGAAAATAAATAATGGAACAGCAAGACTTACGGATTGCCATATGGAATGCCAATGGCATTCTGAACAAAAAACAAGAACTTGAAGTGTTTTTGAACTACCAACATATTGATGTGTGCCTTATTTCAGAGACGCATCTAACAACACAATCTTACCTAAGGATAAAAGGATATAAAGTGTATCACACCATTCACCCGGACAATCAAGCCAAAGGGGGTAGTGCAGTTATCATCAAAGAATCTATCAACCATTATGAAGAATGCCATCTGCAAGATGAAAAGATACAACTCGCCATGATTGGCATTAAATCTACCAAGCAAAACCTAAAAGTTGGTGCGATATATTGTCCACCAAAACATAAACTTAAGAAAGAGGACTACAAATCACTACTGCAACATCTTGGTGAAAGATTCATTGTAGGTGGTGATTTTAATGCTAAGCATGTCGACTGGGGATCCAGACTAACCAATACCAAAGGTAGTGAGTTAAGAAAAGCAGTCAGAGAAATAGGATGCAATTATCATTCTACAGGTAAACCCACATACTGGCCAACCGACCCAAATAAAATACCTGATCTGATAGACTTCTTTATCTCAAGAAAGGTATCGCCCAATTTCACCGAAGTGGAAGAAAACTTAGATCTGGATTCTGATCACTCAGCAGCTATACTAACGTTGAGCGAAAGAATTATCAGGAAAGAGGCTCGACCAGTACTAGTCAACAAAACTACAGATTGGGAAAGTTTCAGAATCGAACTCCAAAGAAACATCAACTTAAACGTTAGCCTAAAAACAATTAAACAACTGGAGGAAGAAGCCGAGAAATTTACCAGATTAATCCAAACAGTAGCGTTTAACAACACTAAAGAAATCACCCATATAACTAAAGGAGTTAATTTTCCGATTGAAATCAGAGAGCTAGTCAGAGAAAAAAGGAGAGCAAGGAGAAGATGGCAGCAATCGAGGGATCCGTCTGATAAAACTTTCCTAAATAATAAAACACAGAAACTCAAAAGAGAAATACAAAAGATTAAAGAAGAATCAATGAGTTCCTACCTGAAAAACCTAACGGCAGATGAAGAAACCCACTACTCCCTTTGGAAAGCGACAAAAAAGATTAAGAGACCTACCATGTCAATTCCTCCTATCAAAAAGGACGCAGGCACATGGGCTAGAACCAACAAACAGAAAGCAGACTTGTTTGCTGATCACTTAGCGAACATTTTCACACCTAATGAGATACATGTGAATAATGTATTGGAAGAAGTAAATAACCCAAGAACAGAAAATATTACTCCCGTTACCCCAAAAGAAGTAGTCGAGGTAATAAAAAACAAGTTACATTCAAAAAAGGCACCTGGATTTGACTTGATCACAGGTGAGATATTAAAGCAATTGCCCAGAAAAGGCATAGTCATGCTTACTTATTTGTTTAACGCAACGTTTAGATTAAAACACGTTCCTAGTAGTTGGAAAGTAGCGGAAGTAATCATGCTGCCCAAAACGGGCAAACCACCGAATGATGTCAAATCATATAGGCCTATATCTCTACTACCGATTATTTCAAAATTATTCGAAAAACTTCTCTTAAAAAGATTAAGACCGTTAATAGAAAATAGTAAGCTAATTCCAGACTACCAATTTGGCTTTAGACAGAAACACTCGACTATCGACCAAGTACACCGCATAACTGATGTAATTGAACAAGCCCTCGAAGGAAAGCAAGTCTGCTCTGCAGTTTTTTTAGACGTTGCAGCAGCTTTCGATAAAGTATGGCACAAAGGATTGATACATAAAATTAACAAAACGCTTCCTAAGCAATACGTAGATATCTTAACATCATACATCTCTGACAGACTCTACAGAATAAAACAAGAAGACGAATACTCCGACTTGAAGGAGATAAAAGCAGGCGTACCACAGGGTAGCGTCCTTGGTCCTGTCCTTTATTTGTTATACACTAGTGATATACCAGTACTAGAAGAAGTTACTGTAGCTACATTTGCAGACGACACTGTATTACTTGCAGTAGGCAAAGATCAGCAAACATCCACTAGAGAGTTGCAAACAGCCAGTAACGTAATGCTCAATTGGACCAAACAATGGAAAATTAAGCTTAACGAGTCAAAGTCCATCCACGTCAATTTTACAAATAAAAGGATAACGGATCCACCGCTACTTAATATAAATGGGACCATAGTGCCATATGAAAATCAAGCGAAATATCTTGGCATGACCCTTGACGCAAAATTGCGATGGAAAGAACATGTTAAAAAGAAAAAAAATGAACTTAATCTAAAATACAGACAGTACTTTTGGCTTCTTGGAAGATATTCCAAATTATCAATTTATAATAAGATCCTAATATACAAACAGGTCCTGAAACCGGTGTGGCTTTATGGTATTCAACTTTGGGGTTGCACCAAAGACAGCAATATTACATCTATCCAGACTTTCCAAAACAAAGTGCTACGTAATATGGTAAACGCTCCATGGTACGTCCGCAACAGTGATCTTCATCGAGACCTTGGTATACCAATGGTTAAGGAAGAAATCAAAAGGTTTGCTGGTATACATGAAGCCAGACTCCACCATCATGAGAATGCAGAAGCTCTTCAACTGCTGGACAACCAACACCTTGTCCGAAGATTGAAGAGGACCAAGCCGTTTGAACTCGTGTAGTGTGTTTTCTGTGTAAAAGCTGAGCATAGTGCGCGAGTGAGAGTGCATAGAATATAGTCAGAACAATCTAGAAGACATCAATGGATGGACACTAGTTGTTAAGTATTTAGTTTTAAGATTTACTAGAAAAAAATTGATGGTTGGTCTATTAGACCAGTATTAATAACCCAAACACCTAAGGTGTTTAAAAAAAAAAAAAAAAAAAAAACCTCTGCTTCAAAAGTTTTGGATTTGTGGACGTGCAAAAAACTGCTAATACACAATTTTTTGTGTTGTTTTTCCCTCTGCCCAACCTTTATATTTATTTTCTATACACTGATCATATTTCGAAAATGTTTGGGAGTTTTGCGTTTGAAAATAATTGTCAAACAATTCATATCTTGTATCTGAACAGAATGGTTATGAATTATTGCACATTTTTGGTCATTTAACCTTTAAATTATCTCTAAAAATAAGCCAGATGCTCATAAATCCAACGAATTTGAAGCACCCTGTATATAAGGAAAGGATCGTCAAATTATTAAGCCATAGGTACAAGTTTGTTCGTTTGCCTGTGTGTCTGTCTGCTGTCCTATAAGATCTTAATTGGTTAACATTAACAAATACAATTTTTAACACTTTAAGGTTTACATGAATATTTTTATTAAATAAATTTTTCTTTGTTTCAGTGAAGGAATTTTCACGGGGCCGGAAACAAGTGTACCAATTGATTACGCAAAGGTAAATACAACATTTTAAAATCATCTTATTTACACATTTAGGATGTTATATCGACATCAAAACAACATTAAAATCTATAATTGACAAATAAAATGTTTACAAATAAAGTGCTTTCTTACAAAACAATATTTTTTGTCCTATTAAATGCGAAAATTATACAGAAATAATGTTTTGTGGTTGTGTCTACATTTAAGGCGTTCTTTATACTTAATTTATATTTTAATGGTAGCTCTAAGTATTGAAAACTAAGTTTACACTTCGTGCTTGTGTGCTTACGATGCCAGGCGTCTTACTAGTTAGTAAAAGCTTTAAAATGGCGCAAAAACACTTCTATTTGAACGCAAACTTCTTTTATTTTTAGAAGAGGTACATCAATACAATCTACTTTAATCACTAAATGCTTTTGAACCATTCCTTTCTATTATTTTTTCTCGAACTGTTTACTGGTCTTCAACGCCCAAACACATTCCAGTAATAAAAACTTCTAAAATTTCATTTCGCTCACAAACGGCTCGCACACAATACATATATTGATGGATTGTAAGGCAAGACCCTGCTAGGACAATGGGACTTCGAAGGATGTGGCTGTCAAACCCTTAACCATCTTTAATGATACTCTATAAAGGTCCCCGAAATGTGGAACACCGACGTCTAAAAACCAAGTTTCCCCGAGGAAATAAAAAGAACGGTCGTTGATGGGGTTCCCTAAATACCAAAGTGTCAAATGTCCTAACGGAAACCGACAACACGTGTTTTTAAGATCTCCAGTTTATTGTCTTTTCTTTCAAGTAACTTCGGCACAAGTGTTCACTTGATATTCCCTTGTTAATACTTATATTGGCAGTTCAGTTGTTAAGTCCTCGCAACTTTGAAAGTGGCACGTTTCAAGTGCTTTTGCCAGATGTAGACGGTTTTTGAATTTAAACAGAGCAGAAACTTAACTTAAAATCTCTAAAACCATTAAAAATGACCTTTGTAATATTGTGGCCATATGCACGTTGAATCGTTACTTCTTACAGGGTAGATAAAAATCATGATTTTTTTTAAAAAATCAAAAAAATCGATTTATTTGATTTAAATCAGATTTTTTTGATTTAAATCAGATTTTTTTGGTTTAAATCAAATGAACCATATTATCGAATATAGTGATATATTCACATGCTATTTCTGTTTTGTGCTAATATATTTAATAACCAATATATTTAATTCATTGGTGAATTTTTGTCAAAATGAAAAATTAAATATAATGATTAAGAATTTTGAAAAATCAGTGCTAAATGGTGATCTTTAATTAATTATATACAGGGTGAGTCATTAGTGCGGGATCGGTCGATTGTGGCTAAACGGCTTGAGATATGAAGTTGAATCAAATACTATTTATATACAGGTTTTTCTAAACAACACAATAAAAATATTTTCAAATATACAGGGTGAGTCACCTTTCTGGAACTAATAGTAACTTTTATATTTCAAATACAACACCCAATTTTTTATTTAATATTTTTGACCGCCTTAATTTTAAATTTGCATCAATATAAAATACTAAAGGTTTTTATAAGGCGTTGTAAAAAAAAATTAATTTTCTAAATTATTTAAGGTTTTAAGTCTTTATTTAAAAAATTCTTTTGAAGTTATTTTGAAGTACAGAGTTTTAATTTGGTATGGACATGCAGAAAAAATTTCTCTGTTCGCTCGATATGAAAAAATTTGAATCACACATACAGGAGTGTTTATAAATAGGTGGCAACTTTCATGATTTTCAAAAGCTCGTAACTCGATTTTTTCAAATGCGAACCCCTGTATTTTTTATGTCATCGAATTGGTCTTTAAAAGAGCTTCATATTTAGTTAAGTATGTCCTATACCCAAAACTCATACTTTTCGAGATATTCGACATTTTTCTTCAAATCGTTATTGAAGCAATAAAGTGCCGTGGAAATTGAAAAAACTGACTGTTCACTTCGCTAACGTCAAAAACTTTTTAATTTTTTTTTGAATTATTGCATTTCCACAATGAATATTACTTTACAAGAGCAAATTGATATGGTTTATTCACCATTTCGTGTATTTAATTACTAATAGTAATACAATTTTGTTTTATTATAATTATTATATCGTATCTACTCATATAATCTGTGATTTAAATTGATAATTTATTTTTAAAAATCACTTGATTTAAATCAATGATTTTTTTTAAAAAATCACTTGATTTAAATCATGATTTAAATCTTGATTTAAATCAATTGATTTAAATCTGCTCAACCCTGCTTCTTACACAATATTTTATGGAGAATAAGCATTTTAAGGCCAATATTATTTCTGAGAGTTGCAATAAATAACAATACTGCTTTTTATTGTTCTTTATTATTGTCGTGGCTTAATCTGAGCGTTTCAGTGTAAATAATTGACTTACCCCTATCTTTAAAAATATTATTTACACATAAAAACAAATACCAAAATCCGTTACACTAACAAGCACCATCAAGTAAGCTTTCAATTAAGCTTGAGTTAAAGACCATTAATTTAGTTAATCAAAGTTGCATTGTTAAATTAACCCCTAGAAAATAATCAAGTCAGTGCAAGCAATTTGTTAGCAGCTTGAGAACACTTTCATAACGATTTGAAGCGAACACCAGGCACTCGTATTTTATTACTTCCTTTTTGCAAATTAGAATGTTAATACAATTAAATAAATCCACAACCACGGCGTGAAGTGTAGTGAATTAGCAGGCCACACTTCTTAAGTTTTTATAATTGTATTCAAGTTAGGCACTGTAATAACCGTATTGTTATTTTAATTTTATTCACTGCAGATGTTTTTTTAGTTCCAATGGAGCACACACAATAATTGCTTGTTTTAATTAATATATCGGATGGTGAACCAAAGCTGCATATGGTCATAACTTTAATAGTAAATCTTTCTACGTTTACAAAAAACTATTATAAAGTTTCTTTTATAACAAAAAGGCACCTATACTTGCTGTTTTTATTAAAAACTTTGAGATAAAAAGTGTTAACAGCGTTACGTATCACGAATGTAATAATTCATAGTTAAATCACGGACTGTTATTATCTCTTTCTCTTAAAGTTTGTATAAATTGCGTTAATTAAACTCTGTAAAAGAGAAATCTATCAACAATGTAAATAATGTATGACTCCATTACCAAAGTGTCTTAAAATTGACTAATGTGTGCTAAAAACAACTTTTTTAGATACATTTCGTTATTTAGAACTATTGAGAAAGTATCGTTAATATTAATAAAAACGAATACGTTTTTTTAACCACCTAGCCAGCCGTTACATAATTATTAAATTAGAATAATTTTTTTTGTAACCTTAGTTTGAAAAACGTTGTGGCTTTTTTGTGTTTTGACTTATTTTTAGTTTGGTATACGTATAAGGAGAGTCGCCAACAACAAAATATAAATCAGCTGTTTTGTTGTACCAAAACAAACGAAAATATTTTTGGAACTTCCGTCCTATTTGTGGTCAATTTTAATGAATACTATAAATTACTTAATCGGCTAAGAATTCGTACAAAAAATTATTTACCGAAACAGGTACCTACTGTTCGACAAATTATACAATAAAGTTTATTTAATATAATATAATTTATTAGTTTCAAGGTAAACTGATGACACAAAACTATTTCTCACCAGTACAGAGTCAGATATTCTGTGGACTTGATAAACTTCAGCCATGATGAGAAAATCGTTTTAAATATTTCGTTTATAATACTGCACTTGAGATTAATTTTTGGTAAATTGATTTTCGTCAGTAACTATCTTATTCAATAGAAATAAGATTGCTACTTACGAAGAGACTAGAGTCTCGAAACTGATCTAGCATTTTTACAAGAGGTTCTTCATTAAAAAGTAAATGATGGTTAACTAAAATTGTATTTGATTTTTTTTTACAACTTTAGATGATAGTGTGATATTTGTAAAGCCCTTTCAACAGGTATCGTAATTGTATAAAATATTTTTCATAACTTGACCTCGTCAAACCTTTTTTTTATCCTACTAAATACCTGTAATTAGTTAAACCAATCACAAATTGGCAATCTATTTTGCAATTTTTAAAGGCAAAACATTTATTTGTCACTATCAAACTTTAAAAAAAGTTTAATCTGTTGCTACCTACGTTAGTTATTTTTGCTGCTTTATATCCTGTCATGGTAGTGCGATTATGGTTACATACAAACATTGCGTGCTGTTTTCTAACAATACAAACATGAACTAATGGACATTTTAATCTTTATTTATCAGCAACCCGTATTTTGCACTAATTACCTGTGGCCAGTCTATTGAATACTTAATTATATCGCCAACCACTCTGTCTGTATGTTTTTTAAAATCTGTTTCGTCCATTTTAAATTAATAAAAATTAATTAAACGCTTAATTTATAATTCAGGCGTGGTTTTTTATTTGAAACGGGCTCTTGAAAAACGTAGACGTAGATTTAGATATCAAAGGTCGTAAAGAATGTTATGGTCACCGGAAACTGTCTTGTTTTCTCATGCACGAGTTGCTATTCCCTATTTTTATTATTAAGTTTGTATTCTAACGCGCCCATTATTTATGCTACACACGTGTTAGACTGTCTGGGCGCGGAAGACGCCTCGCGTTGCTTATTAGCACTGTGCTGTAACGAAAAATATGAATTTATGGCAAGCAGAAGCGCATTGTGATTTGTCGCAAGCCGCCGCGACTCAACATATGGAGGGTGTTATTTCATCCTGAGGTCGGTCTTCCGCCCTCGGCGTGTGCACATCTGCTCGAGAGGGTGGTGCCTCCATGTAAAAGGTCCGGGACCTTGAATCGTCCATATGCTGTGGCCTGGAATTCAACAGACGAAATGAATAAATTCAATTACGAAAATGCTGGGCGTAAAACTTTTGTTATCGAGTCCTTGTGAATGAAGCGAAGACGTACGCACTCCGCTAAATATTTCGCAGCCAAAACGTTTGTCTTTACTAGAATCGCAGTCTTAGCTTTTATGATACGAGTACTAGCGGGCGCGCTACGCTATCGTAATTTCTTTAACATAAATAAAAAATACGTTCCAAAATAATTTGAAATCACTTCAAAATTCTGCAGAAATTTTCTTCGTCATACGACCCTAGCTTTTAGATTTTTATGCATATCATTCATCAAAAGACTTCTTGGCTATAAAAATAAAGTCATAACTGTTTCTATTGTCGTGACGAGCGAAATAAAATGTTTACAGCGTTATACTTGAAGTATAACGTACAAATTTTAATGGCAAAGTATAAAGCTTCACCCTTTTATACTTTGCTACTTAACAAAGTTAGGGGATGCTCCAGTAATCTCCACACAGCTCAACCAGATGTTTCAACAGTAGCATCAAAATATCGGTTGACATTAGCTTCGAAAACATGCGTAACACGATCCATTATATCTTCAAATTTATTTTACAAATGAATTGTTTGACTACTCTGTTAACTACTTGAAATTAAATACACACCACAGATGAGAATTTATATTAAGTTTGATGTGCCTGCAGTATGTGCTTGAATACAAACAGCCTTGATATAGCTATAATGTTTCACATACTTTTAACAAATATGTGTACATACCGACAAATTGATGTGCAGGGATTCCCACGGAGTATGGACACATGAGTAACCTGGCAGAAGGTTTATGAACTTCCTCGTTTCTGTAAATGTTTTGTAAAATAATCACTGCTAACATAACATTTTATGCAATTCGTGGAATTGACTTTATGAAAGGTTTTATATCTGCAGTCGGGGTAGCCGAGAGAAATTTTTGAACCCGTGGCAGACCTGTGGCCCGGGTTCCCTTCTTGATCTCTTCGCCTTGGATCGCTCTTCGTCATTCGGGGTTATAGCCAATTCATTTGCAACAAATGTAGCTTTATGCAAAAAATCTTGCCACCTATACCTAAAATGTTTAAGTTCTTCTAGAGGAGAGCCAACATTTTCTGCTGCCATATCAACGGATATGGTGCTAGATTGCAAATAATTTTTTTAGCAACAAAACTTTTTTTAGGAGTGCTGTTGTCAAAGTATATTATTGTCAGTTGCTTTTGTTATCTTACAAACACACACCCATTGTTAAATTAAACTTGTTTCTATTACCATAAATTTAATTACCGTGTGTTAACGTAAAAATTATACAAGTTTTGTAGTAATTTTTTTCATTGCGCTATATTAACGAATTAAAATGCAAGTTCATAATAAAAATTGAAAACATATGACATAATTAAAACCACCGCTTTTAAAGAATTCCATCATTTACTGTAGGTATACATGTAACATTTTCCTGTTGATAACGATCAGCTTGTGAAACAAGTCTGGTATCGTGTATATAAGTCCAGAATTTTGCATGATATTTTAGCTTGTCATTTTATAAAAATGTCAGATTACCTTGCAATTGTGTAATTGCATGTATAAATGTACACCTGCACGCCCCCTTTCAATTTAAATGACGTCTAAAACCTTAAAAATGCAATGTAATTATTGGGCAACGAAGTTCAGAAACTGGGGGGTTCTAACCCTCGCTAAAATGCACAAAAATTTGCAGATTTGCGCCAAACATGTTTAATATCTTTATTCAAGCCCGACGAAAATTTATCATTTTACTGCTATACAAACGGAAAACCCTAAAAAGTTATCACATATTTGTGTTTTTATAGTGAACAGCTGTTTTTTTACAAGCAGTGTTAACCAGCTTTTTTGTTTTAAATTTAAATTAGATCAAAGTAGTAACGTTTTCTGTTTTGATTAATTTCAGAATTTAAAATTTAGCTACTGCTGGCTCATGAACAGTTACGAACGTTCTTTCCAACATAAACATAAACAAACTATGATAACCACCAAAATTAATCGTTTTATATTGGAATATTTGATGGTTCATGTTTATTTATTTTATTTTTTGCTCAAAAACGGTAGGTTTTACGACAAAAACTAAGGAATAAAAAAAGTTTCTTGATAGATCAAGCTTTCAAACAAAATATTAATTGCAAAATTTTAATCCACCAAAAAATCTGATAAAACCCCTGTGGAGGTGGGAGATGATTGAAAATATTACTATTGGAAACCTTTTAATAAGTATAAAACATCTGCCAATTATCATTCTTCTACATTTATCCAAATATGAGAAATAAAATAAAAACCTAATTTTACCGCTCCCCTTTAGGGGGTGTAACTCCGAAAGGAGACGTCTAAGGAAAAAAAATTGTATAAAATACCCCCCTTCAATAAGGAATCACCTCCCGATTTTTTTTCGCAATATTTAAGAAACCCTGTACCTATAGAGAACAAATTTTCTACCCCTACGCCATTATTTCATCTGCAAATCTTTTTAAATAATGTTATTCGAACAGTACCTTTAGGTAAATCAAAATTTTCTATGATTTTTTATGTGTTTTTTTTTTTTAAACAAAAGCATTAATTTATTTATGTGAAATGCCGCCCCTTTTTTATATTATCTTTTATTATTCTTGTTGACAATGTTTTATTCAAGGCGATCACTCTTATTTGTGAATCATAAGTAGGGAATCTATAAAGAAAAAACTCCTAACCCTACCGCTGTTCATTACAAATACCATAGGTTTTGTAATGTTGGTTCATGTATTTGAATAGATTAACATTTAAGAGGTCACTTTGTGACGTGTCTTTTATTTATCTAACGAATTCCGATGCAATTACCGGGCATTGGTGCACCATTCATATTCAAATGCACCTACTTATTCGACGTACAAAGACTTTTCATATTATTTCACGCATTCGGCCAACTCACAAAAGAACTTTTCTTAGCCTTCCTTTGAAGATACGTTCGGAATATGACGACCGGTTTCGGATTTCATTCTTGTGTGTGATTTTTTACGTATCTGACGTGATCTCGTACAATGCATGTTGTCAGTTTTACATTAAAATAGGCCTCACAATGATAAAACGCTCACAATGGGTCGTGTTGTGTTTTATAGATAGCATTATTTGGTTTCGATCTCACATGAAAGGCAGGAATTTTAAGTAGCACTTATATTGAGCTGTAAAATAATAAAGTGTGCTTTGAAATAGATTACTTCCGTTTTTTATTGCGGTAGTTTAAACAAAAATCGTTAAATTTTGGAAATATAAACTATAACTTTGTATTTTATTAACAGAAAATCAAAAGTAAATTTAACATTGACATTTTTTGACGTTTTTTGGCACTTTTTTTGGCGTTTTTTGGCGTTTTTTGGCGTTTTTTGGCGTTTTTGGTCATTTGAGACATGAAATAGAAGAAAAGGGATGTGCCACAGTTACACAAAGATAGACACAGATAGAAAAACTGTTTCAAGAACTAGGAAAAATACCTTGACACCGAAAGGCTCTTGACCAGATTAAGAATACGTTCACATTAACTTCTCTATCAGTTACAGATAAATCTTTGGGAAATTGCAATGGCTCATAAGCGTTATGACAAATATTGACAAGAAATAAAATGAATGAAATATTCAACATACATAGCAATCTTACCAAGAAATAACTTATAGACGTTCAAACGCAGTATTGTCCTCGAGCAAACAGCTCTGTCACTTCTAGCATAATATATCAGTTCATTCACGTAATGTCCCAGGGCAAGTTCAGTGTTCTGTAAATATTTAGACACAATAACCCAGACGTTGATCGTTACATCAAGGGATGTGTCACGCAGTATGTTATGCAGTATCGTTTTTCCTAATAATTCTTTAAGAAAAAAATTCAAGTGGATTTGAGTGTTTACACAGCGTACTCGTTTCGGGGTGTCTTTGTCGGATATATGATTGACGCTTTTGTTAAAAGTCCACTTGAAAAAAACGGAGATAAGTCCAATAAATCAACCGTATTTAAGATAAAGTTTGTCCCTCAGGAATGTTGTGTGAGAAATTCAATCCTGAATTTTTTTGTAACAATTTGTAATATAAATTTTACAATACCTGGCCCAATTATGAACGTTATACGATAGAATATTTTTATCTAAGCTATTAAAAAAAAGTGCTAAAATGAAAAATGATTGCTGGCGCTTTAACACGTAATCCCACGGGTGCTTCATCGTTACAATCATTTATCAGTTTTGGTTTGTAACCTAAACTGACCACGCTAATGTTCCATGGTCTTAGTTAGTATGGCAGAAACATGAAATTAACAAATCTCTGCTTATTATTTACTCAGCCAAATTCTTGTTCTATAGAATCACACCTTTAAAATTTGTGCAATTTTCCTATTAGTTCACATTTTTAATGAGGAGAATAATTATAAATTAATTCTTACTACATTTAAATCAACATTAAACGCGTCAATATTAGATAAACGCAGTTCAAATTTGTTTGTTTAATCTTTTCACACACATTCACACGTATGTTAATAAGCCAAAATCCCATGATAATTTGAAAAGCAAATTTTATGTTGTGTATAACCATCTACCGTTAAAATGTTAGCAAATAACATTATTTCTTACCTGTTTTTAAACATTCCATGCCTTTAGATATACAAAGTGCTTTTTGCTTTTTGTGATCCTTCAAATAATAGCTATTCAAAACTAGAAATAAATTAAAAAAGCAGTGCGTTAATTTCTCATGGATGTTATTTATATTCCGTGCAGTTTTAGGTAAAATTTTGCATTACATGTACTTCGTTCCCGGGTTTGGAACCGAGTCTTCTTGATTTGTGTGACGTTTCGACCATTCTATGTTGGTCTTTATCAAACGACGGACGATAGCCGCGAAAGCCTGAAGAATAAAATATTACATGTACTGTCTGATTTAATGAACGACTCAACAAAGTCGTATCTAAAAATTGTTTGCTTCTATATTCTTCAAAAAGTTAAAATATTTTTGAAAACTTAAGGTTGCTTTAAATCCAAATACTTTCACTTCTTAAATCGCATTTAAATTTGAGTAATTATTAAATTTTTTTAGTAGCATGATTGCCATTTCTTCCACAAAAGCTTCAATTTTGAATTACCTTCTTTGTTAAAATAAAGTTGGCACTAGTAGATTGTGATCGATTAATAAATGATTGTTTTTATTTAATAACGTGTAATATAGTGCTAGACATTGACGAAACTAACAAAATTTAAATTCAAAGTGTACTGCAAGTAATACTTTGAATTCTTCCTCTACGCGTCCAACATTCGTATTCAAATTAAATTGCATCTTCACAGCTAATGACTGAAAACAAAACGCTAATGTCCTAACAATTAACATAAACAAAACGCGGTCGTTTATACCAACACATTCTCAGCACAGATATTAAAATAAGCAATTAACAGCGTTTGCCATTCAGGAGTCTCCATTTGCCAAGTTAAGTAACGATTATAATTAAACGAAGATAACTGCTTTTAGGCATAATTAGGCAGACGTTTCTTTTGCTAAATAAGGAATTTTGATTGAGTATTTCTTTAGGGAATCAACTAATGATAGATGGTGAGTAATCTGTTAAGGTTGGCACCCGCAATATTGCAAGGTCGTGTGTGTGTGAGCAAATTCAATGCACCTGAAAATACCTGTCTTATTCGTTAGTAAACTTGTTAGTTTATACTTGTTTATAGGTTAAACCAAGGCAAAGATGTGAAGGTATGTTCAGGCGTATTTGAACTTCACAAGATTGTTCTGTTTGAGACGTTTTGACTAATGTACTAATGTGCAGGACCTTTCAGAGTCAATGCGAGGCCCGGGATAACGTTTTTGAGACCCCTCAAAATTAAAAAAAATGAGGGAAAAATATAAAAGGTTAATGGTCATTCGATGATATATGTTATAAAACTGTTATTTCAACTACATAAATATTTTTTTTTTAACAGATCAAGTTAAAAATTGAGACCCCTAAAACTGTGAGGCCCGGGGCCCCTCTTGCCCCCCTCTGATAGGGCCTGCTAATATGACACGTTAATCAACAAAATGAATAGAAAATAATTAAAATTAATATTTTATAGGTAATAGGTACATGGCTTGAAAAACTAGTTTTTTTTGCTCAGTGGTCTAAAAATATACTATCATTAAATGATAGACTAGCAGGGTCGAAATAAAACAAAAGTCAGTTATTGTTTTTTCCATGGCAACGTTGATTTTTATCTTAGATTTCGCAATTCTTTAAGTTATTTCGCCTATTTTTGAAAATAGACCTATAAAATATTACATCATTGTAAAGAAAAAGAAATAATCTTCATATCTAAGTCATCACCTACTACAACTGCCATTAAAAAAAAAGAAGTTTTATGAATAAAAATTTGACTATCGCCATTTTATAGCAGACAAAATTTAGCACAATTTTATCCTTTGGTGTTTTTGTGTAGATATTAGCAACAATAGCCGAGATATTTGAGTTTCAAAATTTTTATCAATGTCATTTTTTTTTCGTTATATCACGCAAGCCATGGATTTTTTTAATAAATTAAGATCTTGTTTAAAACACCTAACCCTTGTCCCATTTAACCAACCTTGTATTTTCATTATTTGCGGAGATAGCAATAGTGCCACAAAAAAGTGAGACACCCTGTATATATTTTAAGCTTTACGCATTAACATACGTCTCTGTAATGCTATGCCTTTAAAACTAAATGAAAGTCCTGATAAAAACGCCCTAAATATATCTTGAAGAAATCATGAAATTTCTTTATTTATTTTTTGATGAAATACAGTTTTTGAAAGCGTTAAAGATGTATTTTGGAAATTTTTAGCTTTTTCTTATGTTATTTAGGTTTATTCCGTTGTCCAATTATTACGACACATCTTGTAAGAAAATTAAACCTCCTGCGTATCTCCTTGGATAAAATTGCAAGGATGTCAGTAACCTTACTTTTAGTTTTCTTCTTCCTTAGACGTTTCTCACGCTCAACCGTCACATGCATAATATCCGATGCAACTCAAGTATGCTAATACGAGATTAATAATTTTTAATACTCGTATTTATATTCAATTAACAATGCAACAATTATTACCGTTACCGGCAAATGTTATTGATTGGTATCCGGTAAAAGCGTGACGCTGGCGTCAATTACTCAAACAATTAAAGTAAAAATGATAACAGCTAACTGTTAGACCTTGTACGCGAAAGAAGCGTATCTGAGCTAATTCTATTTATAAATGTTAATTTATTTCTAGGACTGCAACTATATCATTTGTTTTATTTGTTGGTGTTACATAGTTTACACGATTGTGGAAAGCAGACAGTTACGTAACCACAGAAACAGTTAAGAAAAAGTTACTTGTACAAACAGTGCTTTTAAACTTATATTTTTGACCTAAATTGCGCATAAAGTTTTTCAGATTTTGAAAATAATTCAACACTTAAAAGGTTCCCTGCAAAATAATAAACAAATGTGCAAATGTATATTTTACTGGTCACTGCTTTATTGTTACTACGGCTATAAAGTCTGCCATTGGACAAGTGTGTTCCTATACCTTGAATTACTAGCACATCTAGAATCGTTGACCAATCTGGATTTGCTAAGTACATGCTTTGCACACTCGTTATGGCCCTGAAAATGCAGTTAGGTTAGATATTTTGCGAAAATGTTAGAATAAATCTTCGCAAAATTTCTGACCTCAAATGCTTTTCAGGGCTAGTTTAACTGGTTGAAATCGTTTTGTCTACAAACGACCCCATTACACATTGAAACCTTATTCCAAATTTCTTCGGGTCAGCTGTTAGATATATGCAAACACACAAATTATTTCTGCTTTTTGTGTACATAAAATTGTTTTTCCCAAGTTTAGCGGCATTAATGAACACTAACCGCTATTTTAATAGTAACCAACATATTCCTTATTCCAAAATAAGAGTGTTACTGTCCTCATGCATGGCCAATGAACATTATTCATTCAAATAATGACTTAAGTATGAAATGTTGGTAGCAATTCGTTCGGAAAATTCGACTCTCCAGGGCTTATACCACGGTTTAATTTATTTGATTGTTTTTTTAAGCAAACCGTAGTGATATCATGAGAATCCGACGTAGGCAGAACAAGCACATTAGAAACTCCGCTTAAGGAAATTTGTACTCGTATCCTAAATATAATTTATACCGGTTGGCAGTTTTGTTGATTAGTTTGCACCTTGATAATTAAATAAAGAAAACAAAGCTATAATTTCGGTGCCCTTTGTGTAATTGGCTAATTAATTTTTTTGTGATTTCTTAGGCGCACCTTTGAGTTGCACATTTTAAGTGATGACCACTTTAAATCGTTGTAAATTGCTTAATTAATTGTGTTGGCTTCGACCAATACACGTGTAAGCTTACACAAAGTCATCTCCAAACCGTTACTCTGCGTAAGATATTTTAATAATTTAAAATAGTTGTTTTATCAAAAGTTCTTCTTATTAGAGAAGTTTTGGAAGCTCAATTTTTTTTAATTAAATATAATTTTTAAATTAATTATACAATCTAGTGCGCAATTATGTAGCCGTTTTTTGAAAACCGTTTGTCCCCAGGGTGATGAGAGGGAGGGGATGATTCCTATTTGACTGAATTTGTTAGAGTTTTTAAAACAAAAAGAGTTTCATTTATATTGTTAAATTCTTAATTTTTCTAAAAGCATTCTATTACTTCATAATAGCGTTGGGTTATTTTATAAAGCATTTTAATTTATAAAATTACGTTTTGTTGACCTGTACAGCACCTAAATTTGATACACCATAGCAGTTCCGCACCCTGCAATTAAAATTTTCTGTTAAGCAAATGATTTTTGGTGATAAGTGATTTGTATGAAAAACATTTGAATGTTATGATTCACCACAATAAACTGCTTATCGTAGACAATCGAGCGACTCCCCAGCCATCTTTATTACCTTCCAAACTGTTAGTAAACAAGCGCTAGCGGTGTTTTTGATGTTTCAAAACTCAAACACATAATTCGTCCTGTCGTCTGAGAGTACTGCCAAATTAAACCAAATAAATTATAATCGTACTCGCACGTCACCAGCACGAATAATAGAATAAAAAGAGACGAAAAATATGGTCAACCATAAGCATGTTAATGAGGGAAAGGTAGTCGAGCGAGATGCAGGCGGTGAATCCTACGCAGGTTACGACGCGATTCAGACAAGTATTGACCTGCCGGTTAATACCGGTCGCGAACGTGGAGTCCTTTCTACAAGAATGTAGAATAAGGTGCATTCTTTTTCCGTCACGTCACAAAAACCGCCTTTAGAAATTAATATTTATTGTTCTTTGTCCGACTCGGTTGCGACATGTTGTATCACTTCTCGACGAGTTAAAGCGTGCATTTTGTGCTTATTACGAGATTAGATCGAGATAATGCGCGGAGAATTATGGGATTACTTGCACCTTAGCACATCTCAGGACAGCAAATTAATTAAAAAATAGTTGTAAGGATAACCAATTGAAAAAATCATGCTAAAAGTGTAAGAGTAGGTACATAGTACTTACAACAAAACTATAATCTGTCGCATCGCGCTATGACAAACTAACAGTAATTTTTTTTCTTAAGTTGGACATTCATAGATTTCTTTTGTTATTGCACGAATTCATTTGTTAAAGTTTGACAGTTAAATATGAACTCAAAATAATATATATGTCAATAAATAGCAAACACGTTTGAAAAACTGTAATTAAACAAATGGAACAACTGAGAAGACGATGATATTATGCTAAGGGAAAAAAAGTTTACTAATAAAGTATAATCCAATTTCTTTTTAAATGTCGACTTTACACCACCAAATTTAGTATAAGACAGTGCCAATTTGCCAAACCAAAGTCATTTCAGCTACCAGTTTTTCTATAGGAAAAATTTCTTTGTAAATAATTAAATACTTTGTTGTAGGTTTTTTTAAATGAAGCATCTCTTGTAAAAATGTTGGACCATTTTCAATGTTATGTATGTTATGTCAAAATTTACAAGTACTGTCAGAGTGGTGCGTCAGGGGTGTGGTTTAATCTATATTAAAGTAACGCTACTGGTCGCCGAAATTCGTCAAAAAATTATCAAGACCAAAATATTTAATTCCCTCTCCAAATTTATATTTTCGACCAATCACAAACTCAAATTTCTTACAATCGACCAATAAACGCATGAAAATCTGTCAATTGCGAAAAGGATATTATCAGCGTATGATTATGTTTATTGATCGTTTCTAGGAAATCTGAGTTTGTTATTGGTCGAAAACGCAAATTTGACAGGAGGATCAACATTTGACAGGGGAATGTAAAATTATTACCGTGTAATAATGCTCCTATTGGTAGTCTCTAGTTTGGAACATTTAAGATTAGTGATTGGTTGAAAACGCAAATTTGACAGGTGAAGGAAATTTTCAATGATTTCTCGCTAATGTTTGTCGAAAGTGTGTTTTAAACTTGCGTTAATGTACAAAAACTTGCACTGAGAAATGTTTAAGTATAGTATCGAAATTTACGTCGAAGCGTGATCTTCTTAACTGGCGTGAAATATTGCCGATTATTGCGAAATCAGTTTCACGTTTGTAAAAGTTAGCAGTGTGTGCAACTCGCCCAAGAATTTCTAAGCAAACATTAACATCTGATTCATATCATTCGATCATGTACCAGCAGCAAGGCGAAGTAATTGAGGCATGGCGTTACTTGCATATTTATGAAAAAATACCTCGAGGATCTGTTTAACAGATCTCGCTGTAATTAACGTGAAGTTTATTTATGTTTAGATGAAATCAAAGATTGGTAGCTGTGAGCATACAGGGCATGCATGCCAGTAAACATATTCCAGTACTGTGACTTTTTTACTTTAAGAGTAGAGCTTTGGTTTCGTACAAAAGATTTAGAGGGTAGCAAGTCGCAAGAGTAAAACTAAAAATAAAAAGAATCGAAAATGCAAAAAAAAATTAAACAGTGATCTAATTATGCACACCATACCTTGTCCTGATTTTATGTAAATGTACTAATATTTTTTCTGAGTAAAAAGCAGGTCATCTCAAAGCTAATTGCTTATAGATGACTTAATTATATGCATATTAGTCTCTGATATAATGCCGATTTAATCATCAAACAATCATCAACGCAAATAGCACTTCGCATCTTTTTTACAAGCAATTTCTAGTACGGCAAGAATAACTTCTGTTTACACAAAGCAAATACGCACGCATTTCAACGTCACGGACCATTCAGATAGTTTATGACAACCTTTTGTTCGGACACAATATGACTTTATCTACAGTTTCCCCGTAACGATCTTTTTTAGGTCTTTAGGTTAACCTAACGTTAGAAGTTTGGGTAGCGGCCGAGTATAATGAAGAAATGATTTGGCTCCGGGCAAGGTCATCGACAGGCTCAAACACGAAAGTTAAGATACGAAACCACGAAGGTATTTATTTTTCTTTTTACGAAAACAATTGGCAGCTCAATGATTTACTAACAACGAGCGCATGAATACAGAAATATTTTTATTGCGCGAATATTTAAGGAGGTAATCTTGGAGGTCGTTGTCGTAGGTGAATCTCAACCAAGAAAAGAAAGAGATGGAGGATAAACTGCTAACAGGATGTTGATACTGGTTTGGAATATGAGCGAGATAAAAATAGACAACACTCTATTGCTATACCAACGGTTTGTGTGCCAACCGACTATTGAAGTCTCCACATATTTGTAACCGACAGTGCATATCTTTCAATTATTCTAGCGTAGAAGCTTACTAAATGTTTAGAAACGTTGTTGAGGGAGTCGCAACAATCAAACGGCTCACATAAAACACGTTTTTTCAAAATTTTAAAGCCAGGTTCGTGTTGTGACCGACTGTTGAAGTCTACACAGATGCAATACATTTATTTTAATTATTCTTGCGTAGAATATTACTGAACGTTTGGAAGCAATGTATAGTGAACTAGATTAGTTATCCAGCTGATATTAAACCCTTTTTGTTCAATTTTAAAGCGGTTGGTGGTTATGTACTTACGCATAATTTACATGAATTTAATTTAATCGCAACGTACAAATGGCGACCCTTAAATAGGTATCTATTATTAATGTTGGTAACTTTAAAGCCCCGCGTAGCGACGAGTGCGTATTTCCACGAGTGCGTAATTGCTTTACAACTCGTGTTATGTAACTTACTTTTTCTACGATCACATAATACCTACTATTGTAAGTTTGTAATAGCCTATAGTTGGCGAAATTATGTGAAGTTTTGTATAATTTCATCAATATTTTTTGTAAAATAATGAAGAATATTTAGGTGGCCAATGTTGCAATTTATTGTAAACTGGGTATCTTTGGCTCATACTTAAAAAGTCAGCTTAAAATTGCGTCATTGCTAATTAAATTGGAACTAGTACAGCATTGACCCAGTATTGAAAACATATGACGTACCTCCATCAAAAAATCGTTCTAAAATAAATCTTTTGCTGATGTAACTGGAATGTCTTGTAATTAGAGGTGAGTTATGACTAATGGTAGGATAATAATTATTTTAGTTGTTTATTGAACATAAAGTAATAATATTTGACGTTACAATGGATAAAAATTCCATAATTAATATTGAGTTTTGGAAAAACGTGATAACGAAGTTTAAACTCAATAAAAATAATGCTAGCGATATTGGCCATAATGTTGAAGTATGGAACCATATTCAACTTCAGTATTTTTAACTCTATACAGATCTTAAATATCTTTTGGAAACTTTCTTTGAAGTACAGACGCGCCTGTCTGAGAGCAATTACTGCAATGAATTGCAACTTAACGACCCAACAAAATTTACTTTTCAAGTTATATTTACGGTGTACATAATATTGTGTAAGTGCAAATTTAATTTAGAACTTTTAGAAAACTATTTACTTGTGTTAATGTGTGTTCGATAACGTGTAATAAAACAATTATGGATTACGTTAAGGAAGTTTTATATATCGTCGAATAAATTGTAACGAATTTCTAATTAATATAACGGATGTTGCTGAATAAATTTTTGCTACATTTATAAGTTAGTGTGTACTTATTTCAGGTATATTAGAATTTTGTCGTTCTCATGCGTAGAGGATGCTGCAAAAAAGTCTATTACAGTTAGATAACATGCAAGAAAATGCATTCGCGTGCAAGTTTTAATGATTTTGTCGTCTTCATGACCTTGTGGGCGCAGAATTGCAGTCAAGTGTGGGATTTTTTTAAGTCAGGAATGCGCGTTTGGTATCTTAATTATTTTTCTCATACAGCTAGACGAAGCTCAATACACGGAAATGCTTTGTTTCGCTAATTTATTCACGAATTATCAGATGTAATCCCCGGTTTTGTTGAATTATATTTAAATACTGTTGTAAATTTTAAATTACAGTAACTCAAATAATAAGCGAAAAGTCGTTAAAAAGGTGCGGTTTAAGTTCGTTACTATACAAGGTTTTGACATGTGACGGGCCGTTGGATTACCGTACACAGAAAGAATTTCGCTGGCGTCTACAGACAACATCGCTCGTTTAACGAATCATTTTTTTCTTCCATGATTCGACGGTTGTGTTATTCCGTAACTCTGGTATTTTGTAACTTGATTGTCTGAGGAGGCGTTGGATACGCCGTGTTTTACATCCAATTATTTATGTAGTTTTGTTTGGCCGTTGCATCCTTACGACACGGCGATTATAAATTAAACATGGAAGTGAAATTTTTTATAAATTTGCAGTCAAAAATTGAGCAAATGCGGATATTAATTTACATTTCATAACGACGTGTTATCACGGTGGATTAATTCGGTTTTCTTGCGTCAGTTTGGTAGAGTTGCGTTTGCTAATTATTTTGATTGATATTTTTTTAATTTGCAACCGTGATCTGTAGAAAAGTTGTGAATTTATTTGAGTATTTGTAAACATATGCAATGAAGCGTGTTCATAACTTAGCATTTCATTCTTAAAAGCCATCCTTACGAACTTATGATAAAAAAATTAACATAATAAAAAAAATTAGTCTATTTTTTACATACAATGTTGTTAAGAACCTTTTTTTTCCCTGGAATTTAATTAATATTCTTATAAAATGATGAAAATTATTGGTGTTTAATGGTATCTACATCCTATGTACTTATGTAAAATTATAAATGTATATGTGGCCTATTTTCAATGCCCATACAGGAAAATTTATGTGTAATATTATATCGATATTTATATGAGTATTAAGGACAAAAAACCATGCAAAAAATGTCTTTAAAGTTTTTCTTTATCTTTTCGTTTAAGCTAGATATTTAACATTTTTGAAAATTGCTAACAATCGGTTTTTGGCTATATTTCGAAAATTAAAAAAGATATCAAAAATCTGTTTAAGGCAATAAATTTCTCTTGAAAAAAGGAAACTAGACTACGTACTTGGTTTTTTTCTATCTCTGATAATAACCGAGATACCTTGTATGGGCATCGAAAGTAGGTCACCCTGTATATAATTTTTACAATGCATTTGTACGTTTACTAAGCATACAAAAGAACTGCTTACAGAGTCAAACAACCTTATGTGGATTTTTTAACAGGCAAACTAATTTTCGACCTCTTTGTCTTTTATTTAAAGATTTTCGGGCGTGTTTGTCTTTCAAAAACTCTCACAAATCCAATTTTATAACACTGATATTATTTTAAGTCCAACTTCTGCGCTCATATCATTTTAATAAGGCACCCATCACATCAACATGACAATTTAATTCCTCAAATTTTTGTTTAAGCTGCTTATATTTAAGAAATGTAATAGCGCCAGATTTGTTACGATACTGATCTAGATATAACGAATAGAAGAGGTTAAAAAACTGCCATTCAGACATATTTTTTAGGGGAAATATTTCGTAACGTTTCGTTATATTTGATAGCGCAGTCTTTGTTGAGAAATATGCTGTAATTCTTCTGCTTGTGCTAGTAACAAATGTCGCAATACGCTTTTGAAAAACGTATATAGTTTTTTAAATTCTGGGATTAAATTTATTTTATGTAACACAAAAAAAATGCTAAAATTTAAATTTAAATTAATCAGACAAATATTTAATCGAAATTTCTACGAATTTACACTCTTGTATGTCCACAAGTCTCGTGCTTAAATCTAGAGTATTTATAAGTCGTAGATTTTAACACAAGATGTCAAATTGTTAAGTTCAATTGTTTTTGTATTCAACACAACGCCGTGGCTTCGTGTGCGTCTTGTTACGTCTCGGTTGGATTCTACTTTTTAAATCAAATTACAACGTATTGTAGTTTTTTTTTTCGAAGAATTCTAAACAAGGTACAGATTGTTATAAGTACATATTTTTTTCATGTTATTGGACACAAATTTTACTTAATATTCTCCATCGTGATTTTTTCTATTAGCGACTCGTGCTTCTAAACAATTGAAAGTAAGAGAGGCACGTGTTGATAATAAACATTTTTGATACATACTTGGAACTTTGTTTCTTGTTATTGTTTGGTACATCGACTTTTAAAAGACTCCTAAAAATTTGGATTCGAAGGATGAAAGTGTGATATAAAAAATGTTTTTGCTTTATCCTTTTATTTTGGGAAATAATAAATAATGCGCTAGCCTTGTTTTTAAAGTTGATTAAAATTACAGAGCTTCCGAAAAATAAAATCAAGTTATTTATAATTTGAAGTTTATTACAAAATTTATTGTACATTTTTTTACGATAATTTTACCAATTCCTCAAAATTAAAACTGATAATCTTTAAATTTTGCTTGCTGCTAAACAATTTGTTTTAAATATACCAATAAATATAAACATTATACTATTAATGTTGAAAGAAGGAAGTCTGTCTAACGGTTATCCAAACCTGAACAGCAAAATTAATTTTCTATTAAAATTCGTAAACAACTTTTTGCGTCTACCATTTGCTCTAAATTACGTTAAATTATGATTTTTATTGCTAAAATTTTAGCATCCTCGTTTTAATTTATATTTCCTCATTAAAAAATATTTAAATTATTAAAATATTTGTTTCGCTACCAGATGAAAGCCATGTAGCTAGCTCAAGTCAAATACGTTTAAATGTGTCGGTGGCCACATAAATGAAAAACTAAACACATTTTGTTGAAAATATGATTGTTATGTACAATAAAACATACAGGGTCGAACGGAAGTGTTAAATAAATGTTCTTAAATCGCGCCTTTTTACAAAAAGAATCTTTATAGAACAATTTTAGTGAAGAATAAATGTTTTAGAATCGCGCCTTTTTACAAAAAGAATCTTTATAAAACAATTTTAGTGAAGAAACTCTGTATTATACGTTTTGAGGGCTCAGAAACATTTTTATTGTATATTTAGGAACACTACATCGACCTTTTTTTCTGGTTTTATTATAAGTTTTAAGATTTGACCAATGTCTTTGATCATTTAACAGAAATTGTGTGTGAGAATTTCGAATAATTGTTTTATACTTTCGCTCGATCCGGTACAAAATTAACTGTACATTTTATTGTGCATGTATTACATTACAACGAGCAACTTTGCAGAGTTCTATCTTCGTTGTAACTTGCGAATGTTGTTTATGTAATGTGATGAAACAGGCCATGCTCTGTTGAGACTCGTTGCAACTTGCAAATAGCTTGTCCTCGATTAGTCGTGTTTTGTTTTAACTCGTTTTGATACGTTTGGAATAACTGTACTTTTTTATGATACACAAAATTTTATTTAGTTTGGCGGTCTTGGTTAAAATAGCTTGGCGTACGTTGCGCATTTCGTCAGCAAACGATGTTGCTTGGTTTTTAATATTTCAATTTTGTTTTAGATTTTTGCATTAGGTTTCATTATGTATCTTGCGTTTGTTCAGATCACAATTTTCAACCCTGAAAATGATATTTCTTGCTAAGGTTACAAAAACAAATCGACGTAAACTTGGTAGTTTATTATTATAAATAAGCTAATTAAAAATAAATTTTGATTGGTTAGGGTATGTGTTTATTAATAAAAATCACTCATCTGTTTTTTTTTCTCTTCAAATATATGCGTCAGAACTGAAAAACTCCTATCTTTTAACACAACGAAACAATTGAACAAAACAAGCAAAAATGCAATATTTTATCTAAGGTATCTATTAGTTATCGAGTGTTATGATCAAAATTCATTTGTCCCTTATTTATCCCCACCACCACTCCTTACCGCATCGCATCAAACAGCTGTTCGTGAGAATGGAGGGGAAAGGCCGGTAGAAGGACGATTGAGAACAGAATGAGAATATCATCATGTAAACAGTTCTGTTTCAGACTTGCTAGAAAGCGGTTGATGCTTGTAAAGTCGTGAAAGAAATTTTTTTTTCGTACGTGCAAAATATATTAGTGATAAAAACTTTACCTTTGTGGACTAAATATTTTTTTAAGTGGCGGTTTTAAAATTTAAAAAAATGGTTCGAAGTTTAACTCAGTGGACGAAAACGCTCAGTTTTCCCTCGAGGATTTCCCCCAATAAACAATCGAAAGAGAGTGTGATAAACGTCCATCCAGTGAGCCCCACAATTACCCCCTCGCTCAGCAATAATTCACTTTCTCCACCCTGTTTAAAAAACAATGAAATCAATTCCATGATGAATGAGTCATCACTACCCGAAGTCACCCAAGTAAGTTTTTTTTTCAACATACATGCACCCCTTTTCAACCCCCCAGTGTTGAATCCAAAACACGCAACCTCCAACTCGATTCAAATTAAACTTTCTGTTTAATTAATTAACGTGTTAACCAATTTTATGGGTGTTATAACGTGTAATTAAATTTCAGAAACATTTAATTGTGTTTAACTAGAGGTCAATTTGACGAACTCACTGTTCTTGTTTGTAAAAAATAACACAATTACGGCGTTGTGCAATAATGAATACAAAATGCCTTATTAGGTGTGCTAACAATGTTATTATAATTAATGGTGAAAGGATAACAAATAATAACGAGGAGATTAAGAAACTTTTTTGAATAATTTTTCAATAAAAATATTACAAGTGCTCGTTATGATACGAAAAGTCGTTAGAATGTATATGAAACTGGTAACGTTAACTGTAATAATATTACAATGTTGTTTGTGTAAAATAACGTTTATTAATTAATAACGTGAAGTAAACAGCAGGAATATACCAGAAAAGGAATTTTTCTGTCAATATTTATTGTAAAATTCAAGTTAAGTATGCAAATGATTAATACAGTTTATTAATAAGGCCTTGCAATACTAAACTAATTTAGATATTGATCTAAACAAATTCATTATTAATTATGGTTTAATTATTAATACTTTCATTTTTATTTATTAAACAAACAGTTCAAATATTTACTAGTGCAGTTTGCTATGAATTGAAGCCTAATAATAATATTCCAGCGTGTAAACTCAGACAACAAAATTTTTGAACTCTTTATTGGGTAGATTTCAAAACTCGCTGGTTTTGGCTCACATTTCGTCCAAATTTTGTTTTGTTCCTCTGGCATTATTAAAGACAGATCAACTGCTTCATCCGTTAGTAGGTGAAACTAAATTCGCGATTATTATTTCACCGGAAGAAAATATCTTTACGAAAAATTCTAAGATTAATGAGGAGTCCCTTAAACAAAACAAAAAACTGGTAACCAATGATCTGGATAAATTCTACAGTAATGGCTGGATTTTGCACGCCACATCTAGTTCTAGCCTCGAGGCACCTATTTACTAGTTATATAGCATCAAATCCATGCAATACACTACCATTTTATAATAATATATTAAACTGATATCGAAATCAAGATTGCAATTTCCTCATTCGCTTCAGTAATGCAAGATCTGTATATACCACCAATTACGTGGTCTCTAGCAAATAATGCACCTGGGAATTTGTTTATCATAATAATTAAACCACAGTTTACCAATAAAATGCTATATCCGCTGTGATACGTGTGCTCGTGTATCTTAATTAATTAATACGAAGATAATACTAGCGATTTCTTCCCAATATTGTTAACGTTTTTGCACGCTATATGTAAAGCAACGTAACAAGTTATTTTTTCAGCTTTAACAAACTGCTTCGCCATTGTTGAAATTATGTAATAATACTTGAGAATTGAAGCAAAATGAAAATTATTCTCGGCAATTACCCATTCATCATTTTATTTATGCGCGAACCAGGACCGTTAGGGGCACGTTTAATTGTTAAAAACTTTTGTTGAAGCCGCGTTTTCCTGGTGAAAAATGTAAAAAATTCAGACTGATTATCTATGCTCACTTAAGTGCAAATATTTCTCACAGTATAATAAGTCATTTTTCGTCAAATTTTCAACGCTATTAAATATTGTTGGTTTTTACGACTACGTTTATATTGTTTACAGTTAGTATTTTTATTATTTACCAAGTCATTGTATACTGGGTGGGGTAGATATCTCAGATCTCACTGTAGTCTTGTTATTTTCTCAATGGTTTTTGCAGTGTTATGAGTTGTCTTGGAGAAAACACACAGAACTTCGATTTTTTTTTTGTTGCTGATCACCTTCCTAATGCCTTCTTTTTCTAAAAGTTTGATAATAATGCGTTGCTCCACCATTCAATAAACAAAAGTTACAGACATAGTATTTGCAACTGTCAAAGTAACATATTAACTAATAAGTTGTAAATATGTAGTATAAGCTCACAGCCAAACTTTACATTAGTTCAGTGGTTTCCAACCTTTTTGTACCTCTGTCCCCCTTTGCAATAATCTCGCGCCCCCCTAGGGGTGCGCTCCGCACCACTGCATTAGTTGGTTTTTAAATTTTCCAATAAAATTGGCATTTATGGAAGTATTCCAGGATAAATTTAAGCTCTCTCAGTATGCATTTTAATATTTATAAATAAATATTGTAGGGTAGTCAACTTTGCAGCGTTGATAATGCCTATGACTTCGAGTTATTTTCAATTTGTCCGATACAGCACGTACCACGAGTAATCTGTGATTTAAATCACGCATACAACGTATGTAGGTACGTAATTTCTGTATCTAATCTCGACTTTAGATGTCCTATAAATATTTTGTTTATCAAGCGTTAAATGTTTATGCTCGCGTTCGTATCTAATCTAAAATTGTTGCGGATACAAACGCCGTAGTAAAACATTATTTGTAATATCTCGTTCATTAGCACGTGATTTAAATGGACGATTTTTAAGTAACCTCGAATAACCGCAGTGTCTATTCGCGGGAAACCGCAAGTGAGAGATCCAATTTGATACTCATGAGCAATTTTTTTTATACGTGTACCGGTTGTAAGTGAAACTAGCGCCACTCTTTTTTTTAAAATTGCCTTTTAATTAACTCGCCTTGGTTACAGTCTCAATTTTCTTCCGTATTTTTCAGAGCCGTTCAACTGTAAACTGTAATTCATTCTCAAGTGAATTTTTTCTAATTTAGTCTAAGTGGGAAGTATTAGTTTGTCCTTCCCCAACTATTAATCCTTTTTAACTAATAATTCTAAACATGCTGTCCTTTAAACATAAGGTTCACCCTTCTACAAAATCATTGCCCAAGTACCTTGCTTCAGTTGATTAAAAGTAACCCCATTTTCCTTTAATAAATACAGTGTAAAGTATAGCACAAAAAATACTTCATCTTTATTTAAAATTCCAGGAAGATGATACACTTTTGTTAATTTTTTTTTATAATTTAGAATTTAGTATTTTAAAGCATTTGTAATTAATCCAAAATTTCTTTAGCATAACACTTTATGTATAACCAAAATAAAATATAATTGTTCTATGATCTTGAGAGAAATTAATTTAGCACGTGCGCACAGCCATTAACTGACTTACGATCCGTAATAACACATAACAACTAAATAGTGTACCATAATAGTATAAACAAAATGGTATTCCATAAAGGAAATTACACCGTTTTCGTGTAATTAAAAGATTACATATCGACTGCCCGAAAGGGCCATCAGTAATGTCAACAAGGTCGTATTTACCTCGTAAATTAATTGAGATTTTCACGTGTCGTCACGCGAATCAGATTTATTACGAAGCATTGCATATTAACAAGATTAAAATTGAGGAAAGTGGACGGTTGTGTTGGCCATGAAAACCGCAATTTCATTAACAGCTTATCAGTGGAAATTCTCCGACGTAATTACGCGTTAAAGAGACAAGTTTAATCAGTTCTGTTTAGAATATTTTGACCGCCGTGGTAATTCCGAAAACCAGAAGGGCTACGAAGTCAGTTAATGGGCAAAGATATGCAGAATTTTGAGTTGCTTCTAAATCTATTTTTAAAATTCAGGTGGCTCTTTTTCATTATTTTTTTTTTGGAACAGCTTACTTGTGTGAAATTTGAAAATAGATTTAAAATCAACACAATATTCTGCACACTTTTGCTAAGTTCTTTATGAAATTCTCATGTTGTTCGAGTTATTTTGAATCGATTTTATACGAAGAAAAATATTCTTTACTAAAAGTCTGTCAACTCTATGACTTAGATAAAGATTTAACGCAAATTTATTTACTAACGAGGCTCTTTTTCTAGATTATCAGTCAAAAACCTTATCTAACCTGAATTTACCTTGCTGACTTGACAAATTACAAATATTGCGTACACACAAAATGTTGACTTTTCTATTTAAATAAAATTTGGCGACGAATCGTAAAATTTCTAGTCGAGTCAGCGATGAAAGCAGATTACCTTAGGCGTTACATCACTAAGCATATAAATAATATATCAATAACCATCGTAAACCCCACATTTGTTGAAAGCCTAATCACTTCGTGGGAGAATCCTTTTAAAAATTAAGATTGTGGGCTATGAAATCTTTAAAAAGACGACGATGTATTACATAAATAAGTAGGATTCGTTGTGATACGTTTGCAAAACGTTGGACGTATAAAGAAAGATTGGAATAGCTTGTATTACATTTTCATTGCTAGTTTCAATCGTTTATAAGTGTTTAAAAGTACTTATAAATTATTTGCGATGGGTGTATTATCATGTAGTGTGTGTTATATAATATCATATCGACCTACAAACCTATTTAAAACCCAAACAAATATTATAATATGCTTTTAGTGGTTAATTTGAATCGCCGAATTTAAAGGTTTGATTTTTTCATGTGCGTAGAATTAATAATGTTTTCGATAACAGATAATGAATATGTCAAAAACGTAAACACTCTTTGTTGTGCAAGATAACAATAAAAGTCAACAACAGCAGCAGTTGTTGTCTATGTGCTTATGGATATTATTTCATAATTATCACGCATGTTAGATATTTCAATGAAATCTTTTTGGTTTACAAAAGTATTTTAACCCCCGGATATGATCTCAAAATACAAAGAAAGATACGATAAAGCCAGGAATTCGAAATTGTGGTCAAAACCGCACAAAGGCGAACAGATAATGGTGCTTTAGCAGAAACCGTTTTGAGTTAGTATCTCTTTTAAAACGCCAATAAAGTAAATCTTTTGAAATACCGATAAAGTGCTCTGTAAAAAATGCGAAATAAAATAAAATATAAATCAGTTGACAAAGCAAGGAATTGCTGAGTCAAGTTCAGTGAACGGCAGTTAAAAAATTGCAATATAGACCGACCATTCATTTAAACCGCATATATTGCAAAGTTTATTTGTAATGAAAAGGCGCGGATAATGTGGTTAAATAAGTGAATGAACATCAATAACAATGAATTTAAAAAAGTAAACGAAAAATAAAAGAGATTCAATGATTTTATAGTTAAGTTCTGATGAACAATGAGCAAGATTATTTAAAAAAAACAATTATTTCAACAATTATTTTCGATAATTCAAAATTCAAATAAAATAATGTTTTAATAAATTTAATTTTTATTATTCTGGGTTAATTTCAAATCTGTTGTCTTCCAAAAATGATCGAATAACCATAATTTTATTTATTTTTTTGTTATATATTTTTAGGGATGAATTAAACATTATAGGCACTTTTTACGATTTTTTTTTTGTATTTTCATATACTTTAAGTTTTTTGGTATTATAGATAGTCAACCTTTATTTGTATTGGGCACCATATTAAATATTGTTACCTATACTTTGAAAATATAATCGCTAATATCAATTGGTTTCTAGAATTTTAACTAAAACTAGAAAACAAAAACCAACATTTAACATTAAAATTTAAATAATCAGTAATATGAAAGTACCCATTTCGTAAAATTAGTCCAAGAAAAAGAGAGATAAATTAGTAAAAATTAAAAATATTTATTAGTTTAAATAAAAATCACTGATCTAAAAAAGATGAATGAATTGCTAAAATAATTCAAGCATTAATCAACAAAATAGAATAGTGTTTTTTTGTGACTTTGAGTCATCTGGATTCTAAAAATGCATTTAAAGCTGTCAAAATTTTACATACTTAAGCTATTATATTTTTCGATTGTCAATTTATTTTGGACTGGTTCTATGATAAGATAAAACTTTTATTAAATCTATTGTAAATTTAATAAATATTGTTGTACATGCGTTACGAAATATTTTATTTTGTATTGGCAGTTTGAAAAATTAACTCTTACACTGAAATCGAACGTCGATTCTTACAGAGGTCCAAATTCCATAATAATTTAGGGTTGTAAAATGATTTATCTTTATTATTAGGAGAATAAAGTGGTGGGTGTATAAAGGAAGATAATCTACAGCGCACACTTAAACCGTAACTTAGAATACATCCTCATACCCACAAATTAAATGTTTATAACGACAATCGCATTTAAATTGTATTGATACGGACGTTCCCACACTGCACTTTATTACAAGTTGTTAGAATAAATACGAGTTTCAGAAACACTAAAAGTTATCTCCCGAACGAGTTTAACATCTCAAATCTCGGCTGAACTGTGCAATTCCAAAGGTTTGTGATTCGTGATCAAAAGCCACACTTGAAGGATGCGAAAGAAAAGTGGTGCAAAAATCGCTACTCACGTTTTGTGGGAGTAGGTATATACTTTAACAAAAAAACAATTCGTGGTCGAAATCATGCTTCAACTTTTATATATACGGTCCTTGGCCGTATTGGACCGTTTTTTTGTCTCTTGCTGTAGCTTAGCTACGTTATAATTTTTGGTGAAAGAGTTCAAAGCAGTTTTTTGTTGATTTGTTGGTAATTTCAGGCATCAATTAGTAATTTTTTGTGTGTGTTCAGGATGTTTTAAGGTATTTCCCAATATAATTCGTAAGGTTCTTGACAAATTTGCTTTAATATTTAATATTTGGCAACGTCCGCTACTTAGTGGAATTTGTTTCGTGCATGGTTTTGCAAATTCCGAAAATAATAATTAATTAATTATTTTTATACCGGTACAATAATAGTTCTCCCAAGATACAACTATACCGGGTGTAAATGAAGTGTTTTTTCTTTAGTTTTGATTTTAGATAAATGAAATTTTAAACATATGAACTAAAATAGTGCAGTGTATCCAAAATCTTTCCAAAAATGTAAAAATATGCAGGGCGGTCCATTTAAAATAACAAAGTTGGGGTCATTTCCGGCGAAACCGGAAGTGAAACAATTGTGTGCATGTGCTCAAAAAGCCCGGTTTTTTGCACATATCACATGTTTAAAAGTTCATTTATCTAAAACCAAAACTAAAGAAAATAATTGGGGTGTACCACACTTCATTTCAACCCGGTATGTGTCCTGGGTTGTTCCTATTTTTGCCAAGAAAGGGTTAACAAAGTACTTTATAAATATGTCCAGATTAAAATTACGCCATTTCTTTAAATTGACATACACTTTTGGGTTTTGTTAATTTGTTTTTAACTCACAGATAAACTTATTCATGAAAATTGTCCACGATATTAAATCAGGTGTAATTATTTCGCTGGTAATTTGACTAAATTTGCTACTCGCTTGCAAATACATGTCCACAAATGAGACAGGATAAACCTTTTGGGTTTTGTATGTAATTAAATATTTTAGCGGTTAAAATTAACCAAAGCCACACAACCGGAAATCTATTTTCCTTTTCATAAATGAATATCTTGGTATGAATATTTCTTTTTAAAGGAAATAAACTGTAATTTTTGTATTAAAATATCAGCCGCTAATATTAGAAACTTTTTTCTGAGCGTTTTATGTAAGGAATAGGAAGAGACACAACATAGCCAAAACTTTTTTTATTTCTATAAGGCAGCGCTTCAAATTCAGTTGTTTAACGGCCATGGCATTGGTACAGCGCGTCAAACGTACCGTGTTATTAGGAACAAGTGCTCTAAAAGCAACAATAAAACTAATTAAAGCTAATACCTAATTCATAAGGTAGTATCGTGAAGTTGAGGGCAAAAAAAAACCTTTCAGCGCGTTTATTCTTCTGTATATAACAATAAATTCTTTATTCTGACGACGTGCTTTTCAACGTCATGGAACGTTGATGACGGAAACACTACGATACGCCCTGAATCTTCAACAAGAAATTGTAAATGTGCGTTTTAAAAGCTTTAAACAAATTTGTAAAATTACCTTATGGGTTTTGAGTTTCTTCTTACTGTTTTTTTTTGCGCAGCTTGGACTTAAAAAATATGGTCTCTTTGCACTTCGCACTTTGGCCAAAACATGAGAATACAATTTAAAAACATTGAAATTTGGAAAATTTTATTTTACAAAACTCTTATGCCTCTTTCTCTATTCTTAGCACATCTAAATCATTTGAACATAATTCGTTAAAAAATTAAATTACGCTGGCAGGTGTACAAGTTTCCGTTATAAACTAATCCCTGTTTATGGTTAATCAATATTAACCAAAATGATTTATCTCTCAGAATAAAAAAGTTATTAAAAATCGACAGTGTTTAAAATTTTTCGTCGGTTGATTAACTTTTCAAATAAAACTCGGTAGGTAATTGTTCGAGAGGAGCTATTAAATTTTTCGTACATTATTATTGGTAAAAAAAAATATCGTTATGTAAAAATAAAAATTATTGTTTCCGTTGGAAACAATCGTAATTAGACGCTAATAAATTATCATTTCCGTCGAAAACAATAAACAGGCTTTTCAATAACCGGAAATTATAACATTACTGTCTTACCTAATAGTGAGCTAAGTTTGTTGTTTGTCTGGAACGAAGTGTTCAAAGTCTTGTAGATACATTTTTTAATTATAAAATAATCAGGTGTTAGCTTTAGTTAATTACAATATTGGTAAACTAAAGGGGGAATATTGTAAATGTTACAAAAATTGCTACTTTAAAATTTGTGAGCGTCCAGGTGCATTCAAAGATTTCCTGGTGCAATTATGTTATACAATTTTTTATAGCCCAAAGTGTAATTTACGATGGTGCCAACAACCTTTTTCAAAATATTGTAAAACTAAATGATAGGCAACATTTACAAATTACTTTTAAACAACAAAAATTATACACATCGTTTATGGGCACGCTTACGTAATAAAACATTTTCTGTTTATATTCACGCGCAAATATATAGGTACTTTTAATATTAAAATAACGTTGGCATTTAAATATTATTAGGTTATTACCATCAATAAATGCCCAAGTGATGATTGCAACTATTAACCATGTCCTTGTGTCTTGTAAAATATTATTGCTTCGGTTGTATAAAGTCTTAAAGTTAAATTTTATTGTTTACAGAGCCATATGGTCTCTAAATGTTAACGGGGTGTATTTTAGTATTATTTCAATTCAATTACGTTATGAAACAACGCCTGAAACAATTATGTAATTTTCCGTTGACATTTACATAATGAAAAGTCCAAGTAAGAGTACTTTTGCAATAGATTTTTTTAACATAACTTAATTTAAACAAATTGAAATTGTTGTTAAACCCAAAATGGTTTTCAAGTCAAGTGACATGTACAATAAACTGTAATTATCTTCAAAACTACACCTTTTAACGTAAATGGCCATTTCTCAAAAAATAAAATCCACTATCTTCATAAACAGTTTCATATTTTTAGCCACAAATAAATGTTTGCATTTGCACCCTCAGGGCAACCACCTCAAGTCAGCACCTGCTAATTTCAGTTGGTTATCATAATTGAATAATAATAAATACCCACCTTCTAGATTTCATGTTGCATGCTTCTAATACAAACAAATCAAGCTATTCGCGATCAATTTAACACAACATGCAAGTGAGTAATTGAAATTCTTACGCATGAAATGCGTGAACACACGTAGGATGGCTCTAAATTAATTAATTATTTGTATATTCTTAATGAATTAAGTTGGTAATTATCAGGTTCTTAACCCACGTCTAGTTTGTGTTCATCACCGAGACTGTAAAGTCTACATAGTTATGAATTTTGTTTACGCTGGTTATTTCGACCAAAAAGTAGGCAGCTGTATTTCCAATTCAGGTATTCTACATACTTAGCTTGGCACACCTGTAGCAGGTGATCTCCAGAGGTCCAAAGCTATTTAGTTCTGAGGACGTGATTTCAGTGAGGAGATTTTTAGAAGTAAATAGTCTAGTGGTAAATTCAACCAACCCCTACAGTCTGCAGATTTTAAAAGAAATTTTTGAACAAATAAATCACAAAAGTTGCCATCTCGTTTAGTGCACATAAGCATACATTATTTGTTGAAAAAAAGATATAATATTTTCGACATTAATTTAAGTTTCTATTTATTGGAGTGCGGAGTTATCTGTTTTTCTTTCATTTTTTATGTCGTTGTGGCGTTTTATTCTTGAGTAAATACACAGAAAAAAATCTACTAATCTGTGACAGTGTGTACCAATCATTATTAAAGAAAAACACAATTAATAAGATCATTTAAGTAGGTTTAAATAATTAATGATCAATGATCTGATTGTGAATATAAATATTGAATGAAATTTAACTTTTTTAACGATGAATTTGGGCTGGGATTCTTAGAGCAGTTTTGACACTCTCGTCTCAGGAGCATTCTTAGTTATTTTTTATTTGGATAAATTAGAAATCTGACTAAGAGAGTAGTCTTGGAACTGATCTAGTAGTTAGACAAAAATTCCTCCATTAAAGGAGAAGATGTGTGATTTTTAAATAAACTTTAACACATAAAGTAACATGTAAATAATTAAAGCATTTATCAAGACAAGCAATTTTTGTTTACAAACAAAATTGCGTATAACAAATGTCACTAAATCAATGAAACTTTGACGGTTTATTTTTTGTTTTTAAATCCATAAATCAGCTTCTACATTTCTGCAATAGTATCCTGGATGTTTGTAGCATTGTAGCACAAAGAAAAATTCCTTTAGTGTGTTTTAAATGCTTCTACGGTTTTTTTATATGGTGTTTATTTCATCACACGATTAAAATGAACCATTTTATCATCACGTCTAAACGATTTACAACGCTTTGCAATACTTTTACTACTTTTATCAAGTTTCACCTTAGAAAACGTTGTTTTTCTATCTGTAAAGTGGTCACGATTGTCCTTAATTCACTTGAAATTTTTTGATAAACATATCGCATAACTGTAAATGAACGGTAGTTGAAAGAGAGTCGGTCCAATATTCGACAGATGAAATCGCGGATTGCTCTGTCGTGGGATGATGTCATGTACCATAGCTGCCAGCCAACAACCTGGCGAATTTTTTATTAGCAGGTGTGCGGCATTCTGAATCTCAAATCGTGGGTTCAGACAAGGAAATGTGCTTTAATCTGTTACGGTGATACATAATACTATTAAAAAAATTGGGGTACTGTTAAATTACGATAAGTAATCCAAAAACTAAATTTCTAAAAAAAATTGCCTTTGAAGTTCATTAAATTTGATGGTAAATGAATAGAATTTAATCTATTTTAACATTGATTTAACCATTTTCTTGGTTATGTCTGTGAGTGTAGGGGTGTGACGTGCTAAGGATTAAAAAAATTGCATATTGTGTTGAACAACCTTTATACCATTGAAAGAATTATACATACCCCCTTTTTATTGATATTTTATTTAATAACTGAGATACGATGTGGTAAAATTTTTAACTGTTATTCATAATTAAAGAAATAATCTTTTTTTATTTATGCTAAGTTCTATGACAAATTTTAAATTACCAAATTATAAATAAATCAAAATGTTGTAAATATTTTTAAGTACATTTAAAAATTGTTCGCAAAAAGTTCTTTTAAAATGCTTTAAAGTCATTCTTATGAAAATGTCAACTAATTTTACCCCTTTAGCGTTGATATAAAAAAATCAGGAATTGTTAATTGATTTTTATTACTATTATGGAAGCTTATGCTTATTAAAAAGCACAAAAACTACTTTGAGTATGTTTGTTTCTTGTATAAAGTGATTAAAATCAAATTTTCGCCTCCGTATACCGGTATGCACTGAAAATTTAACAGTCTCTGTGCATATTTCTTACCTTTATTATTATTTTACAACAGAGATCGTTGCTTAACTAAAGAACCTGGAATTAGATACAGTTAAGGCCAGTTCAAGGTGGCATTATTTTTAATTTTACGCTATGCATTGCACGCAAAAGAATCTTATTTAAGTTACAGAACGGCCGAGTTCCCATCCCACGACTTGCAGCGGTGTTTTGTGATTTGAGCACAAGCTCGACAGGTTTATATGGAGAAAATTTACGACACTTGTCATTTTTTTAAAGATCTAAATGGGCTACTTGTGGGGTAATGGAATGAGTCATAGATACCCTTAAATTTTAAGGATACGCTTGTCGGTTTCTTATGAAGTTTGTTAGTATTTCGCTGGCACAGATGTTTGACTACATTTGTGATGTGTTTAACGTTCTCTTTTCGATGGTGTTGTTGCACCAGTTGTCACCTTTAACTTGGTTGTAACAGCTTTACTCTAGTAGTTACGCCTTGACTTTTTGAAAATCGTGCATGTACTTCTTTGTGCAACCAAATATTTATCAAATCTGTTATGAAATGTATTAAATTAGGTCTATTGTTGCTTGGATAAACAGGCTCTTTCAATTTCGAAAGCTTATAATTCATATAAGAGTTGGTACACAGATTTGCATTCGATAAATGTATTTAATTTTCTGCTGATTAGGAGTTTCTAAACAGACTTAAGATATTTCGAGTTGTTTTCATGACGATTTATAAAAATAGATAGGGCAAGTGATATCTCATTAGAAGGAGGATTAAAAGCACATTTAACTTTTTCAAAACCAACATTTTCATATTTTTTGCTACAACTTCTAAAGTACAAGGAATTTTGTACTTTAAAAATTGATCTTAGCTCCTCTCGTACTTAAGAATTCTTCATCTAATTTAAGCAAAGCTGTATCTCTTATAAAAACGCGATTATTTTGCTGGAAATGCTATCTGGAACACCCTGTATAAATACAATAAAATAAAAAAGACGGGTAATTTTTAATTGTTAATAATTTTTCATTCGTATAACGTAAATGCTTTGATTTTATTTTGTAAATTTCATGTTTGCAAACAGTGGAATTTCACTTAATAGTTACAATTGTCGACATTTGCTTCATTGAGGAAATAAGTAGCCCATCCGTATCGTGTTGTAGAAAATGTGGGTCGTTTAGCAGTTCCTCTACGGAGACGGTGCAGACTAAAAAACTTCAAAGTATAAGTTAGCACCTAGATATGAATCAAATAAACACCTTATTAATCCAGATTCATAATTAATCTGAAGCTGCTCTCGACTCCATACAAAGGAAAACGCGTGCCTGCAAATAACATGTTATGGAAACTTCGGTTTTGTTAATTTTATGTTTTAATCCCGTCGTCTACTTGTAACACTGCAGAGTTTGTATACACATGTGTACATTAAACGTCGTTCTGTTACAAAGTGTGTAACGTAGCATCAACAGATCAGCTTTCACATTCAACAAATTCTTGAGATTAGCTGTACGAGATATAATTTTGCTACCGTCAGCTACATGTAAATTCCTTATTTATAAATCATTTTTCTGTACTGTGACAAGAAATAATTACACGAATAAAATAAATAAGTAATTTAGGTTGATATTAGCATGCACAAACTTACGTTTTGCTATTATTTTTTTACCGCGTTGTTACTTTTCAGACTAGTTTCACGGCGCCATGCTACTTCGCCGATCTAAACATTACATATCATCAAAAGTTTTACAGATATTTTAAATCATAACGTATATATTACTTGCTTAGTGTGCTTGCAATTGATTGTAACGTAAATATTAGTAATAAAACTCGGTAAATATTTACTGGAACGATATTCAGTCATCAGCTACATTCATTGTTAACTAAATCTTTATCGGTTTAGGGTAATGTTTGTTGAGGAAGTACTTCGTACTTGACTCATCATTGGTCGTGATGACGCTTTTGCTTCTTTGATTATCAAACAGTTGCAATAAATATATCGTAACCAGAGAACGTCAGTAGAAGTTTGTTTTGGTTGAAGATATATTTAGTCGGGCTTGTGGTTTTTCATGTAGGAATGTGAAGCTTTTTTGGTAATCATATGAGTAGTTAATTTTGCAAATTGCGGTGTGATTATAAGATATTAATTTATATTAAGAACGTAATTATTGTAATCGTGTTTGTTTTAATTGGCGTGTATAAGGTGTGAAATTGGGAACAGGCGAACATTTCGTGTATGCGAAATTTTTATTTTGTATTAACCTCGCCAAACTTTTAAAAAACATTTTTTGGATTATGCAGTAAAGTCCTAGGCGATTGAACAAAAAATTCGGAGTGATGAATATATTGGATTTGATTACTTACAGACTTTTTTGGATTTTTTCGTTTTAAAAACACATTATTATTAGAGATTACAAAAATTAAATTTGACAGTAGAAATTTTCTCTTATAACAGCAACTTTCTTTGAAATTAAAGACAAAATTATGTAAGTAAAAGTTTTGGGTAATTTTTTTCTTTCTCGCTTTATCAGTGAAATAATATAAGAACCCTAATTTTAAAGGTATTTTATTTAGTTCTTTGGATGAAATTAAAATATTGCGTGGGGGCTTGCACAACAAAAAAAATAATTTTTGGGTGTCAATTACAGATTTTTAATTTAATTTGAACTTCCATGGATCATTCACGACAAAACGTATAATTTCATTGAAATAATTATGATTTTTTAAAAGCCCTATCGCAACAACAGGGGTTTTAATTCCATGCCTCCACCGACGAATGTTAAGTTGTGTGTTATTAGTTTTTTTAATAAAATATATGCCTTCTAAAGCAAGAATTTATAGACAATAGCGTCATTAATCAAAGGAAACGGCATCAACAAAAAAAAAAACACTTTCGTATCACATGGGTTTAAAAGTCTTTTAACAATACAACCGCTTAAACTTGTCACCTTGTCGAGATAAAATTATTAGTTACTGTTCTCAACTCACCGTATGTCACAAATGCAGTTCCCATAAATATTCCAAACTTATTTTTGAGTCGGCGTTATCAACGATGCACATATTTATAACGTTACTTAAAAGAAAAAAATGCGTGGTACTTCGAATGTGTATCATTTACACAATGTGGCCTAAACAGTTTGTTAACCTTTCGTAAATTATGGCACCCCAAAAAAAGTACAATAGATTTTGTTTAGTCGAAACACAAATACATTTACATCAGTTTTAATGTGTTATAGGCTGGCACGTTTTTAAATCGTTGAAGTACTCAATTTGAATATAAAATATCACAAAGAAATAATATGGAGGGATCGAATTGAATAACAAAACAGATCTATAAGTGTGTGGTTTTAGAATTTTTGAATAATACGTTGTAATGTTTAACGGTAATCGACATTCAGCTGTTGTGGTTAGTAATACTAAACACCTCTGTATTTGTTCTTAAAGACCTGAACCATTAAGAGTTTAAATAAATTCTGGTGCACTTTTGATTGACTGACAATTTTTTTTTTGCAGATATATCCAGACCCGGATTCCGAAAAAACCATAATGAGTTCGGTTGTGTACTGTATCCACCACAAGGAAGGGTGCAAGTGGTCAGATGAGCTTAGAAAACTAAAGGTAAATATATTTACTTTCCCAAATTTGTACAAGAATGCATAACTGTAATCGCAAATCCGATTTTTGTTTGAAAATTCCACATAGGTAATAAAACTTTTAATAGATTTGCTATAGTTTTTACGAAAAAAATCTTGTTGGTGAGTGTCATATTTCTCAATAAAATGCGATTTAATTTATCTCTCTAGTTTAAATACGAGAAAATTTGTAATTTTTTTAAGTGATTTATTTAAGTACTTTGGAAGACTGCTGTACTTTGGTTGCTAGAGAATAAGTGTGGTTGCTATGAACACTGTGTTAAGATAAATTTAAGGATTAATAGTTTAAAAATCAACCTAAACCACCTTAAAATATTTCACCCCTGGTCGTTAAGAAACAAAAACTATGGATGTTCTTGATCTGTCCAAAATGTTGCAAACAAATTGTTTAAAAATGGTTTATATTATATTTTCTTGAAATCCGACTTGATTTGGGTATCTTAAATAATCTTCTATGTTTTCCCCTTTTTAAGAAGTCACTATTTAATACTCTAAATTCTATATTAACAGTTAACTTCTTATAATTTAAAACTTAATACAATATAAATGAGACTATTTATAACGTTGAAAACAATTTTTTTGTTTATAATTCAACCTCTGCGTATCTTAAGATTCACTCTATGCTTTTGAAATAATTAGAGCAAAAAACTTTTGTAAAACAAACGCTTTAAGAAAGAACTTGAACGTAAATATGGGAGCATGGTGTGCGAATTGTGTAATTATTTTGTAACTGAAAAAGAAAATGCAAATTATTTGTAACAGTATGCTTTAATTTCAATTAGTGCTTTATGAAGCAAGTTTTATTAATGCAAATTGAAAAATTTATCGAGTGCTCAGCATAAAAAATATTTAATATTGAGCAACATAATTATCGGGTGATAAAATACATTGCCCCTAATAATTGCTAAATAATTTTCAAGTATTTTTAATATTGTAGGCTATAATTAAATAATATTAACGCAAATTCCGTTTGTTTTTGGAAATTATCACACGCTGCCTTTCAAATCAATTGTCTCAAGTAGATATTTTCTGTTAAAAAATTAAACGTGAAACATGTGTAAAAAATGCATTTCAACTCGATGGCTTTCACATTCTGAACGTCCATTATGTGTATTTAAAAATTTACTTTCATTGTTGCTTACAAAAGCGTGCATAATAAACTTTCTTATTTTTCCACACATTTACAACCCTAATTTCATGCAATTGTACCTCAAACACTTTGAATTTATAAAAATTTTCATCTATTTTAGAGAACTTTTACTTTAAATTATTATTTTAAATATTTGTGTGACGGACGTATCACAACCGATTATTTTAAGTAAATTGTCAATTTTAACTGTAAGCACTCTTCTGTTCTAATTATTTTGTTGGTAATTTGTTAACCAGTACATCAATCTATCCCAAGAATGAATCAGTTCTTGTTATTAACCAACTTAACAGTATTTTTTGCAGAATATGTTCATAGCGTGCCACAATAAATCCATGCATAATTATAATTAAAAGCTGCTAACCCGGTTTTAACAGAAGACAAGCGCCTAGCTGTAAACTTCTATAATAGTTGAGAAGTTTTAAAACAAAACGGTTATTCTTGTAATCACCATAAACATATGCACAAGTAAGTTGTCGTGCTAAATCCAGTAACATTCGGGCAATAAAAATGTGTTTTTGCTTCGCTTAAATCCTTCAGTGTAGTTTAGAAACGCCAACAGTGGCCGTAACGGTTGATCAAATCTGCAATAAGAACAAAAAAAGAACAATTTAATGGACTTTTTGTTTTGCATTTGCATGCAAATTTTGTCTAAGATTTTGACAACTTTTATGCAAGATAGGTTTAATAAATATGTAATAATACGAAAGTACTTAACAACAGTTAACAATTAGTTTGCAGTCATAAAAATATACTTTTAAATAATGTTTTTTTAAGTGATTGGTTGTAGAATAATACAGCTAAAAACCTTGTTGGTTCAATATGGTGTTTCGAAATTGACCTACAAAACGTAATGCACAATACTACTACAAGATTACATTAATCATTATCTAATAATGTATCTAATAATGTATCTAATTTTGTTGTTATTATTGTTGTTTTTTGTTTATAAATAGCTGCTATCCTGTTAATTTAACTGTACCAATCAAATAACCACAAATTACATTGAACAGGCTGATGGTGTAAAAGAAAAAAGTGGTTAACCAATATTTTAGATAACTGTACGCACAATTAATTAACGATAGTGATTTTCAAACAGAGTAAGAAGTACACAGATTTTTTTATTGTTGACGAGGTCAGGAAGGACTAGTAGGAGTGTATCTGGCTTATATTAAAGAGAAATGGTGTAATAACCAATACAAGTCAATTTTTTCAGTCATGTTTGTAGAAAAATTATTTAGTGAATCTTTAAAAATAATTGCGTTGCATTTGCCTTGTTTTAAATTTAAAGTATCTAATAATTAACACATTTTTATGAAAAACCTAGATAAATTGCTTAAGTTATAAGATAACATAGACGAATGTCTTTTTTTTTCTACTAATATCGATAGAATTGTGTGCGTTCTTTGGAGTTTGCAGTTTATCTAATGTTTGGGGTTAATCTCTTTGACAATATAATTTTGTTCAAATGGCAAAAAACGACAGTGTCGAATGAACATAAAATTTAAGTTAAAATCGACTCAAAAATTTTGTTTAAGTACACTAAGCCTTTTGACACCTGTCGATTTTTAACTTTCTACTGTCTCATATACTTATTTTTGAGTTCTTTAAATATTCTGTTTTCGATAACGTACATCTCTAAATATTCTGCAGAAGTTCAAAGAATTTAAATGTCGGTCTAGCTTTAGAACAAACAAAACCGCACGCCCGAGTGATAGAATCAACAATCTCTCATTGCTACAATGCCATTCATATTATAACAGTGTGAATGAACTTTTTTATTGTTTCAGGGGCATTTAAATACTTGTAAACACGATGCTCTCCCGTGTACAAGTAAATGTGGGGCACAGATACCGCGAGTCCTAATGGAAGATCATCTCAAGTACACTTGTCCATTAAGAAGAGCCAGATGCGAATTTTGCAACAAGGAGTTCACTGGAGAAGTACTAGAGGTAAAAAAACGTTTATAACTTTTAATGGGCGCTGCTTTATATATAAACCAAATGACCTAATAAAACCACTAGAAGCGCCAGTTATCTTCTCAAAAAACGACTGGTAAACGACTTCTACAAGGCGCGTTAAAATAAACACTAGACCAGATAGAGTCGATGAGACTTAAAATTGAGTCTGGTTTTACGTTTGTGTATATTTAGAGTTATAAAAAAACATGGGAAGTGTTTTTCTAAGCTTGTAGTAGCGTATTTTTACTTACAGAGTGTAATGATTTAATTGGTTGGTATTTCAACAGGCTTTTGTGATTGTTTTGTTTTCATTTAATTCTTACGAAATAATTTGTATTAATTTTGTTGTTGTCTTGGGCAATAATTTGTTGGTTTGATTGTTGTTTGGAGAAATCGCAATGGGGGCGATTTTAATTTAAAATAAATATTGTTTTGTACAATAATAAAAGGAAAATAATCACTTAAACTCATAATGGATTAAACTTGACCTAAAAATATCTTCAAACTCTTTGGAGAACCTTACAGTTCTATTCCTTTTCGGGGCTTTCAGATAAAAGGTATAGCTTCACTAACAAATTCACGTATTATTTAAATTTTAAAGAAGTATTAAAGTTATTGAACCATGATGTTTATATACCATATGCACGTTTGTTTAACATTAATTAACTCAGTTTTGTAATGAAAATTTAAGTGCCTTACTAAATTGCAATGTTTTAAAATACAAATTAAATAATTTAGAAAGTTTCAAGCATTTTTCAAATTTAATTAGTGTTAGTTACAGATTCGCTAATTTACGTATTAATTAGATATCACGTTAACTTCCTTAATTCCGACAATTATTAAGCAAGTCTGTTATACAGTGTGTTCAAAAATTAACGCAAGGTGTAGTAGATTAAAAAAAAAAATGAGTTCCAAATCTTAAATTCATATTTAGATGTTCATTTTTGCCTTCTATTTGTTTTTAATCAAGTGCAAACATGAATATTACTTGCAATAGGGTTCCTATTTCATTAGAGTTGAGAAACAATTTCAGAATCAAAAATTTGATAAAGAAAAATTTAATCAAGCACTAAAAAGCCCCTCCAAATGGAAATCTGTTGAAAGTTTATTGTCCATTACATTTTCTGTTGTATCAATATTCTAAATCAAAACTGGATAAAGAATTATTGGTACTTAACAGGAAGTCTCTTATATATAGGAGTTCTGTAAATTTAGATACAGATCCAGAGCCCAATCGTTTATATAAGACTTTTCTTACCTAATTTTTATTTCTGAATCTATACAAAAATTCACGAAACACCTTTCTTTAACAAAGGCCATGAATTTTTGTAAATAAAAATGTCCTACGAACCTTTATTTTGTGTTCTTTTGTTGTTTATCTGTGAAATTTTGTGTTAATTGTGTAATTTAATTTCAGAATCACATTGGTAACTGTGGATATGAACCGACGTACTGTGAAAATAAATGTGGCATGAAGATACAGAGACGCCACTTGGGGCAGCACAAAGCCAGTGAGTGCCACAAGCGGTTGCTGGGGTGCAGATATTGCTCCAAAGAATTCGTGGCTGATACTTTGGCCGCCCATCATACAAAGTGTGGACGTGTACCAGTTTCCTGCCCGAACAGGTGTGACGCGAATGTACTCGCCAGGGAGGAATTGGAAACACATATGAAGGAACAGTGCACCACGTCAGTTTTGTGCTGTAATTTTAAAGATGCCGGCTGCAGGTTTAAGGTAATTAGTAATTTTGTTGTAGTTTGTTTCTCAAATATTAGGAAAGTCTTTTAGAAAATAGCGTTTGTAGCTAGAGCCTTTAATTTTGTTCATCGGATATTACAAAAAAAATTAAAACGTGTATAAGAAGTTCTAAGCCATTTGCTGGACAATTTTTCAAATAATTTTTAATTATCTTGTTTTTCCTTGCCCAATTAGTTCTGACCACATTTTTTGTTTATAGGGACCCAGATATTCCATGGAAAAACATCTGGAAGAAAACTGCCAACAACATTTATCTCTAATGTGCAATGTAGTTACTAAGCAACAACACCAAATAGCGTCTCTGAAAAGCGCCCTCTCGCGGCTGTCTCTCAATTATTCTGGCACACTTATTTGGAAAATTAGCGATTTTTCCGCAAAAATGGCCGAAGCTAAAACCAAAGAGGGTATGGAACTGGTTTCGCCTCCATTCTACACTAGTCAATATGGATACAAACTACAGGTAAATTTATAAAATTAAACTACAAAATATTATTCTGTTTTGGTATTTTGGGCAGTAAGTGCGCCACTGAGACTTTTTTTTTACATTTTTGATATTGTTTTAAGCAGTATCTAGGAGTATAAAACATCAAAATTAAATAATAATGAATTAACTAGCGTTTTCTTGTTACCATATTGTTGTACAAATACTACAATACGTTTTTTGTTGCAGGCTTCAATATTTCCCAACGGTAATGGTGCCGGAGAAGATTCTCACATTTCAGTTTACATAAAAATCTTACCTGGCGAATATGACGCGCTACTTCGCTGGCCTTTTGCGCATTCCGTATCTTTCACCCTGTTTGACCAATCGACGTGCCCGGAAAAAGCGTGCAATATCGTGGAAAGTTTCATACCCGATCCAACATGGAAAAATTTCCAAAGACCGAGCAAAGAACCAGATTCTCTGGGCTTCGGTTTTCCTAGGTTCGTATCACATGAAATGTTGAAAAAACGCCATTTCATGAAAGATGACACGATGTTTCTTAGAGTTAAGGTGGATCCAAGTAAAATTGTTGCAGTTTAATTTCTCAGTAATGTTTAAATGTTGATCTCTTTTGTACTATTTGTAAATATTACTTAATTTAAGCAGAGTTGAGTGTAGTCCACACGTTATACGATGGCGAAATGTGGTGCTGAGTAACAACAAAATAATCATGGCGTTTTTTGATATAAAACAAAATTAGGTACACATTTTAACATGAAACCAAAATTGATTTTTTTACTGTGGGGGCCCGTATCAAGCCCTGACCATCCTAGACTGAAGGAACTGTGCTCTTAAGTTAAGAGTGATTGGAAGACTGTACTTTATTGCATCGTAAAACAAATTGATAACATTAAGTTTAAAAACATCAGAAGAAAAATTATTAACTGCCTTATATGCACTCTAGTAATGTACATAGATGCAATTTATTTTAAATCAGTTTACTGTAACCTTAATTATGTATTTAAGAAGTGTCACATTGTGTAACATTAGTTAGGACACTCAGGTAAAGTATAAAAAAGACTACAAGAATGTTTTTGCTTTGGCAAGAAACGTTTTAACAGTAGAGGCAAAACGCAGTTGTAAAAAATACATGAAACGAGGAGTCATAATTTTGTGTGTGATAGCTGGAAAAAACCAAAGGTTTGTTCATATCTTATTGTTGTAAATAAACGTGTATATATAGGCTACTTAATTTACTGTCTCACAAATTAACTAAATGTGTTTTAGTTCTGTATTATGTTAAATATTTGTTTATGCGAAGTAAATTGATATTTTTAAAAATACTGTGTTTTTTTCCCCCAATGCTTATTTTTTTCCATTATTGTACATGTCTGTAAAATATATTTTTTTGAGTTGTACAAAAATGGTTTATATTATGAATGTTTTTAAATCCATTAAATTTTTCCAACCTTTCTTTAAGTCCCGTGCTAAATTGTTCATTATATGCTTTTTATAAAGATAAATTAATGTAATTTTGAGCACTGGTATACTTTTTACTCACTTTTTTGTTGTATTTATTTCCTTTTGGAAACACTACACACTTCCAAATTAATTTCTATGGCAATTAATGCAATAATCAACGACGTATTAATTGCCATTTAATATTACAATTGTGCTGCATATTCCAAATTTCGATTTTTGTTTAGATTTTTACGTTTTTTGATTTAAATACGGTGGGTTTTTCTTCCTTGAGCCGACCCTGTGCTCCTGTAGTTTATTCGTACCTTCGTAGTTCAAACGTTTAGTGTAAAGTAGTTCATCAGACCATAACCTCAATATAGTGACGTTTGTACGTTCATTACCAAACAATTTTGAATAATATTTACTTGTTCTAATATGTACTTGCAAAGTGTCTGTAAACATATAAAGGATCTCAAGAAGAATCGAAAAAAGACTTGTAATAAACGTGTTTTGTTGGATCATTCTCATAATTTAAAATTTTATTACGTGTGTATTGATTACAAGCCAAGTTAGTATGATAGCAGCTCTCAAATAGTAATGCAAATAACGAAATATATACGGAAATATGGACATGAACGAATTTTGCGCTACTGTACCATCAACTTCTTTGATGTCCCAACTTGTAAAATTGGAAACCGCTCCAATGATCGACATAGTCAAAGTGGAGAGCAATTTATCAGATTTAGTGAAAGTGGAAACTTTTATCGATTCCACAGAACTGAAATTAGAGGACCATAGTGTAACACATTTAAATTCAAGTGAATATTTTTGCTCTAGTGAACACAATTTTACGAAATCAAACTGCAATGCATTACAGTGTGATCATGCTAAAAACTTGAAGCATGAAAATTTTAATAACGTTTATATTAAATCAGAAATTGAAAGTGATCCTCTAGGAACTGAGAATTCTTTCGGTGGTGATAAACTTTACAGTGACGAATGTTCGCATATGATTGCCAATGGTAAAAAACGTTATAATTGTGAAATTTGTCATAGAGACTTCAGTCGTAGAACTGACGTGAGGGTGCACTTACGGATCCATACAGGAGAACGCCCTTACCACTGTCTGGAGTGCGGTAAATTTTTTAACTCGACCAGCAACTTAAAACGGCACCTAAATATGCACTCGGGCGAAAAATTGTTTCATTGCGAAATTTGCAATAAATATTACAATAGCGTTTCGAATCTTAAGGAACATTCACGGATCCATACTGGGGAACGGCCTTATGCCTGTAGAGTCTGCGGTCAGGCTTTTGCAGCGAACAGCACCATGCGCTCTCACTTACGGAGGCACACGGACGAAAAACGGTACCGGTGCGAGATTTGCAACAAACGCTTCAATCATGCCAAAGTGTTAAAGGAACACAGGAGAATTCATTCGAACTTGAAAATTTTTAAGTGTGAAATCTGTAGCAAAAGTTTTAATCAGAAAAGTAGTTTGACGACGCATGTGATAACGCACAGTGACCAAAAACCGTTTTCTTGTCAAGCTTGCGGGAAAAGTTTTAACAGGACTACGATGTTAAAAGAACACTTACGAACTCATTCCGGAGAACGTCCGTTTAGTTGCGAAGTTTGTGGCAAGAGTTTTGGTAAACGAGGAAATGTTAAACGACATTTAAAGACTCATACACTTAATAAATAATGAATATTAAATTTATAACTAATATGTAATAAAATGTACAGATTCAATCTTAATTTTGCTGTTGTCTTATTTAGCATTTTTACTTTTAACTGATGGCTCGTGTATTACATTAAGAGTATTACGAAAGCCTTTAGCTATAATAAAATGAGTCCTGTCTGGGACAAATACTTTCATAAAGCATTTAAATAATCAATACCCCCATTTTTTTAAAGTATTTAATAAATTGAATAAACAGAAAAAGATTAACTTGTTAAAAAAAGAATTGTTCTATTTAAAACAAACTACAACACATTTTTTAAATTATAAAAGCATTATTTATTGTCACATAAGAGTATAATAAATATAATATACAATTGTGGTTGTAGACAAATCGAATTTTAAGATCATCATTTATATACACAACTAGCAAATTGACTTAAAATATTAAATTCATCAACACAGTATAGTTAACTTATGTACAGGAATACAAAATATATAGTTGATACTTTTGTTGTTTGAACAGTCAACAATGTTAGTTTTATCACATTGATGGTCTATAGAAATACTTATATACAGGTTGTTAAAAGTGAATACAAGAAAAGTAATACAACGTGGCATTAATTGTTAATAAAATTAGTTTCGATTATAACCAACCTTTGGCAATTCTTAAGTGATATTAGCCTAACATAAAAGTAATAAATCAAATTGTTACATGGTTAATAGATTCATTTTTAAACTTTTAACTCAAAAAAATATATACCAAAATCAGGATTAAATATAAAAATGATTATCGCACTAGGCTAATTGTGCTTATTTATTATTTAATAGGAAAAATACAAAGTTTGGCTTAAAATTTAATCAACAGTTAATTTATATTTACAAAGTTTTATTAACGTATATTAAAATAATTGACAGTGCGATTGTGCAATGTTGCCACACTAAAATTTCACAGATTTAAATTCTAACAAAGTTAAGTTATTGTCTATAATTTCAATATACTCACAGCCTTTTGAAAAATTTTACTCTTGTCCCCAAATTAATAAATATAAAATAATTACTATGTATCAGATTAAAAATCACTTAAATCTAATTGGGTAATAAATAACAAAACTTCAGTTATTGCCACAAGCAATTTCCTCAAATAAATAACCTTTTTGAACTTATAACTATTTTTTGTGAATATTTTTGAACATAGAAACTTAAATTTATACATTTATATTCTTGAATGATTTTTTTATTTGATACGCAGTAATCTTGTAAAAACATTTATTAATAATTCCACATCTCGTTTCATAAAATTTGCTTAATTTACATGGAGAGTTCAAATCATCAAAAGTAACATAATTTAAATATTTCAGGAACAATTTCTTTATGAAATAGGTTCCTTACTGTATATTTTATTAGTCTCTGTTTCATAATTTTGTAATACATCGTCTTTCTCGCCGAAAATCATATTTTTGTTTAAATGTATGTCGGCGTTTTTATGAAACAAATCGACATTGGTGTTAGATTTTTCATCTTTATACATTACCTGGCATGGTCTCAAACTGATATCATGTTCTTGCAAGACATTCAGTTTGGCATATGTTTCATTTTTTTTATCACAGCTGTCTTGCTCTGGATTCGATTCGGTTTGTATGAGGAGCGGAACGTATGTCTGTCCGTGGATGTCGTCCGACTGGTTTGTGTAGATGGGGTTGTGATGGTGGTGCGAGTCTTTTAAGAGAGATTCTTGCCTGATTATGTTGTGGTGCCTGTAAGAGTGTTCTGAAATCTTCTCGCAGTTGCTTTTATTTTCTGTTGGGAGTTCGTACGGCGAAATTCTGAAACAAACAATTTATGTATGTAATTATAATGTTCAGTGATGTATGGTCAAAAACCACTAATCTATTTGGACATGGCTGTATTCTTTAGAGGTTGCACACCGATTTCATATACTATAGTATAAAGTTAACTCGAAAAGTTTCAAACATTTGCTGAAAAATTTTGCAAACCTACACATTTAGAAGTTTTTAAAAACTTTGAAGTGTGTAAAAAATCTTTTAAGCAATTTTTAAACGATTTGGAGGTAGATAAGTATTTAGAGTATGTTTATCAATTTTAGGAACCTCAAAGGTAAATAAATTTGGTAGGGGATCTCTTTAGCCCCTTTATTTATCGACTTTGACTCAAAATTACCACTGCTAATCTGTGCACATGACTCTAATTATCAGTGATTATTTTCAAGCACATTTAAGAGAAGAGGCCTTCCTTAAGCCTTCAAAGAATATTATTTTTGACCCTAAGATTATTAATTTTGGCTTATAATTACTTGGCACTTCTATTGCTATTTTTTGTGAATGTAAGATAAGGATTTTCAGGCCCATTCGGGGGGCCTTTTAAGCCCCCTAAGATTCTTAATTTTGACATGAAATCACAGCACTAGCACTGTTATATATTTTTTTGTATGCAACCATAAATACAGTCAAGTTTAGGGGCTCATGTACGGGTCCCTTAAGCCATTGGCTGTACACTACTCACCCTAATTTATGTGTTGAACTAGTCAGGGACTCTGTTCGTAATATTCGTACAGCCAAAGTAATTAACACAAGTACGATCACAGCACCGCAGATAGGAACTGCAATTGTGGCCGCACGGAACCAAACTTCTGAGTTGGTGTAAAGGGCAGGATCTTGCTGAGTTCCGACATTATCGGGAGCTTTGTTCTCGCTATTATTCTGGCCATCACCTAAAAAAATTAAATAAAAATTAACAACTATGAAACTTAAATAAAAAACGAAAATTAAACTTCTTTGAAATGCCAATTTTTGTGTAATTAACTAATTATTTGGAAATCCGGGAGACCAGAATGTATTTCGAATTGCTTAAAGGTTAATAATTCAAATTTTAAAAAAAGTTTGGGCTTTTTGTAGCATAGACACGGTACCGTTAGCCGCTACCCCAATACGCACACACGTACCCTATTTTTTTGTTAATAAATTCAGGTAGACATCTTTTGAATTCATTGTAACACATTTGAATTAAATCGACTTTTGCTATTTTGTTACAGATTAAAATAATTGCAATTACGTTATTTAAATTAACCTAAGTTTTACTGCAATACTTTTTTATTACGTCTAGAATGATCGATATCTTATGCAAAAATATTAAGCCTCATTAGTTTCCGATATATCACCGTGCAACAAATACCAAACGTATTAATTAAGTAACAACTTTTTATTCCCATGAATCCGGTTTTGACTATTACTCAACGTTTGTCGCAAAAATCTCTTTTATACATCGTAAATAATGATTAAACAGCAATTATCTACGATCACATTCTTCAGTACAGTTAAATTTTTTTAAGCTGCAATGAATGTCGTTCGGCATACTCACCTAACAAGGTGTCATTGAGCAGAACTCTCGTTTCTGGACTATCAACATAATTGCACATATCTACGTAACAGCACAGGAGCAGAGATTTCGGGTGATTTTGCTTCTTGTGCGATGATCTGCCACTGCCCGGGGGGTTAAGACACCATGACCGTTGTTCCCTGGAAAAAAAAGAACGGTAATAAATTATTTGAAACAATTTAAGCACATTTAATTTTATTACTCCGATCAATATAAAGAAATAAATTTTACAGCAGGATTTATTTTTAATCTCTTCCTGTTGGGTCTGTAACGGTTATCGTTCTTGTTTGACTGGACTTTATACAACAGTTCGGTGTACCGTACACTACCAAGTTTTTTTTTCATCAGATTTTGTACATTGATTATTTACGAAACCGTAGGTTCTCGACGCGAAATTTAATTACGGAATTTTATCTAGAAATCTCGCTGTAACAGCAGCACTAGTGATCAACACAACGCATTTTTTTCAGTTTCTTTGTACCAGATTTTAGCAATTTTTATCTTTAACTTCACTTTAAACGTTAGCCTCCTAATCTTACTGCAACAAATCGCGTTTTTTGAAACAATTTGCTTTAAAATTGGACAAATTTTGGAACGATTTTATTATGACTTAACATAAATAAGCTCAATTGAAGATAACTTTTTTTTTCGAAGTAGATGTTATCGAAATGCAATATCATTTTCAAGACTTTCGTCTCTCCAACAGTTGCGGTTTTTCTAGATATCTCTTATTAAAAAAACAAGACTGCAACCCATAAGAACTAAAGTCTTGAAAATGGTATGGCATTTCGATAAGATCAACTTCAAAAAGAGATATGTGAATTTTAAATTAACACAATAACTTTTGTTTACACTAGCTAAAATGTTTACTCTGTTAAAATCAGGATTACATTTCTAGCTGCTCTTTAAAAAAATAAACATTAAAACAGAAAATTTATGTAGCAATAATAAAAACCAATAAACGTTAATCTAAAAGCAAAAACGATTACCTTGAATATTAAAATAAAATGCCAATATTAAACTTGCAAATGATTATGAAACAAATCGACTCCGAAAAGTAAGTTTCTGGCGGGTCATGTATTTCGATAGACGAAATAAAAATGTTTGCTTCTGCTATACCCTAAATAAAATATGCAAATTGGTACATATTACGTTGTTATTGTTGATTTTAGTTGTATTAAGCCACACTTCACACAAAACCACTAGTCATAAAAAGTAACATTTGAGCTAACTATAGAATAACTCCTTGTGCTTTTTTTTTAAATTAATGACTCAATGACTAGAAATTAATCAATGTTGGAAAGAGCTGTTTCACATTTTTTTATTTATAATTCAATGTGTTTTCATGGTTTTGCACACATTTTTTAAAATATTAGATGTATCAACTCAACCAAAAAAAAGAGTAAGAATAGAACAAATTAAAACGAATCTCAGATATTATTTTATGTATTTGTTATAATACAAGTGTGTAGTTCTTTGATTATAATTTCAGAAATAAAAACTACATTCTCATTAACTTTTAATGGGTTTATCGCATCTTTCTGTCAAGCTTAGACGTTTAAAAATACTCTTACAATGCGGCATTGTGTATTTTACAATGCTGGAGAGCTCGATTATAATTTTATTGATTATAATTGCACGCTAATAATAACTAGAAAACCGTTAAACACATTTCTATTGCTTGGGAACTTTCACCACATCCATAAAACGTTTTGAATCCTTTATTAAAAGCCAGATTTTGGTACAATAGTATAACAGGAAGTGCAAGTATGTTAGATATTCCTTAGAGAGCAATAACAAAGCATCTTTTAAAGGAAGGAAGGATTGTATTTGTTTGAATTTAAAATCAATAGATAGTGAAGACTATAACAATCCTAAAAAATTGACCGAGCCACAGATTGACAGATAGACAGATAGACAGATACAAATTTTTCTATGATGGTCCAAAATTCATCGTAAATAAATTAGAACTGATTTTGTTCTAGAATGGTATCTTTTTTAGGAAAATTTAAACATATTAAATAAAACTTGCAACACACACACAAACAAAAAGAGCACTCCAGTGACAAATTTTCCGGTAGATACTTAATATTTCCAAAAATGTCCTTGCTGTTTAAAAAAAAAAAACCTTTACCTAGTAAAATTAATCACAACGTACTTGGCAACACACAGATCGAAAAGAGCACTCAAGAAAGGAAGTTACTGTTTCCAATCGATTTCTAAATGTCGTTAGAAAATTTTGTAGCAGTGTTTTTCCGGCAAACACTTGCTTAGTAAAACTTAATCATATTCAAACAGACCTAGGGATAGACAGATAAAAAAGCAACCTTCTAGGTGCAATTTTTTGGTACCAAATGATCCCAAAATGTCCATTCGAATGTATATACTTTTCCTATAGAAGAATCGCATTTAAAAATTTGTATATACATTTAAAAGCACCGAGCGACAGACAGAAGCAAAAGTAACCCACTAAAAAAATTTAAAATTGTTTTTATATGTAAATAATACTTTGTAAAACAAATTATTGTCCCTTCGTTTTAGTTCCCTTTTGGAAATTTTGCTAAACAGTTTCGTCCCAACTCTCTCCTAAACGAATACACAGTTAAGCAAAATTTTTAAAATAACTATCACTAAAATATGGAAAAAAATTCAACGCACACTGCGTGTAATATATTCGTTTCTTACTTAAGGCATTAAAACATATCTAGGCGCCAATGCTACAACAGTACACAATTAAAATACAGTTTCAACAATATAACGAGCGCGGTTTTATATTTTAGCCATATTCGAGCAGAATAGCCTTGTAAAAAGTATTACCGTGGCGCCAAAATACCGCAACTTACTTGATCGTCAAACGTGATTGTTTTAATTCACAACTAACAACATTTTTGCTATTTAATAACCACAAGTTCTTTAATTACTTAATTAGCTTAGGAGCGTCATAAACTTGTGACTCATTATTGATGTTGTTCTGCGTGCAAATGGCTGTTAAAATTATGATGGATTATTTTTTTAATAACTTATGTGAACGGTATTCGAACTATTTCATTGCAGAGATGAAAACGAATTCTTTAAGCAGGCTTATCTCACGTTTAACCGCTATGTTAGTTTTTTTTTTTTTAACGAGTGTGTTGCCTATCTCGTTGGTTCGCTGTCTTATCGTTTTTTGTGTATCTGCGTTAGCGGAGACATCGACACAGGTGCAAGAGCGAAACCTGCCGGGAACTGGGACACGATTTGTATAGGTAGATACTTGGGTTTCATAAATTGCATTGCGTAATGGAATGTTGTAAAAAAGGTGGAGCCGTGTTTTGAAATATCGAATAATTGGCAGGATATTTGATGTGGAATTTGCCCAAAATAACCTGACCGCCATCGGAAATTCGGAAAATATAAGAGCTGCAAACTAGCGTAGTTTGGGGGGAAAATGTGTGCAATTTTGAGCTGATTTCAAATCTGTATTCAAATTTCAGGTGACTCGAAGCGTTGGGAAAAAATTACTGTCTCCTAGAAAACATTTGAAGAGATTTCAAAAAACAAATGCAGTTATGCTATTGCTTGCATTTCATAATACACTAATTCTCATTTGATTAACTCCTTATCGTTTCTGAGATCTCCATGCTGGTCAAGTTATTTTGGACTGACTATAAAGTGTTAATAATTAATAATAATGGAAGCAAGTCTTTGCTCTGTGGATCTTTGAACTTATTATTCTCTCCGTCTTGTTCATTTAAATACGCCTCGTTAGTTAAGTTTTTATAAACACCAGTCGGCCTTTGCGAGCGATAAAGAGCCTGAATTGTTCTATGCATATTTTCTAATCAGTTCGTTTGAATAACTTCGAGCTCGTATTGATATGTTTTCGTTTCACGTGCTGCCAGCGAGTTATATCAGATTGACATCGGCTGATACGAAATTAATCGTCCGCAGTCCGTCCATAAACCATTTATTACGTTAGCTGTACACATTAGAAGATATGGGAATCGCTTTAAGAATTGTATGTGGTCGGTATTTAGTAAAAAAACACAAATTATTTGTATTATAAATAAGTGTAATTAAAATAACTTTTCTAATTATCTATGATGAAGAGTCTCCTTCGTTCCTTCGTAGAAAAATGTACCAGTTTCAAGATAAGTGATTTTTAATTAAACTTATTTATATTGCATTAAAGATGAATCACTTAAGTTATTCAAACATTTATGTAACAAATTATTTGCATTGTACCTAACTCCAAGTGTCAAGGGATTCGTCCGCTGTATATACAGTATGTCCAAAAGGTATGGAATATGCTATACAGGGTTCTCGTTTTTCGAGGGCCACTATGGGGATCTTGTTAACGGTAAGAGTTACGACTTCGGTTAAATTAGGGCAAAGTTGTATATTCAGGTGCTTAATAATTCGACGCAAACAGAACTTATCTAGCTTTTTTAGTTTTTGAGATATAGGGGAAAAAGTAAACTTTTTCATTTGATGTCGAATTTAATTTCTGTAAAAACTTTTTCATGGTCACTTTTTGCAAGGAATCAAATTCCCCAATTATATTTTCCGTGCGACGTTTCGTTTTCTTAAAACCATCATCAGGTCAATTTTTTCTTATGGACGCTATATCTGATTTTAACGCCAATTTGTAGAGCATTTTTTTTCTGAATTCGACAATGTATAACACTTGGGACTTTTTTGAAGCAATTGTTGTTAAAAATGGCAAAAACAAATATTTAATTTAAAACAAATACTAATCGGCATGGTAAATGAATGTCATTGTCCCTTTTTCCTTGGAAGCACGTAAGTAAATCGCATGAAATTACTATTAAAGGGATTTAATTAAAAAAATATGTAACAATAAATATGTTAGGAATGTATGCTCGCTCCGGGAGCCAGTCTTCCCGGAGCGGTTGTCACACGCGACGTGTAGATGGATGTCTAGTGCTGTATGCTCGCTCCGGGAGCCACTGCCCGGAGCGGATAAGTAACACGCGACGTGTAGATGTGTCTAGGGATGTATGCTCGCTCCGGGAGCCAGACTGCCCGGAGCGGATAAGTAACACGCGACGTGTAGATGGATGTCTAGTGCTGTATGCTCGCTCCGGGAGCCAGACTGCCCGGAGCGGATAAGTAACACGCGACGTGTAGGATGTCTAGTGCTGTATGCTCGCTCCGTGAGCCAGACTGCCCGGAGCGGATAAGTAACACGCGACGTGTAGATGGATGTCTAGGGCTGTATGCTCGCTCCGGGAGCCAGACTGCCCGGAGCGGATAAGTAACACGCGACGTGTAAATGGATGTCTAGGGCTGTATGCTCGCTCCGGGAGCCAGACTGCCCGGAGCGGATAAGTAACGCGACGTGTAGATGGATGTCTAGGGCTGTATGCTCGCTCCGTGAGCCAGACTGCCTGGAGCGGATAAGTAACACGCGACGTGTAGATGGATGTCTAGTGCTGTATGCTCGCTCCGGGAGCCAGACTGCCAGGAGCAGATAAGTAACGCGACGTGTAGATGGATGTCTAGTGCTGTATGCTGAATCCGGGAGCCAGACTTCCCGGAGCGGATGAGTAACACGCGGCGTGTATGGTTGTGCTGTATGCACGCTCCGGGAGTCAGACTTCCCGGAGCGCATAAGAAACGCGACGGGTAGATGGATGTCTAGTCCGGTATGCTGGCTCCGGCAGCCAGACCCCGGAGCGGACAAGTAACGCGACCTGTAGATGGATGTCTAGTGCTGTATGCTCGCTCCGGGAGCCAGACTTTCCGGAGCGGATAAGTAACGCGACATGTATATGGATGTCCAGTGCTGTATTCTCGCTCCGGGAGCCAGACTTCCCGGAGCGGATATGTACCACGCGACGTGTAGATGGATTAGTGCAGTATGCTCGCTCCAGGAGCCAGACTTCCAAGGAAAAAGGGACAAAGACAATTATTTACCATGCCGATTAGTATTTGTTTTAAATTAAATATTTGTTTTTGCCATTTTTTTTTATTTATGTAGCTTAACTTTTTTGACTAACATTTAAATTAAAAATCGTGAAAATTGAAACAAAAAAATGGTACAATCAAAATGGAAAACTTAACAGTAGACAGTTAAAAAACTAACGCCTTGTTTAGTAATAATTTAAAAACACTTGCAGCATGCTTTAAAGTTTTGGATAACACGTATAGGTAATATTCTTCATAAAAAAAGTTATTGTTACTTAAACGTATTTATATGACTTTGAAAAATTAATATTTTGATTTATTTATACATTACAAACAGCTTTTCCAAATTAAACTAAGACGATTTTTGAATATTTGTGCGCAATTTCACGAAAATTAATATAAATTTTAAGTTTTTACCACTAGCTTGCATTTCTTTAAGTATCTAATAGTTCGTTAGTCAACTTTTACAGACAGCGCCTGGCGACAGGCAATTTTTTCCAGATAATAAGCCGTTGATTTGTTTACAAGTTACGCCTCGCTGTAAAAAATTATATTTATGTTGTTGATTGAGCGGATACATTTTCCTTTTTTGCATTAATTTCATGCATGCATTGCATATTGCATATAATACTTTTTTTTATCAACAGGATAGTACGAATTATAATCGAACAGTAATTATTTTAATTAGCATAGTGTCGCAATTAGATCTGTATTAAGCTATTATGCAAACAGCTTTGATAAAAACTGAATACAATTGCATTCAAGTTTGCAAATCATGATCAAGAACGATTATCATGGAATTGTTAAGTGAACACGTTTTTTTTTTTAAGTTATAATATACAGGGTGTAGACTTGCATCACGCAACATAGCAATTTCAATGGTAAAATTTTAAAAGTCGTATATTTGCTCCCCTAATTGTTTTAGAAAAAAAAAAGCAATGAGGTTTTCTGTAGAGAAAAATATTCTGTATCCATAAATATATTCAATATAAATTTTTAGTTTTCCAATAACTGAAAATTAAGCAAATTACAAAACGCGTTTTGACAAAAATCTGTACTGTCTTGGAATTATGCTATGACAACTGCCCAGCCTAATGTCACTTATACTGTCACTTTGACGCGAAATTCATTCTTAATTATCCTTTATATTTTATGAAACATTTATTTTACACATTTAGTTATGTTTTCATCCCAATAAATAATAAAAAGGATTGACTTTGTAGCTCCCATATTTTTTGAGATCTACTCTAGTTAGGAAATAGCTTCAAACTAAAAGCAAAAATGAAAATTCTCTTTAGCACTGGGCATGCACTTATTATCTAACAAGGAACCTCGTCAGCAAAAAGAAAACTTATACATGCCCAAGGCAAGTTTTATCAGTCAAGTGAATTGTACGTTTTATATAACACTTAAGATGAATATTTTTAAACAATAAACAACGCCAGTTGTTATCTTTCCTGGTACTAAACTGACACTTATTAAAGGCGTAAGTACAAATTGTTACGTTGAATGTATGTAAAGTATATAATATTTAACAGCATTAAACAGTTCTAGAAATCCTTACAAGGCTCGTGCCGTCATTTAATGAGATACGGGGTTTGCGAACCTAGAAACAGCTGCAGGCGTGAATATAATTTACTGTAATGAAACACAAACAATTTTATATTAGAATTTATCTAGCTTAATTGGTTGGGTGTAAGAAATAACTGATTTATTTGTATCGTAATGGACCTGCTTTTATTTATATTCGACGTCGTCAGATAAATCTCTCGGACGGCCCACTAAAAAAAAGTTGTGCAATATTGATGATGCCTTCAGAACGATGTTTCATTGTTTTGCGAAACTTTGAACTATTTATTATGAAAGTGGTGCGAGTCCCTTTTGGAAAAAAATGAGAAGACAAATAATTTATGTATAATTTAGTGTGAACATTGTATTTGTAGACAATTTACACTTTATGAAAATATTCACATGTTTTGACGAATTTAAAATTCGTTAGTAAATTATTACTAATCTCTGCTTTTGAACAATGCCTACAAACAAGCTGTTATTTTTATTTAACTGTTGGTAAATGGAAGATATCCACATTAAAAATAAATTAACAAGACACATTCAAAGGAGGTTTAATTAAAACAAGCTTTAAAATATATTTTGATGTCACGGATACATTCTGTTTGTTCAGTAAGGTGTAATTATAAACGCATTAGCTATGTAAAGAATTATTACAAATCTTCGAGCGATTAATTTAATAAACTAACAAGTATTAAATGATGTTTCAAGATCGCAGTATTTATATTTATCATTTAAACTTTCAAATCGAAGTAAGTAATTACATCAATGATCAGTCATGTACTTGCATATTCAAAATATTTTGTGGTCGCTTCAAAGATCTACGTATTAATTGACCTATTAGTTCTTATTAAACTTTTAATCTCGCTATAAAATACAGCAAAAAAAAAGCAGGCAGTGTATTAAATCATATTTAATAACAGTAAATTACGTTAGCTCGATTTTTAACAAAGCAATTCACATAAGCGTTATTAGCTTCATATAATTGAACGAGTACACAATTACGGCATTCTATAATTGAAAGTTTTCTTATAAATCATTATTAATTAACCGGTTAAATACCTCTCTTAGCTAACTAGCTCTTGATGTGTCCCCATTTTACGAGTTATTTAAAAATAAATAGTTTTAAATGTCAACAACGACATTTGACAAAGCCGCATATTTTACGATACTTAACAGTTTTTTGCTGTTAAAATTTGGATGAAACAATTTTAAAGGTTTTAAGTGCGTTATGGCCAGTGGTACGATGAATATTTTTTTCTACGACCACTAATATAAATGACTCTTACCGTACAGCCTGCATGCAAAGTAAGTAAATCCTTACGCACGGTAAGCAAAAACACGGTTTTTTAAAGAAATGATTTACGTAAACTCATGCCAAACACTTTCTGCATGCCTGGTAAGTGAGTTATAACGCACGGTAAGCAAAACGCACACTTGTCTAAAAATGTCAAAGTAGGCTTACGTCAAAATTGACTAGACAACGTAATTACATGTGTATATTAGCCAAAAAGCCGTTAAAATCGTATGTATTATGTGATCGTAGAAAAAGTGAGCTACATAACACGAGTTGTAAAGCAATTACGCACTCTTTTCCTTTAATTGGTAATATTTCAGAAATTTCACGAAGCTTTTTCTCATATTTTCCAAAATTAAGGCATTAACTTTTCGTCCATTCTATCACATGGGGCAAATTTTCTAAACACAATTGTTCGTTCCCTAAAGTTTTTGGTCCATTACAAAACCCGAATTTTGGAAAAACAATTATTTCCATATTGGCAAACAGTCTAGTAAAAATTCGATAGAATATAGCTACTACTTCTTTTGCTAAAACATATACCATTGACAAAAGTGTCACACATGGTATTTGTAATTGTAACTATTAAAATGATATGGATTTGCAGTCAAGAGTCACAGTCAACCTTTGCATTAGTTGGTTTTTAAATGTGCCTTTAAAATTGGTAGCTATGATGGTATCACTCGTTAAATTTGAACGCCCTTGTTATAACATGTGGCTTAATTAAAATAGTCACTGAAAAAAAATTACATATGAACAGAAAAACTTTGCCTTTTTTACAACCGAAAGTTTAATTTTATTGCAACGGTTTTGTTAAAAAGTATTATACAATGTTATCACAATTTGTGATCGTCTACAGTAATTATGTTGATAGCGTAGTATGGGTAGGGGAGATTTACAAAAAAGATTACACTTGACAAAAATGGACGTGACAGCGAACAGTGAGGTAAGAATTAATTGTGCATGCAAACCACTTTAAGTTCTGTGACAAATGTACGGTAATGAATATTTCATGGCTTATTTTTAAATGTAAATGATGAAGTGGAAATATGAGTTTTCGCAGGTTTGCAGGGAACTCCCCACCAGAAATGTATGTTTTAGTCAGTATGTTCACTATAGATAAACTAAAAGCGTTTTACTTTGGTTCTGTTTTTAAAAGCTTCGTAAAAAAATTCGAAGAAAGAGTTGACAATTGAAGTCGTTTTAAATTATGTGTAGGTACATAAGATGAATAAATTAAAAGTAATTTCCCATTTTGCCGTGTTTTAGATTTAAAGTATCTAATAACTGACACATTTTCATGAAAAACCAAGATACAATGTCTTTAATTCAGTGACGTTTTGCTAATGATATCGATAGAATTAGTTTACGTTTTTTGTCATTTGCAACGTATCTAATATTCAGTGTTATTCTTTTAGAAATGTACTCGCCACTTTGTCCAAATGGCAAAAGCAACAATGTTTCAAATTAAAACGAAATTTAAGACCAAATTGACACCAAAGTACACTAACAGTAAGTCAATTAATATCTACTAAGTAGTCTGGTTTAACCGTGTAATAATCCAAGATTACTTGCTCTGTTTAGCAGTCAATTTTTGTTCTATTTATCCGAACTTGTATTTGTTACGTTTTAGAAGTTTCCAAAAGATCATAAAATTTCGGGCGCGCTGTATACACGTCTAAACCAATATGTTTTGATAGACAGAAAACAGCTTAGCACACTTTTGCAGCTAGAACTAACTCAAATAGAAATTGTTCGAAACAATTTTTGATATTTACCGCAACCTGTTACAAAAAAAGTTGTAGAATTTCATCTAATTAAAGAAACTAAAGAAGTTTGAACCTAAAAAAAGTAGGTTAGTTTGAATTATTTGTATAGCCTGTGCTGTGATATCGATTCTAGTAGAATTCCGCTTGAAATGTCATTGTTGATTTTTCGACAAATATGTGATGGAAAGAATTAAAAAATGCGCCCGGTTGTCTGCCTGTTTTTTTTTTAGCTGTATAAAAACATGGTAAATGATGAAATTGAATAATAAAACGCAGTCTGTTTAACATCCTGCATCCTGGATTCGATAAATCATGAATAATTTACTCAGCGTATACAAAACGCGGATTTATTTATAACTATACCGAGTGCGATTTTGCAAGTAGAATTTTACAATTTAGCTTTCTATATTTAGCCTAACCATACACATACCAATTTAGCTGTCCATTATTTAAGGTAACACGACACGGTTATACACAATAATTGCATTTGTCACGTTGGTTGTACTGACTAAAATCGTGCAAGAAAGAAAAGCTAATGCTTAAATTATTTGAGTATTCATTAATGTACTATAACTAAGCTTTAATTGAAATCACGTGTGATATTGTGAAAATTTTGTTAAATAAATTTTATCGTTAAAATAACGCTCTGTATTTTGTTTGTTTCAAAAATTCTACTGACTGTCTAATAATTATTTTGTTACAGTTCTTTTTTGTAAAACATTATACTTCACAGAATTCTAGTAAATTGTTGCACGAATGTTCAACAGTGAAGGTTATGAAAAACAACCAATTGCATTCTTTAATTATTCTAGTTTACAAAAGTCCTTTGTGTTTGCTGTCTTGTTGGTGCCCAAATTTCTAAACCATGAGTAAGAATTGGTAGATTGGTACGTACACTGCATTAAATACTCGCGCCTTAGATTCTTCGTTATAACCATAGTATTTGCTTTTTTTTATACTGATACTCGTGTTGTATCTTCAATGTAGCTGCCCATACCCTCAGATTATGTAGCGTCCTTTTCGTTTTTAGTTAATAGCATCACATCATCTGCAAAGGCCAGTTCTGTTAAAGATATTAGTTTCAGTTTATTTCATCCTCAGCTTTCTTTGTATTTCCTTTGGCCTCCTTAATTGTTGTGGATTTGCACATAATTTCTTGTTTATATTAAATATTATATTAATTTCTCAGTATAAAATCAGTTACTCGCTTAATAAATATGTCAACTTTAAATTACCACATTTTAAGTGACCCGTGCACTTCTCTATCAATCATATCAACAATCTAATTAAAATACTTGTACTTAAACGCGTTATAATTCGCTCTGTAAACAATCGCTTACCAATTAAAATGTTTTCATGCTGTATTTTTCGAACAATTGAATTAATTAAGAGACTGTCTATTTTTTTATTAACGTCTGTGGGTTTGAGCACTTGAAACAGCACCGCGGCGCCATCGGCAAATTCGTGACTCCAACTTGAGCATGCATGTTGTTTGACCTTAGTTAAATATAACCGTTGCTGCTTTCTCTGCTTTGCATCGCCGTCATTAATTCCTTTTACATGGATGATTGTGACCGTAAAATTTAATTCCTAATTGGTTGGGCCCAGATTTTGGCCCGTACGCCGTATATATTTCACTCGTGAAACTTTGATTTATCGTCGATAAACGTCGAAAATTTCTTCGGTGTTGGTTTTAATGTGAGACTGCACAGTTTTATGCATTTGCGGATTTATATAAAGCAGCCCTAATTGCGCGATTATGCGCGTGTATTTGCTTAAATGTGCCATGAATATGCATAATTATTCAAGGCTAATAAAAAAAGACATTACGTCACTTTTTCACATAAGTTATTATAGGAAGGAACTTGCATTTAAAATTAAATTCAATGCAACGTGTTAACATACAATGGTAATTCTTCTGTTATTAACAAATTTAAAGGCAATTTTCAATGGCATTGATAGCAGAAACAGTCGAGAAAATTGTTTTGGAAATGTCAAAGTTTAATTAAAAATAACTTTTTTTTAGGTTCTCTTGTCGCAGTGCAAAAATAAAATATTTTTAATTCAACCCCTTTGTGTTAAGACATTAATTACTCAAATAATCCAACCATGCTAATTGTTTGTTTGGTTTAATTTTGTGTATCTAATGTGTTCTCTTTCACATTAGTTCTAATATGTCATTTGGTTTGTTCCATGTAACAAAAACCACGAACATAATCAATGTTTTCTTTAAAAAAAACTAAGTAATACATTCTTAATACATACCAAGAACTGACCCAAAAGTGGCCGACCTCTTTGGTTTTAGCTGGTGCTCTGTTGGGTAATTTTTTCTTTAATGAAGTTTTCTTATATTGCTCGTTTTATGCACTAAAAATATTATTGCCCATGCTACATTACAGAAAAGTGATCCAGTAACGTCCATCCTTATTTTGTAAATAGAATGAATAATATACTTTGATAAATGTTTCAGTTATTTAAAAAAATCATCATTGTAAACAATAAGAGCAGTGACTCTTACCTAAACTTATTTTTACTGTACTTGGTTTGATGCAAAATTTCTTAAGATAAAGTAAAAAATATTTATAAACGTGCTTTTAAATCACTCTTGTCTGTATTTCTTGTTAACAATATTATACGTGTTTCTAAGTAACACAAAGTAAAATATTTTCGAAAAATAAATTGCAAACGTACCGTTCTCTAGCCAAAGTTTCAGTAAAACCCGAAATGTAAACAAATTTATTGTCCAATAATGGCATTTACTTAAATACAGTTTTTGATGTTGTGTTTTATTTAATTACAACATAAAACTGGTTGTTTATAGTGACACCCACGTTAATTTATAATTTATGACATTATCACAAACGTTTTGCGAAACATATATTAATAAATTAGTAATATGTTAATTACGCTATACAAATATTGGAACATTTTGATGTGAAGCGTGCATAGACTTTCATTTTTATTGCAAGTAAATATGAAAATGGTTTAAAATTTGCAGTTTTACATTATAATGTGTTTTAATTAAGGTAAGTTGTTTCAAAATAAATTCAAATTAAATGAATCAGTAACACGTTCAAATATATTTTTAAAGTTTGCGTAACGCGGAAATTTGTTACAGTCAAATTTTTCGATTTTGTTAATTATCAATTTATTTATTTACAAACACTTTAACTATGCGTTAACTTTTAATGGATAAATATTGTTTAAATGTTAAGTGATAAGCACTGTCATCACTTTTTTATTTTGTAGTTTCGCCGATATCCGCAAATGAATGCTATAAATATTATTATTTGCCCTTGGAATACAAGCAATTTAAAATCAAATGGCGCTTAAGATTGGCTCTCTCCAAAATTGGCATTGTGAATTGATTAACTCGACTGTGGAAGTGGACAAAACTTTCCGAAAGGTTATTTTTTTTTACTTAAGTTGAGCAAGTAAGTATTGTTACATAAAAACAATGATGTACCATCACATTTTGTAGTTTGATTTCGAGAAGTTCAGAAACTTATTTCATGAAACTTTGGACACCATGACTTAAGAGATTAAAAAAATTCTGCAAACTGTACATTTTTCAGCAGTTTTTGGGATTAATGTTAGGCCAAAAATTGGTGAGTAAATAAAAAGGTTACAGGCCAAATAAAAAAGTGCGTTTTTGATTAGCACCTTCATCGATAAATTGATGCAAATAGAATGTAAATATTATTTACATTCTATTTGCGACAACCATGTAGGTGTTTCACAACATATCGAGTATGGAAAAGAGATGTACTAATAAATAATAACTCAATCGCTTTGTTTTTATGAACACGTTCGCCCGTCGTGGTCTTCGCTTGACAGACATCTACAAGCCGGCAGCCTGCTATATTAATCTCGCGCTGTCTTTAAGTAATGCGGCATGTTTATATAAAAATGTGTAAATTCAGTAACGTACTTGTCAGTGAGAAGCTCCAGACATCCGTGGCGTCCCCTGTAGACGTTGGGGGGAGCGGGATGGCTGGCCTGATCCAAGAGGTCGGAGAAGCAGCCGCCCCCACTCGACTTGCACATGTATCCCGTAGATACGCACGCCGGGAGGTTGCAGAAACAACGCACGTACTCTGAAACAAACAAATAACCAGTTAAACCGAGTCAGATTATTGATTACCTGCTTCTGCTTCTTGATATTCCCAATGGGCACGTCTTGCAATCAAATATATAAATAAAATGCAGCGAGGAGGTACGCAAGGTAATGTTAAGTGGCGTTCCGTTTCGGCGTTTTGCATACTATTGAATATATTCACACTTGTTGGCGGACGACAAGGCGCATACAAAAGAAGCCCGTTCAATGAATGAATAACAATTACATTACAAAGGCGAAAGACGTAATATATATTCAACATCTTCATTGTAGTGTGAATGTATGAGGGCAAAGCATCAATGCATCTACGTAACCAAAGAATAAAGGACATAAACCTAAATTAAAATTGTATTTTTTTATGTTTCCAACAATCTTACTCCTTCAGATAAAAAACCTTCCACAAGCTTGTAAAATATTCCTCCACGTCGGCTTTAACTTCTCCGTCAGATTCAAATCGCCTCCCCCCAAGATTTTTTTCAAAATTTTACTCGTTAGCTTACTCATTGTTTAATTAATTTTATTTAGTCATAAGACCTTTTACTGTTAGGTGTAGAACTGTTAAATTGTGTTGTGCTGACTTTTTTTCATGATTTTCTGTCTTGTGTTCGCTTTTTTATGTCTTTCCATTTGATGTTTCTATCCCAGCTATCGTTATAATGAAAACAGTATTGTCCTTAATTTACTTTAAAACAAATACAGCAACCTTAACAATCGAACAAACTTGTTTAAAGTTGAGCCCCAAATTTAAAAACAATTATTTTGTCGTAAAGTGATCGTTAACCGTTCACCAATATTATTTTTCCGACTTCTTCAGACGTACCTATTAAAATAATGACAGCAACAATAGGACGTATCTTTTGGCTCACAATTATCGTAACGATAACATAACGTTACATATATTTATTTAATCATAGCACATGTGACGGAAATTATAGGGCGAATCGACAAGAACACCGCAGTCCATATATTTTTAGGGACGAATTAACATTTTAAAGCCAGACACTACTATTTTGGGATATTTAAACGCGGTCGTCGGGCCTGGGATTGTTTTTCCTCGCTAAATAAACTGGGGAAAAAATTACAATCCCATTCCGACCGCAATATTTTTTAACGAATTTTCATCAAAGCGAAACTTTTATTATTCTCCCATTAAATCTTGCTCTAATTACGTTTAACAACCACTGTTGACTGGCAAGATCTAACATGCCTTTCCGCTCAGGTAAATAATAACATAACTGGTAAGTTTTAAGAGGTCTAGGTATGGCCGCAAAATTATAGGGTACCATCCGCTAGACTTTACATTCTCATCTTATAGAGGTTAATAACTTGGGAGAGCGATTAGAGGGCCACAAAATGCTGTATCATAGAGCTAACTTGCCGCCCGTAGAGGAAATCCTGTACATTTTTAACGATTGAAGCATAAAATGAAGTAATGAAATCATGAAAAGCTCAAGAGAGATAGTAAACATCCTTTATTTTGACAATACAAAAATAAATGAACAATATTGAAGCTAAATTTAGTAAAATCAAAACATTTTAAACGCATAATAATTTTTTAAGGGTGCGATTTAAGCGTGCATTAGTTAAATATACATGTGCCCTAAAAGAAATACTTTGAGCAATAGAACAATAAATATTTAGCATTAAATAATATATCTATTTTACATAAAAAATGTTACTTTGAGCAATATTTTATTTGTAGTGTGCCCTAAAACGACTTTTCTGTGCAATAAAGTATTAAAAAGTGCGCATTAAATAAATATTTCATTTTAAATAAAAAACACTATAATGTGCATTATTTAAATATACATGTGCCCTAAAACGAATACTTTGAGCAATAGAATAATTAAATATTTAGCATGAAATCAATATATCTTTCAAGCAAATGATAAAATTTTATCATTAGACTTTACACCGTATGTGGATCGAATTTGAAGTATTTTACAACATATTTTATTTAACTTTACTCCATCTAAACCATTTTTAAAGACAAACAAACTCGTTTAATATTTTTCAATTTATTTTATTAAAGGAATTAAACAATATTTCATAACAAACAAACATCAAGGTACAATTTAAGCGGGCATTATTTAAATATACATGTGCATTAAAACGAATACTTTGTGCATTAGAAATATTTAAAATAATAATAAATATTTAGCATGAAAGAAATATATCTTTTAAGCAAATGATAAAACATTTTGTCGATAAATTCAATGTTTGCTGTAAAAAAATCTCCCCTAGCCTATAACCTAAATATTTATAATTCTATTGCTTAAAGTATTCGTTTTTAAGGCTCATGTATATTTAAATAAGGCCCGTTTAAATAGTTGCCTTATTTTATTGAACGATCATAGCTTTTCTCGCTTTAGATGGCCGTCCCCGTTTTCGTTTTGTTCCTATTGCCAAATTCTTAGCTGCTAAAGGAGCATTAACATATTTAAACCTAATTGCAACTCCTAGTAAATGTTTACATATGTATCTCAAAGTTAGTGCACATATTATTCGTTTTAGGTTACAAAATATTTTTCTGGTGGTTCAAATAATTTAATGAATTCAATATTTAAATGGTGATTTAATTAAACTATTGGGAATGTAATTTTTCAAATGATCAAATATTTTTTGGGATGTTTAGGTATATATTTTTGTAGAGGTACGAATGTATTGCACATTTATTTATTTAAGTGTACAGATATATTATTAAAGGAACATCCACATTTATAAATGCGCAAGCATTTATTCTAATGCCATTTTTTTTTTAATATTGCTCAAATGTTTTTATATATTTACAAACAAATTTATTTATGGCACATTCGTCTTTTGAAATGATCTAATATTTTTTTAATGCACAAATATTTTACTAAATGCACAATTATTTTACTAAATGCTCACAATTAATGTACGTTTTATTTTATCTATTGCTCATTTAAATAGTCGCCATTTTTTAAAAACTGTAAGTTTGAAATTGATCGTATTTTGAATAATCTTACAAAAAGCTGGCTCGAAACCGTCGATTGGTCTAAGGAGTCTAAGGCACCCAGAATATAAAAATATTTATAGTTTAAAATCGCCCCTTTTAAAAACAAAAAATAAAAAACAAGGTTTTAGTGCCTAAAATTGTTCATATAGAAATGGTTTTAACCAATTCGAGACGGCGTATTTTAATATTCATTCGTTAATTACTTAATTATTTATTTATTTGCTTTTTACTTCCATATATCGACACAGTTGTCGACAAAGGGTAAGAAAATAATCTGCTAAAGAATTTCAATAAATAACAACACAAAAACCAGTAATATAAATATTGATAACTCATAATTTAACGGTAAAGTAATACAAATCATAAGATATTAATGGGATTAAAAAAAGGATTGATAATTAAAATAAATATAATGTTATATTCATACAAAAGTGCATATATCAAAGAAATGCTTTATAAAAATAGCATTTCTACTATTTTCGCATGTACTACACATTATAAATGATTAAGAGCGTTGAAAATAATACCGCTAACTTGCCGATTAATTAATTTGCCGTTTCCCTTCGAAATTTGTTTAGCCTGCTAACGGCAACAGGAAACAGCGACAAGACCAACAAGTGACAAATTTAGAACTGAGCACTGGTTATAAAAATGTCAACGGACAAAATCTCTAAAATGGGGTGGTCCAAAAACACATAATATTTGTATTTTCCCTTTAACTCTTTTATTAGCTGAGCACATTTAAAAAAATTAGACTTCAACGTTAATCCAAACATTCTTATATTATTATAAACATTAAGAATCAAAATTTTCATGGCTGATTGCAAAAGCAATGTTGTCATCCACGATTGTTTTCTGTTTGATACTGCAGCGATGCCTTTTTGAACTTAAACAGTTCATAACCACAACGAAATATTGTTAAATTGTTGTTAAATACACTGCAAATTTCATCGAAAGATTTTCAGAATTTTATAATGACAACTATTTCGAATTTCTATTTAATAAATTAGTGCAGAAGCAAAAGCTTACACCTTTTTCCATCGATATAAAAGTTTAGAATTTTTAAACTAACAAAATCTGCTCGTTCACATTAAAATAAATATTAGCATAAAACTAAAAGTGATGCAACCAACGATTCAAAAAAACGAAATTCTTAACATTTTAAGGTATTTCGAAACCTAATAAATGCAAATTTGACCTTAATCATGATTTTAACAATATTTGAGCAAGAAGCTCAAGTGTTGGGTCCTAAAAATAAAACATACAAACAACCCCAGCACAATTGTTTTAACAATAAATTACCCAAGTGTAGTCACTACAGATTTGCATATTTTTTACGCTGTAAAATTTATTAAACTACATTTAAATAAATGCAACGTCAGTCCGCAATATTAATTACGTTAATTGAATCAATTTTTTTCGTTAAAGCATAATATAAAATGCAGAGTTAAGCATGATTTATGCGTATGTATTTTTATGCCTTACATACATAACATAGTATTTGACACTGATTTAATTACATGATATAGAAAGTAGCATTACCAATTAAAACGCATATCTGTATATAGAATTTGTTGCATTTATTTTTTTAGTACAAAAAACTGTCATAAATCATATACCGATTAAAGTTTCCAACTTAAAATATTCATTTATAGTAGATGCTCGGATTAATTGAGTGAATCATTTGAAAAGCTTGGTGATTTATTTTATAAATCAACTTGTATAAATCCATTTAAAATATTCGCACAATGTTGCTTATGTGAAAATTGTCTTAATGCACAAAAAACAGATTGATATACACTTCCAGCCTAGCACAAATATTTTTGACATCACTCAATTGCGATCATAGTCCTTGAAAAATCCCATTTTGCCATTAACTACTGCGGTTATAAAAATATATGTATGCCTGGAAAACCTCGCTTTTTAATGTTGCTTTGATTCAAAAACTTGTTGGTGCATTATTGATCAATTAAGTCAGTAAATCGTTAGTTTTTTGGCATGTCAGCATAATTTTTTAAGTGGGTCAAAAGTTTTTCTGTTATGTACTTTTTACACTTACAAACGAAGACAGCATTTTCACAGATAGAGAAAAAAGATAAACAAAAAAACAACATTTCTAGTTTGTTTTTTCCAAAATTTTCGTGTACTTAAAAATTATTTAGACGTTCATTTAAAGACTAATTTAAACGTACTTTAATCTAAACATACTGTAAGCTTGTAACTAATTACTTTTAACATCTAATTTATAGATTACTTTCGTATCATATTTCTGTTCTCCATAAAAAAACTTTATTGTTTCCTGGCTTTTACCTCATTAAAACCTTAAAACTCTTTTTTATTTGCTTCGAAATTACACGATATTCCTCTTTAGCCTAACGATTCTCGAGTTTAATGACGAAAAATTTAGTTTTATATACATTTTTTTATAATTTAACGCATACAACAGGAATAAACATAAAATCTGTTGACGTTACAAAACTAGTAAAACGAATGAAGGTCGGGTCGGCATGTGCGCCGAAAACGCATTCTAATTTTCGTACATCTGTGAAATTCTTAGCAAGAGGGCTATCCCTAGACTTGGATTGGCGCCATAGGCCCATTATGTACAATTAAACCTCCCCGACTACAATTAGAGGAGCACGCAAAGTCACTGGAGCGGTTATTTACAATACCATGGAAGTAACAAGTGACGCTCTGCGGCTGCTATTTACTCTTGTAAAACAGTTAGGCATCCATCTAGATGTTTTATTGGCGTTTAAAAGACTGCGCGATACTGTTACCTATTACCGGAGTTGTTAAATGGCAATAACTTTTCGGTTTATAATGTAGTGGCAGGTCCGTCACTCTGAATGCCCATTTAAATATAATTTTAGTTATGTGTTTAACGTCAAATGGTTAGCGTTACCTCTTAGCAACGGTTTATTCAGTATTCGAGGGGTATTGATGAATAGATAGCATTTGTCGTTTCTAATAAACATAAGCGAATGTCGCTTTGACGAGAACAAATGCAAAGTTTTGGTTCAAAAAGCCCAGTCGTTTTCAAATTGTATGTTTTTTTTTAAGTAATGGTAAAATTTTTAACTTTACACAATCAAGTATACCGTTCAGTGATCAAGTATCTGTTGATGAAGGGATTATCCGGCAAGAGGATTTATTAAAACATGCCGACATTAGCAGATCATTGTCCTTCCTATTTTACATTTAAAAAACTGGGATACGTTGTTTAACCGGGGTAGAAAAGATGTTGAAGAGGGTTGAAAGACCGGTTTTTGGGTCAAAACCGAAAAACGTCGATGCTATTCATGGTTTGATTTTGGAAGAGAGACAAGCCGTTCTAAAACGAATATCAGAGACTTTGAACATGTCATATGATGGTCTTTTTAATGTCGTTCATAATCAATTATTGGGTGTGAAAAAAGTACCAGCGAAGTGGATGACCAAATGCCTAAACGCTGATCAAAAGCAAATAAAAATGGATACATCCAGATCGATTTGCATTCAATTTAAAGATGGTGCGTTAAAATTTTTGGGTAGCATTGTTACAATGGGTTAAACTTGGATTCATTATGATCGAGACCAAAGCATTGCCCAAAGAGTGAAATCATGCTGGTTCTCCTCGGCCCGAAAATGTTCGCGCGCGGAACTCTTCTGGGAAAATTCTCGCCTCTGGGTTTTTGAGATAAGAATGAGTACTTGCAGCAGGAAAAATCGGTTACGGGAGAATATTACTGTCCTTTGTGAACAAATTTCGCGCCAAAATTGTGCAAATTTAGATATGCTCTGAATATTTAGAATTATCTAGCCAATTTAGTCACAAATATGTAGATTTTCTACTTCATATGTAACAACTAAGTATAAGCTAAATTTTCATACAGAATAAAAGCTGAAGCAATAAAACGCAAACTAATCGATAAATTAACGCAAAAAATAACGCGGCTAAAATAATTTGTAGTCCATTAATTTCGGTCTGTCCGATTTTTGGCAAACGAGCGCACCAACAATTCAAATTTTACTGTTTTGTTGAAGAAAAGTAAAATATGTGTGGCAAAGCTAAAACAAACACTTCTTTGAAGTGTTTGCCCAGCTCCGATTCTTGAGTTAATAAAAAACAAAACAATTATATTATACATTCAACAGGTGACGCATTAAAACTAAAACGAATTCCGCCAACGGCCGTAAAAATTAAGTCTATAACGCTCGATCTAAACACGGCTAAAAATACATTTCAAAATCTATAAATACCATTATTATATCACCACATTTTCTATTAAATCTGTATATTAAACGTTGATATCAAGCGAAAATATCTAACTCCTTTAAAAGTAAAAACGTCAAACCTTAACATATAATTAAACATGAAAAAATAATTTACAACACTTTCATAAATAATAAATATACGCAACAACTGGCTTTTGTCGGCTCAGTGTGCCTGTTTCAAATCATATTTTGTTTACCAGAGTTTCTTTAAACGTCTTATCCCATTTAGCCAAAGGCAGAATGCAAATAAACTTCAGCTTAACATGAGGAACAAACTCTTGGTCAATCACTTTGTTTATTTTTCTCACAATTAATTGCTAACGGTGCATATGCATATTTAATTTAATCGAGTGAGCTGGGAAGAAGCATCATCAATTTATAAGCGACAGATAACTCACAGAAAAATTAACAACCGCATAGAGGCCAACCAAAATAATCAACGCTGTAAAGAAAATTAGCAAAATATATTATTTTTTCCATCAGTAAAATTGTAAGATAAAATTACAAAAATATAGTTAAAGTACTTACTACAAAATCATGAAATAGTCATTAGATGTACAAACTATTTCAACTAGGGTCCATATTAAATTTTATTATAGAGGTTTTGTTTTCACCACGTTTGACAATTTAAAGCTTTTTACAATTTTTTACGTGCAAAAATTGCTATTGCAGTACTCGTAGCGTTCATAATTAATGTATACTTTGTCGAATGAGCTTGGAAACTTGTAAATCAGTTCCGATAACATAGTACAATTAATTGTTAGTATGTCACGTATTTAAACGTCTAGATTTTAAAGATAAATAATGAATAAATTCATTTTAATGTGGGAATTGCGTTTTTATGCAAAAATTTCCCGGAAATATATTATTTTTTGGTGACATTTTAGAATTTTGATTTATCTGTCCATGCAGCAGTAATACTTTTTACTGATCCAGTTAAATTAGTGTACTAAAATTCACAATAATTTGTCGTGTTTCGCCCTCTTATACAGCAGCCCAAATATAATTGCCAATAGTAGCGAATAATTTACATTTTGAATAATTACGTTACTAATATAAGTTATTCGAGTGTAAAGACCTAACTGACAGCTGCTGATAGTTGGCAGTGTAAATTGAAATATACAGAACATGTGCAGCTATTAAATTTTTACATGAAACTAGAAAATAGAGTGTTAGCTGTGGGTACCAGCTATTTTCCACATAATTGTAGATTAAACTTTAGGCATAGATAAATATTTTTGACGTTATTTAACAATCAACAGTTTTACATTGAAAATTTTTCGATATAATACAAAGAGCTTAATATTTTTAGTCATGGGTAGAGTTTTTTAACTTTAAAATTTTTTCCCAAACAGTTGTTTAAAAGGTTTCTTAAATTTTTTGTCAATAATGTATTAAAAAGTTGTAAAAATATCAGAATACATCGAAATGGCAGCGTTTTAGGTAAAAACAGTTAATGCTATAGAAATTCGACGAAATCTAGCCCAACGCTTTTGCTAAAACTAAAATATACATCAAACTACTTTAAAAAAAAACTAATAAAAGTCAAATGTATGGCTACCAACGTGTATTACACATGATAATTTGGCAAGAAATCTGATAGAGTTGTTAATTTTTGTTTTAAACTCTACAGACGTAATAAAAATATCAAGATCAACAAAATACCAGTTCATTATACATATTTAGCTAGAAATGACGGCGAAAAAACGTGTATAAAACTCATATCACACAAAAATAAGCGCTTTTTCTGTACATAAAAAAATTGGAATGGTTCCTACTCTATATGATATTTGAATAGGTGACAAAAATAAGCTCGTAAAGTTGAAGAATTATTATAGGACATTGTTTTACCAGTTTCTTGTGTGTTGCGAAGGTTGGGCAGTATAATTTAAATAGATACAAATATTTTGACTTAGGTATATTTGAGTGCACCAAATTTAATTTCAAGTACAACTTAACAAAAATAAAATTGTATTCTCACCATAATTTAACTAAACACTACAATTTCACTAGTTGGTAATTTTGAAGGAAATTAATCTGTCATAGCACGGTGTATAAAAAAATAAAATAATTCAAAATTCTTACAAAATTTCAGCGAATGATTTATGAATTTTTACCTCGCCATTTATGGATTCTACAGTCGTATTAACATGCCAAAAATTTTGCTTACTTTGATCCCTATAAATGTTATTGCCTGCAATTAAAAAAACAACAAAACTGACTAATCGTATCCACATAAATTTAAATTCAAATCGTGAATTTCTGCATCTCGAAAAATCCCATTAAATTCATCATATCAAGAGATAACAGACAAGACGTTCTCATTAGTTAAATCAATTATAATAATTTAGGTATAAAATGTTAATTTAGATTCCCCGAGTTATTTATACCACTAAAATCAATTTGTGTAAATTTAAAGCAATTAAGGATCTATCCAGTACATACTAAATATTCCGAGAGATAATCTGAACGTATTGCTAGGAAGTCCATAAAAAAGGAATTTGCATATCCAATCCACTAGGCAACATTCTTTAACTAGATTAGCTCCATTTGGAGATGTTGCATAATTAAAGGTTATATTATACAAACAAAAATTAAAAATGTAATATTTTGAATAAATGTCCGAATGTATTTTTGTCTTATTCAGTTTTTTTCCAAGCCAGAAAACTCGTAAAATAATGATTTACACAAACTTCTTACTACATCGAAAGATCAAATGTTAAATATTTATTGAATATTTCGAAACAATTTTCATTATAAATGCTGTTTGGTGACATTAATCCGTTATTAAACTAATAATTTACCAATTTTGAAGCCATGTCACTAAGCTAATATGATAAGTACTGACTGCTATCAAAATTCTAGTCAAAGTTGCTAATACATAATACATCAAAAACAATTTTTTTAAATTCCTGGACGTTTACATATTACCGTGGTTTAAAATTTGTATTTTTATCTTTACTTAAAGTTTAAAATTAATATCTTGCTTTTTATATTTCATCGCTTCACAAATCCATTCGGTTATCTTCCGACATTAATTTTATTTTTTATTTTGTCTGTTAAATATCTAAAGACATTAATGATTTTTGTCAGCAGATCTGACTTGGCTCTTGTACAGGATCCAAAACGTATTTTTAATGAATAATTGCTGTTAATATTTTACAATTGATTTTTTAACTAGATACAGGTAAAATTACAACTTAATACATATTTTTAGGTGCGTTTTGAAAAGTTAAATTAACTAAAAAAACATGTTTAACTTGCCATTTACGTAGCACGTAAAAAAACATTCGAAAATCTGAGCGTTTCATCCCTGAAACAGTGTATCGCGTTTCTTTTGTTTTGTTAGCGTAAGCCAATTTTTCTGGTCGTTAAAATATTAAAAAGTGATATCCCATACTATGAGCAAGAATTCCTGAAAATTTGAATAAGCTAACGCCTTTGGTTGCAAAGATATCGATGTTACAAAATCCTGAAAAAAATCTGATTTTTTTCAGGAATTTTCAGCACTCGTATCTTATGAATTATTAACGCTACGTCAGTCTAGTTTGGACTAAAAATTTTCTTGGTGTTTTGGTTATCTTTGTACAGTATTTTTGTTGTTTCGAGTTGGAATTTAAAAAAAAAACGTTTTCATTACGTTCATCAACAAAAATATAGACAAATCTTTGATAATACGTTACTTTTTGGTATTTGTAGCGCGAATTATAACTTAAGTTTTTTATACTATACTATTTTTACGTTCAAGAAAATCGTATAGGATGTTCTAGTACGGTGTCAATCAGAAATTAAAAATCTTGAACGAAAAATTCGTACGAAATTACTACCTGCCCTAAATGCGTCCAATTTTAGCATGGGCGCATGCGTATTCTACTGTAACGGTATCTGACCGCATGTCATTTGTGGGTTAGGTTAACTGAAACAATCAAACGATGTTAAATACTACTTATTACCGTTATCCGTCACAATTTATTTTGTAGGAATAAATATGTAGAATGGAACAAGCGCTAAATATACGTTAAATTTGAAAATGATTCGCTTTCTGTTCTGTGATCAAATTGAACATTTGACATGGTTACTCAAGGTGCCAACAAAGTATGATAAAAGTTACTAAAAAGTAACCAAAATATATTGGAGTTTTCGTACCAAAAAATAGTACAATGTAAATGGTTCATATTTTCCATGCTAAATTCTTGAACGAAATTTTTGTATTAAAAATCGTATACGATTTTCTTAAACGAAAAAATAGTATAGTATAAAACAGACTTTAGATTTATGTAATCCCATACAATTTGATCACTCTGTATATCTGTTGGTCTCGAACTTGTTAAAAGGAGCATGTAAATGTAAGAAACTTGTCAGAAATATCTCATAATTGGTGCAATGTTTCACAATAACTTGCAATTTTTATAGCGCCAACTCTTGCAGCTTGCAAAGTTAAAACATTTCAGCTGTTTGCATGCATGTGCCACAATTACGTCTTCCACCTGGAACCCTTCTTTATTTTTTACTGGCCTGCTTATTGTTTTACGCCAACTGGCTACAAATACAAGTCCCGTGTTTATTTTAATTCTATTGTAATGCCCCGAACCGTAGACGGTTATCAACGTTATTTTATATTTATAATACCCCGCTAATGTGTGTATGGGAAAACACGAATTCATAATAACAATATTAGTTTTTAAGTGGCGTCCCGATAAGATGACAAATCCTTATTGAAAGTTATTTATTACGAGTCCGTCGTCCCGTGAGATTATCTACGGCGCTCCATTCTTAAAAAGCATCCATTATACCGCTTACCTGCGTGAGTGCTTTACCTTGTAACTAGATAGTGCTCCTCTTTTTGCTTATCTCCGCCACCGTAGCGGAGGTATCTTGACCGGCAACTTTTAACATTTCTTAGGAGTTTCGCATCGGTTTTGTCTTAAAAATTCTTGTACTGGAAAAATACCTAGGAATTTCGGAGAACTATAATTAGAACTTAAAACAAATAACCGATTTTATGGGCAGTTTGTACGTGTGGGCGATTTGAATGAGTATAAAGCGGGTATTGTTTCGAAATTAAATAAGCAAAAGTAAGCAAAAAAATTTGCAGATGGTACTGCCTTTAAAAAAGGCGAATTACTATCCGATCTTAAGTTTTAAGCTTCAATAAAGCAAGCCATTGACTGCAATAATAATAAATGTATAAATAAACATGGGCTGTATTCGTGCCAAGCTAAAATTATGTGAAGCATAAAGATTTTAAAACTACCTAAAGGTAATTTTACTACATTAAATCTTTGGTAATAATTAGTTGGTTAAAAATCATACATTAAATCTTTAAAAAGCGGAAGGTAATTAGTTTCCTAATGTTACAAGAACCAAGCTGAATTGGGAATTAAACCAAATCTGCACCTCCGAAGTTTTTAGTTCTCTATCTGTTATTAAATGTTTATTTGCCACAGTCGGCTTTCTCGGTCCAAAAATCAGAGCGTATAAAAATTTGCCATGAAGCTTTGAATCTTTTTAGTAAAGACGGGCACCAAATGTTTCCAAAATTGTGACGAAACTTACTTTCTCGATATAACTCCTCTCCGAGGGAGTCGTGAGAATTAAATATGGCGTCCATTAAAAACTAGAATGCACAAAGTCACACCAGCCTCATCAAACAAATCCTCATGCCACTGTTCAAGACCCAGCGAGAACTAAATTACGGTCATTATTAATTAATTTAGCGTTATACGTATGCACCTTAACGGTAGATAGAATTTTAATCTTTCGTTAATACTTTCCCAGCGCAACTTTTGTCTATTATAAAACGCGTGCATAAATCATCGCTTCCACGCTAAACACCTGCTTGGAAAATAACGCTACTCTTCATTAATATAAATTAGTAACGCATCATACCTTTAACTTAACATATGTCACCATCTATAATCGTACTTTATCCGCTATACCGCAACGCATACAACCGGAATTTGTGGTTGTTTTTGACGGTTCATGTACCTTTGATTAGATCATAAATCTGCTATGACGCTAGTTTATCTGTTATGCTGTGGTGTTTGGACAGCGCCACTTATAAACAATTTTATCAACGTTGACGCGTGTGTGGCTTGAATGGAAATAATTGAACTTCTAACAAACAATACGTCTGCCGTTAAAACGCTCTCATTTAAGGGCATTTATTTCTCGAAACATTAACGAACAATTCATCTGTATTCAAAGATATACGTAAAGTTGGAAGGAGCCATTCAACTTTTTTATTTATCGAGAATAACCGCTAATATTTCGGTATATTTTGGCACAAATTGAGTACTAATTTTTTTCAATTACATATATCCTGCCGTCAATAGTATGTTCGAGAGCGTTCGCGAACTGTTCGAGAGCTATTCGCGACCAAGCTCGCGAGCTTGACGTCCAGACAGAAAATGATGTTAGGCACCTGTACAAACCCTTTGATGTACCGCCTCAATACCGAATTTTCCTTGAACTAGCGAGCTGCTTGCGAACTGTTCGCGAACCCCCGTCGACACCAGGTTCACACATAGTTTTCCAACTGTTCTAGAACACTTCGCCAGCTGGTCTGTACGCGGGTTTAAGTCCTGTGAAGTGCGCTTGGAATAATGATTTTTAAACATATTTTTTAAAACAAATGAGTCATATTTAAACTATAAAAATATTGGTGTGTTATATTCGCAACTTCGATTACATAAATTCAAATAAACAAAACGCATTAGTTTTCTGTTTGGCTTTTAATATCTGTGTTTATTATTTGAGACATAAATTTTCAACATAATGAATCATTATGTTTAGTTTTAAATTTAAGACGAACCTAAACAGTAGTACGGTTGACTGTTGCCATATCAAATATCAAGAACTGCTACCTACCTCATTTTATGTGAATTCTATTTGGCTTATCTTATTTATACATCTAAAAAAATAACGTAAAAAATACGCTCATAATTTGTAACTGACAAAAACATCACTAGCACAGCAAACCAACAAAAATCAACATTATAAGTATACATTTAAAAGCGCAACAAAACTAAATAAGATACATATTTAATAAACGGTGCTTATAAAACAAGAAATTATACAAAAACCAGCGAATTAAATTGAAAACCGAACTGCTAACGTGTGCACAAAAAAACTGGTATTAGGATAGTGTCTGTCAGAAATAAAAGTAAATTATGTTCGTATTTAATTGCCAATACACGGTCTAGGACATTTCTATTTTTTTTTTATGATTTGCAGCAGACAGCATTCAACATTATTAGAAGCCATTTAATTCTTTGAAATGATGGAATTGAAATTTATTAAGCCGGCCCACTAATTTATTGCAAACAGAATTAAACAAACACGATTTAATGAACGTCGATTAATAAATTAATGCTGAATGGATTAATACAAAGTTATTCCGATTAATATATCAAACTGATTTGTGGAAAAGAGTCGATGAAAACCTGTCCAAGGCTTGAGAATATCGGAGGATGTCAAATAACCAGTTATTTTTTTACCTATTAGTCATCTGTGAAATACCACTGACAAATTTTTTTATCTAAATAAATACTCAAGATTCTAATTTTTCAAAATGCAATAAATACACCTACAAAATGTTATTGGCTTGGCGCTTCTAATAACTATTAAAATGTCTGTTTGGATTTCTGATTTTTTGAATTTAAGAAGCACTAATTATGATTTTTTAAACATTTAATTTGGCGACATACAAATAGACCCCACAGGGATATTTATTAAAACAATTAGAAACAATACAGAATATTTTAACAGGGCAGATATTTCCAACTTCTTGCTTTAAAAAATTGTCGCCCACTACAGAATCCTCCTATGTTTTAAAATCGAACTGGATTCCATAGGTGTTGTTTTTTATGTTGATTCATTTAAATAAATAGATCTTTAGGTCTATAAATATTACGAATTCTTCTTTTCTTGCCGATGATTAAACGAGACACATCGCAATCTATTTGAAGATGCAAATTATACTAATCAGCTCCACATTCCAAAGCAATAGAATGTGGCAAGAGAGTTTGGATTTCAAACGCAGAAGTAAGAAAAGTACTCGAGCAACTTTATAACGTACAAAACATTTTTATGTCACCAATATAGCGTTGTATTATGCCTTTTATAAGTATATATCTCTGCTAAAAAAATATTAACAGTCGACTACCTAAAAAATTGATGCATTCATAGAAAGTTGTTCGTTGCTCTTTTGTTTAATATGCTACCAGAAAAGAGTCATGTTTGTTGGTATCTCGTTTTAATAAATGTTTTTACTTTCGTGGTTACGCTAGAGTTGTTAAGACTTATCGTAATTGTCGAAGCATTAAGAATTTATACAATTTTGACTTTGATAAAGTGACTTTGGTATTTAACTTGGGACTTTCAAGTCGTTTTTATGTTATTTTACTGCTTGTGTTTACATGCATGTATAAGTTTATATAAGTGAATGCATGTATAATTTTTTATAAGTGGCTTCCGTTGGAAAACAACAATAATACTGACTGATGTGGGTTAGATTCCCATTTTTTAGGACGAACGGAAAGTTAGTTTTAAGTTTTAAGAAACATTAGGGTACCTATACACTTGAAACTTTTTTTTAGAGTTTTATACATACTAAAGATGGAAATACATAGCCCACGGTATCTTTAAGATTTCTACAAAATATAAAGTATTGCAAAACGCTGGAATTAATACCAATAAAAATACCATGTTGTAAACTTGGCACTTTCTTCAAAATTCAAAGTTTTAAAAATTGTTTTTTTGAACAAACTAAAGGTGGGAATGTTCTGCTTAGGGTGTCTTTTAATATTTCGACAAAATATAAACACCATTGCAACACTTTTCGAATATTTACAAATGAAAAATGCTAGGTTATACCATCTAAAACTTTTTCAAAATTTTGAAAAGCTGTAAAAAATTGTTTTGTCCCGTTTTTGGGCAAACTAAAGGTGAAAATGCATTGTCCAGAGTATCATTAACATTTCTACAAAATATAAAGACCATTGCAAAGCTTTCGACTTTTTTTAAAATAAAAAATGCTAGGTTATACGCTTAGAACTTTTTCAAAATTTTCAAGAGCTGTAAAAAATTGTTGCATGCCTTTTTTGAACAAAGTAAATGTGATATAACATTGCCCAGGGTGTCTTTAATATTTCTACGAAAAATATGAAGTCCATTGCCATCCTTCCAAATTTTTGAAAATAAAAATCGCTAGGTTAAACGCTTAGCACTTAGCCCATTTCCCAAAAACTTATAGCAGGATTCTTAATACCCTACGTGCAAATCTTTAAAAAATATACAGAAACAGCCAAAAATTATATTTTCGTTCCATATTTTATTAAATTGATTATAATTGTAATTATTTGTACACTTTGAAGATGGCACTTAACAACAGAGCAGATTAATTCAAATTATATTCAAAATCATTCATTTGTGGAAAAGGCTGTGTGGTATTTTACAATATCTTGGTAATTTGCTTATTGTAAACAGGCAAAATATTTTAATTTTTCAAAAATCTGTGCATAATTATACATTTATTTCAGTCAAAATTAGTCGCGGTTTTGTTGAAGATAAAATAAATTGTATGTAATTGTTTTATAGATCAGAGATAGGAGTTGCTTTTGTTTATAATTATGATTTAACAGAACGAAGTGGGTAAATACCACAAATTTCTTATACGAATTGTTAATTTTAGTATCCACAAAACTGCACCCACGCATAAAGCATAAAATTTTGTTATAGTCTAATAATTTCCAAGTTTAAATTTAATCTCAACATATATGTGTATATGTATAAAAACAGTAATTAAGTTTGTGATTTATTTACTAATAAAACTACAAAAATATTACGACTAACTTTGTGTAAACACTATGAATCACAAAACAATGATTTAGTCTTGTAGATAAAAATATTTATGTTCGAAGCGGAATACAATTACACGAGATAAGAATAAACAGTTGCTTTTTCCTATTTATATTTGATCACGTGCTGTATTAAATATATTTTAACAAAAGATAAACGCCTTGTTGCCCGACTTGGCCCGTATCAAAGAAAACACGATCGTATTATTTTATTTCCTACCATTAACAGCGATAACGTACAATCATCAACTTTATTGTTTATGATTTCATAAGTTGCAATCAGTTTTTGTTTATTAATAACACAAAGACATACCGTTACACCTTGACAACTAAAGCGAAATAAAAAATTAACGATGTGGGAAAACGCCACAACATTAAAAAATTGTTATTGCTTAAGTTTTTGCATTCGGCAGTTTACGATTATTGTGTATAACATATTTAATTAGGTGTTATATAAACTGAAAAAAGACCTTGTTATTTATAGCTGGCAGATAAAGAATGAGTCAGTTTGTTTAACACGCTTTTGTGAAGACAGTTTTTACTCTATCTGCGGTTATTAATTTTTTTTGTAATTAAAATAATTTTATTGATCCAACAACGCTGCGCAAAATATGGAAGCAGACAAATATCTAGAATATTCAAGCTGCAATACGACTTACACAGAGTGTTTCTTAAATATTGCGAAAAAATTCGGGAGGTGATTCCTTATCGAAAATTAAGGGGGGTCTTTAATATAACATATTTTCGTCAGACGTCTTCTTTCGGAGTTACACCTCCCTAAAGGGGAGCGGTAAAATTAGATTTTTATTTTATTTCTCAAATTTGGATAAATGTAGGAGAATGAAATTTGGTAGATGTTTTGTACTTATTAAAGGGTTTCCCATATTTATATTTTTAATCGTCTCCCACCTTCACATGGGGCTGAAAAGTGCGACCCCTGTCAATTTTGTAATAGAAACTTGTTTGTGGGTCGAAATTTTGCAATTTAAAATAATAAATTTTAAAGTTTGCTTTATTTAGAAACTTTTTTATTCTTTATACTCGTAAAACCTACAGTTTTTGAGTAAAAAATAAATGGTAACCACAGAATGAATCGTTTTATATTAGAATATATAATGGTGCATGTTTACTTATTTTATTTTTTACCCCAAAACTGTAGGTTTTACGAGTATAACTTAAGAATAAAAAAAAGTTTCTAAACAAATCAAGCTTTAAAACAAATATGAAATTGCAACATTTTAACCCACCAAAAAGTTCTAATAAAAAAAAAATTATATGAAAGAGCCCACTTAATTTTCGATAAGGAATCACCTTCCGATTTTTTCGCAATAGTTAGGAAACACCCTGTATATGTAAACTATTTTTTGTGAGTTTACAATACGACTTTCGGTTTAATCGGAAAGCGACCTGTCTTATCTTAATCTTTTTGAAGTTTAAAGTTTTGACTAACGAATTTTCAAAAATTTTGAAAATTTGCATTTGTGTTTTGAATTTTTGTAATTTCATAGAGTACTAATATTTTATTAATACATTTATTAACTGAAATATGAGCGACATTTATGGATAATAAAATCTCTTATCAACTAACTGTGATTGTGGTTTAAAGTAAATTCTTGTTTAAATTGAATTAATCGACATTATACTGGTGTTACAATGTTTATCGATACAGTCAACGAAACATGTGGGAACTGTATGAAGAAATTAAGTTATAAAATACGTCTCAATTTTTAAAATGTAAACAAATCTTCTATGCTTGAGCATTAAAAACTTGATACCACATTATTCTCTTGTGGAGCGCGCATGTATGGCGAGCGATGGAATTTATCTGTAAAATTCACGGGAGGCCAACCGAATAAAAATAAATGATTGTACACAATGGAAATTCCTTTTGTCATCATGTCAACCGGCTATTTAGGAATCCTTTTGGTGCGGTTGGCTTTTTATTGCCAACTGTGTCTTTGAAGAATGCCCACTGACATACATTTTAATTATTTTATTTGTAAACAGATATCGCTCATACGAACAAAGCAAGTGAAATATGATAACAATATGGACCTAAAACTATGTTTCACTAATTTTTGGCCTAGTTATAAAGATTGGGTTTCGATATCTTTAATTTGTATCGACTTTTTCTCACAAATGAACTAGAGTAGCGGTTGGTGGCGGCTTTGTAGATAGAAACTTTGCTCTTTTTATTTAACAGCCACATTTGTAATTTAATTTATGCTTCTAAAGTACTGTATAAATGTTCCAATTTATAAATTGCTAGCACGGTTTGTTTAAAACCAAGTTTGGTCTACGTTCTCGAATAAGTAGCACAGTTATTTACCGAAGAATTTACGATCGGCGTTTACGAATTCTTTAGGTGCTTGAAGTGTTACAAAAAGTGACAAGTTTTAATTTACTCGTTACAATGTTTTGGCAGATCTATTCGTTGATTTAAGCCCGGGTTGTAAGTGTTAATTAAGGCGCGGGCTTTGTCGCTGGTGAAATCTGTGATATATTAAAATTGCTTTTGTTTTAAATTTATCGACTCTTTGAAATGGGCACGCGTGAATCGGGACTGATTTCAGAAAACGTTATGAATCTCTTAACATAAAAACATGGTTTTTCTTGAAAAAAACGTTTCTGCTCTTCCAAAAACACACAGCAGGCTTGATTCTGTTCCTGTTTTTTCGATTCTCTTCCGTTCCTAGCCCCTAATTTAAATTATAAAAATATAGGAGTGTACTCTGTTTTAATGTCGATAAGTACCTACTACCTGTAAAAAAACGACGTCCATAACTCATTAAATCGCGTTTTACCGTGACGGCAACGCATGGTTCTGTAAGGTTGTTGATCTAAATATTGTTCGTAGACCTCTTTTCACTTACAATAACTTGTTGATGGCTGTCAAAATCGGAGTTTCGAATTGATGATTGGTTACGTTTAGGAGTTTTATTTTTACTTACTGGTTTGAGAAAGTTACTAAATCAATTAAATTCAAGTTAACTACAAAAAATCCCAAGACCCGAGTCGACACAGACTGATTCAAATTTGTGGAAGACTACTAAAATCTCGCTTATTTTAAGAGATTGGTGTACGTTTGGCAAAGTTGCTAAATTTTACGCTGATTACCAATTCCAAAACGGATTTCATAAAAAGTAAGCAAATCTGAAAAATTGACTGTTGTTTTTTGGCTGTATCTTTTATATTTCTAAATATTTTTTCCAACCTAAGCCCATTTAAAGTAATGTTATGCCCTTTGTTCTCTGTTGTAACGATCATAGTTTTAGTTTTTTCGGTATTTATTTTCGTAGGTATTAATTTTTTCCAATTCCTGGTTTAAAGTTTCTAGATCATGTTGCAGGTTTTTTTCTGTTTCCGCGACTAAGATCGTCTCGTCTGCGAATATTAGCCCAGTCATGTTTATTTCTTCCATTTTCCAATTGCCTAGGAGAACGGTCTCATTTTTTCAAAAATTAATAACATGACTATTATCTTTAATTTTTTTTAGGCAGCATTTTGGTATTTTTTTTTTAAGACGCTAGGGTTGTTTTCATGGACAATTAAATCACATTCAAGAAAATCTAACCAAAATTTTTAAAAGCATTACATTCAATATGCAATCGATTTGGCTTGTAATTTAATACGACTTGGAACCAAAATAGAACATTTATATTTTTCATTCGTTCGTTTTATTATATTTATGTTTTGTATTATAACACATTCGATTTTGTTTGTAGTAATGTTCACTTTCAAGTTTGTTCAAGTCGACACAGTGAGTGTTTAGAATTACCAATTAATTCACGTTCCTACTTAACAAAAACATTGCGTCTTAATAAATGTGACAATTTACGGAACGCCAAATACCCGGATATTTTTCTATATCGTTCCTTTTTTCGCGCGCATGACGCACATATTATAGCTATTGTCTGCGGTTTTAAGATAAGCAAGATATAGAAAAATCGGTGTTGATTCGTTGCGGTTAAAATCGGGCGAACTTGATATATCTTTGTCTATTAAAATGAAGCTTTTGTTTCAATATTACGATTACTCATAGGAGTGTTTATCTTTTTTATGGTTGATGCAAGGGCTTCGTAGCTAAATAAAGCGTAGAATAGTCTGGATTTTGAAGTGTGTTCTTGAGACAATAAAATCTTAAAATCATTCTTTATAAACTGGGTATTTTAAGTGGTATGTTGTTTAAGTATAGCATATTATGCATGCATTGCTGTTTGCCTGCCATTAATTACTGTTTACAAAGAACAATCTCATGTTTTATATGAAAGAATTTGCCTTTGCTCTATAAAAAAAAACATCTGTAATACTAATTTATAACTATAAATAGCTTAGAATGCAACTTGGGATGTATTTTGCCTAGAAGCAAGGAGGGCTTTAGATCTATGGAGATTTTTAACAAATTGTTCAAATCTATTGCCATCAGTGTTTGAAGAAAGCCTTATAAAATTCACATATGTTATGTATGTTCTTTCTATTTCAATTGTGGAATATAAATACATGTAAGTTTAATTAGAAACATTTATCTTTTCCCATGATAAATCTCTTGCAAAAATTAAAGACCAGTTTAAAAACTATTGTCTCGTAGTCATTAGCAATCTTATTTATCAAAATTATAAAATGTTTTTAATGTTCTAGCTATTCTACGGAAGATCCTTCATAAAAGAAGATGTGTGCTTTTAATTAAACTTATTTACAATAATAAATGAATCACCAAATAAATAAGCATCTACTATTGGCGTTTTTCTTAGGTATTAAAAAATTTTTGGGTTTCATTACAGACAGGAATAAGTGTTGTAAAATCGTGCTAAGTGGTGTTTTTCGTAGCAACGACTTCCTACGGGTACTTGGGATTATATTTAGCGTCTGTTTCGTTGTTCAAGTAGAGGCAAAAAAGTGAAGTCTAGGAATAGAAAAAGACACTTTGGGTCTTATAACAAAGACCGAGATATCGGTGACGGCGCCAAGAGTCCCTCCGAAATGTCTGTTTTAAAAGTACTTCTGCATGTTCGGCTAAGTGGTCTGTGGCTTTTATCAGCAGACTAGGAATATCCGGCCTGGCTTCTTACTCATTTTTAATTGATACCGAATTCTTTACTTTATATGCACTTCACTTATCGCAAAGTGCCGGACGAAGAATATATTAACAAGTCCAAGTGTCTCATATAAAAATGCATTTTAGAACAGACCTCTAATCGTGGAGATATGCTAATGAAGCTTGCTTCCATGTCTTGTTATTTTCTGTCGTTATGTGTACAGGATTTCCACTGGGTAATTATTTTAATGTACTTTTTGTTTGCGTTGGGCTGTTTCCTTTTCAATTTTACATTAATAATGAATATCGGACACCGACAAGAACTGTTTTTACAGAGTAAAACGCAAAATACTTCGTATATTTGTTATGAAAAATAAATGGGGAAACAGTTTTACAAAAAAAAAACTTTTTTTACTTTTATAAAGGTTTAGTTTAATTTTTAATTTAATTACCGAAGATTAAAATAAAATTTTAGTGACTATTTAGATTGTTTTGGTATAAATAAAAAACTAAATACCAAAAAATTGCTTTTAAGTTAACGCTAGGAATGGCAAAATTAAATATTTAGTAATCGATTGAAAGTAAATAATTCACTAAAAGTTGAATATGAATTTTATTAGGAACTAAAAATTAATATGTTGGATTTAATACGATTTTTAGTCCATTTTTAATTTTGTTCGTCCCTGCTGTATATAAAAAGAACACCCACAGTATCTACTGACTAAAAAAAAAAACAATATTATTTTACTAATAATAAGCCATAACATAAAAAAATTGGCAATTTTCAAATGAATGATGATTGATGAATTATCTTCCTCGGCTATGCTAAATTAATTGATGAAGCTCGTATTAAACAAACAAAATATTGATTTATATATCAGAGACTCCCACAATGTAACCTTGACTCTCAAATTAAAAAGAAGATCGTCCGAAAGCTCGGAGCATTCTTCGGCTCTCAGCGATCCCTGTACAGCGCCGGGGCGGACACGAACAAGGTACGGGCCATTAATATTGTTGGATCAAGTTTTGGCAGCTGGACTTCTTGTTTGTTTTTAGAGATTAGCCAGTGGGGTTTAACATACTTGTTTAATTAATTTTGAAATATTACATTTCAAGTTCACGTACACATTATAAAAAAAAATTGTTTGGTTTCTTTATATAAATAAAAGATGAACAGCAGAAGGCACTTAGGTTTTATCTAATAATGGCTGGTCGGCTTGTCGCGGGTTATTGGAATATGATAGCAGTTACCTAATCCTTAAATGTCAAAGGCCTTTACACGCTATTTCGGAGAAAAAAACTTGCAGGATCGTAAGAGCGTTATCTTTCCTCGCTTTCAAGATGCCATTTGGTTATCAGAAGACTATTTTAGTGCGAATTTAAAGTTTTTGCAAGTAACTCAACGTAAAGCCTCTAGTCGACGAACGCAAAGTGTTAAAACTTGATTCGACTCCTTACTGCAATTAAAATCTAACTGGCAAAATGTATTTTATCCAATTCCTTATCCTGTTGGTGTTATAATTAATACCGTAGTGAAAAAAAAATTAACTGAAAAGGTGGTGTATCGAACAAAAGATTAGTTTTTGAGTGGAAAATGGGATTATAATGATCTTTATAGTAGCAGTGGTTTGCAGATTGACTGAAATTTTCTAGTCGAGTCTCAGTTTTGTTGCCTTGGATTAATATTTTATTTACATAACTCATTGTTAACAAAGGAATTTTGTATCCATTGGAACATTAAATATTATTACCTTTAATACAAAACACGATAAATAGCAAAAGGAAATACTCTGCTTATTAGTCATTGCAATAGTTACTAGACATTCCAGTTACATCAACGAAATTCAGTATAAGAGTTAGGTATTTAAACACGATTTTTTGATGGGCGTAAGTCAATTTAAGTATTGTGCAGGGTCAGTGTTGTATTAGTTACAATTTATAGGGAAATAATGCGATTTAAAGCTGGTAGTATGGGCCGAATATACCCAAGTTGTACCTGTAACATTGGACTCTTAAATAAAAATTACATAGTGAGTTAAATGAGAAAAATAAGGGCTAATTCGAGTGGCATATATTTTTTAAATGCTTTGAGGTGTCTGGATATTGAAACTTGTTTTTTAAATTTCACCTATCTGGATTATAGATAAATATTATATGGTGGCTATACACTACACCCCCAGTGAGACTGGGCCGCTTTTAAGCTACATTGCCACTGAGACGAAAGTCTTGAAAATAATATTGCAATACGACTAGAGGTCTTTCGAAACAAAGATGCGCAATTTTTAATTATTATGATATTTATACAAATAAAATGTTTTGGTTTAGGTTGTGTCAAATTATGAAATATTTATATTTTCTATTCAGATTCCTGTTTCTTTCGACTTCTTTCTAAACGCAATTTACATAACAGTGTCAGCAAACAACTGTTTTAAAGCACTTCGTATGCTTTTATTGTACAGGCAGTAACACATTAAAATATATGACTTCACGACAATCAATGCAAATCGGCTCAGTTCCTATGTAATTGACAAACTTGTCGCCTTCATCAATAGCTCGATCGTGTAGGCTATGTGAAACATGTTGTTTTCAATACAAAATAAACTTAACCCGCTACTATCTTTGAGAATAACAATAATGATCCAGGCATTCCCGCGCGCGTTCCCTAACCGTGCATATAAATATTTCCTGGCGGTTTAAATGTGGAAAACATTATGAATCACCGAACGGCTCATAAAATACAATGATACTAAACGGCTTATTTAAAATAACCGAACAGTAAACTATAAATAAGGAGCTGTGTGTATTCCTGTGTGCTTTTTGAGGCTAATTTTGCGTTTAAATTATCTGTTGAAGCAATGCAAGCAGTGATTTACTTGTTTAGTATGTCGTTATCAATGATTAATTGCAAAATAATAATTACTAACGAAAATCGAATTCAGAAATTAACTTGATTGTTTGATTATTTAAGTGCTTTCTTCATTAATTATAAAGAAACTTAATTAAGTGAGGTTTATATAGGAAACGTTTGTACATTTTAACATTCTCTAAGTTTTACTGACTTTAAGTAAGTGACATATCTTTGGTTTTTGGAATTAAAAAATCTCCAACAGTGTTGTACTAATAATAATATAAACTAATTAAAATAAGAATTCACAAACAAATCAATGTAATATCCATTGTTTCAGGGTAAAAGTGTCATTTATGCACTACATAAATTGCAAGTAAAAGAATATCTTTGTAATGAACTATCGTTAGAAAAATTTGCAAATAATGAAAGCTTTTAAACCATTTTTCTTATAACACAATTGTCAGTATGTGTTCATCTTCCTTCTTCATATTATACATTTATATTATTGCTCACTATATGAGCCGTTTATTTTGATAGAGGCATAAGTCAATTTTTGCAAAACAAAAAATAGTTGAAGCTGTTTGGTGCAAAATTGTGTAAACTGAGAAGAAAGTAACCGAGACAACAAATATAAGTGAAATTACTCTACAGTTAGCATAAATATTTGTATGCAAAAGATTCAATATCTCAAAATAACATAAAAGTGACTTTCAAATAAACGGCCCATAAGTAAGTAACATTCATTAGATTTAAGTCAAATATTCAGATGAACTTTGTAAACATAATTGCTTAAAATTGAATCTAACAAATTTTACTTCTTAAAATAATACTACAATAGAAGAACATGGAGTATTAGTTTAGGACGTTTAATCAATTAACACCTACAAAAAAAAAGTTAATTCTTCACTCAATAGGGCGTATTAAATGTTATAGTTTTAATTTTAATTCCAGACTGAAAAAGAACAGGTAACAAACAATAAGTTACGAAAAACATCTTTCAATTTCCAATTTAATGAACTTCTATGAACTGTTAACAATAAAGAAACCGTACAGATTAAGATACGCTGTAAATTAAATATTAATTTCGTTTAATAATTTAATGAAGCACTTGAGAGTCGCTTTCTTCACAATCTTCTGTTTCAAAAGCGAATTTCAAAACCGGAGCTAGTCGGTCGATTGACAAAGCACTTGATCCTACGAGAAGAGTGGTTTGTCAAATTAACATTCTCGAGTTACATTCCTTAGCTGTTTGAACATTCATCTACTAACTCCATTTATACATATACCTATTTTTGTGGCTACTTTAAAATCCTCTTAAAAACGACTATAAATAAAACAAGGTCCGTGTGCGCAATTAAAAAAAAAACTAGACCGAGTGCCTTTGCTAGGCTATAGCCCGGTAAAATACGGCTGTTATACATCATTAATTTCGAATAAACACATCTAATGGCAAAAGAAGATAAGTTAATTACACTGAAAGCATAGACACTCAACTAAACAACATTCGGTCATATTTTTCTCACATTTTGCAAGTCTGTTTTGGAGGGAGGGGTCCACCGATTGCGCAAGCAAAAATTGTTCGGTAAATTGGCGCAGTAAAGATAAGTTTTATTACTGAATAATTCGCTTCTGTTTAGCATTTACGTGAGTAGGTACTTTCTGTTGTAGCCGTAAAATCAATGCTCTTAAACAAAATAAATAAAGAAGGTAGACCACAACGAATAAGAAACAATATTTTTGCAACCAAAAAAGGTTCATTGTACAAATCAGGACGTAAAATGCCCCTTCATGTTCAATTAATATTGGACAAACATTTTACAATCAACACTTGATGATTAAAAATTATTTGAGTGATTCACTGGTTGACGTAAATGAGTTGTATTTAAAATCACTCAACTTTTATCAAACAAATAAGCTTGATTTTGACAAGGAAACTAGTAGGTACTACAATTTTCTCTGAGGTTCTTCCTAAAAAAAGTGAGGCGATATCCAATTAAACTTATTTATATTATGAAAAACACTTGGTTTGCAATTTATAACACTTGAATCAGCTTTTTTGTGCAAAAACAATGTCGGAATTTTTATTTGGATTAAAATTTCTGTACCTATTCATCGATGGTGATGGTAGCAATGTTTCTATTAAACTGTCGCCAGTAGTTGAGGCTAAAATAAATGAGGTGAAATTTTTTACTCATTTAAGCTACAACATTTAAATATTGTCCTAAATGCCATGTTTATTGAAAACTATTTGCACTGAAATTATTCGAATTTGAAATTTTAAAATTCCTGTTGTTTAAAGTCTAAGAAATCAAAACTTTTTGAGTTTATCTCAACAAAAAAAAATCCCCAAGAGACCGATATCAGATTGTCGGTATAATGGTAACCGCGATACCCCGTAAAACACTCGAATTTCTGCACACAGAAACTTGTGATAAACTAGAGCAGAACCAGATCCATTGTTTAATGCAAATGCAGTTAAACAGTGGAAAAATTCCGCGAAACGCCAGCTTATCAACAAAATTCTTCTCCGTACAACGATTAACATCGACATTAAAATAATTCTAAAAACCGCCATTCGTTATAAAGGGCAAAAATATACGACAAGTTGCGTTTAACATAAAGAAGCTTTAATTACCGATAATGAATTTTTTTCTGTCGATATTGGCCATTCACGGATGTAAATGTGAAAATATTTTCTTTATTTTACGATGACAGTTACATCCACATGCTATGGTGCAAGCAACATAATAAAATATTCTCACCACAGGTGCAGTTCAACGCACTCTTTAACCATTCTTCCTTCTTAACATAAATAATTATTAATTAATGGGTGTAATATATTACCTGGGGAAAAGTGAACCCATCCAGGGAGGTCAGACGAGCCTTTCACGATCGGTTTATTTATAGTTACAGATTCTTCCACTTCAACCGCCGAACCGGGCGTTATCAGGCTTATCAGCGCACCGATAACACACATATTAATTAAAGTATTCGAACACGTTCTTGCATGTCTATTTTTTAATGTAAAAAAGGCCGTGTCATGTTCATCACAGCCTAATATTCTTCTAACCATCTTCTCAGCCGGTACTGAACCAATATTTTGAGAGCCGTTTACTGTTGAAGTGCACGGTTTCAAGTGCTTCTGGATCCTTTTAGTCCGAACAAGCGTTTGTTTATTTTTAAAAGTTTGGTCTGTTTTCAAACACGAAATGTTTATTAAACGCATAGCGGCGCCAGTTAAAGCAAACACATTTAATTATAAATAAATTATGTTGTGTTTAGAGCGCGCACCGACAGCGGAGAGCGTTCTTTTTGAACTCCTGCAATTAATAAAACAAAGTCCCCATGAACGCAAATAAAATATCAATTACTTTCGCGATTATTCCAGTTCGCTTTTCCATTACAGATCATTGTATTGTAGCTGGGTTTATTATTTATATCGAAATTCTATTAGCAACGGCGCCCGGTTTCAAATAAAACTAATGTAAGCAGAAGTATAGCAATTAAAACTGTTTATAATTATATGCGGGGGTTATTGCTTGCTTTGAGTTTATATGATTACATTTTTGAAATTACTCGGTAGCCTTATCAATTAAATGCACCACACTTCGATTTTCAGCTAAATTAAATCACAACAACGGAATGCGTCTGTGGTTTAATAATATCCTTATCATCAGTTCATTTTATAGGCACAGTTAGTGATATCCTGTACAAACACACAAATACAATAGCACAAAAGTTACGAGAACGCGTGTGTGTGCGCGATCGGGACGAACACACATACAACGACGACGACGGTCAAACGCAAACTAAACGCCGGCTCCTGATTTCTCTGTCTACATAGACTTGCCTAAATGAGTGAGTGGCGCTTTGCCTTTATAGTAGGATATCTGGGCTTTGTTGAGGTTAGCGCCGTCCTCGACTATGGGCCTGTTGTTTTTCGTTGCATTCCCCGCACAGACGCCACTCGGGCATGGGCGCTTTACCTAATTCGACCACCTTGGTTTCAACTCACCCCCTATATCGGTTCTTGTTGCGACTTGTCGATCGAATAATTATTCAATTATTTGCAGAAAAATCGCCTATTTTTTGAAATACTTTACGAAATTAAGACTCACCCCTTTTTTGCTTTAGTTTATTATGTAAACAACGAACATTCAGGCAGGTATAAAACCCGATTATCTGCACATAATATGCACACTTTTACATAATTTTCGGTTTTACCGGAAACTCCCGTAACTTTGTTTTTGTAAATAACAAAAAACCCTATACAGGGTGATTCACGACGGACGCCAACGGCATATATTCTCCAACTTCTATCGCAATTAGCTTATGTAAGTCAATAAGGACTACATTTTAAAAATATTTTCAAACATACAGGGTGCTCCAAAGAAGAGTCTCATAACAAAGTTATGCTTTTTCTTATGGAACTACCTGTATATTTTTACATTTTTGGATTCCGCTTTATATTTGCTTCAAAAAATGTAATAGGTTGTACGAGTCTCAAGTCAACGGTTTTCGTGAAAATTGCTTTTTCATGAAAATACAGTCTACCAAAAATTCTCAACATTTAAAAACTTTGAAAAGTCTGAAGAAATTCGCTGAAAATTTTGAGCGATACAGCACTTTCAATTTTTTTTTTAACATTTAAGTCATTTAAAAAGGCAGGAGAATTTCGTTTAAAAATTAGATTGACAATAGATTATTATTTAACACTTTGCACTACCTACATTTTAAATATATTATACAGGGCGTTTTTTACGCTTGGTCAAACTTGTGAAACTTTAAATTTGACCTAAAATACTTTTGAAATCATATTTTACTTTGTTTATTAATGGTGCTCTGCTAGGGTTGTACAAGCTGGGCTTTTTTGCTTATACCGGGATTCCGGGACGAAATCGCACTTCTTTCCGGTATTTCCCAAAGTCCGGGGATGCAATGAATTATGTCAACAAATAACCCTAATATAGACGGGAGCGGTTAATTATTTTAAAACAACTCTAAGTCATATATGTAATACATTTTGCTCCATGATTATTATAAATAATTAAATAATATTGGTGAAAGAAATAAACATTTAAAAAATATAACATTTCTTTTGCTATTTTATTTTAATGGACACAGTAAAAGAATTTTTACAATGATTTTTTCTGGAGTTATTTAAGAAAATAAAGGTGATCTATGCTTCGGTCACTAATTAATATGTATTAACAGAAAGCCCAACTGCATTAAATATTCTCTCAGACTCTATTGATGTGAGTGGAATTGTCTTGAGAGCATCGCAGCAAAAAGACATTGTTTTCATCAACAATTTTTTGGTATACGAACCGTTGTTCACTTAGACCTAGACTAACTGCTAAATATTAATAATTTAATATAAGACCGGATTAATTATGTATAAGAAACACGACAATTTTCAAACCTACATAATTTGTTTAAAGCTAAAACTAATTACAAGCCATTTAATACATTGCCAACAGAAATAGACCATTAAAAGCGCTGCGCAACAGGAATGTGTATTAAATTAGTCATTCATTTCACATCAACCCTATCACAAACTTTCCCATGTTAAACGGAACGACTACCATAACATTGTTGTTTGATTACAATAATGCAAATTATTAAAGCCGTGCCGCCTATAATAATTAAACTATAGCCAAACAATAATCTCTAACGGTATTGTATAACGGATTGCAAAAGTAGCTACATAATCTTATGGTTTTCAGGTACTTATATTCCCATTAAAATAAACACGTTATACTGTATTAGGCTTTCTTCTGCAAAACGAATAACAACATTTGTTTTGCTTGTGTTGTACAAGTTGATCCAAATGCTAGTAAAAATTTGTTTACAGTTCTAAACGTTAAGTTTGAATATTTGAGTAACCCATATGTGTAAAATATACATAAAATTTAACAGAAGAGTACTCCAGCGTGTCAAAACTTAGCCATTCTTGTTTTACTTCCTATTTCAACGACATATTTATGCGAGCAGGATTTTCCTAGAAAATAACCTAGGTGACAAGTTTCAGGATGTGTGAAGTATTCCTCATAAGAAAAGTTTGGAAAAAGTTGATCAAAGATTTTATGAGATTTGGGAATAATCAAAAGTTGCAGGGTACTCAGGGCCGGTTTTACCATAAGGCCACTCCAGGCAATTGCATAGAGACGCCAAGATACGGGGGCGCCAACCTTACTCATAAAAATAAATAATTAAAAAATGTTGTTAACTTATGCGGTAAACATCTCTGAGGTCTAAGGTGTAATGCCTAAAACCGAACAAGAATAAGGCGAATTAGAAACAAAAGTAAACAGTTTGTGTATGATTCAGATAATCAAATCATAACAGATTTCAAACTAAATTTTTTATAAATATCAATGTTTTTGGGGATTTTCCCGGGTTAAAATTTGTTCATTTGCTGCTCGACGTTTGGGTAAATGCCCAAAGAGATATTAGAGGAGACCGGGGATGAAAGTAACCAGGGATAGGTCGTAACAGTGCCTATAGTTTTTTTTTTTTTTATATGCCGCCCTAAGCGCTTGTGCAATGTTCATTTACATCCACCTCTTTAACTACATTGCTAGTTTTCTTTCATCTGTCATAGAGGTTAAGTTTTTGCCAGCCAGAGTCACTATTTTCCGCCTGGTCACCGGACCAGTAACTTTTGGGCGATCTCTAAAAGAGGAACAAAAAAGTACTTAAATCATTATGTTCTAAATTTTGTTGGCTATTGGTGGATGCAATACAATTTGACGTTGAAATCGTGGTTAATTGTGGATTCCTTCCAAGTTGTTTTGTGTACACTTGAGGCCAAAAGTAACAGTGTTATAACCAACCCCAATGAATGTTTTCACTTGCTTATGTTCAATCTTAGCACATAATTGGTGGTTTTCTTTGTAGATGAGAACAAACAAAACTTGCCGGATTAATTTTCCAATTTGTTGTATCTTTTTGTTTCACATTTTTGAATATTGATAATGTTCACTTATCATTTTGTATTGTACCAAAGAGTTTTTTTTTTTTCATTTTGCTAATGTGTATTTTGGAATCAAATATTAATTTTGTTGATGAATACTAATAAATTTACCCACTACTTATGAGCTGTGTAAATTATTTTGCCGTTACAACTTACCCCGATCATTGTTACTTTTAGACCCAACGTTGACGTTGGAAGTAACAGCTTTCTTATTACAGAAAAAAAATCACATATGCTTTACAAAACACATGAAACAAATATCTTGGGAGGAAGACAAATGTCCAATCTATCATAAAATCAATTTGGATGTAAAACACTTGTTATACTCTCTGAGAAATTAAATAAAAACGAAAAAATATTACTTTCATCCAGAGCTGGGCAATGCTTGAATGCTTACTACTTGCAATAATTTTTTAAGCACTTTTAATGCTTCGAGCACAATGCTTGGAGCACTTTCTAAAACAGATGCTCGATGCTTAGAGCACCAAGCACTTTCTTGAACACTTGGTACTTATTAAGCACTTTAGAAAGACAGTGCTTAATATGCATTTTTTAAATTTATATATGCTTACTGCATAGTATTTAATCCTTAACATGTTTGCTACAAGACTGTTTAAATTTTAAATTTCTCTTAAGCATTTCCAAAATGCTCAATGCTTGCTGCTTAATTTTTTTAAGCACTTGAGTCAGTGCTTGATGCTTTTAAGCATTTTTAAAAACCAAAGTACTTACTGCTTAATTAGATCAAGCACTTACACAAGTGCTTGAATGCTCGGTGCTTCAAGCACTTTGGGTCGGTGCTTTGCCCAGCTCTGCTTTCATCCCCGGTCTCCCCCACACGATAATGTATGGGGGCGCCCAAATTTTCTTTGCCTGGGGGCGTCAGATACTCTTGCGCCTGCCCTGAGAGTGCTAAATCGGGACTGTAAAGAGGATTCCGTAGTTGAACAAAACTAGAATCCTCGATAGTTTGTTGGCTTGTGCACTTAAGAATTGTCATGGAGCAGCATTTTTTTTCGTCAATAAGAATTTGGCCCATTGCTTGTAAAGCAATTTTCAAATTTTAAATAGTTTTGCCATAAACCCTATAATTGTAGACTGTAAATCATGGTAAACGAACACGCTTGACCCATGCCAAACTTTATAGACATTTCAACGATATACGTGTTCGACTTACGACGGTTTCTTTGCAACCCTTTGCGAAAACCGATTAATTCTTAAGAGTGGAAGTTTCTCTTACTTCGAAGGCCTTCTGCGTGCTTCTACTTGCTTCAACGGACCGTGCTCACCCACTTCAAGTCACGTTGTGCCCTTCGACGTGTACCTGTAATATTATCCTTCGGTATCGTCCGCATGCTTGTCGATTGTTTTATAAATTAGCGAAATAACTCATGGATCTTGTTTAGATTCCTCCAATCTTAACCAAACATTCTGCAACACTTAACTATCCAAGGCTGCAAGCGGCCATCGGCACTTCGGCTGCTTTATGATTACTATCGGCCCGCTCATTATTGTATCTACCTGGGATGCACTCGCTAATGCAGTGTGCCTGTATCTGTCTGCATAACTCGCTCGATAACTGTGATTAACTACGCACTCTAAATTATCTCTGCACTATAACATCCCTCAGTAAATAACCATGTAAGTGGAACTCGATACTTCTTGATATCCCCCCTTGCGCCATTAAAGTTAACAATAATCACGTATAGTTTAAAACATTGTAGCTGGGACAGGTACGTGGTCCGAATTCGACGGAATTGTATGTCGATTTTGCGTGTTTTAAAATCTTGTAACTAGAATTGATAATAGTTTGATCCGGTTACAACACTTGCAGTTCTAGGAATGTATAAGTCGCAACCACAGCGTACACCATTCCTAAGAGACACTCCTTGTCGGTTCTTTTGATAATAGACTTTCAAATATTTTGGTATTCTGTAAAAGGCGAAATTTAAATTTAAAACAAAACGTAAATGCAATATGTTAAATAAACGAAACACTACCTAGTTTGTGCCCAGAACTCTTAACGTTGCATTTAACTCGATTCTTATCAATTAGTAAAATTTTCAAACCGATACTGACTTCATAAGTACCTACGTACGTAAATGCAGACAAAATGACGACGTTAAAAAAATCGCAGATATATTTTCTAAGTAGTTAAAGCTTGTAAGATTATCCATGAAACTTTTAATCTCCGCTGTAATGAGAGGCACCGAATTGTTTTCCGAAATTGATGCATTTCCTCATACGATAGCTTTAACTCTCCAGTTTTTTGCCGAACAAAAGATAAAAGTAATAGAATATCCACCGTACTCACCTGACTTGCCAATGTACGACCTTTGGTTATTTTTTTGGACTTAAAAAAAATCGTGGGGTAGAAAGATTTTGTCTGTGGAAGAGATTGATACTTTTGAGGGGCATAATTGCCGGGGAATAACATGTTTAAAATAAATTCAGCTTAACCCCCTTATTTGCTTCATAAAATTTAAGAAAATGAGATAATTGAACACCTCTTCTGCATAAATTATGATACAAAATAAGGCCATGTTATTAATTGCAAATAATAAATAATAAACTGTTTGCTGAGCGATTAGAAAGAGCTTAATTGATTGATTTACGACAATAACATGTAATGGTTTCAGCCCTTTGACGATCACGGGAAATGTATTGCATCGTCATGACTTTTGAACTTTACTGAAGTTATTGGCAACTAATATATCACTTGTAGCTCTTAACCTTGGTGGCTATACCAAATATGGTTGACAGCTTTCAACAGTTTATTAATTTAAACTTAGATACAATCGATAATTAATGCTATTTTAAATAAATAATGAATTAATACGTCGTTAAAAAAATGTTCCAATAAATTATAAACATCCAAAATTCAAAGCTTGTATACGAGGATTATCACTCACTCGTGTTTGCCGACGATCAAATAATTTTGATAGAAGATGAACAGGCTGCTGAATACATGATGAAAAAAATCAATAGAGGAATTTGACAAGTGGAGTTTGGATATCAGTGTTGAAAAAACGAAATATACTGTAATTGGAAATAATGGTAAAGACATTATAACTTCGAAAGGAAGGATAAAAATGGTCGATGAATACAAATATCTAGAGATAACCTTAACTTCAGATGTAATGGATGCCAGAGACATCTTAAATAAATTAAGGAGAGCAATCACTCGACAATTAAATTCAGTATTATGGAGCAAAAGTATCTCCTTAAAAACCAAAAGCCATGTATTTAAATCTTTTACGGAGCTGAGGTGTGGACCATGTCTAAATATTTAGAAGAGAGAGTTAGAGCAAGGGAAATGAACTTCTAGAGTCTTGCGAACTAACGATCATGGGTAAAGCAAAAAACGAGGCCATACGGGAAAGAGTAAGTGAAGTAAAGAGCCTGGCCGATATAATTGAAGAACAACAGATGATTTGGTACGGCCATCTAAACAGAATTTCTGCGCATATCCTACATCAAACACTGACATGGATTACATGTAGAAGAAAAACTATTGAACGTGTTTTTTTTCCTCAATATATTCAGCTTTGGCCCTCGCATGCATTACCGTTATTCATTGGTTATATTAATACTTTATTGTTACTTTTGCACATTAACATTTGCCTCATGACTAAATTTTCGTTCCCACAAATTAGCTCTGCGGCATTTCTATCGGTCCAGCAGTACATTAATAAAAAAACGGCAAACATTCTTTATAACCTCTCATGATTTTATGATAAATATTAGCAAGGCTAACTCGTTTTATTTCTACAACATCGAGTAGGTCCGAATAGCGATCTTAAAACTGCTTGTTAAATGTTTGATTGATGTCCCGTGCCATCCCAGGTCCAGGTGGTGTTCTACACTCATGGGATAGTCGAAGAGTTACATTCTCAACTGAGGCTATTGCCTGCTCAGCCGTGGTATGCTTGCAGTTGTACCTAGATTAGTGCTCTATAATAAATTCAGCGCATTATTTCCTGGAGTGTAGCAGTTTGTACCGAGGCAGGCTCATTTATTAATAACACTGAATCGGTAATATGATATACAGAGCTGAAGCGGTTGGATTATATATTTGAATAGGAAATTGTATCACATTTCATAAAGATCTTTTTAAAAATGTAAGGCGAACGATTTTTTTACCGCCCACATAAGGGGGACAAACCCGTCTTTTTGATTACTTGCTTGTCTGTTCGTGTGTTTGTCGTTCTGTCTACTGGACCCCAAAAATTACTAAAAAAAAACACAACTAGTTATTAATAACGCAGTAATGAGAAAAAACACCAACATTTTGTCCAAGTACATCAAGTTGATCAACACCTATGGATTTTTAACTGTGCCTTGTTACAATGGTGTTTTTTGTAGAATGTTTCTTTCATGTTCTTTAGGCTCCAACAATAAGTGTGCTAAATAAACCTTTTCTTTGTGGTGAACGTTTGTTTAAATTTAAAAAAATATTATTCAGATATCTGTTGACATACTGGAATTCACACACACTCAATACACTGACGTTAACATTCTTGTTTTAAAGAGTAAAAAATCGAGCTCCGTGTACACTAACCACTTTTACCTGTGTCTATACGTTTTTCAATTAATGAAACATGTAAAGTTTAAAACCGTGGCGAAGGAATTTCGAACGTGATGGTCCAACTATACAGCATGAGAAGGCAAACGTGGTCTCAAATTATCGTTGGTAGAGCAAAGTATCAATTAGCGTTGATTGCTTAAACACAGATGAAGCCTTAACATGTTCGAGGCACTGTAAAGTAAATTGCTCATGGCTGATGGTAATTTTAAGTTCTTTGTGGTTTTTATTGTTAATGCGTCAATGAACAGTAAATAATTACGAAATGTGAGCCTTGGTGTTTGTACATCTGTGAAAGGGCGTCAAAAATAGCTGCTTGGTCAAACAGTTTTGATATTTATTGCGGTTAGTGATGTTTTGAAAATTAAGTAGCTTTTGTGAATAACTTTATCCAGATCTTTACCCAACTATTCCTTTTGAAAATATTGATAAAATATACAGTGCTTATATAAGAGCCTCAATTTTCAATGTAGTACAAATTAGTTTGAACTTTCAGCGAAATGTTTATGTACAGCGTCTCAATGAACTTTCTTAAGAGTCGTTTTAAAAATCTGCTACAGATTTTTGTTTGTTTTGATGTCGTTACGGTAAAAGCTATTTGAATCGCCTTTTTGCTAACATTTCAGGTTATACACATGTAATTAGATGCAGTAACAGCAAGAAGATTAAATTATAAATGCAGTTCATCTTGTAAACATTAATACACGTTAAAAACCAAGAACAAAATGAACAATTTCTCATTGGTATGATCGCATTTTCTCGACAAATTTTAGTCGATTTTTAAACCTCTTAATTTTTGACGACTTGCAAGTGTTTTCTGTTCAATTAGAAACATGTGTTAGTGTAATATTCATGAACTATTTATTCCTGTTTTTCATATCTTGTTCCTTCATTAATTCGAACAGCAATACGTGGCATAATAATTTAATGAAACCGATATTGAAACTTCATCAATAATAAATTCTAAACTGCGTACCAAACATGGTAACTTGAACCTAGTTCTCGTTCATGCGACAAATATTTCCGCATTTACATCACTTGAGGGCTTATTAACAAGTAACTAATAACGGCATATACTTTTTGCGCTTAAAACATCTTCAGTTTGAAATTATGTCGATGCGCCTATTCGCCAAGTGCTAAGTGGTTTTTTCATGAGCTTAATTTTTACACTACGAGCATGGATGAATAATTTTCGGTTTAGCCTATAGAGGGCGCAAATTTTTATGGCAGTGTTTCCCAATTTATTTTAACCATGGAACCCTTTTATAGTTTTATAAACAATTTATTTGTTTAGTCATGAGTCCTTCTACTGTTAGGTGTAGGACTGTTGAGTTGTGTTGTGCTGACTATTTTTCCCATGTTTTTCTGTCTTGTGCTAGATTTTTTGTCTTTCCATTTGATGTTTCTATTCGTTGTTGCTTTTTTAACATCGTCTTGCCAGATTTTTCTCGGTCTACCTCTTTTATTTTTTTACCTGTGATCTTGCTTCATAGGCTTTTCTGGTCAACCTTTCTTCTTTCATCCTATAAATATGACCCAACCATCCCAGCTGCCTTTCTTGTATTTTTGTTTCAGCTGATTTTATCTTTAATTGTTCTCTATATAAGTTTCGTTTCTGTTTTGGTTTTTCCTTGGATTTTTCTTAGAAATCTTATTTCAGCTGCATTCACTCGGCTACTATTTTTATTTGTAAGTGTTCACGTTTCACTTCCGTATAAAAGTTCCGGAGTTACAACCTTTTTGACCACTTCCACTTTTGTTCTTTTTGGGACTTCCCTATTTCCAGAAAATGTTGTTCCCAAACTGTTAAATATTCTTCCCACATTTCCTGTCCTTTCGCTTATTTCCTTGTCCATTCCTCCATTTTTCTTTATGATTACTCCTAAATATTTAAAGCTGTCTACCTCCTAAGCCCATGTAAAGTGATGTTATGCCCTTTGTTTTTTGTTGTGACGATCATAGTTTTAGTTTTTTTCGGTATTTATTTTCATATCAATTTTTTCCAATTGACATGTCTAGCACAGTACATGCTGTTATGAAGCTAAAGAATGGCAACCAAGAACTAAAAACGAAGAATATTTCCTTAATTTTGATCGGAACGAACAATAATTTCATTTTCTTGCTTTCCTTTCCACCCAAAAATATCGTTTTATCGGTTAATACGGGTTATAACAACATAAACATTTTGTTGCACTAACGAACTTATTTTCTTAAGATGTGAAGTGTTCCAGTGTAATCAGATATATCCAAGTTTTGAAACTTAATACGATTGTCACCCACTGTTTACGGACCTTTATTAAAAATTAATACACGGTGTGCATCTGAAACGAATTAATTAGGCCCGTTCTTTGCTCACGCGATTGCCTCATGCCGTTCAACTGTACACAGCCAGTTCGATGATAAATGAAATGAATTATATACACGATGTCTACACATTCACAACCATTAGTACATGCATGCTAAACAAAGCAAAGGGAAATTAAAGAAGTATGTGTGTATTTTTTATTTTATCGTCGTGATTTTCTTTAAAAGTTGATGAGGCTGCCATTTGTTTTTTTATAGATCTTTAAGAGAAATTATCGGTGCTAAGTCAAAAACAAAAGACGATAACCAATTTTCGTTTTCACCATTAACTTTTTCTCGAAAAAAGCGATCGAGGAAGCGGGGTCCGTTTTTCCATAACTCTTATAGTTACCGAGATTCCCTATGAAAACATCGAAATTGGCCCACCCTGTACATCTTATTATTGCAGGTTTCGCCTCTCCAACTTTCTTATTTCCAATTACACACCCGGTATATTAAACTTAGAAAAATATGCACAATTTCCATGCTCTAATATGACAGAAATTTTGTCTTTTATAACTTCAGATGTTTCAAATTATTGCAGCTCTGTTGTTCCTACTATTAATAGACGAAAATTTTCAACAGTAATGGCTTCTGTTTCCGGTTATTAATTTTCAACACATTAACAAATCTATAAGCTTTCTGCCGATGTTTATAATTCATAACGATTTAGATTCCATTCCTCGGCCACGCCGTTAAAAAAAAATACAGTCGATGAAATTAGCTCGCAATTACTGGGACAATTGCTCATGATTGCAGTAATGATTTTAAGAGCATCGGGCAATTTGGCGTAGTTAAAATTATGATCAAGCAGATTTTATGTATTCCGTCGTCGTGTGTTTTGTTTGTTACCAGTAATTAAGTCTAGAAGTAATTAAGGTTATCTGTAAAGTACTTCGGTGTTTTTTAAGACCGCCTAAAAATCCAAGCTGGAATCTGGTTTGGGCAAAGTCGTCTGTCGATTCCACCACAATCGCGATCGAGAATTAAATCTGCCTCTGCAGCATTTTTGTGAACTTTATTGAGAGTTGAAAGTACCTTCAAGTTATGGGAAGTTAATCATTGAGGTAAAGTTGACAACAAACTATTAATTAATACCTGAATTATTTTTAGGTTTCCTTTACTTTATATTTGCTAAATATTTTTTTTTATGGTAATTTGCGTCAAAACATTTATCTTCTATGATAGTTGAGTATTACAGGAAAGACTCGAAATACATAAGTAGGCGAGATAACAAATATAATTATTGCAATTCTCTATAATTAGCGTAAATATTTTTATGCAGATTAAATTGCAAGGCATATAAAATCTCAAAAGTAACTTAGCTAATTTAAAAATAAACGGCGCATTTATCTAATCGTGTACCTTTAAAAAGTTATATAAACACCTTTATTTAAAATCAATTATCTTATTATCTATACAAAATCTCTCTTGTAAAAAATTTAGACCAGTTTCGCGACTCCTGTTTCTTTATCAGTAGTTATCTCGATTATTTATCTATAAAAAGATTCGCTTTTAGTGTACTTTCACAATTTATTACCGTCAAATGTCACGCAAAATAGTGATTATTCTTTCTAATTTAAATTTTTCCACGTTATTTGAGCATATAATATATTAATTGAACCTGCACTTCGTTGATACAGGTCATTTCAACTTCGTGCATTGATTTTTATATCGCTTCAAGTCAGTCAACCGTGCTCATATCTGTTATACAACAAATCAGGAAAACTCGAAAAGCAAAAAGTTCTAAACCGTTATGTGTATTACGATATAACAGCATGAACGTCAATATTATGTATACCGGCCATTCATTTTATAAGCTCCGACACTGACATCACCATAATTATTTTTGTACATAACTGGAAAACGCATTTTTACTTAACTCAGTCAAGTATAAATAAATGTTCCTGCACAATTCTAAGTCGAAGATCTTTTTGTGAAAAGTTACGAAAAGTTTATTAAAGTGTGGAATTATAACAAATAATTATCTATTTCTAACAACTTCATTAGTGTTAATAGCTGATAGTCGTAATCAACAAATGTGTGCAAACCTTTGTTCTGCAATTCAAAAACTAACAGATGAATTAATTTTTTTTGCGTGTCTTTTCATTGCAATTATTTGCAGCAATGACCAACATTTTTGGCATAAGTTAACTGACTCACATCAAATTACTTAAGTCTCTGGTTTAAGGTTACTTCTTAACTGTTCATTTATTTTTTGGTGGTGTACAATGGAGTTTTTTTTTTTAATTTCCTGTACCAAAATGGATTTAAAAAAAGTACACTTGCTACAACGAATTTAAACGCAAGTTGAGGTGCTGCCAAATTTATACATCTTAAAAAGGCCTTTTGATGATTAACTAAACCCCGGCCAACATTTTAGTTATAAAATTTTCGACAGAGTAATACAAGAAACAATGCTGGTCAAAACTGTCCACCAATTGACATATATCTTTTAGGAATTTCCAAAGTACAAAACTTAACAGATCTTTATCCGTGTTTAGCTAAGATATCTAACTTTTCTTTAAATCTTAACGTAGCATAAATATTCATTGCTGCCTTCTGCTATTAGACCAGTGCTTTTCCATCAACATTATTATTATTATGTACTCGTTTTTTTTAGCTCCCAAACCACCCGACGACAACAATGATAAAGGGCCAGTCCTTATGGGGAAAAAGATATGAGAATCTAGAAAAGGCTACTACAATCAATTAGAGCAAAATTTAACAAAAAACTTGCATCATATGAATGATTAATTGGTTATTAAGATGCATGATTTGAGTGTATTATGTAGGTGTGTGTTGGTTTCTTGTAAATGTTATGCCCTAATGTTTAATGTCTTGAAGTAAAAAGACTTTTTAATAGAACATGAGATAAACTTATTTATATTAGACTTGAAACTTCTTTAACACACGAGAAAACAATCAAAAATATAGATTGTAGTCGCAAAAATATCTAATGTTGGCGTTTTTAAAATATTCAATAAAACCAGAAACCCATCTGAGCATAGCATGTTGTCGTCAAGGTAATAAATAATGAAAAATATAAAAAAAAAATCGTGGTTCATAACCGTCGTGACTTTATTACAAAGCCCACTTGATGTTTATTATAAAAATTATATCTGTACGTGTTGTGTAAAATTCCATCGCTCCTAAGCTAACTACATCATCTATTATTGTAAATTAATACGCTGTTAAAACTGTAGATTTAAAAATAATTGTTCTTCTCCTTCGAGGCTTCGACGGTATCCCAGTATGCGGTGCATTTGTGGGGCGACCGGCCGGCCTGCTCACACACACAGGCAGGGGTCTCAGCAAACCAAACACTGAACTTTATTTCTTTTTGGAGTTCTTTGTTTATAGGTCTGGTTAGCGATGAGCGGGCAAATGCGAGGTAGTGACTCGCGCCGAACATTCATCAGTCGGTGGTTGGATGCGTGTTCCCAGAGAGAACCACGGCCCACAGCGAATATTACCAAGGCGATGTCGATGGTTGATGCACTTCATTATGTAGCTAATTTTATTTCATGACAGGGCATTATTCGCCCTGCATTTCTGAATTTGTTAAGTTATTAAAGTTAACTAGTGGTGTATACGTCGATCGAAGATAAGACTGTTAAGGATGGTTTAAAATACCAGCAACAATTACAGCAATGTAGATGTAGCTGCAATATGCGAAGTCATAAAATGGCATTTTTCGATAAAAATTGATGCAATGTGTATAGGCAGGGCCTATCACAGGGGAGGGTAGACGGGGCTAATTCCCGGGGCCCGGTGTTGCCAAGGGGGCCCGGATTCGAGCTAATATACAATATTTTGTTAACAAATAATATTAAAATTAAATTTAAACCTTTCTAAGAGTAATGGGGGGCCCGTTGTCTATTCCCCGGGCCCGAATTTCGTATCACCTAATTCGCGACACGATACCCAGCAATAAACTGCACTTTAGGATTTTTTTTTAAATTTTAGTGTCAAAGCACTTGATTGATGTTTAAATTTTCATGTTTAAAACAAATTTCTTTAATAATTAGGTTGAACAGCATTAAATGTCAAAAAAAGTTTACCCTTGAATAATAAATTATTTCTTTTAAAATAAACAATTATTCCAGGGATATGCCAGTTAATATATTTTTTACTTATAAATGTTCTGCTTTGTTGGATAAAGTAAAATATGTTTACATGAAAACTTTATTTTTATACAAATTGTATTATTTACTATGTAGCAAAAGTAAATTATTTGTGTGGAATCCGCTTGAAAAAGCCTATACATACTTACTATATATTTATTGATAACAGGCGCCTACTCAAACACAAAACGCAACCCACTTAACCCACTTGCGCCTAAATAGGTATGCAATGTGCTTAACAAAGCGCCTACTTTCGGCATTTTTAGGCAACCTGGGTAGACACAACGTTTAATTAATTGCATACCATGTAGGTGTAATGTACAGTATGCAACCCACTAAACGTTGCGCCTATTGATAGGCAACCACGACACAAAACGCCTACATAGACATGCAACTGATTTGACATAACAGTTACGCAGGCTGTCTAAAAATGACGAAAGTAGGCGTTTTGTTCAGCAAACTGCATAACTACGTAGGCGCAACGTGTTTAGTGGGTTGCGCTCTGTAATTATGAATTACAATAAAAACTGAACAATATTGTTTTAATGACGAACAAAATAATTTCTGCAGTATACAGTACCAAGGTAATCGTAAACTTCAATAAAAATTAAAATAAATTGGGTCAAGATTAAGTTATTAAAGATTTGGTTTTGGACCAGAACGTCCTTTTTCTATGACCAGAACTGTCCAAACACATTTATTAGTAAAAATCTAATAAAAATTAAACAATGCAATATTTATGTCTCAAATATGGATTTATAAAGTATGCTGCACTAACTCAATCGTAAAAGGAAATAAAAATTAAAATATATCTAGTAACGATTAAGTTATTAAAAAATTTGTTTTGAATCAGAGCTGTCGAAACACATGTATCAGTAAAAATCCAATAACAATTAAATGATACAGTGTTTATGTGTCTAACATGAATTCATGAAGTATATTGTATCAAGTTAATCTGCAACTTGCCTAAAATTTAAAATATTTATGGTTACGAATAAGTTGTTAAGAAATATGAATTTCTGAAGTATACTGTACTAGGTCAATCGAGAACTTGAACAAAATTAAAAATATTTAAGGTAAAGAATAAGTTATTAAGAAACTTGTTTTAGACCATTAAATATTTCAGTAGAGAGAATTGTCGACGAAAAATAAGTTCTCTTTTTACACTTTCAACTTCTGGCAACCCTACATATAATAATATTGGAGTAGGCATGGCTTTAGAAAACTGCTTGATTTTTCTGAACTTTTTTATTGTTTTTGATTAGGTATTTGTCTTAAATATTTAAGTACACAACGTATTGTGTACGTATTTTTTATAATTATTGATGGAATTAATTTAAACACTCATTGTTTTATTTTGCTTCGACCACATCCATTAATTATCTTCAGTGGTAAAAACGATGGAACGATTTATTTCAAAGTTGCTACGTCATGAAATTAAAATTGAAAAACCTGAATAAAATAACGTTATCTAAGTGTTTGTTTTAATTTTCCTGACGACAGCAGCGAAACATTTTTTAGAGGAAAATTAAACTTTATTAATTAATATTATTATATTAAAAAAACCATGCACATTTGCTGTTGTCACAGCCTGGGCAATAAATATTTTAATTAACATCTAAATTCTTATGAAACATTACATCAACCTCTTGTTATTGAATTGTGTTAGGGATTGTGTAAATGCACACCGGTTAAAATGGTCCGGCATCAATTTTTCAGCCGGTTTACTTTTACGTATATCGAATTTAGAATCGGTAATAAATAAATAACGTTAAATAAGCTGTTGAATAACTCAACAACCTGAAAAATAGAGACACGTTTAAACAGAAAGGTATATTACCGATAATGAATTAAAGTAAATGATGTAATCGATCGATTAAATATAAAAGTTAAATTAATTCGTTTGACGACAATCAGTAATTGTTGGGTTTTACTTTGCTATAAATTTTGTTTTTTATTCACTAATTATAACTCTTATTGGATATTTTTACAGGTCCAGCGAACAATATAGGTTTTAACCAAATAAAAATACTTAGAACAGTTAATTTTGCAGGCAGGGTCACCCAACACTGAAAAAAATATGTTATGAAAATATACTCTATTATTTTTAATCAAAAAAAAAAAAAAGACAGGTTAACATTTTCTAAGATCTATATTGGGTGAAAATTAAATAAAAAAATAATGTCATGTGTCATAAGTATCTATTATATTTGTCAGTTTAGAAATAATGTTGTTGGATACTAATGTTGAAAACACCAACTTTGTTATATACAGGGTGATCGAAATAGGTCCTTTTAAAAGATTTAATTGGTGTTTTGTGAGGCCGTATGTGATTAGCTTTTTGAAGGTTTTAAAGAAGATGTTTGCAACTGACGCTAACCTTGGCTAAGAAAATGCAATTCAGTAATTTTTGCGATAAAATGTGAGATAATAATAAAATGCTTTGGTACTAAATATGGTTGCTATTCCAACCGGATATGAATAATTGAATTTTTGTTAATGAAACAAAAGCTTTTTGTTTAAAACGGTTTCTAATGCTGCACTAAACGACTGACAACCTTTTTAAAAGTAGGTAGAGTTGCCAATTTTTTAAGTTGCTAAGGAGGGAAATAATCTTGGGATAGCCATATTTAACATGATATTTTAGATGAAATAACAAAATCACTGCATGTCTGGCCACATAATTTAATTTTGTAATTCAGTAAATAACTTAAAATTAAAAAAGATCAAGGTGAAATATTTTTTTACATAACTTTATGTTAAAAATATAATAATTTTCTTCTTCTTCTTAATCGGCTCCTCTTGTAATTTTGGTGTCGAGGTATGCTTTTCTATTACTGTATTAAGTTTCTCCACTCCTTCCTATCGTTAGCTAATAATTAGCTACAATTATTGTGGCGTATCTCTCCATCTGACTCCTTTTTCTTCTAGTCTCTGCCTAACTTCTTTTTTCCAAGTTATTCTTGGTCTTCCTCTATTTCTTTTTCCCTTCATCTGCATTTTCCATCCTATTTTCGCGTATCTACCATCTAGCATGCGTAGTAGAGATGTCCAAGTCAACTTTATTGATTCGTCTCCATCTATTTCTTAATATCTGTTACCAGTGATGTGAAATGACGGTCATTTATGATTGTGATGTCATGACCGTCATGACCGGTCATATGACCGTCATTTATGATTGTTTTTATAACAATGGTATAAAATTAATATATATGTAATAGGAATAATAAATAAAAAGCAGAATTATTAGTATCAGTATCTATATCTGGGTATTGTATTCCTTCAGAGAAGGCTCTAGAAGTCGAGGGAGTTGAAGGTGATTTTGGACTACTTATGCTGAGAGCTAAACATTTTTTAATAAAATTTTTATTTGAGTTTAAACTTTAATTTTACATGCTCTGGGCATTTCTTGCATGTTGTAATTAACCCGTAACTGCTGTGCTCCGGTCAATTTGACCATTGCACTATTTGAAATTTAAATAGCGCGGTTAATTTTCTAGTTGCGTATTCATCCTTCAGTGTATTTTCTTACATTCTGAATGTCAGTCGACTGATATAAGCGCATTTGTGTGGTCCTTTTATTTTTCAAGATATTCATTAATTCCGTTTCCTACCGCTCAATTTGACCAGACGCAGTAAGTACGTTATACATTTTTATTTTAAGTTGTTTTATTATGGAATCACGACCCAGTACATTTAAACGAGTAAAGATAACCAGCAAAGACTAAGAAGAAACGGTTATGAAATGGTTTGAAGAGGTTGACGACGACACTTTACCGGATACTGACGAAATAGCAAGTGACATAGAATCTGACTGCGACATTGTCATAGAAAGTGAGCATGACTCTGATTCGATTGAAGAAGACAGTGATAGTGATTGTAATGAAAATGTAAGTGTGGCCGACAGGAAACAATATTTTGGAAAAAATAAATTTTCTTGGACAGCTGAACCAAGTAAGTCGAAAAGGAAAACACAAAAACGCAACATAATATCTCAGCGCCCTGGTTTACGAGGACCTGCTAGACTAGAAAGTGCAACTCCAGAAGAAATGTGGAATTTACTTATGGACAACAATATTTTATCTGAAGTTTTGCGTTGGACTAATACTCGAATTGAAAGAGAGAGAGAGAAAAGTACAAAAAGCAAAATCGTCCAGAACTAAAAGTATTAGATATAATTGAACTAAAGGCTTTTCTAGGATTGCTCTATTTTTCTGCTGCATTCAAATCAAACCATGAAGATGTAAATGCAATTTTTGCAACTGATGGTTCAGGAAGGGACATTTTTCGAGCAGTTATGAGTAAATGTCGCTTCCTTTTTTTGCTTAGTACCCTGAGATTCGACGATCCTGAAAGCAGAAAGGAACGCAAAATACTGAATCCTACAGCACCGATATCCTTTATATTTGAATCGTTTGTAAGAAATTGTCAGGAACTTTACAGTGTGGGAGAATGTGCAACGATTGATGAAATGCTAGTAAGTTTTCGTGGTAGATGCAAGTTCCGTATGTACATGCCAAATAAACCATGTAAATATGGAATAAAAATAATGGCAATTACAGATAGCAAAACTCATTACTTTTTGAATGGTTATATATATTCTGGGAAAGAATCAGACGGTCGAACTCTTTCACCAGAAGAACAAGAGCTACCTAAACCGACTCAATCTGTAATACGACTTTCAAAACCAATTCAAATGACTAATCGCAATATAACTGCCGACAATTGGTTTACATCGATAGGCCTTGTTCACCTATTGGAGACAAAAGGTCTTACTTATGTTGGCACCATAAAAAAGAAGAAAAGAGAAATTCCAGCAGAATTTCAGCCTAGCAAACACAGACCAATTGCTTCAAGTTTGTATGGCTTTACGTCAGGTATCGCTTTGGTTTCATATGTTCCAAAAAAAGGAAAAGTAGCTTTGTTAGTAAGTTCTATGCATCATTCAAAAGTTACTGACCCCGTTACAAATAAACCAGAAATTATTATGTACTACAATTCGACTAAGGCTGGTGTTGATGCCCTGGATGAGAAATGCGCGATTTATTGTTCAGGACGAAGAACAAGACGATGGCCTATGGCCATATTTTTCAGAATATTGGATATAAGTAGTGTCAATGCATTCATACTTTACAGTGCATGTAAAAATAATTTGGCATTGAAACGAATTGGTTTCATAAAACAACTGCCCCTCCAATTAGTAAAACCCGAAATGGAACGTCGTTTGATGAATCCCCGTACAGCACCAGAAATTCGATTTATTATTAGACGAATTTTAAAAATTGATATACTCGTATCTGTAGCTGATGGATTACAGACTGAAACAGGAAAATTGCCGAAGCGTAAGACTTGTTATTTGTGTCCTGCTAAAAAAGAACGAAAAGCATCGCATGGTTGCATAACATGCAAAAAACCTGTGTGCTCACAATGTTCCAGGCTTATTTGCAAGGAATGTGTTTAAATTTTTCTGTTGGGTATATCATTTTTTTATATAATATGCATATTTTTAATTTTACAAATGTAATATGATTATGTTAATTTGAATAAATGCTTTAAATTTGTCGGGTTGTTCTTTTTATTTATTTATTTTAGTAATGGAGGGGGAAGCGGTTTGTTGAAACAAATATTATAGGGAATAGTATAATGATGTAATTAGTGAAACGTATCACCACCATTTAATGTAAAGATAATATAGATAAAACATGATTTAAGTGTGCCGGTCAATTTGACCGGTGAACAGTGTGCGCGTACTTAAAATGGCTTCACATCAGTTACGGGTTAAATGTTCTGCCATTCTAGTGGCATGTAATCCGTATCTCTTTCTACAAAATTGGCAACCATAAGTAGCTACCTTTTGCTGCGAACTTGCAGGATAACGTACAAAAAAGTAAAATACCTTCCCTTTTCTCCGCATTGTGTTTACCAACTTTCAGAATACTTTATATAGTGGTATTTACATTTTTATTAACGATATTGCAATTAAGATTAACACAAATCAATTGACAACCACCATGTAAACTTAAAACTGTCATTTTTGGATGTTAGAAAAACTGTCATTTTGAATTTTGGAGCTTATAAGGTCACGGTCATTTAAAATCATTGTGACGTGACGTCATGACCGTCATGACAAACTGTCATGACGCGGTCATATGACACACTCACATCACTGTCTGTTACTCTTAGGTTTTTTCGAATTTTTTCGTTACTGATTTCATCGATCAGTCTTCTCAGAAATCTCATTTCCTGTACCTGTATTTTTTCTTTATATAAAGATATAATTTTCAAAATTATTTTTAATTTTTTTAATAGCATAGCATACTTCTCGGCCTTTGTAAATCATAGGAATTGAGAAGCAAAACTGTCTTTGGAAAATGCAAACTTTTACAAGGCATCTTTTTGATACTTAATATTTATTGTTTAAAAATCATAACATTAAAATAAAACCTTAAAAATGTTGTCCTTGTTAATGAGTAGACTATTAGCAGAAAGCAGATAACGTTCTTTGAAAATAGGTAATTTTATGAAACCTATTATTATATTTTTAACATAACGTTTAAAAAAAGTCTACTTAAAAGATAAGTACTTAGACTAGTAAGAAACTAAATTTTTATTAAAAAGGTAAAACTATTATTTTCTGAAATCTTGTTTTTTTGTCACTTTACGCACTTTTTACCAATGATTTTTCCTCTGGAGTGAACCCGAAGAATTGTATTGAAACCTCGAAACCCGAAGAATAATCGCCAAACCCAAAATGTTAGGGTCAAAATGACAGTGTTGACAACCCTAAGCTAAGGTAGATAGGTAGACCCCCAGAATAGACCCGGTCCTAGATATTTACTTCACAATCGGGGGAAGTCCCGTGATCATATTCTAGCTAAGCAGTGTATGTGCCTTATCAGCTGCGTTCTGCGTTATTGTATTTTGTATTCGTGAAGTAGTGTTGGTCGGGCCGTCATATTGAACACGTTTGTGTGGTACATTTTGTTGGAATAGGCAAGTATTTGTCGATACGTATGTTATGTAATTGGTAATTGCTTTAAAAAATAAACAAATACGCATTTTTCTTGTGTGCTCATGGTGCAGTGCCTACGTGCAAAACATCGCAAATATTCAGACATCACATATTTACCCCTAAAGAAGAAGTAATTGTTGTTATGTTAGATTAGTGTGTGTTGGATAAATGAAATTCTTTAAATTTGCTAGTTTAAAAAAAAAATCAGGCCGGTTAAACATAGTTTTAAATTAATTCTGCTCTATTTAGTATTCGATAATCTCCATATAAATCGATAAGTTATTGATTGTATGAGGTGCAGTGTTATCAATTACGTCATTTTGTGTTGTTATGGATAATGATCACGTTCACAAGTATTACATGTAACGTTCTGTTATCTCGAAATTGGTGCTTTTGCACAATGAATATTTACTCTATACTTACTAGAAAACCCATTTTATTCGTACATACCAATACCATAGATAGACCAAATGTTATTAATATTGTAGGATCATGTATTCGTCGTTTGAAACAAAATTCAAATCTTTTGAAAGGCCTGTGAAATTTGCCTCGGCGGCAAACATTTTTGAAACCCAAATCAACTTGTTGTCTTGTACATTATTCAGAACTATTATTTCAGTCGGTGCCGGATTTAGCATTTAGCGGGCCTTAGACAAAATTTAGCCCCATTTATAAAGGGTATTTGCGATTTTAACCGACATGCTTTTATAGTAGGATGGCCAGATTGGTACAACTAAAAACTATAATTTTTTTAAAGACACTTCACTGAAACATAATCACTTTTGGAACACACATCACGTCTTCAAAAATATATTTTATCTTTATTATTTGTAAGAAAATTCTTCTCATATTAATTAACATGCATACCTTCAACACTTGGAAGATTTCTTCTAAGCAGACATACATCGACAAAAAAAATAGATTTTCCAAAGGGCTTTTAAGATATATCAACATTTGATTGTGAATTGTCTATATAAGTACGATTACTAAAAATGATAGTATTTGAAAATCGGGACACACAATAGTACCAAAAATACATCTTGGGGACATCGGGACATCGAACCAAAAATAGGGACAAATCCCGAAAAATCGGGACGTCTGGTCACCCTATTTTATAGGCGAAAGAAAAACATATTTAGAAATTAAACTTTTTCCGGGCTCGAATCGGGTCCTCTTAAATTACGTGCCCCAGACATTTGTCTTTATTGCCTATTGCTTAATCTGGTCCCAATTTCAATTACATGAACTTCTTTAGCGATCGTTAATGGAGGCTTCCATTCGGTGGATCAAATAACTCTAAATTCTCAAGTTTCCCTATCGCTTCTTCTATTTTCATATCCAGATATGTTTTAGCTACAATGTTATCAATTGAGTATTTTCGTTTATTCATAGATAATGATGTATAATAAACATATTACATGTTATCTGTTATCTTCAAACTGTTGTATTTATACATCGGATAAGCAGTCGTTGTCTCTTTAATGATTGCGTCGAAAATTTATTTAAAATTCCCCTAACTATTTTTAAAACCAATTTAACATATTATATAATCGATTCATTATTAATAATTATGCAGTATTATGCGTTTCTTCTTTTTTATTTAAAAAAAAAAATGGATTACGAATGCTGGGTTGTGAACGGCAGATATTAATTACCTGGGACCGGGTCTTAAGAAATCTGGGAATCTGAGGTTCCAAAAATAAGCTCGGCGCCCCGGAGATTTTTCTCCGGGGTGGGATCCAGAGCTCCTAGGAAAACTTCCGGAACTCCGACAACGAGTCCCGAAACTCTTGAAAAGGTGTCCCGGAGTTCTCCAAAAAAGGAGTCTTGGAGTTTCGGCAAGGGGTCGGAGTTCCGAAAGGAACCCGGACCTTCGGAACAGAGTCTGGAGCTTTTAACGTGTCCTGTATGCGCTTTTATCGAAAGTTTCAATTAACTTAAAATTCTTGGTGTGGCGGTCCGAAAATTAAAGTTGTTAAGTTAGGCTTGGTTGTATAAAAAACTTCGAGTCATTTTATTTCCAGAGTGAAGCTGGCGGCCGGTTCTAGCGGCCACTCTTAGTCGTTGCGTATCCTCGCGTCAGCCTTAGAATTAACCAAGCCCACCTAGTTCTATACTGTTTCCTCCTACTCTCGATTCGAAGCGGTCTGCTCGATGTTGTTATAATTATTATTAATAAATTCGTAACTTTTCTTCTATAGATTCTACCGGCAAATCATTTCAGAAATGACTTTAGTATGCTTACTTTCATCTACAAAAAAAATCTCATATAAAGTTATTCAGTGGCAGCGGAATTATTAAATTAAAATCGCCCCCGCTATTATCATAACATTAAAAAAAATCATAACTTTTCTCCTATAGAACATGTACTAAAAACCGACCATGATTTTAATTTTAATGAAATAAAAATTATCTATCATGAAAAGAATTTATTTAAAAGACTGATAGCGGAAAGTATTTATATTAACGTAAATAATAATGCTTGCAATGACAGAACCGACATAGACAATGTTTTTCAAAAAACATACAAATTGCTTCTAAATAAATGTCATCAACAAAATTTATTATTTACTAACAACCATCTTTAATATTTCTATATATTAATAAAAAATGTTTCATACAGTTATATTTAAATAATGTGTGTTTTAACGTAAATTTTCAAAGATTTTTTCCTTATTATGTAAAGGTTAACTATTGTTATATACTTATTGTTATAATAAAAACTTATAATTGTAATTTTCACAAAGGATGTGCCTAATAGTGACATCTAGTTGGCAAGGTGTGTTACTGCTAACAATAGTCCAGTTTCTTATAACATTTTGTTTTTTTGTTAGATATATTTCTTGTTTTCACGCCATTCGTCTTGTAATTTTAAAATTGTGCACAACTGTTGTAAACGTATTTTTAAAATGTTAGTTTTAAGTTTTTAAAACATCAATTTAAAATTTTAATATTATATTGTCATACATTACCTTATAGTGTACAGTTGATTAAGTATTGCTTTTATTAATTTTTCATATCGTTAATAAAAAAGTAAAAATAAAACTATATGACCACGTGTCACAAAAAAAACACATAACCATAAAAATATCTTTGGACAACGTAAGTACATTTTTATATCAACTTGTTTAATACATAATTGTTAATTTATATGTTATCAGTAGTTATTACATTTACAGTTACTCTGAAGAAGATTATAAATTACATAATCGAAACATGTTAGTATACCAATAAATCTTATGGTTTAATAATTCGTCCTGTAAAACCAGACTTTTATTTAAATATTCCTTCAATCAGCATTAACGGACGCAATTGCAATATTTAATAAAAATTTACTTTTGAATATCGTTATTAAGATATCCTGCCTATTTCTTTGTATATACTTAATTTTAAATTTCAAATACTGAACATTTTGTTACTACTAAAAAAATCATTACTTGCGTCTTATGTGACAACAACAATGTATCAGAAAGTTTCCTTATGCTTAAAATCAGTAAAAATAATATATCACATGGGCTAATTGAGGGACAGGGGAACACTGAATTGAAATCGCCCTTGCTATTATTATTACTTATAGATGTATGTATAAAAAAATGTACCCAAAAAAATGGTTCGTAATTTCTAACTTACTGATAATATTTGTATAATTCTCTTTATAGTAATATACAAATTTTAAAATACCCAAGTACCCCATACCATACAGCATACAGTATAGTTACAGATATTTTCAGGTACAGGTATTAAAAGTTGTCACTACAACTTTTTCCCACTTTGTATCGAAAAAACAACGATACAACCCCCCATTTGTTAATACCTTAATATTAGTTTAATATATAGTCTTACCGGGTATAGTTGCATCGAATATTTTTTTCGTGTTCCAACAAATTGTGTTGATATTCTCGTTAAAGGTAAAATTTTCCTTTTTTTTTTTCATGAACCATATTCTTTTCTGTGTTTCAACTTATATTTTCGTTACCTTAATCCTCTATATAGAGTTATTGCACCAAATATTTTATTTGTGTTACCAACACATTGCGTATTTGTGTAGATATTCTCGTCAGAGGTATAATTTTCATTTTTTTTTTTTTAATTAATCACATTCTTTTCAGTATTTCAATTTTGATTTTCGTTTTGCCTTAACCTTCTATAAACAGTAGTTCATCAAATATTTTATTTGTGTTCCCAACACATTGTGTATTTGTGTAGATATTATCGTCAGAGGTATAACTTTAATTTTTTTTTTTTTTTAATTAATCACATTCTTTTCAGTATTTCAATTTTAATTTTCGTTTTGCCTTCATCGGCATACTTCACCAAATATTTTATTTGTGTATATGAGAATTTTTTGTAAATGGAGGTAAGCATAATAAAGTCATTTCTGAAATGATTTGCCGGTAGAATCTATAGGAGAAAAGTTACGAATTTATTAATAATAATTCACTCTGGTATTTTATTTAAATTCTTTATATTTTTAATTCCTTTATAGTCATGGCAACCAAAGCTGAAAGTGAAGATGAAATTACGAAGCTTAAAAATCGTGTTAAGCAAATGAATTTGGGTGGAGAGAAATACATTAATATCTTGCTATTGGGAGAAACTGGTGTGGGAAAATCAACTTTTATTAATGGATTTTGTAATTACGTCCATTTCAAAGACTTCGACACAGCAGAAGAAGAAAAACTACAAATCTTAATTCCATCGAAGTTCACTGTAACGGATAGCAATTATATAGAGCAAATAGTTCGTGTTGGCGACGATTCTAATGAATGTGTAGATATTGGGGCCTCTGCTACACAAAGCGTTAGATCGTACGTTTTTCCACATGGAAAAATAAAAATTCGATTGATTGATACTCCTGGCATCGGCGATACCCGTGGAATAGACCAGGACAACATAAATTTCGAAAATATTCTTTCGTTTATTGGAGAACACCAGTACATAAATGCAATTTGCATATTACTGAAACCGAATAACGCCAGAATAACTGTCATGTTCGAGTTTTGCATTAAGCAGCTTTTATCGCGACTTGATAAAAGTGCAAGCCAAAATATGATCTTCATGTTCACCAACACCAGGGGTACATTTTATCAGCCTGGTGAAACATTACCGGCGTTGAGAAAAATACTTGGAGACGTTAAAAATGTCCAAATTCCATTAAACAAAAACAATATTTTCTGCATTGATAACGAAGCTTTTCGATATTTGGCTGCAATTCAGAGTGGCGTTAAATTTGAAAAACGTTTTAGGGAACATTTTATTAGTAGTTGGAAGCAGTCAGCTCAAGAATGCACAAAGTAAGAACAATTTTATTTAAATATGTACCTAATTAATTACCTATCAATGTAATAACTCTGTCATGATTTTATTGTTTCTTGATTTTAAATAGGCCTTTTTCAATGAAGTAAACTTGAGCTTCCTTTTTCATCAAAATCATATTAAAAAAATTACATTTTTCATTTCAACAAAGAAGGTTCAGTATTGTTGTTTTTTTTAAAACGTTAAGACGATGGCGATTTTTTGGTTTGGTGTAAATTGCTCGAATACAATTGCTCGAAGGTAAATTGCTCGAATACAATTGCTCGAAATACAATTGCTCGAATGGGAAATTGCTCGAAAGGTAAATTGCTCGAATGACAATTGCTCCAATGACAATTGCTCGAATGACAATTGCTCGGAAGACAAATTGCTCGAAAAAATGAAAAAATATAACATTTTTATAAATACAAAATAATTAAATGTACCATAAAAGTTGTTTACATTTGCTTACACTTAGAAAAACGTATTTAAATTTATTTACAAATACATATACACTTATTCAATTTTTTGTTGAGATAAACACTTTAAATATTTGAAAATATTATCTATATATATAAAAGAGCTTGTTTGTTTGTTTGTTTGTTCGCTATAGAATCCTAGGTCCGTTGACCGATCGGGACCAAATTTTGCACAGTTACTATTTAGGACCTTGCAGATATAACGCCAAACTTTAAGTACAAGCACATATTACCAATTTAAAAAAAAAATAAAAATTACTTGGACGGGATTCGATCTTACGTCGGCAAATACCTGGTCATAACACGATACGGCACGGTGTATTTCACAAGTAAAGATTGTATTGTATACAATTAGCAATAAATGTACCTGAAGTATTATTTTTATTAGTACATTTTTAATTGAAACAAGACGAAAGAAAATAAATTTGAGTTATTATTCAATTTTTAAGCAATAAATAGTTATTTTTTAAGGAATTATAAGAAAATGAAAAGATGATTGATCAGAGTATGTCATTTGTGTATGATTTGGAATTATTGGGCTTATTCAAGTTAAAAAAGTAATTAAAATTGTAATCGCCCGTGCAACGCCGGGTAAATCATCTTGTATACTATATAACTGTTCATTCTGACTATATTGTTGTTATCTTATGTTCAACTATTCATAATGCTTATCTCAACAACAAATAAGAAACCTTCGTAACATGTAGCAAATGAGTTTTGAAAGGTTTTACACCTTGTTTTTTTTTGTTTTCACAGCCTATGTTAATTTTAAAAAAAACAAAACTTTTGTAACTTGCGCATTATTAAAAATAACATCCTCTTATATATTTGAGATAAGAAAAACAGAAGTAAATGTTACCTATGTACATTTTATTGACAAATAAAATATTTTGTATTTATAAAAATGTAATAGTTTTTCATTTTTTCGAGCAATTTGTCTTTAGAGCAATTGTCATTCGAGCAATTTACCTTTCGAGCAATTTTTCATTCGAGCAATTGTATTTCGAGCAATTTACCTTCGAGCAATTGTATTCGAGCAATTTACCGCCATCCGATTTTTTAGTCAGACATGACCCAAATTCGATGAAATATGTATTTTTAATGTAAACAATGTCATAGTTCAATTTCAAAGGTCCATAAAAAACGGGGCCATTAAGGTTAAATTAAGCAAATGTCACAGACAGACAGAGTCTTCTGGAATTCACTTTATTTCTAAAAAAAAAAAGTAAGAACAAAGTTATTCTTGGAATATGAAATGGTATTGTTAACCAGAATATTTTTCCATTAAATTTCATTTCTCATTGTTCATTGCTTAAACTAAAACTGGCATTTTGAAATTGCCTTAGACAAGAAATCAAATGAAGGCTATAATTATAATTGACTCGAAATGTTAATGTTTCTGATTTTTGTTTTTGTTTTATTACATTGTATTTTTTAGAATGATAAAATACATTGTTGGGGATGGCAATAAACCATGTTTGGTACCCCACCAAGTTAAAGACACGGTTTCTGTAAACGAAGCACGACGTATAATTATTCAGTTGTCCAAGCCCCTTGCAGAAATTGCTCAGTTAATTCAAGACAACATTTATGGTCTTCAAAGACATCGAACTTTGTTGATTTATTCGTCGCAAACGCTCACAGGTCTAAAAGACAAATTGTATATCCCTGTAGTTGACCTCGAAGTAACCAAACTTGATCAACCAACCACAGTTTGTACGGCCCAAAAGTGTTCCACCGTTTATAAGGTATGAATTTTGAATGCAATGATATAATAATTTCACAATAATGTATAAAATCCAAACTTCTAAAAATAAGTCATCTGCATAACTCTGAATTATAATACCTACGTTTTTTGTGCAAGAAATTAATTGGTGGCGAATTTGATATGAAACTTGACTTCAAGAAAAGTTGTTTATTTATTTACTTTTTTTTTGGGTAATTTTCGAAATTTTGAATTGTCAATTGTTTTTATTACAGGTGGGTGATCGACAAAAGTGGCATTACAAACAACAATGTCATAAACCTTGCTACTTAACAAATGTTCCACAAGAAATTGTGGGTTCTCCAGAATTAATCAGTTGTGCCGCAATGAACCGAACTACAAACAATTGCAATCAATGTGGATGCATGTACAAAGTTCATATGCACATATACTATGAAACAAAAGAATGTGAAGGCAAAATAGAAAATGAAAACATTAAAAATGAAATATATACCGAAGAACTTGCCCATATGAGAGCACAAAATATTATCAAGAAAATTGAAAGACGTGTAAAGGAGTACGAAAATGAGCAAGAGACAATTATTAAAATAACTGCTAAATTTGCTCATTTCTTGCAAACGAATGCGATAACACCATACAATGATGCGTACCAAGCTTATTTGGAGTATTTGATTGATCGGTAAGTGATTTTTAGATAATTTTTGACTTGTTAAAAACAAAAAATGATCTAGTGCAAATTTTATGTTATGTAATATTAACCCAAGCAAAATGATTTCGCATACTCTACTTAACTTACATTTTTGTTTTAGTGAAAAATCAATGGGTAACAACGCAGATCGTCAAATGATTAATCATTTTGAAAAATTGTTGCAAGAATATAATCAAGAAAAATTAACTCTGAATCTTGCCATGACACAGTCGAACAACACGGGATCATCACTTACAGCAGATGAAATTATAAACTGCATACAACAACTGTACACGCTTAAACACAATGGCAGCAAAATTAAGGAACTTTTTGTTAAACAAAATGAAGCACGCAGAGATGAAAATCGAAGCAGCAAACGAGAATACGTACATCCCCTTACAAAAATTTTCAAAGCCAAAAACAAAATACAGAAAAATAAGCAACGAACCGGACCGAATCCGATATCTCAGAACAAGCATCACACTGGTGTATCGCCCCATTATAATCCTGCTCGAGCTCCAAATCAAAATTTCATTCCCCCACTAGTGCAGCATCGGTCCAACTCGAATAATTATGAACAGGGAGGCAACTCGCAAAACAACAACAACAAAAAACCAGCCCAGCATTTACGTTTGAGGCAGGGAGAACTTCAAGTTGATATTTCAACTGGTGGTAATCCATCACGTGGGGCTTATCAACGCTCAAGGTCTCAATCACGTCCCAGGGATGCGAATGTTTCTCTCCAGTTGCCTCCTCAGTATGGAACTAATCCAACAGGACCATATTTGGGATCTACCCCTCATGGAAACTCGAGGAATTACAACTATCAAAATCAAAACTATCAACAGCATCGTGGAAATCCGAGGCAATTCCATGATTATCCACCACCTTATTCTCACCAACCATATCCTCATCAACCAGAACCACCAACAGGTTTTTATCATGAACCAGTTAACTATTACAATCAAGGAGATAGACATGGTGGTAGAACCATGAACTACCAGCAATGTCCACCTCCTTATCAGTATCACGACCCTCCACATCACGAGCAGCACCGAAGAGGAGGGTCAGGTGGACGTGGTCGTGGTTTAGGTCCAAGAGGAGGACGTGGCCCAAGTCGAGGCCCTATTGGAAATCAACAAATTTCTAGTAGAACTTATCATCCACAAAGAAGAACCAATCATTATAACAAATTATTTGATGATACTTACACAACTAATACCGATTCAGATTCAACCTCTGATTCTAATTAAAGTCTCAAGTTGAAGACTTTCCAACTTGAAAAAGAAATTTTGCTATACAGGGCGACGATAAAAGCATTGCTTTGTTATCATAAGTGTTAAAGACTTGTTTAAATTAGCAAAGTTGGGTAAAATAACAACAAAATGGCTTTCCGAAAATTAACCAGCGTTGCCTTTTCTGAGAGAAAACTGCAAAAAAATCTTCAAATACAAATATTTTGCTGTAGCAAATACAAAAAAGTTATAAATTTGTAAACATTGTTTAATTTTTTAAATGCCTTTCAATTTTTATTGTAAATGTGCCAAATTTTGCTGATTTAATAAATGTGGTAGATTATTGTCACTACTATTATATCATATATATATTTTTTTTTTTTATTGCATAGATATTTTATTTTACTTTTATTATATTTTTGGGAGTCTGCAGCATTCCAAATTTTGGAAGTAGATACCCATTAATTTACTGCTGCTTTCTAAGATGTTCAGGACTATTAATATGCTCTACAGCAGCGGTTGCCAAACTTTTTGACCTCACGGACCAGTTAATTCATAATTTAAATCCCGCGGACCACTAATAGGATTTTTTAAGTGTTAAATATATTTATAAAAAAAAATTGTGATCAAAGAACACATAAAATGTACCTAGTTAATAAAATGAAACTATTAATAGTAACCAAGTTATGAAAGCTTTATTAATAAACCATAATAAAATGATGAGTAAGTATATTCCACATTTTTCTGCGGACCAGCGAAATTTTCTCGCGGACCACTAGTGGTCCGCGGACCACCACTTTGGCAACCGCTGCTCTACAGTGGCATCACAAAAAAAAAAATTAACTGTTACACTTGGCTTTGAAATAATTTATTAACTGTTTTGGTAAATATTATTTGTTTAAATCGCAGTATGCTAATTTGTTTTAGAAGCTCAAAGTAGTACTTGGTCCAAAAACCATAATGTCTCTGTTGTATTTCATGCCAAAATAATTAGCAGAAATGTGCATAATTTTGAGTGCAACTACAGAAACACTATTGGTACAATTGCAGCATATGTTATCTCTATAAACCATTTAAACTTGCTTTATTAAAAATGTTTGAATTTAATATTTTGTTTTATTAAAACATACTTAAACCCAAAAATGTATTAGTTTATAAACTGCTTCTTTTACTAATGCCTTTACTATGTGACAAACTGCAATATAATATTTAATATACAGGGTGCTGAACTGAATCGTGCAACATAAGTTATTTCAATGCTAAAATTTTAAAAGTTAATATCTGCTAATTATTTTACAAAAAAGTTTATTGAGGTTTTTTGTAGACAAAAAAATTAGTCTGGGCAGTTGTCGCTGCATAATTCCAAGGCACTACAGATTTTAGTCAAAACGGCGTTTTGCAATTTTCTCAATTTTTAGTTATTGGAAATCTAAAAATTAATATTGATTACATTTTTAGACAGAATTTTTTTCTACAAAAACTCAATAAACTTTTTTTCTAAAATAATTAGGGGAGATATTAGATATTATACAACTTTAAAAATTGTACCATTGAAATTACTATGTTGCATGATCCTATTCTATCTACACCTTGTATATGAAATCACAAAGCTTTGCAGTTTGCCTCGTATGGGTTACTACGGTAGGTCCAGTCCCATATATTTACTGCGCAATAATGCGCCTTTGTCGGGGAAGTCCTTAGATCGTATTTAACGCTAACTTGCTACAGAATTTCAGTTATTAGCTGCGTTATTGTCATCGAGAAGGAGTGTTAGTTATCCCGACGTATTAAAAACGTTACTGTGTTACATTTTGCTGGATAGGTAAGTAATTGTTGATATATTAGCATTAGGTAAATGTGATTTATTTAAAAAATTAATTAAACACGTATTTTTCTAATTTGCTTATTGCGTACATGCAAAACATCATAAATATTTAGACATCACATTTACCGTACAAAAGTAATTGTTATATTATTAGATTAGTGTGTTGGATAAGTTTAATTCAATAAAGTTGTTAAAAATTTCAGGCCCTTTAAACATATTTTTAAATTAATTCTGCTCCCCATTTAGCATTCGATAATTTTCATATAAATTGATAAGTAATCGGTTGTTGGAGGTACAGCGTTATTAATTACGTCATTTTGTGAGTTTGTTGATAAATATTAATATTACAGGTATTACATTACATAATTTAACAATCAGTTATTTTGAAATGAATGCGTTTGGACACTGAATGGGTAGTCTTTACTAATCTTTAAACCTTATTTTATTAGTTGATAACATATACTAAATGTTAATAATACTGTAGGATTATACATTCATCGTTTAAAATGGAAAAAAAAATTGAAATGTCTTACAGTTTTCACCAGCGGTAGACATTTTTATGCCCAAATCGTCATGTACAATATTCAGAACTATTATTTAGGTTACATTAATTCCTTAGCGGTAATGGAGGCTACTATTTGACGATCAATTAACTCTAAATTCTCAAGTTTCTCTGTAGTTTCTTCCATTCTCATCTTCAGAGATGATTAAGCTACAATAAACGATTTTGGTCTGTTTCTATATAATGATGTACAATAAAGATATTTCATATTACATCCTGTTATTATCTGCAAAATATTGTATTTATACCTTATCTGTTCCGTGATCAAAATGTTATTTTAAATTCTCCCGACAATTTTTAAAACCAATTTAATTTGATATAGTACTCATTGTCATTATCAAAAATTATGCATTCCTCTGTTAAAATTAAAAAAAGAAATGATTTACGAATGCTTGGTTGTGAGAGGAAGACATAAATTATCGGGGCCCGGAGTTACAGAAGGGATCTTAAAATTCCGGGAAGCGATCTCTGAGATCCGAAAAATAGTCTCGCAGCCTCGGAGAGGATTCTTAGATCTCCAGGATGGGATCTAAAACTCCGGAAAACGTCCGAAACTTCGAAAGCGAGTCCGGAAGCTCTGCAAAAAGGCATCCCGGAGTTCTCCGAAAAGAGGCCCCGAAGTTTTACAACAAGGGGTTCCTAAGTTCTTTAAAGGAGTCTTGGAACTTTGTAAAGGGGTCGGAGCTCCGAAAAGAAAACTTTTTTTTTTTTCTGCGGCTCAAATGCACTCTAATTGGTCTTGCACAAAAGTTTCAATTTGCTAAAAATATTTGGTGTGACAATTCAAAAATTAAAGTAGTTTAGTTCGGTTTGGTTGTGTAACGTTTGAGTTGTTTTAATTAAATGAGTTATATTCTTAATTCTCTCATAGTCATGGCAGCCAAAGCTCAAAGTAAGGATGAGATGACGAAGCGTAAAAATCATGCTAAGGAAATGAATTTGGGTGAAGAGAAATACATTAATATTTTGCTTCTGGGAGAAACTGGTGTCGGAAAATCGACTTTCATTAATGGATTTTGTAATTACGTTCACTTCAAAGACTTCGACATAGCAGAAAAAGAAAAACTACAAATCTTAATTCCATCGAAGTTCACTGTAACGGATAGCAATTATACAGAACAAATTGTTCATGTTGGCGACGATTCTAATGAATGTGTAGATATTGGGGCCTCGGCCACCCAGAGCGTTAGATCGTACATTTTTCCACATGGAGAAATAAAAATTCGATTGATTGATACTCCTGGCATTGGCGATACTCGTGGAATAGATCAGGACAACATAAATTTCGAAAATATTCTTTCATTTATTGGGGAACACGAGTACATAAATGCGATTTGCATATTACTGAAACCGAATAATGTCAGAATAACTGTCATGTTCGAGTTTTGCATTAAGCAGCTTTTATCGCGACTTGATAAAAGTGCAAGCCAAAATATGATCTTCATGTTCACCAACACCAGGGGTACATTTTATCAGCCTGGTGAAACATTACCGGCGTTGAGAAAAATACTTGGAGACGTTAAAAATGTCCAAATTCCATTAAACAAAAACAATATTTTCTGCATTGATAATGAAGCTTTTCGATATTTGGCTGCAACACAGGGTGGCGTTAAATTTGAAAAACGTCATAGGGAACATTTTATTGGTAGTTGGAAGCAGTCAGCTCAAGAATGCACAAAGTAAGAACAATTTTTTTGTTACAAATTCATAACCATTCCAAAAATTTGTGCCACCTGCAGTTGTAGAGTTACTACCAAAAAGTATTTTTTTTTGTCTTTACAATTGTGATATATCGCCATTAGTAAATTAGTATTATCAATATCAAATTAACTTATACAGGGTGTGGATTAAATGGGAGTTTTTGTGTTATTATCTAAAAAGTTTTTGTCAGAGGTATTGTGTTATAGCTTCCTTATTATTATACATATCATTTTTTTAAATTAATCTTGTTATTTTTCATCCAATTATGTCAATAAAAATATTTTGTCTTTGCCAGTACAAAATTTATGAAACAAACTTGTTTTTTTCAGTCCACTTTTGCATATTTTTTTAAATGTCATAGTCTAGTATCAAATGCCTGAAACATGGTCCCAGGGCAGATTAAGCAAATTTTGCCACAGGCGGTCCCTTTACTCTTGATAAATTAATGTTATTCAAAAAAAAAATGGAATAAATTTTTGTTGGAATATGTAACCAGAATGTTTTTCCATTGAATTTCGTTTCATGTTACCCAATGCTTAAGCTAAAAGTGACAGGTCATCACTGTATTTTAAAAATGCTTTAGGCAGAAAATCACATCGAGTCTTTCTTATTTATTATTGACTCAAAAAATTATAATTTCTTTAAGTTTTTAATTTTTTGTATGTTTTACCACTTTGTATTTTTTAGAATGATCAAATACATTGTTGGTGATGACAATAAACCATCTTTGGTACCCCACCAAGTTAAAGACACGGTTTCTGTGAACGAAGCACGACGTTTAATTGTTCAATTGTCCAAGCCCCTTGCAGAAATTGCTCAGTTAATTGAAGACAACATTTATATTCTTCAAAGACATCAAACTTCATTTATTTCTTCATCGCAAACACTTGCTGGTCTAAAAGACAAATTGTACATCCCGATAGTTGACCTTGAAGTAACCGAGCTTGATGAACCAACCACAGTTTGTACGGCCCAAAAGTGTTCCACCGTTTATAAGGTATGAATTTCGAATGCAATGATATAATAATTTCACAATAATGTATAAAATCCATTTGATATGAAACTTGACTTTAAAAAAAATTGTTTATTCATTCATTTGTTTTTCTTAAAATAGTAATTTATGAAATTTAAAATTTTCAATTGCTTTTATTGCAGGTGGGTGATCGTCAAAAGTGGCATTACAAACAACAATGTCATAAACCTTGCTACTTAACAAATGTTCCACAAGAAATCGTGGGTTCTCCAGAATTAATTAGTTGTGCCGCAATGAACCGAACTGCAAACAATTGCAATCAATGTGGATGCATGTACAAAGTTCATATGCACATATACTATGAAACAAAAGAATGTGAAGGTAAAATAGAAAATGAAAACATTAAAAGTGAAATATGTACTGAAGAACTTGCCCATATGAGTGCCCAAAATATTATCAAGAAAATTGAAAGACGTGTGATGGAGTATGAAAATGAGCAAGAGACAATTATTAAAATAACTGCTAAATTTGCTCATTTCTTGCAAACGAATGCGATAACACCATACAATGATGCATACCAAGCTTATTTGGAGCATTTGATTGATCGGTAAGTGATAGATGGGATTTTTAAATCATTTTTGACTTGACAGAAGCAAAAAATAAAATTTTGTAATGTATGTTATATTTAATTTTAAAAATATTGGGCATTGTCACAATTTTCCATTTGTTTAAAATAGCTTTTCCAATTTAGCTGACTTAGGCTCTTTAAATAAGTATGAAGCCCAAGCAGCACACATTTTGCATACTCAACTTAACTTGCATTTTTGTTGTAGTGAAAAATCAATGGGTAACAACGCAGATCGTCAAATGATCAAGCGTTTAGAAAAATTTTTGCAAGAATATAATCAAGAAAAATTAGCTCTAATTCGTGCCATGACACAGTCGGACAATATGGGATCATCACTTACAGCAGATGAAATTATAAACTGCATACAACAACTGTACACGCTTAAACACAATGGCAGCAAAATCAAGGAACTTTTTGTTAAACAAAATGAAGCACGTAGAGATGAAAATCGAAGCAGCAAACGAGAATATGTGCATCCCCTTACAAGAATTTTCAAAGCCAAAAATAAAATGCATAAAAATAAGCAATGGACCGGATCGAAATCACCTTTGAGGCAGAGAGAATTTAAAGTTGATGTATCAACTGGTGGTAATCCATCACGTGGGGCCTATCAACCTCGTTATGGAATGAATCCAACAGGATCATATTTGGGATCTACCCCCTACGGAAACTCGAGGAATTATAATTATCAACAGCATGGTAAAAATCCTAGGCAATTCCATGATCATCCACCCCCTTATTTTCACCAACCTTATCCTCATCAATCAAGAGGGTTTTATCATGAACCGATTAACTATCACCAAGTTAAAAGATATGGTGCAAGAACCATGAACTACCAGCGTTCTCCACATTCCTATCAGTATCATGACCTTCCACATCACAGACAGCACCGAAGAGAAGGTTCAGGTGGATGTGGCCGTAGTTTAGATTCAAGAGAACGTGGTTCAAGTAGAGGCTCCACTGAAAATCAAGAACATTCTGTCGGTAGAACTCATCTTTCACAACGAAGTACAAATCATTGTAATACATTTCTTGATGATATTTACACAACTTATACCGATTCAGATTTCACCTCTGATTCTAACTAAAGCCTGAAGTTGAAGATTTTCCAACTTGAAAAAGAATTTTTACTACACATAAATTAACGCATTGCATTGTTATCATAAGTGTGTAAGTTTTGTTTTAATTAGCTTCACTACTTGTAGTAACAAAGTTATCTTTGTTACATGGTATATTAGTGTATATTATATATTATTATTTTGTTTTCATTGCATAAATACTTAATTTTACTTTTATTATTTTTTTGAGAGTCTGCAGTGAACCAAAGTTTGGAAGTATTTATTTACTGCTGCTTTATAAGAGGTTCGAGAGTATCAATATGCTTTACAGTGGCATAAAAAAAAATTTAAACAAGCACTTTAGTTTTGAAATAATTATAATTTACTATTTTGGTGGATATCATTTTTGGAAAATCACAGTATTAAAATTGGCTTTTTATGTTCAGAATAGTAGATAGTATGTCCAAAAGTTGTCTTATTGTTTCAATTTTTAACAAAATAATTAGCAGAAATGTGCACATGTTTAACTGCATGTACAGAAACACTTAAATAGTACAACTACAGCATATCTGTTATCTTTATTAGCCATAAATTGAACAGCTTATGCTACATAAACTTGCTTTAAATTTAATATTTTATTTCATTAAAACATACTTAAATCCAAAATTGTGCAAAACTTTATTAGTTTATAAACTGCTTTAGTTCATAAGGCTTTGTAGTTTACCAAATCGGTAACTACCAGCAAAAATTTTAAGATTAATTTCCAATCACTTTATCATGCAACACCTCTTTGATATGCAAAACACTCTGTACATGCTTTGAAAATCAATTTAATTCGCGATTTACTTGTTGCTGCACCGAAAACTGAATCGATAAAGTGAGGTTATCTGTCATTTATTTTATATTTTTGACTAGTTCATATTTAATAGCTAATATTAAGCAAAATTACATATATGCAAAAATGAAATAGATATTAAGCTATATTTTAAGGCCAAATACTGCCAGTTTCTTGTTTCTTTAAACATAAAATTCTTATTTTAAGTGTGCCTTTGGGCTTCTGCCGATCTTGAAATTACTGATGATGTATGTAGTGTTTAAACAGCGTTTTATCAAAAAAATTTGCAGACAATTAATTTTCAAACATTGCTAGCTGATTACAAATCAAAATATATGGATTCAGTTCCATAATTGACAAATTTGATGTAAAATATCGAACAAATTTATCGCAGAAAAGCAAGTGTTCGTAGGGTACAACTTAGCCATAAAACCTTTTATTAATAATACATTTATTATAAATTGCAGACGTTAACCCACTGTAGCTGTTATAAACCTCATATTTAGTTTGTTACTATGTTAATGTGTATTTAATCATTCTATTTTATTTTTGGGGCTGCAGGAACGCAGAAGAAAGCTATAGAAGGGGTCAGGTGAATGAAATAAGGACCTAGGAGGCCAGAAAGAGGCTTTGTGTCTGATTATAATACTCTTTATATTGCCATCTTTGATATTTAGTTACTCAGCTCTTGCTGGTGGGTTCCAAATTTCTTCATTGGGGCCCAAACTTGTTTCTTTGCAGCCCTGCATTTATCTTGTGTATCTATGTGCAGTGAATTATTATGTTTAATATTTAAAATGAATATCACTTTTGTTTATGTTTATAACTTGTATCTTTGTTTATGTTTATAACTTGTATCTTTGCAGCCCTGCATTTATCTTATGTATCTATGTGCAGCGAATTATTATATGTTTAATATTTAAAATGAATATCACTTTAGTTTATGTTTATACCAATAAATACAACTAAATAACAAGGAAAAAGTTTTAATTACATTTGCATACTTTTTTAGTGCTGATTTGGATGATTAATGTTCACTGGTAATTAAGTAATAATTGGGATTTCTTTTCTACGTACATTTAAAGTGCAAAAGATCACTGGTAAATATAAACATTTTATTGAAACAAAAATTTACAAACAACATAATATATTAATACATTTCATATATAACTATATTGAGTAATTAGTTGCTAATGAATTTGTTACTACTGTACACCAACCTAACCGGTAGATGCAGTTTGAGTGCCTAGTACCCTAATTTTTGTTTGGCGCTTTGAGTTGATCCCTGAAAACACACTGCTAATTAATTCAATTAAAAGTGGTGTAAATTATGTTTAATGTTGCATAATTATTTATTTGCATACCCATAATAACGTACTGCCTTCATTTTAAAAGCCGTAGAGTTTTCTTTGCATTTATAAGCAAGAACTTGCTTGATCCTGCTTATTTCCACCATTGGGAATCGAGTAGCAACATACGCTGTAAAAAAGTTTAAAAAATTGATCCTGTAAGTTATGCAACTCTAAATGCTCTGTATATAAGAATGCATTAATTCATTGGTTCGGATTACATGAGAATTTGTATATTAAAATATTATGTTTATGTACACATGCTTTACTTTCAAGCCAGTTAATTTTATTACCTATACGTCAAGACAATTTTTTAATTTATAACAATTGTACGTACATATGATTGCTTGAACTTTGGCACGATCTAACGCAGGTTTTACCGGTCTCTCCCCATTTCCAGCACGACTCCATCTTTGGCCTGTTACAGAACATGTTGCTAATTCGGCGGGACTGAATAGTATAGTAGCCAGACCGCGAGTCAATTTCCGATAATCACTCCATTTCACACTTCTTAATTGATCTTCGTAAATTTCTATGCCTTCTCCAAGTTTCACCTATTTTAATTGCAATGAAATTGAAATGTTATCCCGGAAAAGAATATTTAAATTAATACTTACCAATCTGTTTCTTCTGTCGCCATCTTTACGATCTCTTGACTCTCTTAGCCGGGCCAATATATCTGGTGGTGGATCTTCTGACGGTTTTTCATAAATATTTAAGGGATATGATAGCCACTGATCAAAGGTTCGTCGTCTGCGAAATCTTCCAAATCCTACAATAAGTTAACATTAATATAATTTTATTTATATGATATAAAAATGCTTTTTTTTTTACATTTTGTATAAAATAGTGAATAAAATGTAGTGAAGAATGTTTAACATATTAACAATTAACAAAACAGATTCGTAATACTATTTTAAAGATAAAATACTTTTGTGGGTAAATATTTTAAAAAGTAGTTTGTTTGACTTAGAGTAGCTCCATTGATTCCCTTGCGCGCGTAAGCTCAGTTGCGCGGGAAATATTGTCAATCATCAGCAGCTACATATCGACCGGCTCTCAAAACGAAGGTAAAAACACATTAAAATTTTTATTAAATGGTTATTTATGGTATATGCTTCTCACATATTGTCATATCTGTAATTTTAACACTAACATTCGGCATGTCAGATGTATTTGTCTGATAGTGTGTTTATACAATTAAAGGTTATGGGGTACACGGTACACGTATCCTAAACGGTAGCTTTTAAAAGTCCTTAAATAGAGTAATTGTTACCAATTCATATTATTTATATGATATATATATAGCAACCTCTAAAAAGTTGGGTAAACTTATTAGAAAAAAAAAGGTTGTAATTACAGGTCTTTGTTTTTGAAGGACACTAATCCAGTTTTAGGAATTTAACATTGAATCAGTCATCAGCCTTTAAAGAAACCGTGTTAGAATTTGATACTCACATTAATATCCAATTTTGTTAACTATTTCTACATTACGAACAATACCTAGCTAAACGTACTTCAGATTCGAAGTAACTAGTTTTTGAGATATTTCAAATCACCTTTCTGAATTAAAATATAAAAGGATTTACCTTTTTGTTTGCCCAGCTTTCAATTGCAAATTTATTACAGAAAATGTATTATTTACAAGATGTGGACAAAATGTTCGTGCAGTGAGCTCACCAAAAATTTAATTTTGTATTATTCCGGCATTAACTATTAGATCCTGTGAAACAAATTCGTGTGGACAACTTCTCGAACATAAAAAAAGCATAGTCTTAATTGTTGAACGACTTTTGCGCCCTTCCTTAAACCGGTCCATTTATTTATATGTATACAGTTCTATGCTAAATGGCAGACTCCCCATAAACAATTTTTAATATTTCATGAATTTTCAACCCTCTTTTACTGAGTTTAGCAAGAAATTAGATGTTGCTTCTTTGCTTGGTTAAAACATCGTGCTTAGTTTTGATCATGCAAACTGCGTTTACAAATTAATATTGACACAGAAAAATACTTACACCCTCGATAGTGACCTAATCTACACCGATGAAACATAAGGCCTTTCCCTAAACGCCTAACCACTATAGAAGCCTACATTATTGCCACGTCGGTAGAAAAAAATTCAGTGCATAAACTTATTGTCCATAACTCGTATAAACCGAAAGTTTTTTTGATTAGCACTAGAAAAATGATTTAAAATTTGTTTGTCATTAACTTGGGTTTTTTCATGCATCGTTTTATAAAAAATGTATTTACTGAGCGATTTGAATTATTTAACTGCAACAATTTTACTACATAAACTATTTAATTTTCTTGGAAAAAATTTAAATGCTCGCTTTAGTTGACTAATTGAATACAATTTGGCTTATTAGACGAAACTGCACATTTAGTGAGGCATGAAATTTTTTTTCAAGAAAATTAAATCACTTGGGCTATTATATGCACCACAAACTGTTAGTTTAAGCTACTAAATGTGCATATTTATTTCAGGGAACAATGGAGAACTCACAAACGTTCCGTAGCGATTGCTTCTCCAAAGAGAATTATTCATTGGGTGATCTAGATGAAGATGTTGCTCAAAAGAAGAAAGAAGAAAAGAAACGACTTAAGCTCGAACAAAGACAGCTCATAGAAGAAAATGAATTTCAATTAAGAAAAGATAAAGCGTTGAAAAGCGTTCAGTACTTACTAAAGACTAGTTTACAATTTGCCCATTTTATGAAACCAAAGATTCAAAGCGAGTTGGCAAAATCTAAGACAGGGTATTTATTTTATTTAATAAACTGCCTTTATCGATAATATTTTTTAAAATACATTCAGTATATTTAAATCAGGCTTCGGTAAAATGTTTTAATGTAACTCAATTATTGTTTCAGTGTTACAAAGAACAGACTTAATCCCAAGGTAGAGGATTTGATGGACGAAGATATCTTTGTAGAAAAGGGCAATAACGATCTTCAAAACAATAGTAAGTGCAGTAATTGTGATTCTAAACAATCGGTTGTGATCGGTTGTTTTTTTCCTCAATTTTACACCTCAGCTTTTTCCAATGTATTTTTTTTTATGCAGATAAAATAGTTACTTCGCAAAGTTTGAAATACTTTGAAGGGGGAACGTTGCGGCCCTATCAAGAAGAGGGATTGAATTGGTTAATGGTAAGTGTAATTGCAGAAAATAAAATAAATGGCTGTTGTTACATTACATTAATTGTAGTTATGCCTTTTAATTGATATTCTCTTTGCTTTGTTGTTTCTAATCAGTTATTTTGCTTCTAGAAATTGTATGCAAATGGAATTAACGGTATTTTAGCCGACGAAATGGGCTTGGGCAAGACGATACAGGTCATAGCTCTCATTTGTCATTTATTGCAAGAAAATGTGGATGGGCCGTTTTTGATCGTGGCACCTTTATCTACCGTTCTGAACTGGGTGGCCGAATTCAAACGTTTCGCACCAAAAGTACCGGTTGTTTTGTTCTACGGCGACCAAGATACTAGACACATGCTACAGAAGAAAATCCAGAAATCAGTTTTCGAGTTGGATGGTCGTACTGTCCGTCCCGTTGTTATAACAACGTTTCAGTATCCGTATATGATGTCCTACTTTTTTGCGAGATTCACTTGGCACACTTTGGTCGTTGATGAGGGCCACCGAATCAAAAATCACGAGTCTCGGCTGTCAAGGTAAGTGTTTAAATAGATTAATATTATCTGGACGTGTAAATGTAGTGTTTGATAAATGTTCAAAACTTCAAAACTGTAATAAGTGTGATTAATTTTAAATGTTTTGCTTTTGTATTTTCCGAGTCGAGCGTTTTTAATCAGTGATAAAAAGTGACATTTGTTTGCTCTATTTATTACAGAGAACTGCGAAATTTACAATCTTTGAACAGGCTGATTCTCACTGGCACGCCACTACAAAACAACCTCACGGAATTGTGGTCTTTGCTCAATTTTTTACTCCCTCACATTTTCACTGATGTCGAATCGTTTTCTTCATTACTACTAGCACAGGATTTAGAGGTATGTTGGGGTTTTAATTTTAGATTTAGGACAAATGGCATTACAAATTTTTTTAATTCAAAACTATTTGAAAAGTTCAGCTTCTCCGGTTTAGACACTAATTTTTCAAAAATTAAGTTACGAAACTATTTAACAAATGACAGTCGGTTGATGTGCAACTGTTCGTTCTTTGACACTGAAGGTTTGTTCCTGCAAGGCTATGTACGATCCGGTGAACGATCAGTATCAATATCGCGTTCCAGCAGTTATTGAATCATTTCATGAACTAATTTGTGGACAGTTTTAACAGTGGATTAATGAAGGCAAGAACTAGTGCTGAATTGTTACTTGTATGCGCTGTTTAAAACTAACACGACCTCTGGTAGTATTCTGCTTGCAGTTTCTTTAAAAATCAGTACTCTTTTCTTCACTAAAAAAAATTATTATTAAATAGAAGTGCAAATACATTTATTTTAAAAATGACATAATGGATTGCTTTACCACATTAATTAAAAAAATTTAAAACAAAGTAAAATATCGGAAAACTTCATTGCTTGTATTAATGACAATGGTTCAATACATGAATAAACTTTTGTATAAAATACGTTGTATAAATTACATATACAGGGTGGTCCACATAGAAGGGCCATTATTGGGATCGCGTAAACGGTAAGAGCTACAAAGAAGTTTAAATTAGACAGATTGTTCCCCTCTCTGAAACCTGTTCAGTGATGCTTAAATGTTTTAAAAAATTTCCATGGCACGCTAGATAATAAACAAAAATCAAAATAAGCATTTTTTTGAAATTGTTTATAATTCGGTTATACTTGATGGTACAAAAATATTTTTGGGGAAAAAGTTGTAGATTTTTTTACGCACTATAAAATGCAAACATTCATCTGTTTCAATATTGTTTAAATTCTTAGGTAAATTACAAACTTGCATTTTTTTAAATGGAAATTATAGCTGGCTATGACCTCACAAAAAAGCATTTTTTCCCTCTTTTTAATAATATACGGATTAATATATTTATTTTGATATTTAGGCTCAAAACAAGATTCATCAAAGAGTACCTGCGAAACTAAAGAGTGCCCCGAAACAAAAGCCAATTTAATTTAGTTCTGTCATTTAATGCAAATTTTAACTAATAGGAGTATAAAAGTAAAACATTAAATCAAAAATAAACCAAAATTTATTGATTTTGGAAAGGTAGCTTTTTGTCTAATGATTATAAAACAGTTTTTTTTTATTTACTTGAATATCTTAATCAAAATACTTATACAATTAAAACAATACCAAAGTCGACTTAAGTATTACAAAATCATTTTTACAACCAATTTATTTTATGTTTTGTTCAATCTACAACTTTTTCCCCAAAACTATTTTTGTACCATCAAGTATAACTGAATTATAAATTAAAAAAAAAAAAATGCTTATTTTGATTTGTGTTAATTATCTAGCGTGCCATGGAAATTTTTAAAAACATTAAAGCATCATTGAATAGGTCTCCAAAAATGGAAAAATTTGTCTAATTTAAACTTCTTTGTAGCTCTTACCGTTTACGAGATCCCAATAGTGGCCCTCCTATGTGGACCACCCGGTATTTCAAAATGTACTGATGAATTTACTTTTTACTTTTGTATTTTATGAATATTAATGATAATTAAAAAATACTTTAACTTGTAATGAAATACATTTTATAAATTACTTATATTATATAATTTACTCATCAATTTGCTTAAATTACTGTCTTTTATCAAATATCACATCGCCTGCTGGAATAAACCGTGAATATTTTGCCTTTTTTGTGACTATGCATTGTAAATATGATGTGATAATATGTAATTTGGAATCGTTTTTAGGACGAAAACAAATTTGTGGAACATGAAAAGTCCACTAAGATTGTATTAACTATTCACAAGGTCTTGGAACCGTTTATGTTACGTCGGCTTAAAAAAGACGTACTACATGATATAGTTCCCAAAAAGGAGGTTATGGTGTATTGTCCTTTAACAAAACTGCAAAGGGACTTGTACACGTACATTATCAACAAAAACATAACCAAACTACAGGGTCAAATAGAGGAGGATAAAGACGAAATTATCGATGTAAGTGAACTTACAATTATCATAAGACATCTTTAATATTAATTGTGTTAGAAAATTATTTCATCATATTTATGCAAGCACGTTACGAAAGTAATTTTCATAATGTATCTTTGTAGGTGGACGCTACGGATAGCATTGCCGAAAGAAGATTGAAACGCAAGTGTTCTTATAATAAAAAGTACACGGAATTGACAGAAGACGACGTAGAAAATTTATTTTACGAAGATTTTGCCAAGCACGAAGAAAAGATCATGGGGAAAAAAATCGATACGGACACAGTCCGGTTCGTATATCGCTTGACAATGCAAAATTCGATGATGATGTTCAAAAAGGTTGTGGACCACCCGTTCTTGGTTCATTTTCCACTGAAACCCAACAGCGAAGTCAAGGAACTTTTAGTCGACGAACAGATAGTCCAGCAGAGCGGCAAAATGCTGGTACTTGATGCGATATTGCCAATATTAAAGCGACGCGGCCACAAAGTAAGTGCAAACCTTGCTCACGTAATATTCCCTTTATTAATGACGATATTCCCCTAGGTGCTCCTGTTTAGTACGTTGGTTATGATGTTGGAAATCATCGAGGACTATTTGTTGCTCAGAAATTATAATTACCGAAAACTCCATGGTGGCATGAATTTGGAAGATCGACAGGAAAATATCGACGAATTTAACAACGACCCCGATGTTTTAATATTTCTTGTTTCCACTCGTGCCGGTGGTCTTGGATTAAACCTTACCGGTGCCGACACGGTCATTTTTTACGACAGAGATTGGGTGAGTTACAAAAAAATTAAGTTTTATACAGTATGTCTCCAATATGTCTTTTGTTTTATTACCAAATCCTTTTTTTCTCCTTATGTTCAGAACCCACAAGTTGATATACAAGCCCAGGATCGTTGCCACAGAATAGGACAGACAAAACCCGTAGTGGTGTACAGTTTAGTGACTAAAAATACCATTGACGACGAAGTAGTCCATTGCGGTAATTTGAAACGGAAATTGGAAAAGCTCATCATCACCAAAGGTAAGTTCATTGCAGTACAAAACACACTTTTCTCTGTCTTGTGCTAGCTTTTTTGTCTCTCCATTTGATGTTTCTGCCCGTTGCTGCTTTTTTAACTTCGTCTTGCCAGGTTTTTCTCGGTCCACCTCTTTTGTTTTTTCCCTGTGATCTTGCTTCATATGCTTTTCTGGTTAACCTTTTTTTTCTTTTATCCTATAAACGTGACGCAACCATCCCAGCTGTCTTTCTTGTACAGGGTGTCCCACAAGGTATGCCTTCGCTAATTTTTGCATAAATCGAATGTTTAGGATCTAAATAAAACGTTTTTACCGATAAGAATTTTTTTCACGTGTCCCTTCTTATACAGGGTGTCCCAAATATAGTGAACAGCATGGGGATCTCTTAAACGGTAAGAGATGCAGAGTTTGTTAAATGGGTCAAAATGATCTATGATTCAAGAGCAACTGTTCTATGAAAAACAAAGCTCGAAAAAAATCAATAGTTTTTGCGCTATTGATGAAAAACAAAACACATCAGGTTATTTATTTTTCTTATAACTTGTTTAATTGAAATCACACTCAAAATATTATTCGACATTATTTGGGCACTTTTTCGCGTAGATTTGAAATTTGTCAACAAATTTTATCTATCTTCATTTGTTCTTGTTTTTTTGACATTAACTTTCTTAGTTTAAATACGGCTGATGCTAAAATAACGAAAACAAATGAAGATAGATAAAATTTGTTGACAAATTTCAAATCTACGCAAAAGAGTGCCCAGATAATGTCAGATAATATTGTGATTTCAATTAAGCAAGTTATAAGCAGAAATTAAAAACCTGATGTGTTTTGTTTTTTATCAATCTTTCAAGCTTTGTTTTCATAAAACAGTTGCTCCTGAATCATAGATCATTTTCACCCATTTAACCAACTCTGTATCTCTTACCGTTTAAGAGATCCCCATGCTGTTCACTATATTTGGGACACCCTGTATATAAAGGGACACACGAAAAAAATTATTATTGGTAAAAACGTTTTATTTAGCTCTTTAACATTCGATTTATGCAAAAATTAGCGAAGGCATACCTTCCTTGTGGGATACCCTGTATTTTCGTTTCAACTGATTTTATCCTCAATTGTTCTCTAAATGTCTGACTCTATTTTTTTTTCCCTCAGATTTTTCTTATAAATCTCATTTCAGCTGCATTCACTCGGCTACTATTTTTGTTTGCAAGTGTCCGCGTTTCACTTCCATATAAAAGTGCCGGAGTTACTACCTTTTTGGCCACTTCCACTTTTGTTCGTTTTGGGACTTCTCTATTTCCAAAAAATGTTGTTCTTAAACTGTTAAATATTCTTCCCACATTTCCTGTCCTTTCACTCATTAATGTTATTTCTCTATAGTTAGAACAATTCATTTTGTCCCCATTCTGGTATAACGGTAAAATTATTTCAATGTTCCAATCCCTTGATACTTTTCTTGATTTTATAGCTTCGTTCAATAGAGTCCTTAGTGCTTCTTTCCCTTATTCTTCCATGTATTTAATCATTTCCGGTGTAATACCATCTTTACTTTTGCTATTGATTTTTCTAATTCTTTCATTGTAATCTTCGTTATCTCTTTATATCGTCTGTCGCATCTTGCATTTGTTACTTCGTATCTTTTGTTTATTTCATCTGTCTTCCCTAGCTCTTTAAAGTATTGTCTCCATCTTTCCATTATTTTTTCCTCATCCATAATTATGTTCCCATTTATATCTTCTGACTTATTTGTATTTAAAGCTTAGCTAATTGTCCAATTGGACAGGGGGGGTTAAGAAACACCTTACCCTGTATATTGTTTAAATATTTTAATTTTAACTTAGTCAATAACTACTGCTATACCATTGTAACTGAGGTTTCAAAGGAATCCCTTCTGACATTGCTAAATTAAGATTTGTTTTAAACTCATGGTTTATTTGTGTTTAGGATCGTTTCAACCGACCGTAAAGGCAGACGTGAATAAAGTAGAAAATGATCTTCGTTACCTAAAAAAACTGCTTAATTGTAACGACGCATTTCAACAGTACACTACCGGTGGTGGTGTATACTCCAACCAAGAACTTTATAGGATATTGGATCGGTCTGATTTGTACGAGGAAATGAAAAAATCCAAAGTCTTGAAGCTGTGAGTTTATACTTTAAATATGTTTACTTTGTTTGATTATCTTTATAAAATATAAATTTGAAAGCTGTTTTAACTGAGACAGCCTAAATGTGTTTACCGTTTTGTGTTTAGGTTTTATTATTAATGACCCGTTTATGTATTATTTTATGTCAGTTTACATGGATTAAATTTTAGCTCTCATCGAACATCGATAAAGTCGTTTTTATGATTTATTTACATTACTTTTTTAAAAATTTAATCCAGTTATATGACCTTATTGTTGCAACAGAATCTCAGGCACTTATTTGTTGATAAGTTTATGTATACCTTATAAAATGTGATCCTAAGGATAAATTGTTTTTTATGTGTAGGAAGGAATCTCCTGTTTTTTTTACTTTGTAGTGTAGATAATTGTACAATCAAAAAATTACCACCAGATTTTCAGTTGCCGACCGACATAAGAACAATGTTGTTTACCGCATTAAAAAAAAAGACATTAATTTTGTTTACACCTAGAATCTTAGATTTTTGTATTTTTTCCCAGTTTTTTTTAATTAATCGTTTTAAATAATATCAATTTTATATTAATCAAAAGTTGTATGACACAATATTGTCAAGTTTTAGTTTCTTGGTGTGTAATTTTTTGACTGTGGTTAAATATTAAGCAGCAGTATTACTTTATAATTACTAGTGTTTTTTCATTTTTGTAATAAAATATTAACAGTTTTTGTTTTCTTTTTTAATCATTTAATCTGAAGATAGGTAAATAAAAATTTTAACCTCCTGAAGTTGACAAGGAACTGAGACTAAACAAGATTTAAAAATTCACAAATATTTAATCACAATGGCACCTCTACACTGGACCTACCGTGAAAGATGATGAACGAATCCTCACTCAACCCGTGAAGAAAAAAGTAAGTAAAAAGTTGTCTACCCTTTACAAATATATTGTGCTTTATTGTTACTTCTTCGTTACATAAATTAAAGTAATATATTTATGTAATCCACCGAAGATTCAAAACATGTGATATCAGTGAAGTGTTAAATTTGTAAAAGGTATCAGATAATTATTATAAAAATCTTCAAATATGTGGCAGTAATATAGAATAAACTCAGCAAGGTGTTCTTTTAAAATTAAAACTAAAACATTAAATGTCTATAATTATTATTGTATGATTTTTGTTTTATCAGCTGATTGGAAAAAAAAACAAACGACTAACATTGCACTTGTTTTGAGAACGGAAACAACTGAAATAAGTGTTTTTTTTGTTTCTACAAATAATATAGGATACAGTGGTTTTCGGCATCTCTCATTTGTTTTTACGTATTTGTAACCATTGCTGGATCCAAAAATTTTGCAAGGAGATGGCATTTGAAAAAATATTATTATTTATTTAGTCATGAGTCCTTCTACTGTTAGGTGTAGGACTGAAAAAATATACTCATAATTTTAGAACTAAGATTGCAATTGTTTTGAGAACAGAAAAAATTTAAATAATAGTTTTTTATTTCAGTAATTAATGTAGGAAACAGTGGTTTTCGGTATCTCATTTGTTTTCACTTTTTTGTAACCATTGAGGGATCAAAACTTTTGCAGGGAGCCAACATTTAAAAAAAAATAAACTCCCCATAATTTTTTTTGTTTTTTGTGAATAAGTATCTAGTTTATTTTATCGTAAGTACATATTTGAAACGTTTTGTATCCGTCTTAGTTACTTAAAACAATTGACTTGTGTTACATAATTTAGCCGGTAAAATTACATGAGAACATCAATAAATTTTTAACGTGAATCACAATATTACGTATCTAAAAACGATTTAAATTTTAAGCAAATAATACATCGACTATATCATGGCTACGGTGATTATTTTTGGCATTTCAGAAATTACACATTAATAGGCAAAAATTACTCAGTCAAATTTGTGTTCTCGATTGATTTGTATGACTAGACGTTGATGCGGTACGAATCAAACGTGAGGATTGTTCTTAATTTCGCACGGCATCTCGGAATCGGACGTATCGTTCCCGTTTAAATTATTCACAAACACTTCCCGATTACTTTGTTCGTTACCATTCATCAAACTATTACTATTATTAACTCTATAAACGTCCATGTTATGGTCGACCGATTTAATGCCACATCTAGGACTTGATTCGTGGGCCCCTAACATGTGACGCCTAAGATATAGATCAGTCTTGAAAGACTTCTTACAGATACGGCACTCGACGTACGTCGGATTGTGTATAAGTTTCATGTGTTGTCGGAGGTTTGATAAATTGCTATATACACGTCCGCATTCTTGACATGGTCTCGGGTCCAGCGAGTGAAGTTTCCGGTCTAAGCCTGCAACAAATCATTGATTATTTTGGATCGTTGCAAGCATGACATAACTTTACTGCTGGACCCGACACAATAAAGCGTTTGCAAGTTGTGTACGGCGTCTAAAATTCAATGGATTAATTGGAACATTTTGGTTATTAGCAAAAAACTGATTACACATTATTTGACCCATTAATGAATTATCATCAACTGTTTTCAAGTTCTCCAAACTCATTTATTTTCTCTTTTACTGTAAATAGTAACAGTAGGCTATGAAAAATTAACACGTTCGCTGCGGCGCAATATCCTCAAAACTTTGTGGGGCGTGTTACGTAAGTGTCCCGTAGGCATAACTCAGTTCGTGCGGTATGTGTCCTGTAAGTCCCGTACAGCTGATACGATTAACCGCATTTTAATTAATTATAGGGTTAAAAATGTTATTGTATAATGATATAATCTACTATAGAATAATACAATAACCATAATGCGAGCGCAGGAATGGGCACCAACGACCCGTACCGCTTAAATGGACATTCAAATTATTCAAGCTTTTTAGGGAATAAGAAACCGACAAACTGATATTGTATTGTTTTATTAGCACAAAATAGGAAATGAAAATGACTACACTATAGAAATCAAAAACTCTAAAATACAAAATATTTACATAAACAGTATAAAAATCTTATTAGGGCGCTTGTCCTCATAGAGCTGCGTGAGCTTGGTTGAAGCATGGCAGGCAATATCCGGGATTGCCATCGCATTCGAGACAAAATGTAAAGACTTTTTTTACTTTGTTGTCTGCGGCTCGACTGTTCATTGATTGTCGCAAAAGTTGATAGCATCCCTTACATCTTCGTCGTTTCTTTGCATCAGGACCTCCTTTTGTTAAGCTATGTAGTCGCTTAGGAGTTCGAGGTCTTGGTACTTCAGCTTCACAAGAATTACCAAATAACCCTTTGCACGCGCTGTCTTTGAAATCGAGGATTGAAAGACGCTTGTCTGGAAACTTAGCGTTATAAAGTATCCAGGCATTGGTTATAGCTGTTCATATGTGTCCCGTATCGCCCCATGCAACGAAATTGTCGCATGGGGCGCTACAGGGTGGTCCAAATTCGATGGGATTGCAAGGGTATCTCGCTTAATAGTCAAGATAGAGAAATGGTCAAATTACCAAAAATGTGCAGTTTTTTGAGACAAACTCAGCACCATTTTCAAAAATATTCTATTATTTGCGGTTTTCGAGTTATAATATAAAAAGTGTTTTTTTGTCATATTAATAATGTCATATCTCCGTTATTGTTGTAAATATCGAAAATATTTTTAAAGATTATTTTCAGATATTTTTATGTTTAATTTGATTATACTAAAACAAAATTTTTTACGCTCGCCGTTTAAAAGTTATGACACAAATTTACCTTTTCTTAAATGAAAGCAATAGTTGATTCAAATTCCTTTTTTTTCTCACTCCAAATATATAAGGGTTAATGTATTTATTATCAATAATATGCAAGTTATGAAGGTTTTTAGTTTTTTTTTAAAGAAAATTGAAAATAAATACATTAACCCTTATATATTTGGAATGAGAAAAAAATAAGGAATTTAAATAGGTCATAGCCAACTATTGCTCCTATTTAAAAAAAGGTAAATTTGTGTCATAACTTTTAAACGGCGAGCGTAAAAAAATTTTGTTTTAGTATAATCAAATTAAACATAAAAATACCTGAAAATAATCTTCATAAATATTTTCGATATTTACAACAATAACGAAGATATGACACATTATTAATATTTAATATGACAAAAAAACACTTTTTATTTAATAACTCAAAAACCGGAAATGATAAAAAATTTTTGAAAACGGTTCTGAGTTTGTCTCAAAAAAACTGCACATTTTTGGTCATTTAACCTATCTTTAATATTTTATTATATTATCTTAAATTTTAAGCGAGATACCCATGCAATCCCATCGAATTTGGACCACCCTGTACAGGGCAAATGTGTCCCGTACAATTTTTGAGGTACAACATTATTAGCAATTATTGGTAAACCTATTGGTACAAATAAAACTTGAATATTTTGCAAAATACGGAAACTAGAGCCATCGTTCCGTAGAAAAGTTTTGTGAATTGCAGTGCCGCCTCATGGGAAGATCGATACGGGACACATATGTCCCGTAACGCAGCGAACGTGTTAAACAAATACTGTAAATTTAGTTTTTGGGTTGTATCCCGGAAACAATAGAAGATATTTCGTTTTTGTTTTCACTATTTATTTTCTTGGATAACGGGCGACTTGAAAATGTGTAATCAGTTGTTTGGTGTAGCTAATAATCTAAATTTTGTTATAATCCGAATGAATTTGAGACACTCCGTATATAATCAAAAACAAAGTAAAAATCTTACCTTGAGCCCCTTCTGAACTTTCCTTGACGTTGGTATTCGATGTCTGTGGTATTATTTCCATCCCACCTGCAATAAAAATTAATTTTTATAAATGAAACGAACGATACGAATCGTATTTTTTCTTACCTGGAAATTCAGTTACATCGTGAATATTTTTGAAACTAGTTAATCCGTCGTCTTTGCCTTCATCGTCACTTAAATAATCGGGTAACTCCATTTTCGGTTCAATGGTAGCGGCACAAAGAGTTCTCGTTTCGGGCTGCAGGGCAAACGGATTGACACTCATACTATCGTCTTTTAACGGGTCGACCGATCTCGGCCTGTGAGTGCTGAAGTCGTTTTTTTCCATCTTACATGGTCGTTTAGGTAACGGGCTGCAGGGACTCCCTGGGAAATTTATATCTTGGCTGCTGGTTACGGTACTGCTAGACGATACCAGAGATTTTGTCAGTCGTTTTACATCTGAATTCGATGATGAACACATTTGCAATTTCGATGACGACGGTTGGGGGTTCAAAAACAGTGTGTTCTAAAAATTGTGAATTATTAGCTACATTCTAATTCAATATCATTTTCTTATAAATAAAAATTGCACCTGCAACGGCTGTTAAAATTTACCATTAAAAGATAATAAACTTACTTCTTCCTCATGATGTTCTAATCCAGACGACGTATCAGTAAGACCTCGTATTTTAAGAGATTCTGCAGTTTTCAAAAACGCCGACAATTGAGCTTGTGCAACATTAACTTCGCCAGCATACATAAATTCCATTAAAGCTACGATATGTTGTGCTTCTACATCTCTCATAAATATTATTGGATGAGCACAGGGATTACTCTTAAGAAAAAATAATCACAGTCAAACACAAATTTAATTTAATAAGTACCGATTAACATAAAACTTGTGTAACTTTTAAATAAAATAATCAATCTACAGCACATTTATTTATATTTTTTGTAATAAAAAATGGATTGTTAGTTGGTTTTTATAAATTCTTAAGCTATGGAATAATAAAAAACTTTTGGGTATATAAAAATCAAGAATTTTGATATATTTTTTTAATTAACTTTATTAAAATAAGGGCAATAATATTTTGCATTGTGTATTTAAATGTACCCTTAAAAAACGTATTATAGTCCTATGTTAGTCCAAGGATCATTAATTTTAAGTCGATAAATAAAAAAGAATACGATTTATTTTTATTAAACAACAAGAATTATTTAGTTTTTTTTTATTAATTAGCAATTAAAAAAGGCAAAAATATTTTGCATTGCGTATCATTAGCCTTAAAGTGTTTAAATTTGTCAAAAAAACCTATTTTAGATCCAAGTTAGTTCATAGATAATTAATTTTGAGTAAATTAATTAAAAAGGCTATATTTTAGCTTTATTTAAATAGCACAGGGGATTTAATTCTGTTTTTTTTTGTTTATTATTCATTAAAATAGCAACATGAATGTTAAGCAGTAACTATTGTTAGTTTTAGTGTCCAAATATTTTCAAAAAACTCTTTTTGAGCCGAGTTAGCCAATAGTTAATTGATTTTGAGCGTTTATTATTTCGTACGCCGCCAAAATTTTTATACGCCCTGCAATGTGCTGCCACCTAAGATATAATTATGACCCTAACGAATTAATGTTTATCCATAAATAAACAAAAATAATGTTAAATACGAATGCTAATTACTTTGAATAACTCCTTGAAGAAAGGACTGCAGGCTGAAAGGACGATTTTATGAGCTTGAAGACGTTGTCCTTCGCATGCAATGGTAACGTCAGTGAAATCTTCATCATCTCTTAAAGTTTCAAACTGAGAAGTTATATTTGCTTGAAAATTATTCCATCTTAAGCAAAACTGTTGGTCATCGATTGTGGCCATAATTTTCTTATATTAACTACTTAATTATAAACGAAAACTTAGAAATCACTTGCATTTACCGAAATAGACTAGAGAATTATTTAGGTGGAGGAAGACATCTCAGACGTAAAAATAAACTACCTTTTCATTTTAATCAATATACCTACATACTTCTTTTGACCAACCAAGAAAAAGAAGTTTCCCTGGCTGATATACTTTGAATTTTTTTATCCCTACCGATAAAAGTATTTTGATAAAATAGTTTAATCAACCGTAGTGAATGGTTAATTGGTTGTGCAGATAGTAAATCATTTTTTTAAGCCGAAAAATAATCGAATGTATCGATAATAAATCTTGGTACATAAGCAGCATCTAAAAGACGACAAAAATATTCAAGTTGCTGTACATAAAGTCCATTGTTATTGAATCCTTAATAATTGTTGCAAAATTGGCGAAAACGGTTGTGAAGTCTAGGGGAATTTCATAAGTAAAGTTGGTGGTTCGTTCATGAATTCGTAAGTTTGACAGTGACAGTTAGTGTTTACTGTCTGACAGTATACTGTGTGCTAAATGAGTAACGCTCAGCTGTGTGGTTTTTTGAACACCTTCATTAAGATTATGCCGTGATTACTTAAATTATTAGTGGGAAGTGTAAATTGTTTACAAGTTTTATTAGACAGCAGGATTACTTTTTTATTATTTGGCCTTCAAACCAATTATGAAATGTCAAAAGGTATGTTACCCAAATTTTCATCTTAACTGAAAAGTCCGTTACAGTAGCGTGTTTATCAGTAAAAATATTTGAAAAATATTCGTTTGGTATGTAATGAACTTTCCTTGCTAAAGAATGTCACCCTAAAATGATGTTAGGATTAGGTAATACCCGATCTTTCAGTTGCATGTCCATGACTCACAGCTGATTTAATATCCCTCGTTCGTAAAAGTGAACGTTGCTTAAAAAAACGTGCTATAAAATATGTGACACAATGTTTGCTGTAGTATTGAATGTACAGCTTGATATAATAAAAGTTTTTAGTGTAAAATCGATGCACATCTTTAAGTGCAATAACACCATGCACCAGAAGGCGTGCAAAAATTGCGTGATAGTATTTGTGATATTTACTTGATAATCGTAAAAAATTTCACACTTTTACTTATGCTGATCGCTGAAAGTATGTGTATTTTTTTGCACTTCCTTGTATTAACATTTTATGAGATATAATTGTGCAGATAGATGAAATTCCAGTTTTTTTGCAGCCTCTTTTTAAATATACTTTTAACTGGTCGTGTTGTTAATAACATTTTATCAAATCTTATGTACTTGTACATGCATATTATGTATTTAATATTAATCTTTCTCGTGTATCTTTTTGTGCAATTTACGTTCGTAAGCATTTTTTTGCTAAGCTTACTAGTTACTGGCATATCTTGCAGTGGTCGAAAACATGGATTTAAAAATAATATTTGTAGGTAGTTTAATAAATTATTTTATGATTTGAATTTATATAAATAAGTTAAAAATCACTTATCTTTTTCTACTTATAGAGAAACTTATAGAAATGCTAGACAATTTCAAGACTTCGCTAAGATTGCTACTGATGAGCAGAAAGTCGTGGAACTGTTTAAAATTTTTGCATGAGCTCTTTCATTAAAAAAACACTGTTTTTAATGAACTTAATTTGTTTATCAAAATTTGTAATTTATCGATTTCCCTTAAAATGTTTTTGTTGAGAAAGCTTGAGAAATATTAGTTCAGCTTCAGATTTTGCTGAATGTCATCTTCTGGATGTACCATAATTGTGCTAAGTATACCCCCAACGGTTTTTAGGGTTTAGCATGAAAATTTTCCAGTTATAACGATATGGTTTTCTAAAGTTTGTATCTTATCTATGGGCTTAAAGTTACCCCCATAATCATGTTTGTTGAGGTGACAATAATGATAACGTAAATGAAATAAAATTTATTTGTGGGAATTTTGCATGAATAATGTTAGTAGAGAACAGTTGGTGAAGTTTTGAAGGTGTTGTGTATATTTGTACCAAATTCGAGTCGTGTTGTTGAGGTAATTTAAATTTAATTCGTAGAGATGTAAATTTGCTTAAGGCATTTGTTGATTAATTTTTCTTATGGGAATTTCAAGCACATATTTTTGTGGTTAGAAATTGAATCACTGTTGTATACATCAACATGGGAGTGAAACTACATGTTTGTACACAAATGGGATTGTTTTGTTTTATCTGTAGAGGAAAGAATTAGCTTTTTGGCCACGTATTTTGATTGTTGTAATCAATGTGATATCATTTAGCCTCAATCTTTTAAAAACTCTTAAGATCTAAGTGGATACTTTTTAGCAATTCTTAAAAAATGTTTTTTATTTTATTTCTGCGAATTAATTTAATTTCCTATTTAGTTTTACGTGCATGACGTTTAGTCATATCTTGATTAATATTTCCGTCCTAGCGTCAGTTTTGTTTGTTTTTCGTCACAATCTAGTTTGTAAAATTGTAACGATTATAAATTATTTTTCGCAAAATTATGAAATATGGTTTATAAATCGTTATATCTGTAACTGAAAGAACTTTAAAAAAAGTTTAAACTGTATTTGTTACGTGCAACAAATTGTTCGATTCATTTTTTTTTGAATTGCATTACTTGCTGTTGTAAAACGAATGTAATTTCTTAATACAGTTAAGAACATTTTCAACGATAACGTATGGGATTCCTGTTGCCCCTGTCATATTATATGGACATTGTTAAATTTATGATTACTAATGAGTACAGTGATTTTTAAGTTGACTTAAATCATAACAACTATTAGTAATCTATCAAATCTAAATTGTTCTCAAGTTATCCAAAATAAGTTGATTAAAATCACGACTTTTTGTAATCGTCTTAATTATGCTCTAGTAAATTAGGTCCTTTGTTATATTTTAATAATTTTGAAATAAAAAAATTCGCAGAAAATATAGAAAATACTATACATACATGCCACTTTGAATAAAATTATTTCAATTAGCATCAAGCAAAGTTTATTTATGTTCTTAATATAGCAACTTGTAACTAAGAAAGTTTTTAACTTACCATTTCCGTCATGTAGCAACATTTTTACCTTCTTTGTAAATTAATTTTGATAATTATTATATAAAAAAGTGCACTTTCAATTAATATTTATTGCAGTTCTTTTAAATGTAATCTTTCATCGTAAGAGCGAATAAATCTCCATAAATACTACACCTATTTCTTCTAAATTAATTCTCAAGTTTGAATATGTGTGCAAATCTAAAATAATTTATTCTTTAATTCACAAGTAAACGATTTCCATATGCTATAGCAACTTAAAATTAGTGAATAAGTAACAGTTTAAATCAATCTGCCATGTGGTATACGATTATTAATATTTACATGTGTAATTCTATTAGTTTTGTAACTTTAATTGAATGTCCAGTGGTTCGAAAAGCAGTGATCAGCGAAATAGACATTATTTATGCTTAATTTGCCGTTATTGATTAAAATTTCAGTATGTAGTTGTTAAAAAGCACTAATGCTTCTGTAATTTGAATTATTAACGAAATATGGTGCTTTCAACATCCTCTATTATTTTATATAATTCGAAATTAAAATAGCATGCATAATAATTTCAAACAACTTAATCAAATCAAACTGTTTTTATTTACGATAAGTTCATTAATTAGTAATTAATTAAAACTGTTTGGTTCTGTATAAAAATGCGAATTTTGGAGCAAGCTTGCTTGGAGGTCGATTTGATGCCAAATTTTGAAATGCTCGTGATTAAAAATGCTTTTAAACGCTGTAATTGTTGCGTTTTTCAAATGCCCAATTTTGTGGCCAATTTAAACTTTAAATCCCATTTTTAGCACGAAATTTTTAAGATTACCTCTTCATGCAAACGTGAATAGTTTCTTTTTTATTTATTAGTGCCTCATTTGTGCCTAATTGTGCTCCACTAATTTTGTTTGCTGGCTACTAATTAACAATTATATCATTAAATTAAAACGACTTATACTGCTATAGTTTTGTAGATTGTATTAATAATATAATAATTTAAATTCAGAGATATGTTTTGGCATAGTTAGCGCTTGTACTTAAAATTTCCTTGATATCATAGCAGTGTTTATGCTCCTTGTTTTTTTTTTCCGGTTGTTTTCGAGATATAAAAGTCGACATTGAATTTTTCATGTAGTAAATGATATAGAAAAGTGTAGGTTATTTTAATGGGCCTTAACTTATGACCTAAACATTTGATTCGATAAAGAAGCAGTTGTTTTACTAATGATAAACAGCGTTTTTTGTGTGTACTTTTCAAGAGCGTGCTGTTTGCAAAGGTTCACTAAAACAATTGATAAATAACAAATATTATTATTGGGAACGGTTGTGTACATTATGGTGGGCCTTTCTGCTATGTCTTTATGCATTTTATTTGATCGTTTAAACTTTCAGTTGTCGTTCAACCATAATGGAAGGGTTGCCACATTTTATTAAGTATAAAATAGGACATTAGGCCCTTAGAACAGCCAAGGGTAGGCAATACGTTGCATATTCGCCCACAAAGTTTTAGAGTTTTGCAGTATTTCAGGTATTGAAGAAGCTGACGTTAATTTTCCTTAAATTTTCCAGATATATGAATCACTGGAAAATTTGTAGATGTGTTTAAGCTCCGTCTAGATTTTGTTAGTTATGATGGCGTTTTTGTTGTAGTGAAATTATTGTGTTCTTGGCGTAATAATTTAAATAATTTATTCATACGCTATTATACATTTATCGGGGTTAAATATTTGCCACACAACGTAAGTGGAGCAATAAGGAAGTTAAAAAACAATACTAGCCTCTTACATACTCAATTTAAGATGCTGATCTGGAAAGCATTTATGTTGTCTAGTGAATTGTTGCATACAGATTATTTCAGTTCCCACCTTTAAGACTATCTTATCTTGGCAACAGTTTTTTTGTTTGTTTTTTGAGAATAGCTCCTGAACTAAGAATGCAGTGGCAGATTTTATTTCAACATGCGAATAATACGCAACTTGGATCTAATTTAACCCACTTCGTAGCTTTTAGGAACAGCGAGATAACATGTGTAGCACGATTTTCTTAAAGGGATAGGTTGTAAATATACATAAACCAGAAATGAGTTTTTTTTCTAAATATAAAATTTGGCAAAAGTGGGTAATGGACCTTAAATTTATACAGGAAAGGATGGAATGTGTATGGGAAAGACTTGCCAAAATAGTAAAATACTAGTCGAAACAGTTTAATTGGGGGGCAGGGGGATGACTCAAGGTCTGAAAGATCTGGAGTCATAAGAGAAGAAATGATTAGGGAAGTTGAGAATTAAGTGTATGGTCGAAGAATGGAAGTCTCTATTAACGCTAAGGAAATAAATGAATCTGAAACAAGAGTTTTGAATGTTTATACGCAGCTTTGGTCATAAAAAAAGCGTCTGCTCGTTTGATTTCGAGACGGCCTTCTTCAGAGCAAAAACTTACAAGGGAGGGTCATGATATGTTGTCGCTAGAATCTCATCAAGGTTGTTTATTGCATCAAGAACATCAAAACTAAATGTTTTGCAGAGTTATACGTGCCACTGGCCATTTCCTTCGGAAAAATAGGGAAAAAACTGATAACTTCTCAAATCATAGCGCTTTTACAGGGGTTTCGTTTTTGACGTTTTTCTCCGGAACCGTTTAAGATTTTTTCAAAAACTTTGCACCATTCTACTTGCAAAGGATGTGCGAATTGATAAATAAAGTAATTTCGATTGCATCTCTGACGGTTTCATGGCCAACGCGATCGCAAAAATTACTTTTATTATTCAGCTTTTCAGTTTTTCCCCTATTTTTCCGAAGGAAATGGCCAGTGGCACGTTTAACTCTGCAAAACATTTAGTTTTGATGTTCTTGATGCAATAAACACAGCCTTGATCAGATTCTAGCGACAACATATCGTGGCCCTTTTCTGGTTAGCAGAAAGGAAATTTGTCAAGAACATGTGGATGCCTTCTAGCATGATGCTTTTTTTGTTTTTAAAAATTGTGACTGATGACGAGACCCGAGTATTTCACTGCGACTTTAATGTATACCCTAATCTCAAAAAAATCTAACGGGAATACGATGAAGTAGTGGAAGCTGCCCTAGGGGAATGTTTTACAAGTATGTCGAAAGATTTTCCTCCTTATGGGATGAAATCGTTTGAAAAACCCTGGAATAAGTAGCTATCGACAGAAGTTGAAAATTCTGGTTTAGCCTTGTCGTTTTTTTTTCCTGGCTAGTTTGATAACGTAATAATTTGCCTCTCCTTTACGTATATTATGTTAGACATTTCACCCTTGTGATTTTATGAGTCCAAGCGTTTTATTGGCGAGTAATCGGTGTAAAATGGCCCAACATTGTTAGTCAGTAACAGTTTTAAGTTGTATTCGACAAATATTCTACAAGTTTCTTTCTTTTGTTGCAGGAAGGACAAGCCTGTTGAGTCTGGTGCATCTCCAAGCTGGCAACCAAGGAGGAGGCGAGCTGCGCCACGCGCGCACACCTCGTTCGGCCCTCCACCTCCACCCAGGATCAGGGGACTATCACAGGCATGTTGATTTAAAACAATTACTATTACTGAATCTCACGCTAATTAACGGAACTGTTCTGTATGGGAATAGTTAAGTCGTGCGGCGCTCCTTACCATAAACCAATTCGCGACCTGCACTAACCGCTCGCTCGCGCGAACTTTCATATCGTTAACTGTACTTGAATATTTCTTACGGACGTTTAATTCATTATAATTAAAAACAGCGATAAGATCGTCGGTTTTTGTTTTCATTTGAGCTATTACGGGACGTAAATAAATTAATGACAAGTTCGTTATATTTAAGAACGTGCGCATCTGTCGGTGCGGTTTGAAAATCGAAGTTGAACCAAAGAGTGCGAGGTACGTATTGTTTACAGTTTTGTATGTTAGTGTGCGACTATTTTTAGTTCATTTTTGGGCACACTTTAAGTAAAAATTGATTGGGTATCATTTTTGTACCATTTCTTGTGGCTAATTCATCGCGATTTTAAGGGTTTTGCGTAAAATCTCGAATTTTAACCCCATCTGACGATTTTATTTTAAAAATCAGACTGTTTACTGTTAAGCAAGGCTGTATCCTGCACCGTACAAGCTTAAAATGCCTTATTGGTCTATCAGAAGCGTATTTTTTTAAGATCTAAATGCGATAAATTTGACTTCTGCAAACACGTCTACATTACTAATTTTTGTTGTTATTATAGGCGTCATACTCATTTGTTTTTGTGTTTAGATTGTTTTGTAAGTCGTGCGTTTGTTTAGGATACAAAATGCGTTTGTATACTTTTAATGAATAATTTGTTTTGGTCTAATTTCCAATGGCAGTGCGGTTTTGGTAATGACTTGTGAAAACTTGCCTATACACAAAACTGTCTATTTATTTAGCTGGCGGTAGTAGGTTGATATGTGCCCAACGGGCTGTTTATTAATTTTTAATTCAAGTTTATTCTCCTGAAAAAGACTGCCATTAATTAAATTTCAGAATGGTCTTAAGAGAAGAACGTATTCGGTTTTGGAAATATAAAAGGAATAATAACCTTTTTATGGCAGAAATCCCTTTCAGTGGTTAAATTTTTATTAGACAGTTTTTTTTACATCCTTTCAAGACTGTTATCATTTATTTTTCTCCCATTACAGAAACATTTCGTACTTCTTACAACTCAAACTTGGATATAAAAATAGTTTTGTTAATTTCCTAATTCAGCCAGGCGACAATGCTTGTGGTATAAAAAAGCGCAGTCACAACTGTTTCTTGATTATTACCGATAACATGTTAACGGTAATTGATAACGTAACATTTGACAAGACAAAGCAGGTGTTACAAAACCACACATGGATTATGTTAACGGATATAGAATAAGTTGTTGGGTTTATTAATTAAGTATTATATGGTGGGAACGTGGAAGAAATCAGACCTTATATAAATATATAGTGTTACAGTTTTGACAATGATAGAAGATTACTGTAAAATAACTGCTGTATGTTTATAAACGTGCAATAAATTGACGTGTGTTGGGTGATTAAAAAAATTAAAATTCATGAGCGCAGTATTGCGCATAAAAATGTGGGATTTATTTTTTTAACGCTCTATTTGCGATATTGAGTTTTTTTTTGTAGAAGAACTGTTTATAACCCGGACAATTCAGTTGGTTTTGATTTTTGTTGTCATGCAGTAATAATTATGTACAATTTTCAAATTATGGGCTTTGCAGAACAACTAAAAACACTGTACAGAAAATGATATACAATTATCCCAAAATTGAAACTTTGATAGTAGTCATTTGTGTGATTTGCACTTTAAGTGGGATAGTAACACCCACAATATAATTGCATACTTATCTTCGTGTAAGTAATTATCTAATTTGTACGTTATCTCACCCGAAACTATCTTAATTTCAAGTACTATTAGGTAGGGTCGTGAATGGCGCCTCTCGAGTGTCTTGCCGAGAAAAATTATATTGATTATGCGAGTTTTAGGGGGCTTGGCAACATGTTGGTTTATTGTTTTGAATTGTTTTCGTATCCAAATATTTTTCTTCTTTTAACATGGCTTGTCCGCTACGATGTTAGCTAGTCTATATGTGTTCTTTCCGATTGGTCTTTCCAGCGTTTCCTCGGCCTTCCGAGGCATTTTCTATCTGTTGCTCTTTACTCGAGGAATTCCTTGGGCAGTCTTAGACTGGCCCAATACGTAAGTAAGTGTAAAAAAAATGCCTTTTTGGCAAAAAAATCGCGTTGGTTTTACGTCCTTCGGCTGGCAAAAGTCCTTTTCTAATAATTATATCGCTTACCGATATAGGCTTGTTAAAAATATAGTTAACGCGATGCCAGTTGGCAAATATAAAGTTTTTTTTTTCAAGTACACAAAGTTAATGTTTCGTCGAAGTGTTCTCTGTAACTGTGCTGTATGAGACAGCTGATTAATTCTCTTGCTTATTTTTTATACGCATCAGTTTAAATTTAATGTTTCTTATTCGACTTTGTAAAAACAGCTGTTTAAAAGGTCAAACCTATGGAATTGTTTAAAAATAAACTTGGTTAATGCCCTAGGTGGTAAATAAATATTCAACAATAAATTTATTTGTGCACTGAAGTTACGTAATCTGAACCAAAATAATCTGCCGTTATCGTGTTGGTGTAGGTAGGGAATTTTATTTTTGTATTACAATTTGGCGAAGCACGTTTGTTATATTTCTCTTACTAATATATTTTTCTTTGACGATTTAAGCTGTTAACCGAGTACGGTTTGATATTTAGACCCAAATTTCAAGTGAAATAATTGGTAACTTTTCTTTGAGGTTTTGTATGTAAAAACAAAAAAAAAATGCTGTACAGTATTATTGCAGTGTTAAATGTTATCTACTGTACAATTTTTTTTTTTAAATAATTGCAGCTTATCTTTATAATATAAATGACTGTATTTATAATTTAGACATTTAATAATGAATTTTAATGTATGTTACAATGCGTACTGTCAGATAAAAATGTTTAAACGCTTCGTTACTGGTACAAATTTTTTTCACGAGTTATTAACTGTTACGATTCGCTTGAAGTTCACTTATATAAATAGAGGGCTCTAACTAGTGCCTTGTTGCTTACTTTTCATTCTTTATGTCTCGAGGTTGTTTGTGCTAAGTCTGTCTTACAAAAATCGATTGGCCTTTTGAAATTATTCTTGCAATTTCGTAGAGAAAGCAAAAACGTTACACGAGCGACAAGCGAATTTAAGAGTTAAAAAAAAACAGTTCTTGAAAAGCAGAATCCGCCCCTTTATATTATTTTGTTCTTTGCTAGTCATTTGAGGATTAATTGTTGTCGGTTTAAAACCTAGTTTATTAAGTTATTTAAACAGGGAAAATTGGGAAAAGATGGAGTTGACGCAAGATCATGTTTGAATCCAGTTGTTTGCCTATAAAAAGAAGCAAATATTGTATCCACCGCGCTCACCTGACTTGGTCACGTGCGACTTTTGATTATTTTTTGGACTTCGTGGGGTAGAAAGTTCTTTTCTCAGGAGATTGATACAGCAGTTTACGATTATTTTTCAAGTATTCCGAAACACTGGGGCTGCGATTTCAGAGTTGAAAGTAAAAACGGTGAACTGTTTTATTACTGAAGGGAATTACTTTGAACATACTTAAAATCCTCAATAAATTCAGGTAGACTCTTATATTCCTTAAACGGGCAAGTGGTTAATTAGGTATAAACTTTGAGTTGATTTTTTTAAATATATCTAATTGATCTGTTTTACGCTTTCTTGCTAAAAATGTAATAATTTTAGCAAACGTTTTTCCCTGTAGTTATTCAAACAAAAAAACTGTGCTAATCATGGACGAAAGTTGTATAAAAACGCACGTAAGTAGTAATTATTTAACACTCTACGTCTGCTAAAAACAATTTCGTTTGATTTATTTAATTAAAAACTGTTTAAATGATCATGGATGTGAAGAATGCAACGTAATTATTGACATGGAACATTGTGTAGACGTATATTATCTCATCATTTTGTCGTTGTATGTACGAGTAAGGTGAAATGATTGATGAATTCAGGCGCTAATGCACGGCGCGGACAATATTTTTTAATTCACTGTCGGGAACGACCTATATATTCCTAAAAATGCCGGTCTAAATCTAGTTTGTATATTATTTTCGTTGGCATGTTTTGGAACAGTTAATGCTCGCTTGTTTGACAAGCAACGTGAGTTATGTTTAGAAATCGACTCTGATAATGTCTTAATTTCGCGAAAGTGTTAAAACAGTGTACGAGTGTTACATAACCTATTTTTAACGCAACAGTTAAATGCATGTAATAGATTACATATTTTTTTGTGCAATTTTCTGTTCTAGGAAACTCTTTTACGAGCAATTTTTTTCTTTTGAATGTACGATTGCGAGTTTCGATCGTAAACTGACTGACGATTACGGTTCGTCACGAAGTCCCCTTATAGATTATAGGTGGCGTGTGAGTTAGTTACAGGGGGTACCTCGATTTACGTCGCTTCGATTAACGACGTTTGGCATACATGATTAATGAGGAACGATAACCTCTGTATACATTAATTATATTCAGACTTACATCCAGTTTACAGGAACATAAACGTATACAAATAAATACGAGTTAATCGGGAGGTCGTGGGTTCGAATCCCACGGCCGTCATAGTAGGGGTTTCAGGTGTTTTCCCCTACCTACTATAGGCAAATGCTGTGACAGTACTTCCACCTACCCTTACCTTACCCACCCTTTTCTTGTACTCCGCCCCCTCCTCCCGGACGCTAATGGCCAAAGTAGTTGAAGCGTCCTTAAACCAACAATTAAAAATAAATAAATAAATAAATACGAACATAAGATAAATAGTTTCCGACCTTGGAAAGAGAACAATACATCTCTTTAGCTGGCTCCTTTTCCTTCTACTCTGCCTCACTTCCTTTACCCATTTTATTCTTGGTCTTCCTATATTTCTTTTTCCCTCCATCTTCGTTTTTCATTCTATTTTTGCGTGCCTGCTTTTTGGCATGGGTAGTTGATGTCCCACCATCTTAATTGGTTTGTCTCCATCTTTTTGTTTTACTCCTAGGCCTTTTCTGATTTTCTCATTGCTAATCTAATCAATTACTCTACATCCTTTTTATTCTTCTCAAAAATCTCATCTCTTGCGTCTAAATCCTTTGTTCTTGCCCAAGTTTCTGAACTTTAAGTAAGAGTTGGTTCGTAAACTGCATTAAATACTCGCGTCTTAGTTTTTTTTTTGAGATCTCCTTTTTACTTATCAAGCATTTATTGGTGGTGTGATTAAATTTTGTCTCTGCAGCTATTCTGTTATTCGGCTCTTCTTCCAATTCATTGTTCTCTGCGCGTGTGGTGCTAAATATTTAAAATTTGACATCTGCTTTATCTTTTCTTGGTCTAACATAATTGAAACCGTTACTTGATTTTTCGTTATAACCATAACCTTTCTCTTTTTTACATTGATGCTCATATTGTATCTTCTTTATGTATTTACCCATACCCCAAATTATGTGTTTACAGCTAATAGCACCACATCATTTGCAAAGGCCAGTTCTCTAAAAGCTATTGGTTTCAGTTTACTTCATCCCCAGTAGGCTTTCTTTGTATTTTCTTTGCACTTCTTAATTCGTACATTTAAAAATTACTCCTACATTTTATTTAAACCATTTAATTTGCGTATTATGCCACTGGCAGATTATCAAGTACGCTTAGCAAATTTTGATTATATTTTACTCCTACATTTTAAAATCGCGAGCTTACGCCCACTCGCGTATGGACCAGTAATTTGTCATTTAAAATCGTCAAACCGTGGCAACATCGGTTTTTGCGATTAACAATCAGATAAAGATATATGTAGTTGGAAAACACGGCTGCGAAATTTGTCTCAGAAATTATGAAGCCGAAGAATTTAGTTACGCATTTTAGTGGCGGGGTTCGCCAAAACTGCAGGAACATGGAAAATGTGGACAGCCAAGTTTTGCTTGACAAATGTGCTGCTTGCAGACAAATGTTTGTTTCTTAGCTGTCGAATTTTAATAAATGAACAATAGGATGTATAAAAAAGTCTTAATAGGTATTATAATTGCTTCCGGGTTATCCAATAGCACCATATACATTTTTATATTACTTCCTGGGGTTAGTAACACATATTATTGTTAAAGGAAATAACACAGGGACTGATTTTTTTTGTATTGTATCATTTTTTGCACGTTTTGACCTCAATTTTAGACTTTTTGGCAACTATTTTGGCTTATGTTAAAGGGCCGTACAACAATTTTGATACTCTGTCGCAATATAAAGTGACTCAACCATTGTACTCGACCAATGATCCCCACAACAGATTTTATCAGTTTTATTTCCTCATCTTACGACGATGGTGACGTCAAATTCTTAATCGAACTCACAGATTAAATCTTTGTCAATTACATTGCTATAATTGGTTACATTCATACGGAGAGCACAAAAAATAATGTGTCACTTATCAGCACTTATTCAAGCCTGAATTCATTTTTAAAAAGCTGAATGTGGGTTGTTTTAAAAGGAATTCGTTAACACCTGTGGTGTGTTGAGAGGAACTATGATTAAACGAATGACATTCCCTTTCTTCCTGCAAATAGACCAAGGTAAAAAAATAACGTGCGAAATATATTTTCTGCTACCTTTAAATAAACTGCGAAATTATTTGACAACTATTTTTTTATATACAAGGATGGTGTGTACAAATTTGTAGGCGACGATTTTTAGCTGCTCACAAAAGTATGAAGAAAATATGTGAGCTTACTTCAAATTCGTTCTTAAATTTTTGATCACTCGAATCGTTTCAGAAAAAACGATACAAAATACTTTTGTGGCCATTGTGATTAATACATCTTTTGTTTTTAGGAATAAATGTTCGATAATGGGCTGTGGAATGCGAACAATTTAACGATGGCATTTGTTTTTTAATGTATCTTCAATTGTTTTCTAAACGATTTACTTTTTTTTTTTTGCTTTTTATGGACCTCATTTTGGATTTTATTACTTATAAGTATAAAATAAAATTCCACAGACAAGAAATATGTAGTTACTGAATAAATAAAAAATAAAAAAAGGTTTTAATGTAGCAAACGTTTGGTTGTAATTGAAGAGAGACTAGAAAAAACGTCACCAATCCATAGCTATTAGTTCATAATCAGTTCCACGCTATATTTTAACCGTCTTTGTAGCACTTATATTTTCTTTAATCCTTTCATGGCTTTCAAGCTATTTTGGACAGAGAAATAAATCGATTTTCCGATTATTCTCCATTTTATAAACTTGGGTAAAATAAATATTAATCTATTAATCATGCACCAATTAGCACTGCTTTGAAAGCAGTTCCCTCGGGATTCTTGTCTCTTGGATTCTTTCACAAATATTTATATTAACTGATGTAAATTCAGACGCGTATATAATTCTAAAATTCTGTTAACCCAAGTAATTTTGCAAAATTGACATTGCAAAGTGTACGTGACTTGCAGACATTCACCGGTCCATGAACTACTAACGCGATTCCAACACTTGCAGATTTATTTCATTGTTTAAAAGCGGGCCACTGCTAAATTTGCGATGCTAAAAATCCCAGTACGTACCGTATATCGAGTATCAGTACAACATGCATGGTTATCAACTGTATCTCGGTTACAAAATCGCATGCTAATATAGATAAACCGCGGTATCATACAAAGGTGCTAATACGATTATGGCAGTTTCGTGTTTTTATTCACGTATCGTAGTTTCTGTGCTGTTTTTCAATAATTAAGCAGTTTAGAGTGTCAGTAACAGTTTTTGAGGCATCTGCGAGTGTTGTGCGACGTCTCCTGGTTATGTCGTGCAGACGTTTTTCTTGTGTTGTGTTTGTTTATTAATAAAATCGGCGTTTGCACCTGCGGAGGCGTTATTTTGGGTTCAAGTTGCAAGTTTGCGCTTCCGTTTTATTTTGTATGCGGTCCGTGTATTTATACCGCAGTGGTCTCCTCTGTTAATCAAGAAAACAGGAGTTTTTGATCCATGTGTTGTGTTGAATTTGAATGAAAACGTCTCTATAACGTAATTTAGTTAAGATGTGAATGTTTTTCTAGAAAATTATTTGCCAATGAAAATTGTTAACAGAATTTTTTCAAAAATTTAAACCACGAAAGGGTCTAGCAGGATAACATAGGCCCTTGAAACCAAACTGTAAATGAGTTCTCTTCCTATGTAGGTATCATAAAATTAAAAATCTTTGCCCCCCTGCTTCCGGTAATCGAAAAAAGCTGTTTTTTTCGTTGCATTTGAACCAACTTGTACAATCTGTGTATGACAACAACTAAACGTCATTAAGTTGGAAGTTTGTCACGTAAAATACTCATCGACAAGTTTATTTTTAATCACTTCTGGTTGAGTTTTTACGAATTTCAATAAAAAAATTCAGATTTTTTTGACTGAAATAATATTTGTGTGTCAATTTTTGATAGTGTGATGGCGATTGTTTTGTCACGTGAAAATCAGAGACCTTTGCGTACGTACGTTCACGATTACGTGAACAGTTAGGCCACCTTTTGGACGCTAGACGGTGTTGGACGGACGCCAGACGTCGGCGACGTTTATTCTAAGGCTTGAACGATTTGAAAGACTGTTTGGTGCATTCATTCATCCTATTTCCACCGTATTTCAACACACAATAGGTGTCCCAATAGAACATAACGGCCGCTTCAAACTTCTGTTTGCAAACTTTCGACCGTTTCGCACCGGCGGATGTTATTAAATTCTTATGCGTTGGACCGTTAGTACGTAATTGCTTTGATGAAAGCAAAAAGTTTGTGTGCATATGATGTGCGGTTGTGTAGTTAGAGGTGTCGCTATTAGATCCTCAAGATGAGCTTTTTAAAAGGTCGACCGAGAGTCCGCGGCGGGCGCTCCGTCAACCTCAGGGATTGGGAGAAGCAAAACCAACTTCTCACCAAGTGGAATAATGGTATGTTGATTTTACTGGTTGCGCTGTGTGCTGTGTACATATAGCATTTTTACCGCTTAACACCATAGTGACATGCCCAAAAGCACCCAATCTAAGAAATCTAACACTCACTTATTTGTGCTAACTGTGTTGTATTTGTATAAATTGTGGATGAACTAAAAACTTTGTCGATTTTAATCGGTAATTACACTATATTTATCCAAGATATTTATATAAATCAGTGCTTTTTATTTGTTTATGTAATATTTTTTTAATGTGCCCGTGGACTAAAATTATCCTGTAAATGTCCCGGTTACAGGAAAGTTTACACAAGGAAATGGTCCATGTACAAGAAACCGTGTTAAAAATGTTTATGTTACGCGCGGAAGTCAGTATTGTTTGTATATCTTTCGAATACCTACAGCTCAGGGTTTTAAATGTGCTGTGAGGAATTAGCGAACGGAAAAGATAGCTTCTTCCACTTCTTTTAAGGAATATAGCAAGGTGCAAATGAGTCTAGGGACCTTAAAATTCACTATCAGTATCAAATCATTATAAAAAAATAACCGAATTCAATGAAATTTGTAAATACAGTTCTTAATATCAATGTTGGTGTTACCGATTCTGTTTTTTTTTCCGTTTGTTCGACAAGTCTTCTACTACATCGTTGATTGCTTGAGAAACAGTTTGAGTAATCAGCTATCAGCAAAGATTACAGTAATTTAGCAAGGAAAATTGTTTAAATTTTTTTACACTGACGCTTGATTAACTGGTACCTGCTTTCTTTGTATTTAATTGCTTGTAACTGACGGTCTTTATTTTAATGGCGACTATTTCTAATCGTTTAATTGTACAAAGCAGTTACATTAAAACAATCGCCTTTGTTTGGTTTAAAAAATTGAAAACTTTCTTATTTTAAAATTACCTTAAAGCCTAATTGACCAATAAGTTATCCAATCGTGAATATAAGCAATGCATTATTTTAAACAAATTTTAAATTCGTATGTTTGTCAATACATAGGCCACTTTTAAAGTTTTGTTTATTCAAAACTTCAAGCATGCACTAATTATAGTGTGAAAACACAGGCCATTCATCTGCCTATGAAAGTTTCTTTACATGCAGTCTTAAGGTTTTATTTTTATGCAGATTAAAATTAATGATTCGACCAAATATAACTTTTCTTCGTTAGCATAATCCAGAAGACTTGGACACGTTAATTTGTTCAATATGGAAACAGCTGCATGCGTCTCTCAAATAAATGCAACACGGTTTTTGTTCCTTGATTAGTTATAGCTTAGCAACTGCAGTATTGTATCGTTTTTTTTTGTCAACAATATGTTTCCTTCGTTTTAATAAATGTTTACACAAACCGTGCAAAGTAAGGGTTGATCTTAAAGTAAAACAAGACTGTTCATGGTTGTTGTAAAGACTGAAGTTGATCGACATTTTTGAGCAATTATGCAAATGCATTAATTACTTGCAACCTGATTTTTAGATTATGCGGTTAGAGTAATTATTTAATTACGCTTTTAACGGAAGTTAGTTTACCGATTTTTTTAAAAAACCAAGATCAAAGTACAGTTAACTGTAAAAAAAACTGTCCCAACGAGAAGTAATTCAGACCATCACTTAAAAAATTTCTATTTTGCATAATAATGTCTAGAGAAAACCTGAAATGAATATATAGAGATGCTAAGTTTAGGAAATTTATTTTGGTGCTCAAGATTTTATGTTAAAAGTGGTTTGGTTATTAAAGATTACAAAAAAAAAAATTTTCAAGTTGAAGTTTAGTATACCTACAACGATGTAGTATTTTTGAGGAGAGATTTTTTCTTGAAGAATATTTGGGCTAGTTTGATGTGCCCGTCTTGAATTCACAATAATAACATTTATTTCAGTACACTCGCTCTTCTGAAGAACATACGTTATTCACAATAAGTTTATTAGAAAAGAGTGAGTACAATGTTTATGTAATAATAAATAAGCCAAAAACTGCATTCTTAACAGTCTAATTAAATTACTTTTTTTCATGAAGAATATCTTGTAGAAATGCTAGATAAGTTTAGGTCATATTCAGTCTAAGAAAAAATTGTGGTATAACATTGTTATCTTTACATCATTTCAGAACTGTTAATTGATCTTAAAATTTAGCTAATTTCATTTTACTTCTTTCATACTGTCTAACAAAATTCAAAACGTAACGTCTAAATTTAAAAACTATTATTTAATACATAGTTAGATTGTTTAAGTACGTTTTTGTTGTTGATATAAACAAGTTCAATTGCAAATCACGTAACATAATTTTATGGAGTATCCCTTGAAGATCAGTATTAAGACTCTTGTCTCTTCATCCACTGCAATCTTATTTGTTTATATGATGAAATTATTTTTTTGATAAATAGCTAAGGTTGCTTATGATCCATTGACGAAAGTCTTGAAACTGATCTAGCATTTTTTCAAAAGATTTTTTGAAAAAAGATGGGTGGTTTTTAAATGGACTTGTTCGGTGAATCCCTTAAATAATTCAAGGATGCATTTTTAAAGTTTTAAATGCATTTCATTGAATAATGTTAGTTTAAAGCGAAGTTTATTCTATTTATTAAAATGTCCCGTGGATATTGCCTTTCCTGAGGTGTTAAGTTAATTTATTCTAACATTCTATTTTCAAGAAACCAAGTTTGTAACATTTCCCGTAACAGCAGGTAAAATAAAATATCTTTTTATCTGATTTTTGCTCTGCCAATCGACTGCGTTTGTATTTCCGATGGTGAACGTTTTGATATAACCATCCACGGTTTTTTGTGTCCAGAATTATTTAAAATTTGTCAGCGTTTGAGTTTAGAAGTGCATATCACAGCTGGCCGAGCTGCAAGGTGTAAATCGGTCACGGTGACTGAGTGATTAAAGGTCGCGTTATATTTAGCAATAAAAAGTCTTGTGCGTTAAAAAAAATCTTGCAGAAGCGGGCAGACCGTTTGGAGGACATAACGATGTCGACCTGTTCGAAAAACAAAATTTTCAAGTCTCCTGGTCCGATTCTCGCGATGTACTTTTAGTCCACTAACACATAAAATCGAGTCGACCGTTATCTATAAATCAAAATACAAACGGCACGCCAAAGATTACCGATTGAGATATTCTCAACATTGTATTTTTAACGGTGAATTTGAATTAGCATATGTGCTACATGTAGTATTCGTGTTACCCAATAAATGAATGATCAATCGGGCTAGAAACAAGCTTTTATCCCATTCATTAGTTATATTCTATTATTGATTGTCATTTGTTCGTTTTTTTTAATATTAATGTTCATCGTCATTAGTTTTTTATATTTACATGTAGCGGTATTAATTTTTTTTGTACATGCGTTCCTTATTGTATATGAAATAGCGCTACATGTCTTAAAGGCTTAAGGCTCCAATAGTTCTTTTGGACTTCCTTCCGTGTTTTGAAAGCCTTTTTCATTCACGGGCGTGCATGGGCGTCCGCAGAAAATTATCCGGGGGGAGGCAAAGCTGGCAAAGGATTTCAGTAAAATATTAACGAACTTTTAACTTGACCCTCTTTCATTTGGTCATTAATGGAGTACTCGGTTCCAGGGAGGAGCAAGTGCCCCGTTTGCCCTCCCCTGTGGACGCTCATGCGGGCGTGGTGTTGCCAAAAATCTTCTGTTGCTCCTCCGCGGTCGTCCGTTTTCTCTTCGTTTCTACTTCGCAAAATTGTTATCCCTTCATTTGGTTATCTCTTAATATGGATATCGTAATTTTTTGTATTCTTGCAGGGGTTGCTATTTATGTTGACCATGCATTTCCATGATGACTTGATTCGTTTTTTTCTCCACTCGTTTCCTTCTTTTATGCATCCATACATTCTCCTGAGTATCCTTATTCCCATACTTCCAGTTTCGTCTAGGTCTTGATTTAGAATCCAAGTTTTGCTTGTATAGAGAGTTGGTGGACGAAAATTGCATGATAAATTCTTATCGGACACTCATTTGACTTAAGCATCGTTGTTGCTTCTCATTACTAGTCCCTCATTAATTTCTTCTTCTCCTTCTTCCTTATTTTTGTTTCTTAAAGACACTTCTAGGTATAAGAAACTATTTTAAAATTATATTAAATTCCACATCTGAACGTTATTTTGTAAACATACCCTATAATGATCCTTATTACCCCTCATCTCCATATATTCTGTTTTTTGTTTATTTATTTTCAGACCTAATTCTTTGGTTTCGTTCTCCAATTTTCTAACAACTTTATTGTTCCTGGTGTTCGTGTTATTAATAATAGATTGCGTTAGCAACACATTGATATTTAAAAGGGTGTATTATGTTTTTGGTCTAGTTACACTAGCAAAAAAACTTTTCCAGTACCAAGTTTAGGAAAATCGGAGCCAGTGGATCACTCTGTCTTAATCGTCGGTTAACTTCAAAACTCTCTTACCCTCAAGAATAACCTTACTTATGTAGTATACATTCTGTTAAGAATATTTTTCTAAGAAACTCTAAATGATCGAAGACTTCATAAAATTTATTTCTGTTGATTGTAACATAACAATGTTCGAAGTCTATAAACAACGCGTGTAGTAATAAATTAAATTCATAATGGCTTGCGAGAATCTATTTCATTGTAAATATTTGACCGGTAACTGACATAGCGTTGTTCGTCCCATACCTCATTCAAATGTTTTTAAAATATGACAAGAACATCGTCGTAATTTTCATTTATTAGAAGTGTGTGGAGTTGGTTTTAAACCGCAACAAAAAAAAAACAACAACAAGGTGTGTTGATTATGTAAGAATGTAAAGAAAAGTTCCCATGACCATATATTTGAAACCGCACCGATATAAGTGTACAGTTTGTTGGATTTTCTAATAAATTTTTGCTTAGTTTTGTGGCTTGCAAGTCGGGCGATGCGATGTAATTTCAAAACAAATTTTAATTGAGTTGTACAGTTTTGAATGAATAAAATAGTGTGAAAATTTCGAGTTTCTTGCCCCAGTTCTGATTCAGTAAAACAAAATCAACGGAGGAAAAACAGTTACGGTATTGTTACTTCATATTATTGTTTGAATTAAAACAGTTTCATTTCCCGTACAACCTATAATAATTCTAACAAAGACATATTCATGTGCCAATTATTAACATGCAAAAGTGTTATGTGTGTCTTACAAGTTCTAAAAAAATGTGCGAATATTTATGTATTGTTTATATTTGATGCAACAGTTATGCATTTCTATTAATGCCACGAGGAAGTACTTTGGCTATGTTAATTCGCAATTTTAGGAAACTTCTCTTTATTCATTAAATCTCAGTGGAGTAATAATTTTTTTGGAGTAAATTCCCACTTTATATAAAGTTGAATAAGATTTTCAAGGACTTTTTTTGCAAGCAAATACATTTTCAATATTAATTTATGTATGAACTTTACGGTCATGTATTTTTACACTATTTGAAAATAAAAACTAAGTTTATCTAGGAAAACAATTATATTTAATTTTTCGAAGTAATTTAGAATTTTATACTAGCTTCAAATTAAACTTGATGTTTGTTTTTTTAAGCATTCATAACTCTTTTAAACGTTATTGATCAAGGGACACTTTTTTTTTGTAACTAAATCAATTTTGATCCAGTACACTTTTAAAATAGCAAATAGATTCATGATATTACGTACTGGTCTTGCATATAATCTTGTTGCAACAGTTGTACATACATATTTGCACACTTTTGTTGGTATAATTTTCATCTATAGGGAAATGTTTCCCATGCACGCCTTGGGAAAGCTGCAGCGAAGTGAATTTTTTGTTATGCTGAGAAAATTTTGAAGAATGTATTCGACATACATCGCTGACTGCATGTGTGCCAATGCATTGACAAATTTTTATTAATGTATGCCATTAAGATGCAAATTAATATGCAACCGTAAATATTTTTATTTAGGTGGGAACTAAAACATGTTTCATATGCACTTAGAATTAATTTATGCCATCAAGATTAAGATTAATATGCAAGAGTATTTTTTTTTTAAATGTAGGTGAAAAAAAAAATAGTTATTTAATATGGACTTAGTAGAATTCTTTCTTTGTAGTAATTTATATTTGTTTTGAGCGACATGATAAATAAGTCGTCTAATCAAACTTTGTTGGTGAATCTGGAAAAAATCGAATTGAAGAGCAGAACTTTTTCCTCTTCCCAAAAAAAAATTGTTGCTATTAGTTTTCCGACTGAAGACTGTCTTGGCTTTGGAGGGGGGGGGGGCTTTGTGAACGTATACACGTCGCTCAATCTTTGATGGATAACTTTTGGCCCATTACCCTCTTTTGTGAGAAATTTTATTTCTTTTTGATGCTCGAGTTTCATTTAACCATGAAGAAAAACAAACAACTTTAATTAGTTACTTAAAATACGTAACATTAACGAAGAATTCGTTTTTGATTTGTTGTAAACTTAAAAGATGTCAAAAATATTCTTCAAAAAGCGACAGTGGAGCTCGGCACATCTTTTAAAACGTTGTGTGTCCATCGTCGCGAACATTAACAGGTAAAAAAGCGCCTAAAGTAAATGTACCTGACTTAAAATAGTTAATTAGTAAGCAGACCACCTACTACCAGTTTTCTATCTCACGCACTTCCTAACAAACATATCCTAAGTAAACAATAAATTGATTGTTACGGCGCTACCGACATAAAATCGAGTACACCAATGCGTTCTACCGTCCTATAGAAGGACGAATCAAATGTACCTGCATACACTTTTTACATAAAATTTTTGATTTGATATCATTGGTGCGTAAACGAGCGTAAAAAATTGTACTATGACATTGGGTATTATTAACGGTGCGTGCTGTTGTCTTGTGTCCCTGCTCGCGCCATAGTAGCAACATGTACTTTGTATGGCAGTTAACATATCTTAAACGTTTAGTGCTTATGTAAAGCTATACGCGTAAGCAAGTGATGTCGCTCTGTATTGATATGGAAAAACATGTGACTTACAGGTGTTTGTGTGGGAATCGCAGATATTTGGAAGCTAGTTCGTGTTTTGTTTGTTGACGTAAGGTATTTTTATTTTTAACGAATGTGGAGTAGCAATGATCAATTTTTGTGGCCAGTGCTCTGTTTTATTCGTTTAAAATTGCTGTTAAGGTGATCATCATGATGCGTCATGTGAGTGGGTTTATGTCACGCTGGCCGGATAAAATCGCAGCATTTTTTACTGTGCAATTTAGTTTGTTAGAAAAATTTTGTGATCAGTATTTTAAGTTTAGTATGAGTTAAGTTCGGTTAGACATCATTTATCTTATGTATCACCTGCAAATTTTTAGAAAAATTGGTTTCGAGACCCAGCCTCTTCAGTACTTCTTGAAGTTATATTTTTTCTGTTTATTAATTTAGCCACTAAAATGTTCCGGCAGATTTTCAGGAATAAAAAAATCAGCGGTTTTTATTTGATCACATGAACTTAACAAAATAAATCACACGAACCAACCAAAATATTTACAGTAAGAGAGATTATCTTGGTCAGTTGTTAGTAAATATATTTTTTTATGTTATCGACTAGTAAAAAAAATCATAGAAACACGAATGTGCCACATTACTGACAATTTATTTCGAAAGGCCAATTTAGGAGTATCGTGTACTTTTTATCGATTATAAAAAAAAAGAATTACTAAAGGTAATAACAGTAGAAATAATTAATGGTTGTTGTAAAAGGTTTAGAAGTATTTTTTTTGCTTCTTTCTTGTTTATCTGTTGGAAAACGTTCAAGATCTATGGAGAGTTTTTATAATCCTAAAAACATTTGGAGACGAAGAAGCTAGATTTTTAGATGGCTTTTTGTCAAAATTAACGATCTGTTATTTTTTTTCGTAGCATGATTAACCGAATTTATTTATGGATAAGGATTACAATAATTGCTGACTTATACAGCGAAGATTAAAAATAAATAAATTCATTATTTTTCCGGATCATGTGAAATTGATCTGTACAAAATAACCTTGTCCCTGGGTTGCGAAGGTCTGTAAATATTTGGATTTTGTGGTGTACTTGAGTGTTTTGTTTAATTGGTGATATCTGTTTTTAATTCATCTGTGCATTTCTTGATTTCAAGTGTTTATCTATCTATTATCCTCGACAATAATCTATGGCAGTCAAATTAGAAAAGACTTGTTTTCGTCTATATTTTAAATAAAAAAGCTACTGAAGAAGATATAAGAGTTCCTGGAATGGTCTAGCATTACTACAGGAGATTTTTTTATTTATAAAAACAGATTTTTAATTAAATTCGTTTATATTACTGAATCACTTAAATAACTGAAGCATTAATTTTTAGAATATATTTGTTAGTCTATACTTATCTAAATGTTTTTTTTTGCTACCGTTAAGAATTAAAAATTGGCGCTGTGTTTTACTCGTAGAATATTAAGCGTAAGATAACTTGCAAATAACTGACTCATTTATAATAATAATAGGTGTGAAAGTCATTGTATCTTGTATATCGTACATACAATGAATATCTTAGATGTTAAGGCCAAACAATTATTGGTCTAGTGCATTTATTTATTTTGCATTGCATTGCATTGTTTTGTTTCATTGCATAACTGAATGTTGCCGTCACCTTTTCCATAAAATACAGCGATTAAAACAAGACGTAAGAGAAAGATTTAATTTAAATTATAAATGTGTTGGCTGTAAAAATTAAAGGACTGATGCAAAAATATCTAGAATTGTTGTTAGTTTTAGGAAAGTTAAAAAAATCATGCAATATATAGGATTAAAAGTGTGTTATGAGCATATGTTGTTTCCTGTCATTTTCAATTTTTAAGTTTACTTATGTTAATATTCGTATTTTAAAGGACATAAAAGGCCAATCTCATGCTTTTTTTTTAAAAGAAAACACAAACTTTTTCTTTCATGAAAGATGTTCCTCAAATAATTTCCTCAATTACATCATATTACAAACAATTATTTAATGTGTAGTCTTATTATTTATTCTGTATTTATCCTTATTAAAATAATTTTAGTAGGTAGTTCATTATTGTCGTCACGAGTCGAATCGGTCAGGCACAACTACCTTGGATGTAAAATTTAGTAAATTATTGTAAAACCTTTATGATTCGTTATGGTGCTCTAATGGCCACAATATGTAATTATGTCACGTTTATTACATTTTATGCGTAGCTGTAAACCTTTTTCGTGTTTGTACTTTTATGGTGGCATTATTTGTTCTTAATTTGCAACCAATTATTATTTTGAAAAGGCACATGAAGCAGCTCAGACATTATGTTACAGTTCTAAACATTTGTTTGCTTTAAATTGTAATTTATTTATTTCAGGCGTTAATTTATATCTAGCACTTAATTTTCAAACAAGTTTGGCAAAAGTTTCACACCAAATTCGTTTAAAATTTATGTTAAGTTGCCCAGGGGTTAGCGATACTTTAAAATCGTCTAAATGAAACAGTTGCATAGAGAATTTAAGGAGACAGCCGATTTATTTTATCACTTTCTCAGATTTCAGTGTCAACGACCAATTGAGCTAGTGATTAAATTCGAAAAAGATTGTGTGTAGCGTGACCATAATTGGAAATAGTTTTATTTTAAGTAGCAGAGAATCAATAAGAGTTTTTATTGCAACTTTCATAATGTGAATGTTCGATGATGGTAACGCGTGAAAAGTAAAATTTGTTTCTTCGTATAACACCAGAAGAATATTTCTGGGATATTAATATTCTAATGTTTAAGTACAATTTTATTTAAGTTTAAAACTGTTTAACACAAAATTAATATTGCCAAGATACTCTTAAACAAAGAAATTGCTTACTACAAACTAAAACTTTTTTTAAATACTTTCCTTTCAATAGAATTTTGAGTTTTAAAAATAAAAAAGAGGATCATTTCCGGTGTTCGATTTCTTGTTCTGCCTGCACGATCATCATCTTTAAGTTTCTCTCTACCTTCCAAAAATCGTTTATGCTACTTGAAAACTGTTGCACATTTCAAACAATTGTTACTATAAACTTTTGGCATCGTTTCATATGGTTTTGTGGCATTTGTGACAAGTTTTGCATCGAATTGTATCACTGGCTCTTTGTTCGTTTTCCATTCTTTTCAAATTTAAAATATCTTTGTTTTGATTGCCTCGTATTTTTTTAAGAAACGCCTGTTTAAAAAAACAATTACCATAATTATTACGTTTCCATTTACGATGTATTGTGAATTAGTTTCACTTAAAGTGTTACAATATCGTGTTCAAAACATAATAGTGGTTATCTAATATCGCACAATTATTTATTTTATGTTCTTATAATAACTTAATTGCATAAGCAAAATGATCAAGTAATTATAATGTGTTGATAACGAATTTAGCATCACTAATGTTAAAAAAGTCTGTACATTTTAAACTCGACGGGCGACAGTCGCCAAAACAGACGAACGCCAATAAAGAAATTTAACAAATGAACGCTTTTAGGTATTTGGCTGCTCAAAAAGCAGTGACCTCTGAAATTAATTAGCTTAACAAGAGGCTTCCCCGCTGTTTTGACAGACGATTAGTTGTATGTTTGCTTTAGGTTAGTCAAAGAATTGATTTATCGAACGATCCGACGTAATTTGGGCCATAAAAATGTTAATTTCGATATTTAAAGCTTTTTTTAGGCGAAATATTCACAACAGCTATTCGGAAAATGTTCTTTTTTCATTTCTACCACAAATATTTTTGTTGTGATTTCATTTATACTTCAATTAATGCAAATATCAATGGCTTCATTCTAAATCGACACTTTTTTACTATTTTAATGAATTGAGAGTGTATACTGTCTACATAAAATGCAATTTGGTTTAAATTTGTGATATTTGTCAGAAAAAATGTTATATTTTGCAACTTTTTTGTTAAATGGTTGTGTTTATACTTTAATAGCATTGCTATACAAATAAAATAGTCATCTTCTTCTATAATCATCTACATAGTTCTCTGTGTATGATTTCCATATTGTTCATTAGATTTTCTTGGTATTTCCCTAGTATCGCCAGGGTATCGTCTGCGAAAATCAATTCATTGAACCATTTTCTTCCAGTATCTGCGTCTAAAGGGTATGATGTGCTATAATCACATTAGCCTGTATTGTTCTGTATTTATATATAAAAATTCGACGAATTTTTGAAAACTTTGTCTAATAAGCTCTATGTTGCAACTTTAAATTTCTAAGTTACGTTAGTAAGTGCGTATTTAGTAGAGAAAATTAATGCAGCCTTTTTTCCATATTTCTTATATACACCTAAACTAAATATGCGCATCATTTAACATAGACAGTTTCCTTACGGTTTTTTCCACAAAGATAATTAAAATTTACATTGCATGTAATTATAAAATTAACTACAAAACTGGATGTGAAAAACAAAATTTATGGACGTATTGTTTTTTATTTTTATTAACTTAGGGAGCCTGCCTCCATCTACTAAATTAAAAACTGTCAGATTTAAAACAATAGGGGTTCCCTTTTGTTGCTATTTTAATTCGCGAGAAACAATTGAATTAAGAATTTCTTCATGCATTTGTTTTCTAAATAGCACGATAGCAGCCGAATTGAAAGTGGAAATATTTTAACGATAAATTAAAGCAATTTATTGTTACAAAACTTCTCCAATTATTCACGATTAAAAAATTCTGTTTACGACTCCTTTAAAAATGTGAGAACGTGTGCTTTTGTTAACTTGTTTTGTTTTGGTTCGAGATAACGAGAAATGTGTGAGAACTCTCACTTGAAATGTACGGAAGCCCTAACGGCGTTTAGTTAATTGAATGAGAGCAAACGCGCTGTGGCTCCTAAAATTAAAATACAATGTGGGTTTGGTAAATCAGGTTACGTACGTACACATTCATTTGTTTTTCTGGCACAGGCTGTGGTTCTTTTAGAGATTGGGGTAGTCGATTCTTGATGTCTTCCTGGTTCCATGTCTCTAATATTTCATATTTAACAAGGCGCCTTTAAAAATCAGGATTATTTTTAAGAACTGCCTGGTTTTGTTTAAACTATTTTATTTTATTTGAATGTCGAATTAAAAAAATTCTATTTAAACTTGAAGGTTATTTGTTTATTATAAGAGTTAGGAGCTACTCATTTTATGTTGATTAATAATAAGAGATATTTAAAATAAATGGAAAAAACGTTGGGAAATGTGTGAAAATATTTCTTAAGCAATTTTTTTGGACAGCATCGAATTTTGATCAGTATTGCGTCAATTTTTTTCACGACTGCCAAGCTAAATCGATGAGATGCTTTATTCTTGAGTTATTTTCTTAGCAATAGTTGCCATCAAGAGGTAACAAATTACCGAAGAGCATATCTAAATTTATTATAAATTTTGTGATATCCAAAATTCTATCAAGCAAATTTTAGAGTGTCTATAAAGTACGTAATATCGTCTACTTTGGCTCTGAAATCTTTTCAAAATGAAACGGAAACAGCTGAAACATGATGAGGCTACAATTCAACTGGGCCTTCACATTTATGCTTCGCTATTTGCTGGTTAATATTTACGTTCCTAGACCAATCCTTCTCTCACAAATAGTACATGATCTAATAATAATCTATTAATAGCTGAGAAAGTTTATAAACTGTTATAGGTGTTTATGCTGATAAATTTAAAATCATTGTTAGGTACAATTTTATGCAACATAATTTGTTCATTACCTTCACAAGAAATCAGAACGTCAATTTGATCTCTGGGTATTGAAATTACCGTGTTAAAAATTAATCGAATATGTAAGTATGCAATTTAATCGTTTAAAAGAAATTGAAAATAATTTACTCTAAATATAAATTTTGCAAAAGCTTTTGACAATCATTGATAGACCTGTATTCTCATGCAAGCCTTAAAATTCAACAATATTTCGTTTTCAGTTTACAGGCATTGCATTAGAGTTTCAACATTGCGATCTAGCTTAAGAGAGCTAAAGTGTAGGTTTAAACTTCTTGAAATTACATCGAAACTTAAGTTAAGAATATAGACTTAAACGCTGCAAACTAGTCCAGAAATTTGTCTCTAGATTTTATAGCTGCTGATGTTGTTTAAACGACAGTGTTTGATATTTGTGTATAAACTTTGTATTTATTGTATGTATTAGTTCAGCATATTTCATCGATGTGTAAGAAACTAATTTAAACAAAGAAGTTGCATTCTGTTTAATTTTACCAGCGTAGTAATGTAAATTTGCAGATTTAACATTTCATTGATTATAAAAATAACAAGTTTAAAGTATAACTCGATAAAGCATGCATTGAAAGTAAAAAGATATTTCGTGATATTGGTATTCGTAAATTCTGAGAAAATTCTGGCTGCAGAGTCCTTAAAAACAAAAACTGGGCCATTAGAGCTCACTTCCTGAAGTTTTCGTACACGGAAATTGTGTATTATATTGCATGCTGGTTAATTTTGTTACCATCAAACTGTTACCTGTTAAAACTGATTTATGGACGACTCACCAAACTGGCTATTATAAAATTTAAAGCAATTTAACAATAGTATCTATATGATTAAGCTTTTAGCCTGGAGTTACCAGTATAATAGGTAACTTATAAAGTTTTATGGCCTATTAATTTGTTATTCAATCGACGCAGAATTCGTTCCAAATGTCTTGAGCATGACAGTGTCGGCAATGAAAGTTGATACTTCGATGTGATTTGAATTGATGATTTAGTTTTAATTTTTGCTCGTGATATTGTGTTGCTAATTCCAATGAAATGGCGTTAAGAAATTATCTCGAAAAATTTGCAGTTTAATGTAAAGAATAATTTAATGTTTATGTTTTATTCTTGCAAGTATGGCACTAATAACACACGTGTGTTTTGCATGAATATTAAGAACATTTGCAGCAACTAATATATGTTTTATTTTTTTAAGATGATGGATAAAAAGTTGCATCTTTTGGGCTTTTTACCGATAATCTTTGCTCAAGTTTTATTTGTGGCTTGCAGTTGTTGAACAACTGTAGTAGCATTTTCATATCGAGGCATATGTTGCCTTTCCTAGTTAAATTAATGGCTTAAGAATTTTTCTCTGTTTGGACCGTTTATTGTGAAATTGTCTTCTTCTTAATCGGTTCCTCTTGTACCTTTCGGTGTAGAGAGTTATGAAATTGATAGCCATTCTGGATTGATCTTTCACCAGACTTTGAGGGTCTCATAAGCCAACACATTAATGGTCTTACAAAAAATTGTCACTGCCTATCGCTTTGTTTGTTTTCTAGGAGCATATTTTCACACTATTTTATAAAAATTTAAAAACTTGAATCTGTTACAATACAGTTCATTACCCTAAACGTCTATGGGATCCTATAGATGTGAAACACGATTTCATTTATTTTACTTTAGAAATTGTAGTAGGACCAAACCTTACCAAATCTTTTAACAGGCTTTAATTTGTTTATGCCCTGTCGTTTTGTTTAATTCATTTAAAAAATATGCAGATCTAAAATTACGCTATCAAAACATTACTTTAGAGTTTAATAAACAATTGAGTAAAGCAAATGAATTAATTCGCCGTCAACGCCTACTTAATTGGAGTCCAAAGATTGACCGAATATCGACTAATCGAAAACCAATTAGTTAATGCCTTTGTCTACTTAGGGGTTAGGTGTGCCGTAAGTCTAGTAGAAAAAAATACCAGTCCCATGCACTTCACACAGAAAAACACAGTTTCTCCAGGTTATCCGATCTAGGACCAGAATTTTGTTCCGTTATTGTTTATGTAAAAATCCTCCCAACACTCGCTCGATGTCTGCGAGTGAATGAATGGCAGTAGCTAGTTAATCTCTAGTAGAAATATTCTCGGTGCATTGTATTTTTAGACATCGCCGGTTAGCGAGCATCATGTGAAGTGTTTTAAACGAATGTGGTGATAATATTAAACCTGACGTAAGTGTCGGATAAATAGACGGAATTAGTTGAGTGCAGATTAGCAACACTTCGAGTTAAACATGCAATAGTTTTTTAGAAAAGAAAAAAAATGTATGCGCTGTAAGCTAGGTTTTATTTAACATACGCGTTATAGATGTTTATGTAATGGTTTTTAACGATGGAGGTAATCATACCTATTTCTAAAACTCGTAAAAGTTATAGAATTGTTGCTAATTGAATGGACTTAAACCATTTTTATTTTAAATGATTACTAATGAACTTTCGATTGGTCAACTTAAGTGAATATTTTAAAATATAAACTGTAAATTGTCTACAAGTAAAAAGTTCACACAAATTGATAAGTAAATTATTTGTCTTTTCAGTTTTTCCAAAAAATTTATATACATCGCTTTCATGTAAGGTAATTAAAAAATATTACCGGTTGAAACTATTGTATGGGCCGCTAACAGCACATCCTTTACACTTTCAACGCAAATTTCAACCCTGTCAAATATCTCAAATTTAATCACAAAAACTAAACAAAAAAACAAACAATGAAAATTACACAAATTAACAGAATTAAGTGTCAATAAAATAAAGGTTCATATATTTTTTCCTCAAAAAAAAAAAAGAAATATTCATATCTAATAAGCTGACGAAAACAGATTAACTTTGATATGACAGAGAACTGTCGCGTTTTGTAAATTTTTTTTTGGCTTATTAATCGCAATTTTTTAAATGTTAATTCCTAAACACATACGTTTTACCCTGCATTATCGAAATTTTCTTTCCGTTAATTAAAATTACACGTAAAAAAGAAATCTTCATGTAATTATGCGCGAATCTGTGACTATTTAGGAGTTAAAATATGTAGATATATAAGATGAATTTTAATGTTTGCATGCAATAAAGAAAGATTTGTTAAACTTTGATTCAGTTATGCACAGGTACAATATCTATAATTATCAATATGTTGGGTTGACTAACTACCAGGCGTGACTTTTGTAAAATATTTTGCAGTTTGCACGCATCATTCTGATAAGAAATCGTCAAAATAATATAGTTAAAATGTTAATTACGACACAACAGCTGCTAAGCAACAATTAATTAATTAATTCGCTTTGAAGTGTTGCTAGTTTGAATTATTGTTTCGTTAATATGATTTAACGTTTATAAAGGATACAAGTTGACGGAAGCATTCTGTTTGTTTAAAAGATACATAGACGTATTATAATTTTGAAATGTTGATCCAAACGTTGTCTAATTTCACTACAAATGTAATTTTTTTAGTAGCGCGAAAAATCGGTAATTTTGAACTGATCTGGAAAGCTCTTAGATAATTTAAAAATTCAATTAATATAGACTATTTTAATATGCTATTTAAAAACATGTAAATAATAAAAATAATCTTAACAATAAAAGTGAACATGACTTTGAATGTAAATATTTAAGATTATTGGTTATGATAAATATTTTTCAAATAACTAATTATAATCATAATAACTAATGAAAATAACAGTTAAAATATATTGCGTTTAAAAGAGAGATAATATTAACGACTTCTCATATTTTATCCTATAGTTTACTTTCAAGAAAGTTTCTTGGAGTAGTCATATACATCTAAGGCCATAAACCCTTTTTATTATCGTTATATTTAATTAATATAATGGCACTAGCATTTTTATATAACGGCAATAATACATTTTTTTCCCTTTTTATTTTGGCTTTTCTTGCTTCGAATATTAATCTAGAATTTTAAATTTCCTTCTTTCATTGATATTTTATAAAACTTTTTGGAAGGGGATCTTTCCTAAATTTCATCCAATATATCTTCAGCCAATTTGTAAATTGGCTGAAGATATATTCGCAATATTTTTCTCTTTTTTTTTTTAAATGCCATTTTTTAACAACTAAACTTTCATGGACTAATTTATGGAAATATGTATATGTATATCTTTAATCTTATAAATAGCAGTAGCTTTATCTGATGCTTTTACAAAATTAGACTTTTACCTTTTTCAAAAATAAAGGCTAAAACGTCACGCGAAACAAAGAAACATATGTTTGATCGCATTACAGCCTTAAAAATTAGTACAAGCCATGTATGTACAAAACTAGCCTAAATTAGTCTGAACACTAACTAAAGTATGTAAATAAAATTCGTTGAATAACGCCGAAAGTTAAGTATTTTGATTGATTTATTTTTCACCTTAGTTTTTTAACCAAATATAAATCAATAAGTGTTACCTTTAGTTTGCAGAATATTCCCATAAACGCCCATCTGTTAAACCGCAAAATTTGTTCCATGTTGTTTGTCCATTACTTTTAAAACCTTTTCCTTACTATTTTTTTTTTCATTGCAGAGGTGTGCAGTGGGGAATCCATTCCCGAAGTAGAAATTATCAGTCTGCTGGAGGAACAGATTCCGAAATACAAACTCCGCGCCGATACACTCACTAAGTTTGGTGGTAAGTTGAGATTTTTACCTGAAATGATATTTTCGAATTAGGAGCAAATTTTTGTTCTTGAATTTGATTTAAGCGATCCATGTTTTATCAAAAAAATATTCAACTTGTTCAGTGTGTTTTAGTTCAATAAAAAATTTTAAACAGTTTCACAATATCGTGGTGCTTCGTCAGCGGATTTTTTTCTGCCTTAAAAAATAAGTGGTTTCTATTTAAGAAGCGGCGTGAAATAGTGAAATCTTGTATGAATTGAATTTGAAGAAAAATGCGATAAATAATGTATGCATTTTTTAATTAAGCACATTGCAAATTTCGTAATAGTTTTTTTAGTCTTGTTTGTAGCTTTTACTAGCATACAAAACATTAATTGATTTTTAAAAATTAATATAAAAAAGCAAGTTTGTGTGTACCCTAGATTTTTGTGTTAATAGTTGATTGATATGGGGTTATCATTGATCAGTTATAAACAAATATACAATATGCCAATCTAGCACGTATTTCTTTCATATTTGGCTTGTTAATTAATGTAGAAAAATATTTAAATTAAAACATTTGTTGAAGATAATTCATTACATAACCCAAAATTGTTTTCAGTCACACTCAAAGTTGTTTTTGCGTGCTTATACGTAACTTTGTCACTTAAAATGTTTGGTTTTAATCAAAATAACTTTTGAAAATGTAAAAGGAGTTATGTATTTTAAGTCAAACGTTTTTAAGTTAATTGTGTGTTTTTTTTTAAATGCCTTATACAAGAGTTGGAAAAAAATATTAACATTTAACGATATAACAGTGCCAAAATAAAAAAGTTTTATCAATAACAGTCTTAAAATGGCTAAGTGGCAGTTGACTAGTTAAAATTTAAAAATAATACACAGGGTGTTTTTTAATCCGTTCAGTTAGCTGAATTTTAAACATGAATAAGTCGTTTTTTTTTTTTTTAATGGAAAACACCTTATATTTTTTACGTTTTCTTCCAGACAATCTCTACTAATTATTAAGGACGTTTTATGTTTTAAAAAACTAATACTTCTCGAGTTATTGCTAATGATGACTTATTTTCAATAAGAACACATAAATAACTCAAAATGGTAAATTTGAGATGCAGTTGTCCTAAAACATTTTTAATAGAATGGAAATTTAAAATTTTAAACTATATATAGGGTGTTCTATTACAAGTAAAAAAGTTACATATTGGTTCACAAATGGGTACAAAACTTTCGGCATCACTAAATATAATTTTAGTTTATGTAATCGATAATCCTCAATAATAATAATAATAATATTTTTTCTATATTGATCCAGATTCTATATTGAATCAGATTTAAAGAAAATACGTGCTAGGTATATTTGTTTATAACTAATCAGCGATTACCACATCTGCGTTAGATTTTTTTTGTATAAAAACTAAAAATTTTAATTGATAGATATATTTAAATTTATAATAAATACGTCAAAGTTATTTCAACAGCCAATCCATCAATATTAATGAAATTTAGGTTTAAAAAAACCTCTTTTAATATAAAAATAATTGTTTATTATGTAATATTTAGAATGGGTAATTTTTAAATACAAGATAAATATTTTTACCCTTCTGCTCCCTTAAATAAAAAAGAATAAACACTTACCGTAGTGTTCCACGTACATGGCTAAGATTTTATTTAACTAAATCGAATTTTTGTGTTGTACAATTGTTTTTAAATCCTGTATTAAAACAGATCGTTGAAGTCGGCCAATAAAACACGAAAGATTACCCAAAATAACTTAAGTAAATAACTCATCTGATCAATTTTAGTTTTATCTTAATCTGTAAGTCAATAAACATTGGAATTGTTTACAAACACTTGAGTTGGGTTGTGTATGTACGTGACTTCCTTCAACCGTGTATCTCAGGTTTATTAAAAATTTATTTGATGTATTTCAAATTTTGTTTATACAAATTTTCGCAAATAGAATACAGGCACAGGTTTTGCTTAGAGATTTAAATAAAACAAGTACAATGTATGCATTGTATTTGCAGGTATTTTTGGATTTATTAAAAAGTTTGCAGTCATTAATTTGTGCAAATATTAATTATAGATTTTTTTACGGAGATCATATTAAATACTTTTACTATTGTGATAAAATTGTTATCAGTTATCTGACTGTAGGTGCGAAAAACTAAACACAGGATAAAAATGTTATCATCTTGAATTAAATAATGAATGCATGCTTGAAAATTTACAATTTGTTCTATTATTCTTAATAAATTTTATATATTTCAGAACTTAACAATAAAATATTATAATTTTACAGTACATTTGCTTTCTGTAGTTCTTATGATATTATTAAAATTTATTAACCATAATTAAAAGTACTTCTTGATTTAATAAATCGTATTTTTGTTTTTCATGTATACTTTCTATTAATTTGTTTTCAGTATTAAATTGATTGATTAATCGCCTTATTAAACTCAGTCCAATTATTAATTTTAATTATTTAATGTTTGCTTTTTCTTGTTTGATGTCTTGTTCTATGAACTTAGATGATGTAAGGATTAAATAATATTATTTATGCATAATATTAACAAAGTAAATGACAAACGAATGTTAAAGTTTCTTAAAATAAATCTCTTGACGGTACATGGGTAAATATACTTCAAGGTCACTTTTGTACTTATCTTGGGTTTTGTTGGTTTTGATCCAATACCGGTAGTACAATTTTTGTTTGGATTTTTACATTTATTTATGATTAAAAATATATAAGTTTATGGTTATAATTTTTGTATGTGTGTGTGTCATAGATTATTGCGAACTAATAAGTGAAACGTTGCTTTTTTTTCCAGGCTACGAAAACCAAGATTGGTTTATACCGAGTCCGGCACTTCAAATAGACGAAGCAGATCTAAAACTTTCACCGGACCAAATCCGGGAGACTCTGAATTATTTTCGTAAGTTTAAAAACTTTTCTGAATTTGTTCTTCATTTAATTTTATTTGTTTATTGCTGTTCATTAAGTTCTGTGATAAATTGCCATACGCAATTTTTGAATTTTTTTCAATATTTAATGACTTGTGTTTTGTGTAGAGAGAAGGAAATGTGAAAAAAATTAAAAGTAGTGGTTATGGAATATAATTAGTAAGAATTTATTTTTTCCAAATTTTCCGTTTTATGATCTCTATCTTAATGTTTGCCCATCTGTCTGTGCTCTTGTTTCTACTTTCTTGTCTGTTTGCCCATCACAAGAAGGTTTTTTGTGAATCATATTTAAATGAAATAACCTTTTTTTTGTACTAAATTATTAAGATTCATTAAATATTTATAATTATTATCTCCAAAGTGATGTATTACTCTCTGTCTGTCTGTTTGTGTCCTTGTTCTTGCTTGTTCACATGTCTGTTACAAACAGTTCTTGAATTGAAACATTGGGTAAAAGGAGAATTAATCTCTAGCGAAAAAATTAAAAGTAGTTGTAATTGAAAATATTTAGAGACTGGGCAAATTTTATTTATCTTGGGTTTTTTATCAGTGGAGCATCCATTTCCTTAATTTTTTCCAAATTTAAGCACCTGTCTAAAGTTATTTCGTACATGGAAGATAAATTAAAGTATTCGCATTGTTTATTGTCGATTTATTTCCATATCAAGTGGCCAGTATGTCCTTTTAGCACCCAATTAACGTGCATCATATGCGAGCATGATTTGTGATAACAATAAGTAATAGCAAAAGTATTAAGTCGAGTGCCGATCCATTACTTATCTCTCGTCAAAGCCATTTTTTTATCGATCGAATAATTGCTAATCTTATCTGCATGGTGAAGTGATATAAGCCGTAGCGCAGTGGCTAATGGTTATAATATTTTTTTAAACGTAACCAAACCGGATGACAAAATGTGAACTGGACGTGTCGCAGTTTTTAACCATGCTGTCTGTTTCAGTCTTATGTAGTGATCGCGTAAGCCAAATGACCAAGACCTATGATGATATAGAAGCAGTCACTAGGCTTCTGGAAGAGGTTGGTATACATTTTTCCAAATTATATACATGTCGTATGCTAAATTTGCCGTCTTGGAAGCTTATTTTAACTTATTAAATTATCGTTGATAATTGTAACTAAAATAATTTAGATATCATATCATAATTATTGTTATAATAATGATTTGTCACTTAATTTTTCCAAAAAAAGTGATATCATATCACATGACAATTTTATGTTGCTAATGGCTGTAAGTACTTACATTCAGATATATGTTGAGATAGAATTCTTAATCCCCTCTACTTTCAAATGAGTACAAATGACCCTAAGCGATGGATAAAATAATCCATGTGCAGAGAAACTGACTCAAAAAAAAAGTTTACTTGTTACTGTATTAAAATATAAGCTGCATTTACTTTCATTTCAATTTAATTAAAATTACGAGCCATAGATTTATTTTAACTATTATAATTACTGCCGCAAACCATCAAAACATGTATATGTCTTATAAACTGCAATTTTACCATCTGTTATTTAAAATCATTCAACAAATTTTACATTAATGTTATTAATTAATTACCACGTACTTCAGTTTTATATCAAAATTTGTTTAAGTCAGATGTGACTAATTTTCTCGTGATTTTTCTTTTCCAGAAAGAGAAAGATTTGGAATTGACAGCAAAGATTGGTAAAGAATTGTTGCAACAGAATAATAAATTGGAAAATACAGTAGCTTCGCTTGAAAGCGAATTGAAAGCCGCGAACGAGAAACTCACCCAGCTTAACCATGACGTCGCTAAGAAGGGAGAACTTATACAGATCCTTACCAGTGACATGGACGAGCCGGGTCTGGAAAGTGGAGTTACGACGGGCCGAATAAATCTGGATTTGATGCAGAAAAAAATATGTAAGCACATGAATTTTTCATCAGTATTATTAATAGGGTCGAGTTTTGCAATGAAAATTGTAATCTAATGCTGTTTACAGTTAATCTGGAGGATGAAAATAAGTCGTTAAAGTCGGAATATTGCCGACTGGCGCAGGATACCGATGAAGTAGAGGCAAAAGAGCAGCAATTGTTACGAGACATTACCGGGCAACTTGGTAAGAGTCAAAGTTTCTTATGCTTTTAAATGTTCCTAATCTCTAAAAAAGTTTTTGACTGGCTAAACATAAAACAGGTCAGGTTTTTTTGTATTTTGGTGTTTTCTCTTCTCAGTTTTGAGAATAGTATATTTTGTTTAGTGTTTTATTTTTTTTTTAACACAGTTTATAATCTTCCTTTTGTTTTAATTCAAGTTGTTCGTGTTTAAAACTTTAAGGTTTATATAGAACATGAATGATAACAAAAAACAAAAGAGGTACAGTGACTTTAGTTAGTAAAACAATTGGAATAGTGAATAAACAAAACAGCATCTGAGGAAATTGTTTTAGTTAATTAATATCTACTGCTTTGTTTAACAGTTTATGTCATTTAAATTCTCCGTGTCACTACCATTATGGATTAAAATGAGAATTGTCTTGTTTATTGCTTGTTATTAATTGCTTATTTATTTATTGATGATAACTTGTACAAAGTACATCGTTTGTAGGTACTTGCAAATAAAATCCCTCAAAAGCAACTTTACATGTGGTGCCTTTTTTGTTGTTGTTGTTTTGTTTCCAGAATATTTTAGTTTAATGTTAATACGGTTTCTTCATTTAGACATCATTTTGACTGCTTTATTTATGACGTGCATATTTAAATTTCAGTTTTTAAAGCAAATATTTGCAGCAAACAGTAAAACAATACATTAAACTTTACTTAAGATTTTTGTTATTGTTTAACAGAAGTTTTTTATGTAACGTTATAAGTTTAAAAGTGTTACATTTTGATAAACAATCTCATAGTAAATATTAGGTCAGTGTCTAAAGGTTAAAAATCAAATGCGGAGAGTTGCTTTCATTCTTTTAATTGATCGTTTAGTGTAGAGTAGATCGTAACTGGTGCTGTTGTGTTGTAGCATGCGCAAATTCCAGTATGGGCTTCTTAGAAGATGAACTGGATCGACAAAAGGAAGAAAACAGGCTGCAACATGAACAGATATTGGCCCTGACTGCAAAACTCAGGGATACAGAAATGAAGCTGCATAAGGTTTGCATTTTTTTATATACAGGGTGTCCCAGATTACATTTCCAGCATGGGGATCTCGCTTATTATAAGAGATACAGGTTTGTTTAAATTAGATGAATTATTCCTTAGTATGAGAGGAGCCACAATCAATTTATAAAAGTACAAAATTCGTCGTGCTTCAGATGTTATAGCAAAAAATATGAAAATGTCGAATTTCTTTTTTCTTCCATAACTTTTTTGTCTTAATCCTTAGAGCAATTTTGTTTGTACTTTCTTAAGGTACTTTTTAATGGAGAATGTAACTGTAATTTTAGATTTTTTTTAACACCTACCTTTTTCGAGATATTACCCCTAATTTCATTTTTTCTTATAGGCCGCGTAGTTGGCTATGGAATAGTTAAATGTGTATTTTTTTTCTCTTTTAAATGAGCTATTACTTGCTATACCTATTTTTATAAACAAGTAACAAAATGAAAAAAAATCGTTTTACCCATCACTTATCAAGCTATCTATGAAAATAAAAACAAAAAACAACTAATTAAATGTCAAATGACAGTTACCGTTTGTCTCCGCTATCATTTATTAGAATTTCACATTATTGTTGTGTAATTCGATAGTCTTTGTAGTAATTGTTATAATGATGGCTACTTTTAAAAATTTGACATGTTGAGATACTACATTCTTTACCATAAAAACTGTGTGCAAGCTGAGCGAATACACTTGAGCTATATCTTGAAAAAAGGCAACGAAGAGTGTGTAATTACAGAAGTTTGGAAATAAATTTAAAAGAATATGGTTTCTTCGAGAAACCAACCAAAAATCCAAAACAAATCCATAAATAATTAGAATTATCTATTTTACGTAGTTTCTATTGTACAGAATGTAGCATTTCAACATTAAATTTTTTTAATTAGTGGTAAATGTGCCCATAATTATATGATAACAAATTTACTAAAAAGACTGGAATTACACAACAATACTATAAAATTCTAATAAATGATACCGCAGGCAAATAGTTACTGTCATTTGACATTTAATTAGTTGTTTTTTGTTTTTATTTTCATAGATAGCTTGATAAGTGATGGGTAAATACGATTTTTTTTTCATTTTGTGACTTGTTTATAAAAATAGGTATAGCAAGTAATAGCTCATTTAAAAGAGAAAAAAAATACACATTTAACTATTCCATAGCTAACTTCGCGGCCCATAAGAAAAAATGAAATTAGGGGTAATATCTCGAAAATGGTATCTAAAATAACAGTTATATTCTCCATTAAAAAGTACCTTGAGAAAGTACAAACAAAATTGCTCTAACGATTAAGACAAAAAAGTTATGAAAGAAAAAAGAAATTCGACATTTTCATATTTTTTGCTGTAACATCTGAAGCACGACGAATTTTGTACTTTTAAAAATTGATTGTCGCTCCTCTCATACTAAGGAATAATTCATCTAATTTAAACAAACCTGTATCTCTTATAATAAGCGAGATCCCCATGCTGGAAATGTAATCTGGGACACCCTGTATATAATCCATTCTCTCGTTTACTCATAGGGTGTAAGGAGTGTTGTTTTTGTTTTCATACATCTACAATTTTTTTCTAATAAAAATTTTCCATTCTTTTTTGTTCTTTTGTTTTTATAAGTAGTGATATATTATTTGTAAAATTTTGTTTGCATTTTTGTGGCGAATGTTTTTATTTACATGTATAAAATGACGCAAAAATTGAGTTGGTCTAACTTTTTTTGTTGTCCTTAAAAGATTTTGACCGACAACGAAGAGACAAACAGCATACTGCAAATTACAAAAGATAATCAAAATAGTTTGGCCCTCGAGCTGGCAGATTTTAAAGCACGGTACATGGAAATCGAAAATCTTTTGCGCGACGCACAAGAACAGTTACGAAAAGCTCGGAGGCGCAATATGCCAACGGCGCGCAGCTCGTGTTTCCCTTCATTGGGGGCAAACATGCAGCCACCTCTGGACAGCTTGCAGAGTGAACTGGAAATTTCCATGCACTCCGAATTTAGCGCCGATTCTGGTTTCATCACAGCTGATCCTATGTAAGTAGAATAGTTCTCATTTTTTGCTTCTGGACATTTAAATTGTTTGCATCTCGAGTAAGGTGACCAACTGCACTTCTTTTGGGAGTTTCGTATGTCTTTGCAACAGCCCCTGTTTCTTTTGAAAAAAGTCGTACTCCAAATTAAAAACTTTTACCTTAAAAAAATCACGTTTTTCAAAAATAACTCAAAAGCCAAAAATGGTAGAAATTTATTTTAAACAGTTTAGAATTTTTCTTGAAAAACTTGATGGTTTCTCTATCTTTAATAATTCCATTGAATTTGGCCCACTCGCTCAAGAAGAAAGGGTTTTGACCTGAAAACCTAGAACCTACTTGTTGCTTTATCAATGATTGGTACATAGAATGAAGTAGATAAGACGTCAGGAAACTAGTTTCTTAAGTTGCAATAATAATTTAAGCACTCAACATTTAAAAAATTCGTGTTGTCATATATTTTTTTTTTTAAATTCAAGGCCCCATTATAAGAAAGTATTCGAAACAGTGCGATGTGCGTCGCAAAACTCTCTTCACAGTGCAGACAGCATGAACAGCTTAAATTCTGGAATAGGCGGCTTTGTGACTTCGACGGCATTAACGAGTGGATCGCGCATGAGCACCAAAACTCAAAACTACGGGCTGAGACGATCTTCGGGATCGATTTACAGCAGCAGCTCGCTCGGTTATCCGAGCCTCGATTCCACGGGGCAGTCGGATTCTGAATCCATCCATACGGATTCCGACGATGGTTATCCGTAAGTATATTTTTAATTAAATGTCTTGGAAATTGAGTGTGCATATGTTGAGGGTTATTTTTGGATTTTTTTGCAGTGGCCCACCAAGCAAAGGCGTACCGGGGGCTCCTGGGGCTGCTGACTTGGAAGCTGCGTTGCGCAGGTTAACTCCAGGAGAAGTTTTGGCAAGAAGAACGAATTTACAATATGGGTCTTCCTATAGTGGGTGAGTTTTGAACACCTTACTTGTTTAGGGGGGGGGGGGTATTTGGGGCCCGTATGTAATTAAAATTTTCTTGTTTAGTTGAGTTTGTTTTGTGGCAATTTTGTTTGATTGATTTTCTTTTTTCTACTTTACCGTTTAGGTATGATAGTGACCCATATCTTCCCTATGGGTGTCGCACCCCAGACAGTCTTATGTCTACTGGTTCTGGTAATTATTATGGTTGGAAACTTCCGGAGAAACTTCAAATTGTTAAACCTATAGAAGGTTCTCAAACGCTGCATCATTGGTCACAACTTGCACAACCTACGTTTGGAGGTCTATTAGAAGAACGACCTGGAGTAAAGATTAGGTGTGTATTAAACGAGTTGACCCAAAAAACAAATGATGAACAATTATGTACAATATTTTAAACAAGTGTTTTTGAAAATTGCCGAAATACTGTTTTAATTCCATTAAATACAGCGTGCCCCAATTTCGAGACTTAAAATGAGGATTTGTTTTACTTATCTTAAGAGCTAAAAAGTCGGTTAAATGTCACTAGAATCATATCTCCTTACTTGCTTACGTATTAATATATGTTGTTATGTGTTATTCTCTTGTTTAACAGAGGTGGAAAAGAATTGGAGGATATGGGCTTGGAGTCTTACGTTTTAAGCGACTTGGAAGAAGACGAAGAGTACTCAAATCCGGGAAAAATGTTCGAAATGTCTGCACCTGTGTATACTTTGACTAACAGCATGGTGATGCATCCCGATGACGGCACATTTAACACAGCGAGCGCTCGTGGTAGTCGTGTAGCGTCGGTGTGCTCCAGTATACAGAATTCCCCGCCTCGGACCCCTGCATCGCTCAGTAGGAGGAACTCGACCAGCACATTCTCGACAACATTCGGACTTGCCAAGATGCTCAACGAACGAGGTTAGTTCTTGCGAATAATTTGATGGTGAACGTTGACTAGCAAATTAAAATACCGTAAATCGGCCTTCTTACTAGCCATGTAATGATGAGGATATTGTTACAAACTTCATATTGGTCGTAACAGTTATCTGTAGTGTACAGGGTGGACTATTTTCGATGCCCATACAGGGTATCTCGGTTATTATCAGAGATACGAAAAAACTAACTACGTAGTCTCGATTTATTTTTTCGAGAGAAATTCATTGCCGTAAACAGATTTTTGATATCTTTTTTAATTTTCGAAATATAGCCAAAAACCGATTTTTGGCAATTTTCAAAAATGTGAAATATCTCGCTTAAACGAAAAGATAGAGAAAAACTTTAAAGACATTTTTTGCATGGTTTTTTGTCCTTAATAAGATAGCGAGCGATGTTCAATTGTTTTTTACCTAACTTTCTTATTTTAAATGGCAACTATAGTTGGCTTTGACATGAATCGAAAGCTTATTTTTTGTGTTTTCAAAAACATATAATTTGCTTATGGTTGCTATTTAAAATAATAAAGTTAGGTATAATATTTATCAATAATTGTATGAGTAAAAACTTGTATAAAAAAATTGTATAAAAAAAACTTGAACATCGCTGTCTTATTAAGGACAAAAACCATGCCAAAAATGTACTAAAAGTTTTTCTCTATCTTTTTGTTTAAGCGAGATATTTCACATTTTTGAAAAATGCCAAAAATCGTTTTTTTTCTATATTTCGAAAATTACAAAAGATATCAAAAATCTGTTTACTGCAATGAATTTCTCTTGAAAAAATAAATCGAGACTACGTACTTAGTTTTTTTCTATCTCTGATAATAACCGAGATACCCTGTATGGGCATCGAAAATAGGCCACCCTGTAAAGGGTGGACCAAATTCGAATGTTTTAGAGGGTATTTCGATTACTATAATAGTTGGTGAAAATGTGATGTCGGTCTTTTGAGTTATTTTTCTGAGATAAACACGTCTGTCTTAAAAATTTTTAAATCGCTTTCCATTTTGGCACTATAGATGAAAAATGAAATTCCATCGTTTTTGAATAAAACTAAATGAGAATTTTATAAATATGTTTATGCTTTATTTAAAACACTTTCAAAAAAAAATTACGATCTTGACTTTTAAGATATGAAGTAAACTTTTTTTTTTTAATGAAAACTTTGGTAGGTCAAAACTTAATACAAAAGATCATTTCTTTAGCTTTTCAAAAATATATAATTTTACATGTTTGTTGCAAAAAATAACCGAGATATGGCTAATTTTGTGAAAATTTGATTATCAAAGTTTGCCGTGGTTTCATAAACAAGTGACGTATGCAATTAGTAAACAACTAAATCGTACGGGGTGAACCAATTCAAATGTTTTACAGGGTATTTTGATTGCCAGAACCGTAAGCAAAAATGTTTACATAAAACCTAAAAACCATAAAACCTCTATTTTTGTAAATAAAGAAGTTATGGTAAATTTTCAAAAACGAAGAAATTTCGTTTTTCGTCTTTTGTGCCAAAATGGAAAGTGATATAAAAATCTGATTACACAAAAAATAACCCAAAAGACTGATAGGTATCAGATTTTCGATAACTATTATGGCAAACTATGTAAAACATTTGAATTTGGTTCACCCTGTACAATTATCCCAGCTTCTTCCCTGTAAGACTATAGTTTATGTTGTCCTGCAATATGATATTATGTTTTTGGGTATAAATGAAAATTTTCATCTTATTTGTTATTTATTAAAAACAAATTGTCAGTTTTTTAAATTTTATCTCATTTTGTGTGCAGTATTAAATTATTATGGTTTAAAACTTGAAAATAATGTAAAATTGCTGGAAGCACGTGTTGGTGTCAATTTCAATGTGATGAACATATCACCGTGATGGTACAATCCTTTATAGTCGACTGCACAGTTCCAGTAAGTTGCGGAGTGGCGTGCGTAAAAGAGATTTGAAAACATTTGGCATCGTCCCGTTGGATCTTCATATAAATCGTAGGCCGTGTTTAGATCGGTTATGGCTTCGAGCTGCATACTGGCGGGCATATTGCTACTGATGATGATAATCTGAAACCAGTCACAAAAATTGTTCGAGTTTAAAAAAAACTTTTAAAAATAGATGAATTTATAATTCCAATAAGGAATTCCCTAGCCTTTTACTTGTTTATTTTGAAAGATGGAGCTTAAGTCTTTGCTGCAAAATATTTAGAGGGTCGTGCAAGTCGTTTTTAATACATTATTGAATTTCATTCAATTGTTTATAAGATATTCCGTTTTAATATTTAATTTTTTTCTTTCGAATGGCACCTTTTATTATTTATCATTTACATTACGTCTTATGAGTTCCCTATTTTGTTAATAATTATTACAAAAATAAATCATGTTGTTTTAGTGCTAATTTAGGGCTAATAATGCGAAATTATTATCTGTTATTGTACAACATTATTTAATTTGTTTATTATTGCAATGTATCCTAATAAATAAAATTAAATGTTATGACGAACCGTTCACGCAAAGTTAAAAATGTTTATGAGTACTTACATTGTTACGATTATTTATTTCATCGTTTAGAACTGCTTGTTCTTCATACTCGATCGAACTCAATTGTACGGCCGATGCTAAAAGCAAGACAGTCAGAAGCGTGAACCATTTATTTGCCTGTAAATCCATCGTGTGAACTATCAGTAATAAACGTAAATCACTAAACTTCTGGGTTATTTATATGGAAAAGTTGTGTAAGAAGTTTTATACAATATCATTGATGATTGTTTGAAGTGGTGATTAAATCTTTTGTATAAACTGTGATTGTGAAAGTGTTTGATGTTCATAAAAATTGGGTACAATTTTTTTAGATGATATCAATGGTTATAAAGTAGAAAATCATGTTAAAATATTTGTATACGATAAAATTTCATTTATGCAGATTGATTAGTTGAAGAGGTACGAGGTACAAACATTCTCTTTATAATGGTGCAGCATAAGTAAATAGTTAATTTTTTTGTATAAAACACGCTTATTTATGTGACAATATTTTCTTTGGATAACATTTTTACTTAAAATGAAATAACAAGTAAATTTTGTGAAAAAAAAATGTATTTTGAGACCACTATTGAATTAATAAAGTAGGGATAGTAAACTAAAAGCATAAATTAAATAAAAATGTGAACAATTTTTAGAGAAACTAGATTTTTTAATTTTCGAGTTCAGTTTTTTTTTGAAAAATTGCGAATCTTCCATAAAAAAATATTCAAAGGCCTTTAAATTTTTCCTTCACACAATGAATGATTTGAGTTTATTAATTAATCTATTTTTATTTAGTCATGAGTCCTCCTTCTACTGTTACGTGTAGGACTGTTGAGTTGTTTTGTGCTGACTTTTTCTGTCTTGTCTAAGCCTTTTTATGTCTTTCCTTTTGATATTTCTATCCATTGCTACTTTTTTTTACTTCGTCTTGCCAGGTTTTTCTTGGTCTACCTCTTTTGTTTTTTTGCTTCATAGGCTTTTCTGTTTAACCTTTCTTCTTTCGTCCTATAAATGTGACGCAACCATCCCACCTGTCTTTCTTGTATTTTCGTTTCAACTGTTTTATCTTCAATTGTTCTCTATATGTTTCATTTCTGATTCTATCTTTTTTGGTTTTTCCCCGGATTTTTCTTAGAAATCCCATTTCTGCTGCATTCACTCGGCTACTATTTTTATTTGTGAGTGTCCACGTTTCACTACCGTATAAAATTGTCGGAGTTACTACCTTTTTTACCACTTCCACTTTTGTTCGTTTTGGGACTTCTCTGTTTCCAAAAAATATTTTTCTTATACTGTTAAATATTCTTCCCACATTTCCTGTCCTTTCGCTTATTTCCTCGTCTATTCCTCCATTTTTCTCTATGGTCACTTTTATTAATATATAATTTGGTTTATAGGAAACTTCTTATTACATTTAAAATTTAAAAATAGACACTTAATAATTTTTAACAGATTTTGTATGACTTTTTAAATTTTTTGTTTTACCTATAACATCTTTTTTGCATGCTTCTTTGATCGGTACTGGTGAAACCTCTATTACTCGATACAACTGTAACTCGAATTACCTTAGTTGCTCGACTTTAGAAGGAGTAAATTGGTGCACACTAACTGTAAAAAATTTAATAACATTACCGTATTAACCTTTATGACCCTTTCCAAATCCTTCACTTTAATTGCATATTTAACAGAACCTTCGAAAGGAAAAAGAGCTGGCAAATAACATTCTTAAGTAGAATATCTCAAGAAATATTAAATGTGTGTAAAATGTAATAACATATTTAAAAGGAATTTGTGGGTCTTTTTTAAGTATTTTTAAGAATCACTGAAACTCTTATCTTGATATGAAGATGGTACAGGGATGGGGAATTCTTATTGAAACACCACATATTTATGGGAAAGGTATTTTAAAAAAAACTGCATCTGTCCAAATCATAAAGAGTCTATTTTTATTATTCGTTTACTACAGGTTTTTTTGACAGTGTTTATTATAGTTAGGAATAAATGGTCACAAATATTTTTTTAGTACTGTATCTTTTCATATTTAATTTTGCTATATTTTATGATATTTATTTAATAGTTCTTTATATTCATCAGGGAGAAGCAACACTACTATTATTTGTTTTAGTTGTAGCAGTACTATCAGTAGTAGTGGCAGTGTTTTCTAGTTCACTTGAAAATAGCTTAAATATGCTAGTAACACGTGTTGATGTTAATTCTAGCTTGATAGACAATTTGCTTTGCTCAAATAAACCTTTATAATCGACAGCACAGTTCCATAAGAATTGAGGATGATCCTCCTCAAATAAAGCTGCAAATAGTGAACACCGATTATTTGGATCTGTAGACAATTCGTAAGCCGTATCTAAATGTTCTACAGCTTTTATTTGCCAGCTAGGTTCCATATTAGTTTCGAGTATAACAATCTGAAAATTATTAAATAAAAATTTCAATTCATAGTCGTATTAGGGTCCCTACCCCTGCAACTTCCTAATTTAAAAAAATACAGCTAGGGTCTCTCTTGTAAAATATTTAGAGGATCGCAAGTCCTTTTAAATCTGTTATTGGATTTTTTAGACAGTCACTTGTTTTTGAGATATTTTATTTTTCACTCAATTTTTTTTCTCGTTATAAGCACGGAAATGTCTTGAAATATAAAGAAGTTGTAGACCTGAGAAACTGTGTCTGAGTAAAAATTTGCAAAATCATACTTGAAAGACACAAAAATCTTTGAAATTACCCCAGGCAACCCATAAATAAAATTACAAGAATATTGCACAGTTACCTCGTTAATGGTGGCTGCATTTATTTCATTGTTTTGTGGTGCTGAGAGCAAAACAGCCAAAAACACGAACCAGTTGATCTTACTAAAAACCATTTTGAAGTACGTTAAGACAGTTACGAACTACTACAGTAACCCGTTTGACTTGTTTGTATTTATAGTGGAAAATTTGTGACAATTAACCTGTGATCGTTGATAATTTTTCTAGAGCATAATTAAAATATTTCAACCAATTCACTGCAATCAATTGATAATGTGCGTCGATAATACAAAAATATTGTATTGTTATTTTGATAATATGTTTGATTGCATTTTGTTTGTAATATTTATCTAAATGTTGTTGCCGAAGTATTTTATTTTTTGTTTTTCTGTAGAGATTAAGAATAGTTTGATCAAATAATACTGATTTTATATAACAAAGTTTTTGATTTTATTTGTAGATTAAACAATTTCATGAACATGATAAGTTTTCGAAATTAATTTTGTTTGTCCAAGGTTCATTACCACACAAAGTATAATTTAATAGAACCGTCGAGTGCTGATTAGATCATTGTTCTAAATACATTTTTTGTCTGATGAATTTTTCCATTAAAGTGTGTTATCTGTTTAAATCTTGTAAACTGATAACCAGTAAACTTGTCGATGTATTTTTGTCGTTAATGGTAATTTTTCAGTTTTTCATTTGTTTCTGCATCAAGTTGAATCCATGTAAATAAATTTACCGACAATGAAATGGACTAACTTTTCAACAGCAGATTTTTTTCAATTATTTTATGTTCCAAGGCATTTACTGTTGATTAAAATGATTAAATGTTCCTAAAAGTATAGTTCTGTGTTCTTACTTTTATTTAATTAATATGTTCTGTAAATATTCGCAACATACAGTAGCAGTGGCGTATGCAAGAGGGGGTTAGGGGGTTGTAGGTGAAGCTCTGCGTCCAACCAATTTTATGGAAAAGTTTTTATAAATACAATTACAATTAGTGTTTTGTTTGTTAAGGCTGGACAAGAGACAATCATTTTAAAGGGCTATTGCCTTTGTTAACCCTCCCCTCCCTTTATGAAAACATCCTGACTACGCTACTGTACAGTAGTTATCAAACTTTTTAAAGAGCTAAGGAGTGAACATATTTTGTTGTACATAAAATTAAATTTTTGAAATTTTATGACTTATAATAATTTGCTTCTTCTTTTAAAGATCTATTACAAATTATATAAAAATATATACAAGTTTACTAGAAAAAAATCACTTATGACATGATGTGCTAGTGACCTTTCTTCTTGATGAATATCTATACTAGTTTCAAAATTTTGGATTCTCTTTCAGTAAATACCTTGTAACAAACACCACTGTTTCTGTATTATTTTATATATTTTTGCTTTTTTGATTCTCGTAGTGGCCCGCCCACATTAAGTGTTACACACAGTTCAATGTGTAAAATATTTATGCTAAGGAATTACAGTTTTGATATGTTTTGTATATTTTTGCAACTTGTTGGTTTTGGAGAAATAATCAAACTTTTTGTTTATAAATAAGTATTAAGAATTTGAAAATTTAAGTCCGAATTTGATTTAATTAAGCACTTATTGTTTTTTAATTCTTTTCAGGCATAAAGGCTGCCACACCTTCCGCTTTCAACACGCCATGTGGTGTTAACAGTTTCACACCGACAGCAACTCCTTGTAACAGTCCCGATGGTTCGCCTCTCACTTCCCGTTGCGCATCCCCAGAGCCGTACGAGGTATTCAGTTTACCACAGCTTATACTTAGCTCAGTGCCTCAGTTCCTACAACAAACAGTAGGGGGTGGCGCTAAGAAGAAAACTAGCACAGAGCGACCAAAACGCAATAAAACCAACAAGGAAGAGGTAAGTCGCGTTATGCGCTTGTAAACGTGCAGACCGTGAGATATGCTATTTTTGCAGAGCTTGGTTAGGAAGATAGAACGAATCGGTATTAGTAATCTTATGGGAGCTCCTGGGGCTCTCTCGATTTCTGCCGGAATGTACGCCCGACCGGCTCTCACAAGTCCGATGGCACAGCTGACGTGTTTGTTACCGGGACACAATGAAACTCTCTCTCGAACTGGTAGCAAAGGTAATACTTCGGCACCTCCTTTATCTACAGGTGAGTTATTTCGCATTATCAGCCTGTATAAACAAAAAATTGCAGTTAAAATAAATAAGCAATGCTTTGTATAAATAAGCTTTCCATTAAAAAATCATAGGTGCTAACTGCTTACTCTCCCAGTTTTAAAACTTTGCAATCACATGCAGAAATTGTTTATCAAACGACTGTTTTGTTTTTTAAAAACTTACTTTACACAGGCTTTTGTTTAGGCTCGTAATGTATATATAAGTCCATTAGTAATAGTCACGCAGTTTCAGAACTTTGCAGTTGTATGCAGCAATTGTTTATCAAACGATTGTGTTTTATTTTGTTGCAGTCTTTTTCTCGTATTAAAAAAAAATTATTTGCTTCCCCAGCGGTTCATTTCCTATTTGTCTTATAAATATGTTTTCGTTAAAGTTATATTATGATTACAGATAAAGCTCCCTCTGGTTTGGGTATACCAGGCAAACCGGGCAGTGGAGCTCTGAACCGTAGATTAGAACAATTGAATTCACGTAAGCAACGCCGACAAGGTGCGGGCGTTACTAGGCCCGACCTTGGCACAGTGTCTTCTAAGAAACCTCCGGAACCTGAATACACATCGTCACTAGGCACGCTTAGTTCGCTTTTGTTTGGTAGGAAGGGTGGGCTCTTCTAAAGTGAAAATATTAGGATTCTAAGACATGTACAATCACGCATTCTAGTGCTATAAATACGAACTACTGTACGTTATAAAAACAAGTGTTATTTAAAGGCTGCTAAAGTTGTGGTAGAGATTTAATACTGTGATAGAATTATTATATGCTTGTGTTTTAGGAAAAGTAAGAGACACATGTTGATTATTTAGTAAAGGAGTATTTTTGAAATAATAATGTTATAAGGACGTGCATTTTAAGCTCTCGTCGACTCGTCTTCTCTTTTGAGTTGTGGGCCAGTATAAACAGAAATACCCTATTTAAAAAAAAAAACAGCTGAATGTGATTGATCCGATATATAATATTGAAACATATAATTGCATCGTAGGTAGTGAAATTTCATATTGTTATCAGTATATTTTGATTTAAAATAGTTGCTGATTGGGATTAAAAAATTTGTGTACCAAAATGGTGTTATATTGCAGCAATTGGCGATTTTCGTTTGTTTAAAAAAAAACACACACAATCAATAACAGTTATTATTAGTGTTTTGTTATTTTCATAAGCTACCGAAAATGAATAAATTTCTTGTATAATTTTTTTGCAATATTGTACCACTGAAATACATTGCATTTATTTATTATCACAGTTATTATTTTTTCTTAATTTTTGAAATTCGTAATTTATTTGTCATACCAAATATGTATTATATTCCTGTAATGTTCAGGAATTTTTAAAATATTAAGGTTGTTCGTTTTTGAATCTCCTTAATTTTATTAAACTATATTTTTGCACCTGCATGAACCATGTTCTTGAATCATAGTAAATTTATAGGTGCCTAAATGATAATTATTAATAAATAAAATATTATTAGATGCTTGTAGTAGTTCCAATGTACATACAGTATTTTAGCGTAGCAGTTATTTTAGCAGAAATATTAAAAATAGATCGGCTAACGATTCTAAACACGTTAAATCTGCAAAACTTGAAATGGTTTCTTAAGTATACTTAATTTAGTGGTTTTAGAATAAGAAATTGGTGCTTAAGTGCATTGTAATTTTATATCTTGATGTGCGGTGGCGTAACTACAGCGATTTTATCGAGCACGAAATTGTAAGTAAAAGCTATTTTTCTTGCTTCGGTCTTAAAACTGTTACTGTATAAAAGTATATGCGTGTTTCAATGTAAGTTGTTTTGAATTAACACTTGCTAGGGTCCTTGGTTGTCGAGAGGCAAATTCTTGACATCCAGCAGTGCAATTTTTGTTTTTCTCAATTTTTAATTGGTGTCCTTGCTGAAGGCTTACATTTTTTTTAGGGGTTCTAAACCCTGCTGTGGATATCTACACCAGACGAAAACAAATGGAGGTTTGTTTTTTATTCTTTTGTTTTGTGAGCATTATTGTCTTATTGACTTGGGACCCAAAAGCGTGCTTAGAAATATTGAATGGTAGTTACGCTACTAGTGTACTGTTAAATATAAAATGTCATGGTGAAATTTTGAGTGAATTCATGTTTAATAATAATATGCAATATTTTGTGCCATATTTGGGTTATACAGGGTGCCATCTACTTCGATCCACCATGAACATCTCTACAGAATAGCACCATTAATATAAGATACACAGATTCAGTTAAATTATCCAAATGTTACTTATAATGTAGCTTAATTTGTGGTGATATTTATACAAACTAATTTAAACGGATCTCCATCTCTTATATTAATCTAGATCCCCATAGTGGCCCGACTTAAGTGTGACACCCTGTAGAGATTTTCAGAGCTGCATTTATTGTTGTGAGTGAAAAATTAAACTCGAATGAAGCGTTAAACATTTTTGTTAAGTGACAGAAGCAAGAAATCTAAAAGATCGTTAATTTAAATTCATCACTGTTATTACATTTTATCATTAATTCATACAAAGTACCCGTTTAATAAGTACTTTTGTGTCAAAACGTTGCAAGAGTGGTCTTAAAATACTTTTTGTAAAGTATGTCTTGTGTTAAAAATATAAGCAACGATTTCACTACTGTTATGAGATTATTAGAAGTCTGAGTATTGTTTGCACTTCGCTTAAGGTTTTCACCATGATAAGACTCCCATCATATCATAGTATATTTTTAAATTAGAATGTATATTTGTAGGACGTTACATTGCTGATTCCTAAGCTAAATTATATTTGACTTATTATTTCTAGTCTGAATAAATTATTTATTTGAAGTTTTTTTAATTTTCTAGAGCAACAATAGTATGGAATACATCAGCTTATACAAACATCTTAAGTACCCCAAAAAATCTATTTAAATAAAAATGCCCTGAAATAAACCTTTTACAACTGCTGTTCGATTCTAGTCATATTTGGTTTTGTAATTTAGTTAAAAACTTTATTAGTAATGTTCACATGACGCTATTATATTACATGCAATCTCAACGATTTAAAATATTACAAGACGTTTGTAAAATATGATTGATGATGTGACTGAATTCGGTGTACATTCTTTTAATTTTTGTGCCTCATAGCTCATAGGCAAGAATTACTTCAGCTTATTGTAATATTTCTGGCACAGTTGCTGAATTAGTGACTATCAAAATATTTAAGAAAAAATAATTTTATCAATTTATGTAAGCTGTGGGCACATTTACCCATTTTTTTAATGCACTTTAGTAATTGGAACTGTTGAAAATAGCATTTGGTACTCCTGAATCAGGTGCTGTGAAATGTCAGAAAAACGTCACTAAAATTAAAAAAAAGTAGTTACCGGTAAATAAGCACGTTATTGAAGTAAAAGTATTATAAAATTGCTGTGGTATGATGGCGACTTATAGTGACTTTATTAAAATTCAGTTTCCATTCATAGATGACGATTTAAAGCATTATGTTGAAGGTAAGTGGGAACCAATGTTTAAGTTAATTTGTTAACAGTGCCTTAAAACTTTTAATAGGTGTTCTGCAGAACGGAGCAGATGATTTCGAAGATAGTGAGGAGGTCTATGAAGCAGTTGGAGAAGTATTACAACATTCTTCAGAGAAATCGGAAGAAGAAATAAGGTAGAGACAATGTGTGTTGCACATGCCATATGTAAAGTGATTCATGTTTTAGAAACATTTGCGAAGAATTGCTGAGAATTCTTAAGCCAGTAGACAATAATTCTAGTACAAATGGACCAGCCAGAATTTTAAATGCCCCCGTACATTTAGGAAGCATGGCTGCAAATTTAGAAAGTAATGTCGACGATATTAAAAGTATATGGGTTATGCAACGGGACGATAGTTTAGTAAGTGTTTACCTGCATGTGTTCAATCATTGTGTAACGTCACTGACTCACCAGCATGATTTTTCTTGCTTTTTGTTAAACGTAATTTTTTAATCATTGTCTTTATCCTAATTAATTTGTTTTAATTCCAGAAAGTTGATGCTAAAAAACTGGAGAAAGCTCAGTTAAAACTTCAACAGAAACAAGAAAAACGTGGAGATCCTGTGAAAGCACCTCCCATTATTAAGTTGGAGTCTGCCACTGCATCTCAGGTAATTTAAATAACACAACAATCTTTAGTTTTGGGATATTCATTTTTTACTTTTTTAAATGCTCAAAAATAATTTTAATGTTTGTATTATTATTTCTAGGTCACTAGTAAAAAAGAAAATAAGTTGGAAGCCAAAGGAAATAATAGAACTGTAGATATTCGAATAGAAAACTTTGATATCGCCTATGGTGACAGGTAAGTCTGTTAAGATACAGAAATAGTTACATTCGTTAAAAAAATCAACATATCCTAATCAAATTACTTTTGTTTCAGAGTATTACTGCAAGGAGCTGACTTGGTATTGGCATTTGGTCGTCGTTACGGTTTGGTAGGGAGAAACGGACTTGGTAAAACAACACTTCTACGAATGATCTCAAGCAACCAGCTGCGAATTCCAGCACATATATCCATTCTTCACGTAGAACAAGAGGTAAGCAAACTTCTTCTTATTCCTACGCCTCTCTACTGTTTGGTGTGAGGCTTTTGTTTCTTCTTATGTATGCTTCCCTTCACCTTTTGCTATCTCTTCTAATTCTTCCATGTATTTAATCATTTCTGGTGTAATACCATGTTTACCTGTGACCTTTCCTATCTTTAATTTTGCTATAGCTTTTTCTGTTTAATAATAGTGAAAATTCATTGCTTTTAGGTTGTAGGCGATGAAACGATAGCCCTAGACAGTGTGCTACAGTGTGATACTGTTAGAGAAAATTTATTGAAGAGGGAAAAAGAACTTAGCGTCGCCGTTAATGCTGGGTAAGTAATTTAATTTATACGGTAGCCCAAATTCAGGGATTTACCATTGCATATTTAAAATCAGAAAAAAACTACGGATTTAAGACCAGTGCTGCATTAAACGTCCAGTTTGTAGAAGGTTTTAATTCGCTTAATATTTATATGTTGCAGCTCACCAGATCCCGAAATATCGAATGAATTAACTGAAGTTTACGTGCAGCTTCAAAACATTGAAGCAGATAAAGCCCCAGCGAAGGCTTCTGTGATACTAAATGGTTTAGGATTTACCACTGCCATGCAAAGCCAAGCGACTAAAACGTTCTCTGGTGGATGGAGAATGCGATTAGCCTTAGCTCGTGCCCTATTCTCAAGGTACGTAAATATTTTTGACTAACGCTCCAAAATATCATTCATGTAACTCTTAATACTGAGTTATATGCGACTTAAGGACAGAAGACCCCCCAATTCGTCAATTGTTTTGTAAATTTTGTTTTGCTGTTCAAATGTTTTAAACATGGAATTGTCGGCTGAGACAATTTTATTGTTTGTTAATATTGCTTATTAATATTTTAGGCCGGATTTATTATTACTAGATGAACCTACCAATATGTTAGACATAAAAGCCATAATTTGGTTAGAGAATTATCTGCAAAATTGGCCGAATACGCTATTGGTCGTGTCGCACGATCGTAATTTTCTGGACACGGTACCGACTGATATTCTGTATTTACATTCTCAGCGAATAGAAGCTTACAGGTGAGACGGACGCGAATTTTGCGCCGTAATACAGAATTCATGTTTCCGTATTTATCGTTGCAGGGGAAATTATGAACAGTTCATGAAAACGAAAACGGAAAAACATAAAAATCAACAACGGGAGTACGAGGCCCAGCAGCAGCACCGGGCTCACGTGCAGGAGTTTATCGACAGGTTTCGGTATAACGCAAACAGAGCTGCTTCGGTACAGTCGAAGATTAAGATGCTGGAAAAATTGTAAGTTGATTTAAAACGGTCGACGTAGTCTTAATTTTGTACCGTCTAAATTTTGTGTAATTTTGGATTGAAAAAGTGTTAATTTATGTGTTTTTGCAATTTAATTTGATTTTTGAACAGGCCTGAATTGAAAGCGATCGAAAAGGAAACGGAAGTTGTGTTGAAATTCCCAGAAACGGAGCCGTTATCGCCGCCCATACTTCAGCTCGATGAAGTTACGTTTTGGTATCACCCCGAACGCACAATTTTTGCTAACGTGAATTTAGGGACTACGTTGGAATCTCGTATATGTATCGTGAGTATTATTCCATAACAGAAAAAATACAGTGACTTCTTATTTAATTCTTTTAGGTTGGTGATAACGGTGCAGGTAAAACGACGTTATTAAAGCTGATAATGGGCATGTTACCACCAACAGCGGGCGTTTGTCACACCCACAGAAACTTGAAGTTTGGGTACTTCAGCCAGCACCACGTCGATCAGTTGGATATGAACGTGAATTCCGTTGAACTACTTCAGGCCAGCTATTCAGGTAACGTGTAAACACAGACAAAATTATATATCAAGCGTTGGCTGCTTCCAGTTTTGAGTTGCGTCTGCTTGCATGATTAAGGTTGTTCATCCGTTTAAGAAGTTGTTGGTAGAGGTCTTCCAGAACAAGCTGAACCGCGAATGCGCAAAGAGAGGGGATCGGTGGAAATGTAGACTTTTCTAAAAAAAATATATTATTATAGGCATGGGCGTCCGCAAGGGGGGGCAAATGGGGCACCTGCCCCCCCCCTGGAATCGAGTAAAAATGTGCAATATGTGCAAGTACTTGTAAAACAAAATCGTAAAAATTATAAAATTATATACAGGGTGTCCCAGCCAAGACGAATTATTCGATAGCTCTGTTATTAGTAATAATATTAAAAAAAGTTAAATATAAAAGTTGTTTGTAATCATTTACTACATAACCTAAAATTATTTTCAACTATACACAGTGTTTTGTTTTTGCGCTCTGATACCAAACATTTTTTTTTGTATGGAACACCCTGTATATTTTGCAATTTTTGGATGTAAAATTAAATTCTCTTTCGAAAATACAAGAAAACGTAAAAATATATAGGGTGTTCCATTTAAAAAAAAAAGACTTATATGCGTTTTAAGTTTAGCGAAATGGACCGAGTATAACGAACACCCTGTATATTATTTTAAACATGTAACTAGTCAACAATCACTATGATACCATTGTCTAATAAATTACCAGAGTCAATTTGCTCTGGTGTTGTTATGTTAATAAATATAAATATTTTTATAAAGGTCTGCAACTGTCAAAATTTTCAAAAAAACGTTAATAACTCAAAAACGGTTCATTTTAGACATAAACAACCTATAATATTTTTGAAAGAGAATTTAATTTTACATCAAAAAAAAATATGTTTGGTATCAGAGCGCAAAAACAAAACACTGTATAGTTGAAAATAATTTTAGGTTATGTAGTAACTGATTACAAACAACTTTTATATTTAATTTTTTTAAATATTACTAATTGCCCCCCTGGAAAATTTTCTGCGGACGCCCATCATTATAGGTTATAACCCTGTTGTTGAAATAGACGTATGTTTTTAGGTGGCACTGTAATTAACGCTTTAGACGAGTTTCGGTTTCTGCGTCACAGCTCAGTTTATCTTGAAACACCTCTAGTAATGTTTTTAATCATCAGGCAAACCGATTGAAGAATACAGAAGGCAGCTTGGTAGCTTCGGTGTATCGGGGGACCTGGCTCTACAAACAGTGGGAAGTCTGTCTGGTGGTCAGAAATCGAGGGTGGCTTTCGCTAGGATGTGTATGGGTATGCCAAATTTTTTAATTCTAGACGAACCGACGAATCACCTCGACATCGAGACCATCGAAGCTCTGGGCAAGGCCATCAATAAATATAACGTAAGTTAATAACACGTAGAAACAAGGATGTGGTTATTTTATGCAAGCTAGATTATTACATTTCGTGAACCATCTCAAATAAAATTGTGTGCAAGGTGCACAATTTAATTCGGGCTACTTTGGAGATTCGATTACATTATCAAAACGTTTCATATAATAGGGCTCTATTTGCAGTATTTTTTAAACATCTGAATGTAGCTACAAGTTTAACACTAACTGAGTCTCTGTCTATTTTATTAGGCCAGATTTACTTTGGTGGCTCTGATTAGGTGCTTTGTACAGGGTGGCCTATTTTCGATGCCCATACAGAATATCCCGGTTATTATCAGAGGTGTAATATATCGATATTTATATCAGTAAAAAAAAAATGCATATCGCTGTCTTATTAAGGACAAAAAACATGCAAAAATTGTCTGTAAAGTTTTTCTCTATCTTTTCGTTTAAGCGAGATATTTAACATTTTTGAATATAGCCAAAAATTAAAAAAGATATCAAAAATCTGTTTACGGCAATGAATTTTTCTCGAAAAAAGAAATTGAGACTACATATTTAGTTTTTTTTTAATCTCTGATAATAACCGAGATACCTTGTATGGGCATCGAAAATAGGCCACCCTGTACAGGGTGAACCAAGTTCAAATGTTTTACAGGGTATCTCGATTACCATAATAGTTGGGGAAAATCTGATATCGGTCTCTTGAGTTATTTTTAATAACATAACACAATTAGGGCTGTCGACAGACTTGATCGTTCCTGAGACAAACAACTGAATATCGCCCCTTGTTGGGGGGATCAGCTGTTTAAAGTTTTTAAAAAATTTCCATTTTCCAAGGGTATACCCTTTACATCTTTTATGTAAAAAAAACATATGAACTCAAAAAGAGCTGTGAATCTTTTATTTTACGTCATTAGTCTCTCTTTTTTTGTTTTTTAAGCAGCAGGATGTTTCCATGGGGGGAGTTAAAAATGTAAAAAGAGCCGAGGAGTCTCTTTTTTTAGTTATTGAGCACAAAATTTGCAGCTCTCCGGCCCTTTACCAAAGTATATCGACCCTAGGGGAGGGGTTCTGATCCTCCTAACACCCCTGCCTATGTCACAGTGGGGCGATATTCAGTTGTTTGTCTCAGGGCGTGATCTAGTCTGTCGACGGCCCTGGTTGTGTATTGTTATTAAAAATAATCCAAGAGACTGATATCAGATTTTCCCTAACTATTATGGTAACCGAGATACCCCGTAAACCATTTGAATTTGGTCCACTCTGTATGTCACCAAACGACCAAAAACAGTGCAATTATAGTCAATTATTTATAGCCACATCCTTTAATAATCATTATATAATAATAATATAATAATAAAATTTATTAATCTAGGGCGGAGTTGTGCTCGTCTCGCACGACGAACGTCTTATACGAATGGTCTGTAAAGAATTGTGGGTTTGTGGAAGTGGATCGGTAAAAAGTATAGAAGGAGGCTTCGATGAATATAGGAAAATTGTAGAAAAAGAATTAGAGGCGGCTCAAGCCAAATAACACTCGAATTAATAGTAAGTTAATGTGGAAATGAACGTACGTACGATTGGGCTAAGTTTGATTGTGGTGCACTTCATGTATCTCCAAAACACTTAATTTAATGACAAAAGTGTTGCCTAAAAAGCCGTAAGAAATTCCGATAAATGTTTTATAAGTGCGTGGTCCGTGCGTTGTTCGATTGTAAACAATGTTACGACACGCGTGCAAATTGATTAAGTGTCTTTTGAGTTTCGCATTTCAACTTGACCTATGTGGGCCTGTTTCTGATTATTATTTATAATGACAATTTTACATTATTTATAAATATTATTTAAAATATTATGTTGATATTTAATCTAAATAAATTTATCATACAAGTTTATGACAATGTTTTTTTTTTTTATAAACATAAAGCGCTTAGGTTAAGTGTCGGAATTTGTTTTAATAATATACAGGGTCCTGCAACAGTGCGTCGGGCTTTCATAACGCTCCGCCCGTAGGAGTTGAAAAAAAACTTAAATACATAAAATTATTGCTTTGAAAAGATCTACATCTTAAAATTACTTTCAGCTATACAGGGTGTCCCATTTTTGCGCTATAACAAAAACAAAGGTTTTTTTTTAATGGAACACCCTGTATATTTTTGGGTCTTCGGATGTCATTTTTTAACCTCAACATGAATGTCTGTTCACTTTTTGATTTTGTGTCAGTGTTGCCAACGTACAAATTTTTTTCCGAAAAATCTCACAAGCAGGCTAAATTTTAAAAAATTGTAGCGACCTCGTTTGGCATTTTTTTGTGTACACCCTGTATCACTAAATTTCAATTTTTTAACATTGTTGCTAAAACTTATTTCTTAACTTTAAGAAACGAGGTCGCTTCGATTTTTTAAAATTAAGCCTGCTTATGTGAGATTTTTCGGAAAAAAATTTGTGCGTTGGCAACAATGACACAAAATCAAAAAGTGAACAGACATTCATGTTGAGGTTAAAAAATGACATCCCAAGACCTAAAAATTCCATTGAAAAAAATCTTTGTTTTTGTTATAGCGCCAAAATGGGACACCCTGTATAGCTGAAAATAATTTTAAGACGTAGATTTTTCAAAACAATAATTTTATGTATTTAAGTTTTTTTTTAACTCCTACGGGCGGGGCGCTATGAAAGGGGGGTCACGTGTTTGTTCCGCTCATGCGGAGACTGATATAGGGGGGATGACTCCCTCCTCAGTCGTTGAGGTACAAGGATAATGGGTAGGGATGTGGATAGTCAAGGATGTGTAAGGGGTGGAAGTATTGCCACAGCATTTGCCTTAACCATAGAGAAAACCACCTGAAACCTCTACAATGACAGTCGGCCCTGGGAATCGAACAGAGGACCTCCCGATTACAAGTTAGGTTGTTTTACCAACCAGCCACCAAGCTCGGTATCTATGAAAGCCCAACACACTGTAGCAGGACCCTGTGTAACTGGAACACCCTGTATAATTCAAACTTTTTTAGCTTTCAGGTAAAATAACGCTATTTTTTACATTTGTTATCACTATGGAATTATTACGTCAGCCTCTATTCACTATTACTCTTAATTTAGTATGAATGGTTAAAAAAAATCATAAAAATCGATTTATACTGTTTATTCCAAAGAATTACAGTAACAAGTCATTTATATTACAATAAATAAAGTAACATTCAATTACTTTTATGTTTAAAACCCGGCGACGTTCCATAAGAAAACTTGTTGCTCGATTTAGATCCCGACGAGTCGCTCGACAAAAAATCGTCCATCTCGCATTCCCGAACATCGAGATTATCCTCGTTTTCCTCCTGATATTCCACGTAGAACGGCGCAATTTTTTTACCAGATCTAAAACAGAATCGAACTCTTAATACCCGATCTCTTTGCTCGAATGAAACTTTTACCTTTTGAGTAAATACGGATCGAAAGGAAAATACAGTTCCATAGTGTTATCGGACACGACCACAGTGCCCTTGTCGTCTTGATAAATAGTCGGCATCACATTTCTTGAGTTATGCTCTATCACAGAATAGCAGTAGGCTAGCTGGTACATGCGCGTTACGGCAGCGAAATTTTGAAGCACGGCTGACTGACAGACTCGCAACGGATTGAGACGACAAGTAACCATTTTTGCCATGTTTAAACTTTGTAAAAATACTATATCTGTAAAATAACATTAGAAAACATTATTAATATGTAATGTATGTACAGTGGCGTAGGCAGGAGGGGGTCAGAACCCCCCCCATAGGTTCGCAATTAGTCGTTATAGATCCGGAGAACTTGTAAATTTTGTGCTAAAAAAAGGTCTTCGGCTCTTTGCAGTTTGTTACCCCCCCCATGATGAAACCATCCAACATGCTGCTGCAAAAAGAGTGGTGACCTAAAAAATAGGTCCTCAGCTGTTTTTCGTTTGTTAACCCCCCCCCCATGGAAGCATCCTGCCTACGCCACTGTGTATGTATGTAGAAAAGGATTGGAAGAAAAAAGAAAAAGTTAAAGAAATGATAATTTGTGCTTATGGCTTCTCCAAAGCATTTTAATGTAAAAACAGTCGAAAGTCGTTAACAATTACCCCAGTCCACTCGAAATGAAAACCCAACACTTTCTTTTGTTAAATATTTAATGCAAAGCGATTCTCTACTGAACTTAAAATTTTTTAACTTACTTTTCTTTGTGTTAACCAAATCACGATGTTTAAAGGCGACCACATAAAATAAAGCCTGGCAGACGCTGTAAAACACAGTATGTACTCGCACGTCCGAATTTACACATTCCAGTCCATCCTGGGTGGCTATGTAAGTATGGATCCACTCGGCCATCTGTTGTAATGTGCCCTTTGAGATGCTGAAAACGTAAAACGTACATTTAAAATCGTAACTAAATTTGATGCAGTAGCAAAATCGTACTTACTTGAGAGGTATAAAAGATCCTCTGGCAATTAAGCTTGAGATGTACGCTACAGCTGTTTGCCGGTGGATTGAAGGAACGGTTGGTGTGCACACTTTGTTCCAGAGGTAATTGAGGAAAGCCTCCGCTATCGTGGATTTGTAGGAGCACAAATTGAACATTACGAATTGTACGTGATGAATGTTGTAAGTCGGCAAGAGGACCTCGTCAAATACCTTTAGCACATCTTGATAAAGACCTAAAGAAATGAACATCAAAGCGGGTTAAGTTTAAAGACCAGCAGTTTACTCACTCTTCGTTTTTTCCCAATCCAACATCCCACTCTCGATATCATGGCATTCTAATATCATATAATTAAATATTTTATCCAGACAAACGTCCATAGTGTGGGCCAGCGGATGTTTCATTCTTTCGGCACTTGTTTCATCATCAAACGGAAACATTCCTTCATCCGTCTCTTCATAATATTCTGCATTTTCTATCTCTTCTCTGGGAGCATTTACATCTAACAGGATCAACCTAAAAAACCACCATCAAACAAGAAAATTGACATAATTGTTACGATCATACTTGGACAATATTAATCGCAGTACGTCTCGCCGAAATCGGGGTTGATAATCTAATATCCATAGCAGATTATGCAAATACAGTTCGTGCATGTGAGTAGGTTTTGTAAAGTATGGATAGTTGAATATGAAAGATTGCATTAATAATTCATAACTCCTGAAAAATAATATTACACATAATTCTCAAAAGCTGAGTTCATTAAAAATCACTTACATCGGCACGATTTTAAGTAGCATATTTATAACGCAGTGAACGTTGGCACATTTTTCACAATCACTTTCTCGTGGAACACCGTCTTCCCAATCTTTGTCTTGAACATCTATTACAAAATTTTGTTAATACGTGAAGTAAATTAACGAATTATAAACACTTACCTGGCAAAAAATTCACAACTAACGAATCTATAACAAATTTCGCATGATAATTATGTGCAGACAATAAATTAAGTAAAAACGAATGATATTCCGTAACAACTTCTTTACAGCAATGAGTCCATTTCAATCTTAATATAGCTTCTACGAACAGTCGTAAATGTTTATTTAAAAGGGATATACATTCTGTGGCTTCGACCAGTAAGGATCGAATATCACTGTCACTAATTTCAGAATCTCTTATCAAGCACACCAAGTTTTCGTACTCTTTAACGTTTTCATTTTTTGCAAAGTTTTGTAATATGTGCCGAACTTTTTTCGCATATGGTAATGTGAACTGAACTTTTGAATTTCTCCTTTCAGTGGCTAATTTGCTCTGGATTGTTGGAGTCTTCTTTAAAATGGATGAAATAGTCGAGGGTTTTGAACGTCCTGATATTACAGACATTGTGTATCTGAAAAAGATTGAGTAAATCAAATAGTGTAAGGTTACACAACATTATTTAATAAATTTAAATTAAAATGATCAATAACTCACCTAAATTATATGAAACACTCATAGTATAAGTCACTAAGGTGTTTGAAATCACCAATAATTATTAATTGTTGGTTAATATTACACGTGCAATAAGTGTCAAACACAGTATTATTGTGTTGTTGCTTCTTCTATGGTTGCTTACAGTCTTAAAACGTGTGCGCGTGACCAACGTGAATATAAAAAAATCACCAAAAATACATTTGTATGTACATAATAATATTTATGCAAATATGTACAGAGTTATTGTTTAATGTTTCGTTAAATAATATTTATTGGAAACCATGACCAAACAATACAAAGATTTACATTTCAATTAAATTCAATGTTGAGTGACTTACTCTGCGCTGTAGTTCATAGCACTCGTAGCTCCAACCACTCGTAGCGCTAATTACTCGTAGTTCCAATGGCCACTACTTTTAAACGTCAAGTGGCGGTCTATTGCGTGCAGTTTTAGTGAAAATCGCAATTTTCTTAAATTTCGCGATTGTATTATTAAGTAACGCACTTACCAAAATAACTTTGAAATATTACGGACTTTCTAAGTACTGTCAAGTAAATAAAGTGTGTATAAGTGAATTATTTTGAACTGGAACATTACAAACTGTTTTGCTTTTCTGCAGAAAATTAATATTCCATTAGATTTGGTTGAAAATGAACATGTAAAAGAAGAATTAGTTCACAAAGAAGTGCCATTACATTTAAGTGAAGTGAAATTTACTGTATTTTATTTCATTGCAACAAACTGTGTTTTGTATACAGCTACATTAAAAGTAGAACATAACAAGTTCAGTGTAATAAAACAGTTATTGGCGTTCTCAGACTTCAAGAAAGAAAAAACTGAAGAATTCACGAATTAAATAAATATCAATAACATGAAAAAAGATACATAATGCAGTGATTTTTATTTAGAAACGTGTGTTTTTTTTTTAAATACGAAGCTGAACACGATTAGACTACCAAAAACTTTAATTTTAATTTTTTGCGGAAATATAAATCAATGCATGTTTATAATACGTTGTCAGCTATTAACAACTGTGTATTATATAGGATACTGTGCACATTTTTAATTACTAATGTAATACAACGGAACTTTTGTAAAATATATCTTTAAATATATTAATTATTATTCCTAATATGTTTATTTCGTTTTAAATCCACCCTGTACTTTTCAGTCTGGTAATTTTTATTATTTTGTGCGTTCAAGCACATTTATTATTTCATAAAACGCTGATGAATTATCTCACATTCTTAAGTACCAGCGGTTGTTTAAAATTAAAACTCTGGCGCCACTGCGTGTTATTAATTGTTGTGACGTGTTTATTATCACATACTTTAAGCATGTCGTAATGATAACGGAGCTTAGTTGTTACAAATCTGTTTAAAGTTATTAAACGCGGTGACTGTGCTAATTATATTTAATAGTGGCATGCATTGACACGATGTGCTGTAAAATTAAAAGTTATGACTGTAAAAACCTAAACGATTAAATTGCGGAATATGTTTGAGTATGAATGACAAATTTACAGTTGCTAATTATATCAACATTGCCTCGCGAAGGTCAGAGACGGACTGAGAAAAACTTTCTGAATAGCATTCATGGACGGGTTTAGGAGTGTGTTTTAGGGACTCAGTTTGCTCCCAAAATTTAAAGCTTACAGACACTCAAAAAATATCAGAATACGAGTACTTAATTTTAATGAATAGTTTCCTTTAAAATTTGGAATAAAATAAATATTTAGTACAATTTTGGTACAAATGTTTGGCACGAATCATTGATTTATTGGCAACTACTTTTTGTAGATCAATAATTTTATTTCAGATGTACTTAGTAATTGACTGCGAAATTATTTTGTATCGATTTATGAGTTTATAACCCGTTACTTAAATAAAATAAAACAATGGATGTGTCAAATAAATTAATTAGACAACGAAATCCTCGCAAACATGCGAATCCATTATCAAGAATTACATTTTGGTGAGCGACTATTTCACAGTTTTTAAATATTTAAACTTTAAACTTGAATAAATTGACATTTGACAATTATTACCAAGCAACAACTCGTGTCAAATCAAAATTTGGCCGGAAAATTTTAACCTTTTGTGGTATTACCCCCAATTATGTTTGTTTAAATGTATATAAATGAAATCTTATTAATCACAAGCGGTTATTTGAATACGTTTATTTAGAAAATCAGTTTAAATAAGTTGATAACTTTTTTGGAAATTACAATCTACGCGACATTTTATCATTACTGGTTGCACTATACCTATAGTATACTATATTTACAATTACATGCTCAGTTAATTAGCAATTGCAAAATGTTGCATGTCTTTGTAAAAAATATCCGGACTCCATACGTTTTTCTTTTTAATAAATCTTATTTTTTGAATTTATTACTTGAATTTAAATATAATCTTTAGCAGACACCCTGTGTACTAATTAACTTTTAAAAATTTTCTGTATATGCATTAGATTATGTTCGTGCTGATTTTCCTCTGATTGTGAAAATGTCTTTGCGTTGTACTGTAGATTTCCGTCAATAGAAACACCTAAAACAAGCTTGAAATCAACTTTATATTTTATTATTTATGTTATCACATATTAATGCTCATTTTTATACAACATATATTTTAAAAAACAGCGTTTAATATTTGTCTACTGCTTTTAATACATCAACTAAATAGTATGTCGTAGAATAGAGTATAGAACTTGGATCTTGTAAATTTGTTCTCCTTGTAAAGTATTATGAGAGGCTGGCATGATAACATTAGGATCTTTTTAGGAAAAAATTATTATTATTAATAGTTTAGGTCTTTAGGTTTACTAAAAAAATCTGCTGAAATAACTGAAGCAATTATTAAATCATAACTGTTTTATCACTGACCTTTTGGATTAAGTGTTGTACCCACAGAAAATTTGTCTTACTAAAAACATACAAATTGTGTGCAAATATTAAATTTTGAATGAAAACATTATAAAATACTTTTAGGTACACCTTGCCAACATTTCGAAAAGGTCTCAAACGCGATTTGGAAGAAGACGATCTCTATGAACTCCTAAACGATCACGTGTCCAGTAAATTAGGGGACAGACTGGAAAAAGCGTGGAAAAAAGAACAGACACTTAAAAATCCATCTCTTTGGAGAGCCATTGCCAGGGTATTTTTTCTAGAGTTTATGATTTTTGGGTTCGTCCTGTTATTCGTGGAACTAGTTTTAAAGTATGTGTAGCTTAAAGCAAGTTAAGTAGGGGACTGATAAGGTTTTTGTTTAGGTTGTTACAGCCACTGGCTTTAGGAAAACTTATAGCGTATTTTACGCCAAATCAAACATCGGTTACCAAAAACGATGCGTATATTAGTGCAGGTGTAATCGTTGGAACTTCTTTGCTATACGTTCTCATAGCTCATACTTACATGTTATGCATACAGCAGCTAGGGATGAAGGTACGAGTCGCATGCTGCTCTCTCATTTATCGGAAAGCTTTGAAGTTGAGCAAATCCGCCCTCGCTGAAACAACCGTTGGCCAAATGGTCAACTTGTTGTCCAACGATGTTAACAGATTTGATGCCGTTGTAGTCAATATGCACAGCGTTTGGGTCGCACCTTTAGGAACAATAATTTTCCTCTACGTCCTTTATCTACAAGTTGGAATAACGGCCGTTACAGGCGTTTGCTTTTTGCTACTCTTCATCCCCTTGCAAAGTAAATAATACTGTGAAACATGAGGAAATGTAATGCTGTACTACCCCTTAATTTTTTCAGTGTATTTGGGGAAGCAATCATCCGTTTATCGCCTTAAAACGGCGCTAAAAACCGACGACAGGGTGCGTTTGATGAACGAAATTATATCGGGAATTCAAGTTATCAAGATGTATACGTGGGAAATCCCGTTTGCCAAACTTGTCGCCAAAGCTCGCAGGTGATAAAATAATAAAAAAAATTGGTGGCTCTTAAATATTTGCAATTTTTCATAGTACTTAAAGTTGATTATTTTAATACTTATTTTGTGGGACATTTTTAGATTAGAAATAAATCAAATTAAGGGTTCCTCGTACATCAAAGCGTTGACTCTATCATTTCCCATTTTTACGGCAAGATTCGCTTTATTCTTGAGCATCCTCACGTACATTTTGCTTGGAAATAACGTAACAGCCGAATATGTCTTTCTAATAACGGCTTTTTACAATGTCCTGCGACAGGCTATGACGATGTTTTTTCCAAACGGCATAGCCCAAGTGGCCGAAGCTAATGTTTCGGTAGGACGTATAAGGAAATTTCTGCTTTACGACGAAGTTGAAATGGAAAAAAATCTCACGGACAATGCTAGTACAAACTTAAAAAAGACTGATAGTATTCAAGTAGATAATCCAAGGATTGGTATAAAAATCGCTGGTGCTTCTGCATCGTGGTCGGCTTCTCCCAGTGATAAAACTTTAAGTAATATCACTATGGAAGTCCATCAGAACGAACTTGTGGCAGTCGTCGGCCCTGTAGGTTGTGGAAAAACTAGTTTGCTACACGTTATTTTAAAAGAATTGCCGATAAACAGCGGCAGCTTGCAAGTGCATGGAGAAATTTCGTTTGCTTCGCAAGAGCCCTGGGTATTCGCTGGGACCATCCAACGAAATATATTATTTGGGCAACCGATGAATGCAGGAAGATACCAAGAAGTTGTGAGAGTTTGTGCCCTAAAAAATGATTTGTCTTTGTTGCCGCATGGCGATCAAACTTTTGTGGGGGAAAGAGGGGTCACTTTAAGTGGAGGACAAAAAGCCAGGATTAGTTTAGCGCGGGCGATTTATAAAGAAGCCGATGTTTACTTATTGGATGATCCACTATCAGCAGTGGACACGCGCGTTGGAAAACAGCTATTCGAAGACTGCATCCGTAACTTTTTAAAAAATAAATGCACCATCCTTATAACCCATCAGCTCCAGTACTTAACAAACGTTGATCGCATTTATTTACTTGACAATGGTAGAACACAAGCGTGTGGTACTTACCAAGAACTTCAAGCATCGAGGGTGGATTTCGCTAAACAATTCGCTCAGCAAACTGAAGCAGAGGAAGATGAAAAAGTCGATGAAATCAAAAACGAAAATGTTGATGTCTTAGAGCAAAAGCCTGAAGCACAGTTGGAGAATAAGGAACAAAGAAATACAGGCGATGTGTCTTCAGATGTTTACAAGTCTTACCTAGAAGCAGGAGGGAACTGTCTTGTCGTTTTCCTGGTTTTGTTACTGTTTGTTTTAACACAGCTTGCCGCAAGTGCTGGAGATTATTTTATTGCTTATTGGTAAGCAATTTTTTTTCAAAAATCTACCTTCAATCTTAATTTTTTACTGGTTGATAGAAACTCATGTAAACTTTTGCTTATTTAAGGGTAAATTTGGAACAACTAAGAACGGAACAGCACAACAGCAGTCTCACAAATTTAACAAACAATGAAGTACAAACTTTAACAAATGATGAAGTGCAAACACTTCCCAGAGAACTTTATTTTTATGTTTACACAGGAATTACAATCTGCATGGTAGTTGTAACGTTAATTCGTGGGTTTGCGTTCTTCTTGTTTTGCCTGCGTGCTTCTAGACGGCTGCACGATAAAATGTTTACGAATATTGTTCATGCCACTATGAACTTCTTCACTTTAAATTCTTCCGGAAGGATATTAAACAGATTTTCCAAAGATATGGGATCTATAGACGATGCACTGCCTTCTGTTATTATAGATTGTTTGCAGGTTCGTAAATTGTTTATTACGAAGATAATTTTGTGAGAGCAATTAATAAAGCAACTTAAAAACTTGGCGAATACCTTAAATAATTGTTACCAGCAATAAAAAACTAATTTTGTATTGTTTTCTACCAAGCAATTCCATGATTTTTAGCAAATATTTTGCAAATATTTGCTCTTTTTGAACCGTATTTTGTAAAAAGAATTGAAATAAAACAGGAGGTGTATATTTATCAAAATTTTGTTCTTAACATCGGTTATATAATTTTGCAATGAATGTGTGTAGGATATTTTTTTGCGAAATTAAACGTAGTAATATAAAATGCTCCTTTTTTTTTAGATTGGTCTAACAGTGTTTGGTATAGTAGTGGTTGTAGCAGCAGTCAATCAATGGTTTTTAATACCCACTGCAGTAATTTTAGTATTATTTTATTTTCTAAGAACGGCGTATTTAAGTAGCAGTCGAAATTTGAAGCGTATGGAAGGAACTAGTAAGTGTTTTAATCAATGCTGAACTTATCTGAGTTATTCATTTATATATTTAAAACACGAAGAATCTATGCAGAAATGCTATACCCCAACAGAAAGGAAAGTTATGTATTAGACGTTATTTTTATGATAAAAATTAATTCAACTATATCAATAAAAAAATAAATGATGAAGAAACGAGAACTCGAAACTGGTCTAGCATTTCTACATGAAATTCTTCAACAGAAAAAGGGATATTTAATTTTCATAGATTAGTAAGTTTTGTGTTTTAAATTTATGAAATTCAAATTTGTGTCACAGTGTTTTTCACCTTTAAAGTCCTTTTTTGCAGCACGAAGTCCTGTATTTGCCCATATTAACGCTTCTCTCCAAGGACTCACAACAATCCGAGCATTCGGCGCCCAACAAATTTTGGAAAACGAATTTGACCAACATCAAGATATGCACACCTCAGCCTGGTACATGTTTTTGACATGCTCAAGGGCATTTGGATTTTGGTTAGATTTACTTTGCGTCATTTATATCGCCACTGTAACCATAACCTTCCTTGTTATCGAAACTGGTATGTTATGAAACCACAGCTTTGGCGATTTCTATACCTTGGTTTTGTTTAGAGATACTTGGAGGAAACGTGGGGCTCGCCATAACACAGTCTTTGGGCTTAACGGGGATGTTCCAGTGGGGAATAAGGCAGTGGAGTGAACTTGAAAATCAAATGACGTCCGTAGAAAGAGTTGTGGAGTATACAAAAACTGATAGAGAATCAGAGAAAATCGGCACCAAGCCACCGGATACATGGCCACAAAATGGTTCCATAGAGTTCAAATCCGTTTCTCTGAGATATTTTTCAAACGAACCGTACATTTTGAAGAAGTTGTCGTTTGGTATTAACGCTAAAGAAAAAATTGGAATAGTGGGGAGGACGGGGGCTGGCAAGTCTTCGCTTATATACGCACTGTTTCAGTTAACGGAAACGGAAGGAGCTATTTTAGTGGACAACTTGGATGTTAAGAATATCGCTTTTCGCGAGTTGCGCTCCAAAATATCAATCATACCTCAAGAACCCGTGTTATTTTCCGGATCACTTCGCAAAAATTTGGACCCGTTCGATGAATACTCGGATAAGGATCTATGGAACGTGCTTGAAGAGGTTGAATTAAAACCTCTCGTATCGGAATTACCTCACGGATTAAACAGCAAAATGTCCGAAGGGGGGTCCAATCTGAGCGTTGGTCAAAGGCAGTTGGTTTGTTTAGCGAGGGCCATAATCCGCAACAATAAAATTTTGGTACTCGACGAGGCCACAGCGAATGTTGACCCGCAAACGGACGCGCTTATACAAAAAACGATTCGGAAAAAGTTTGTAGACTGCACTGTTTTAACTATAGCCCACAGGTTACATACAGTCATGGATTCTGATAAAGTTCTGGTCATGGATTCTGGTATTGTGGCTGAATTTGATCATCCACATGTTTTATTGCAGAAAGGTTATGGGGTTTTATACGAAATGGTACAACAAACTGGTAAAGTTATGGCGGAATCTTTGACTCTTATAGCTGAGGAGGTAAATAATATAAATAAGTTAAATTAAAAAAAATTAGAACCTAAATAATGAGGTGTCTTATAATTTTGAATGTTGTAGAGTCACCAAAATCGAAAAAGCTTGTAACAGTAACGAAGAACAAGCCTGTATTCCAGTAAATATGTGTGGTCTTTGAAGATATCTAGAAAATACATCGTTTTTTGTAAATAAATGTTGATAGTATTTAAAGACTTTATTTTAATTGAAAATTGCAGGATGACCAATATAATCTTAATAAAAGTATGCATTAAAGTGTTAAAAATACATTGCAAATGATTAATTCTGTTTATCTACGTGTATAGTATTTTTTATAAAGCAGAACTTGTTATTGGTCAACTTACCTAGTTCTGTGAGTCGTGTTTAAGATGGGAATATTTTTGCTCATTGAAAAAAAAGCTATACAAAAAGCTACTTTATTTGTGTTCTACCCATTACAACGAAAGTAACAATATAAGATAAAACGTTGGTGTAAACAAAAAATATATCACAAATATCTGGCTTAGAGCTAAAACAGTGGGTTATGACACTGTTCTCAAACTAAAAATATTTAACACAATGTAAATTAGAGTAATTTACAATTAAACGTTTGGGTATTGTACCATTGATAATTTTAGAACATATTAGTTAAAATTGTTGTCTTTATTACAAAAAATCAGATTGTTACCCACAATACTTCACTTTGTATCCGTAATTTTTTAAATTCAAAATGCAGGCAATGCTATATTTTTATATACAGGATGTAGCAACCTTTGAATATTTTGTTGTAAACTCCAAAGCTATATCTTTTACAATAAAGAACTCTTTGGGACACCCTGTATACATAACAGCTGATAATTTTTACAAGATTGTTTAATTCATATTACAACAATACCATCCAAAAAACATTTGCTTTTCTAGTTTATTCGTGCAATTTCAAAACTGATCGTTTGCTACAAGTCATATTTTTTTGAGTAAGTGACGACCTATTTGAATACTATTAAAAATGGCAACAAATACATTTGTCAATTAATTTCTTGAAGTTAAGTGAAGAACTAAATCATTATTTTCTTTTTCTACGACCACTAATGTAAATGACTCTTACCGTACAGCCTGCATGCATAGTAAGTGAGTCCTTACTCCTTACGCACGGTAAGCAAAACGCACACTTGCCTAGAAATGTTAAAGTACGCTTACGTCAAAATTGACAAGACAACGTAATTACATGTGTATATTAGCCAAAAAGCCGTTAAAATCGTAGGTATTATGTGATCGTAGAAAAAGTAAGCTACATAACACGACTTGTAAAGCAATTATGCACGCGTCGCACATTCTAGTTTTTTTTTTAAATTTTAAGTTTGGTAGGTGTTATTTCAATCATATAACTGTTAAAAAAGTACATAAAGATGTTAAACCAATAGAGAATAATGTTGTAAAAATCTCATACCATTAAATGAAAGTTCATAAATTACATTCGGCTATTACAATACTGTTTTCCCTAAGACTAGTCTACAAAAATGAAAATCAACCATTTTCTAATCTAGCAGGAGCTATATAAATCAGTTCTTGATAATATTAATTATCCCTTGATTGTATTTACGAAATTATTCGTCTCTAAATCTCAATCACCGTTCATCTAATTCTTTATCCCTAATGAACGCTAAACGTGTATTAATCTATGTTCACGCGATAATATACCGTGGGGAAAATTAAATTCCTTACTCAATAAATAATTATGGCATATATGTGCTAACTTCTGTTGGATATGGGATCTTTGCAGTTGTCGGTGAAGACGGCTTTGCCCCTGTTCGGGACGTCCGCGTAATTGCGTTTGCTTGGCGAACACAGCTTACTGGAAAATTGTGTATCTCTTTTCCTGTAACAAAAAATTATAGTTTTAATATGTCTGTAGAAAAATATAATTGTTTTGAGCGAACTTAAATACTTCAGCATGATAAAGAAATACAAATAGGGTGTACGCAGTTGATAGTACATAATAGATGATTTTAAAATTAATTAAAACGATGTTACTAAATATTTTAATATGCCTCAATATTTTTGCTAATAGCTAAATAAAAAAGAAAAGTACAGGTTATTTTAATTCTACGAAGAGCTCACTACCAATTTTTCTTTCAGATTCAAATATTTTCAATACGCCTGAGTGTGTATTTACACGGAGTTACAAGCCCGGGAGTTTTTTTGTACGATGCCTTGCAAAAAGTAGTACCAGCAACGCGTGAACGAATTTGGTGCGTTACGGGCATGCAAGGACTAGGAAGGACACGCGTTATCAGCAGATGTTCCTACACCCTGACCGGCCAGTTAAGATCTGCACGCTAACGCGATGCATTTCCACCGTTTTTAAAAGTTTGAACAATTATTTCGTGTTAATATAAGTGTTTTAAGTTTGTGTTATCGATTTTTGGATATTATAACGAGAGACTTTCTGACCAGGAAGCTAGTCGTTGATTGCAGTTTGGTTTAATTGCAGCTAAAGGTATGTGCAAAGTTTTTATCTGTCAAATACAATTTCGTGGCTTGCTACAAGAAGTGCGCAGGACCAAAATCAATGCTTTTGGACAAAACCGTTGGAATTTTTCAAGTAATACAGCCTTAATCATTGACAAAGGCTGCATTTTTTTGATGGTTTATTTAAATATAGCTTAATATAAGCATTTTTAGCTACTTAGTAGGATCTTAGTGTTGTGAATTAATTATTTGGTTTTACCAAGACTTTCTTGTACCGAGTCAAAAATGTATACGCTAGCCTTATACAGTGTGTTTAAAACACAGTGTAGTTAAATCGAAATTTGAGCTGCTTTAACACGTTAACATTTTTGAGTTGTTAAGTCGACAATTAGGGCTAACATTGTTTAATTTTCTTATGTTCAAAACTTTAAGAATTTTCAAAAATGTTAGGGTAAAGAAAAATAAGTTTCCACCATGGCAATTTACCAATGTTAAGATTGTTGATTTGTTTTAATAGCCAACTCTTTCATCTTCCTAGTGGTAACATGTAATGATTAAATTAGGAATAAAGATTTTATAACACGCTTAATAATAACAAAGATACGACACATCCAAGTACCCTGTTGTTGCATAATTACACTGTTTTTGAAAACTGTCTGTATAGGTATAGGGTGTTTTATTTTTGATGAAAATGCAAAGTATTTAGGTTATCAACGAAATGTTAGCTTAATATTCACTTCATTTACCTATTTTTAGTAAATAGGTGGAGTAGAAGTTTTATTTTTTACTCTGAATGAAAATTATAATTAAGTTTTCCGCCAATTGCTTTAGTTTCAAATTTTTTCTTTAAAAACTGCATAGACTACAGCAGCCTGCACTTTGTCCATTTTTCTTGAGTTTTCTTTTATTATTTATTACCTACTTTGGACTATCTGAGTGGTTTATAATCATTACTTGAACTTTGTTTAAAATTCATAAATAATTTTGTTATCGCGATCTGTAGATGAAATTTTAAAAAAATCAATCAATCAATTCAATACTTACTCCCTGCTAGGAAGTTCCATTTCATCAACCGACACACTTTTAACGTACAGATGATCATTGCACCACCAAGACAAACACAACGTCCTAGGTTCTAGTACGTTCATATCGTATTCCCAACTAAGTTCCACTTTCTTTATGTTCCCTGCTAAATCAGCAGGATGCGAAACGACAATGGTGTGGGTGGTCCCATGCTTCAATTTCATATCACCAGAAGGTGTTAGATCCAAATGGACAATACCGGCAGGGCTATGTAGGGAGGCTTTTATGAAACCTTGTACCCACGGCTCGGCGTCTACAGGTTTAGCTAACTCTAAGCTGACCCGGTACAATCGATCTAAAATAAATATTTGTTAGGTTAAAAGATCATGAAGATTTGTGTGTAATTGCTCAGTAAAAGAGTAACATTTTGCTTAGTAAAAATGCTATTTTGCTTAGTAAAAATGATATTTCGCTTAGCCACTTACATATGTTCATATCCTGACTATAAGGAAAGTAGTTTTTTACCGAGTATAATGTAATTTAAAACTGAAATTAAATTACTCAGAAAATAGCACGTTTACCGTGATAAGTTAAAGAATTTTACTGAACATTTTTTTGTGTTTATGAAGTTATGAAATAGGCTAATTAATTTTGAGTTTTAATACTTACGGCAGTAAGGATCTTCGCGGCCCGTGGTAGTGAAAAATTTGCTACCGATCGTGTCCTGTAGTCTTTGTGGTGATATTTCGTTTTCCAGGCCAGGACTGGAGTCCGCGTGGTAGCCCATAAGGGCACATGCGCCAGATCCGGGCTTGCAGCTGAAGCATTTTCCCGAGAGGAAATGTTGATAGCTAGGACATTGGCGAGCTGTAATATCAAAATCGTGTTTTTAGTTTCCTAGACATTAAATTTTCTCTCAGAATTAATCATCTAAATTTTAAAGTTTAATCGAAAAACTGTATGAAACTAAAAAGTTAACACTGAATACTTATTAGTATGGACAATCAATGATTGTCATTTTTGAGAACGCTGTTTGAAACAAAAGTTTCAAAAATGCACATACATTTTCATTAAATACTCAACAATTACGATTTAAAATCCTTACCTATGTAGGGACATTGACTGTTAATGCTGTCTGTGAACAATTTAATAGCTCTCACGTGATTGCATGCTACTAAAACCCTTGAAGCTTCTTCTAACCCATCTCTGAAAGAAAAACAATATTTAATTAATATTTTTGTTCGTTTATGAAATTGATCGAGAATCTTTCTATCTGCTTTACCCCGTTAGTTTCTGCAGTGTGTAGTCTTTTAGAACTTAATAATCATATTAGCCGTTAAAATGTTCTTTAGTTACCTGATGAGCGTTAGGGGTATAAGAGGTGATTGTGTAATATCGCATCCCGGTTGTTCCTTGCCATTGTTGGGATAAAAATCCAAGTGTCCACAGGGTTGAGACATCCCATAACCTAAAATCACGTTTACTTTTATATTTCTCTATGCTTCACTGACGAAAAACTGTCTGCTCTTTAAGTAAAATGCATTACGAGCCATACAAATTAACTTGGAAAGAGTACAAGCTTTTATTTAAATCTACTAACGTTAAATAAACAAAAGATCAATCGAAAGCCTTACTGACGTGCTAAGAAAAAATAATTCACTGTTTAATAGAAAGGAGAAAGTTAGTGTTAATCACCAAACTCCATTGTAAATGTGTAACCTTCATGCGTTTAAAATTAGAGTTCAAGTTCAAACCATAATAAATCCATTTCTAGTAAACCAAAATTCAAACAAGAAGGGTCAATATATCGCTTAAAAGATGTTTTAGGATTATTAAGATTTTATTAGCATAATTTAAAAAATTATCAAACATTTACCAAACATTGACATACCCAGGAAGAAGATACTTTTTCCATCTGTATGGATCACATCAACAAATTCTGCATCTGTTGGGTCTAAGCGTACGTGCGCTGGCATACCCTAAGATTATACAACGTAAAAAACATGCAAACGAATACATTTATATGATAACACAAAAAGGGGCACAAGTTTATCCCAACTGAAAGTAGAATATTAATTGTTTCAGGTTAATTTTAAAATTTATGAAAAATTCTGTTTGTTATAGATATTCATTAATATCTCTACTTTTTTTTTGGGATAATTTTACGAAAATAGATATTCTATGTTATGAAATGTGATCAATAGAACGGCAGAACTTTTGTTTTAAATATCTCTTCAAATGTTTTTTAATAAATGTGTCTCAATTTTTAAAAGGTTTAAGAATTTTGAACACAACAAAGTTTAGATATTTTTCTAACTGTATTTGTGCATAGCTAGTTTCTTTAGTATGTACTTTTAGTGCCTTTTTATATTATTTATATTAGAATAATAAAAAATGAATGAGACATTCAATTTTAGTTATTTTAAAAATACATAAAGAGCTTAATGGAACATTTTTTAAAAAAACGAAATAAGAAGAAAATTGTTGCAGAATTTTTGCAGAATTTTTGCATCAAACTTTAATTGAACAATATTTGAGCAACAATTTTTTGTCAATATTATTCTTTTTTTTATAACAATATACTTTACGTGTATAAAATTAATTTTCCAACTTGCCCTTTGTATTAGTCATAAAACATACTTTTTTAAAAACAACTTTAGATTTTTTTTGTGGTGAAAATTGGTCAACATTTCGGTTTAACGTATTTCTAAGATTATATTATCAACAATTTTTTTCATAAAATGTACCTGAAAATAGGGTTCAGCCGGATCTAACCCTGTTATCCTGCCTAGTCCTGGCACTAAAGATCCTGCATATCCTGCCGTATGCGCCCCTAGCGAATGCCCAATAATATGAACATTTCCAGCATACATACCATAATTTTTCTAAAAAGAGAAATTTCACCATTAGTTCTTCACAACCTTCATCTGGACACAAATATAAATCTGCATTTTTGTTTCAATTTCTATGGGACAATTAAAAAATTGCTGTTGCTTTTGACACACTTAGGTCCATTAGCGCGTCACGATATCAATTTATGCCGCTCATATTTTAATTCAAATGCACTTTAATTAATGCAAGTATCACTTTAAGTGAAATAAAATACTTACAACTAGATAGTTTATGATGTATGCCAACTCTAAACCCACTAGACGCGTGTTAGCAGTTGCCTGGGTGTAAAGTGGTAAGCTTCCACCGGCCCAATCCACTATAATAACATTCATATCACCTGATTTGAGGAGTTCGTCTCTCATATCACCCACCTGTAAATAATCACGATAATTAGTATCTAATCAAAAAATAGTCGCTTGATTAAATAATATTGCCAATATTTTGGCCGACCTAAGGGTAAATAACTGTTAGTTAGTAGTAGTAGTAAAAATTAAAATCGAATCGTCTTTTAAACTATGCATTGATACACTTAACATTTAACTTACCCAGTTAGAAAGTGTAGTGTCTATAAAACCGTGTATGATAAATTTCGTTTTCTTTTTCGGGTCAAAATGAGAGTTGCTGATCGTCTTATCATCTTGTGCCTTCAAAACCTGCCCCTAAAAACAATAAAAAACAGACGCGCGTTAAAAATTTGAAGATCTACGTCACAGACTCTTTAATGTTTTGCAAAAAAATTGTGTTCTTACCTCTACTGGATTTTTTCTTGTATATAATATAAATCTAACATTTATCACAGTTCTAGGGAGCGGAAAAACATTAAAAGGGCGGTTAATTAAGTGGTACCAACTTCTGGTTATGTTTAAACATCCCAATTCGTCGTAACAGCGAGTTTCATTTTCAACTGTAACAAAAACGGAAAAGTTAAACATGAATTAGACAGCAAATGCAAAATAAACAACACAGTTTGCTATCACATGAAAACAATCATAAAATCACATTTTTAGTGCACACTTAGAGGCAGGAACCTATGCTACTCTATCAAAGTTTATGTTAAAGTATAAGTTCCAGTTTAAGCAAATACAGTACGTTTTTGATCAGAAAAATTTACAGTTTATAATGAACTAGTATCTGGAAACAAAATAAACGGTTTCCCAACTATTGTTTCCTGTTTTTCGTTCGTTTGGGCTTGTAATTCAAACTGTAAATCTAAAATAGTGGTATAATAATGTAAATATGTGGAGATAAGTATTCACAATGGAAAATAATTTTAAATTGAGGACAAGTATTTGTTATTCCTTCAGTGTTTACCTTTTGCAATAACGCGGAAATGTTAGACAATAATAATCCTAATACTTGTATTTATTTTCAAAGTTATGTCGAAATGTGTTGTTAGCTAATAAGCGCTATTTGGTTTATAGAGTTAGTGTGAAAATAGTGCCACGCCAATAAGTATTGATCACAAAGTTGTTCAACTTAGATGCAGGTTTTTAATTAACTATGGCGTATAGTTTTTTTCATCCAAGAAATATTTAATTACACAAGATGTTTACAACTTTTATGTAATATGGTATAGCAAAAAATCTAAATAGAGCTTGCAGTAAATTATTTTTCTCTAGCAAGTTTGATAACATTTAATAAACTAATAAAAACCTTCAAGTTTGCGCTGTAAAAAAGAGATACTTCGTCGTTTTTTTTTTATTTTGTCTGAATATTTTGTTCGCATCCTTTAAAAAAATTAATTATAAGGTTATTGGGATGTGCAATTTGACGATTTAAGTACTTAATTTATGTGAATTGATTAAATAATATTATTACTAAAAAAAAATCAGTATTTGTTTCCGTTTCTAATTTCCAATTACCAAGTGATATTACTTTACAGTTTTATGACACTGCTAATAACAAAAAATTGTTGCATCAATGCGTCAATTTTCAAATATTATGCAACACGATAACACGAAATAAATTTATCTTACGTTTAAAATTATTCTGATGTAATAAGAAATAGGTACATGAATATATAGGACACTATGTTTCGATACGATCAAATTAATTGCGTTTGCTAATTTGTAAATTTAAACTCGTCACTCTAGACAAGTTTAAGCGATTGAAAACAGTTGCTTAATAAATTGATGTAGGTATTAAAATTTGTTGTAAAATGGTTTTGAAGGTAAATTTTATTTCAAAATTGAACAACCTTAATGAATATGCTAAATTTCTTTGTAAATAATGTTTTAATTTATTATTCCTTCGGTGAAATTGTTTTTAAATAACTTTTAAACAACGTTGTTAGAGGTACCCATAAGTAAAAAATTATTTTAATATGATAGAGTAATTTTAAGTTTTGATAGTTACAAACTAACATTGCATGAAAAAATAAAATTGATATCTATCCTTAAAATTATGAATCCACAATTTGCTTACACCCACCAGTAACAACAATTTTTTTTACACTGAGAAATAAATACCTCTTTAAAAGTAATTGATTACTTATGGGCAACCCTGATATAAGGCACATGCAATCTTTTGTATATTGTCTATTTCAAACAATGTCTCCAACTGATTCCCTTCAACATTTCTTGCAAAACTTTTAGTTGATTGCAGGCTATCTTCGTTCAAAAATTCTTCGTATTTATCATAACCAGTGCTGGAAACTTGTGCATTCCTTCAGTACCACTTAAACACTAATTGAATTCCACGTTTTGCTTATTGGAGCATAATACCCTCGATAATACCAAACAACCAATAATTAAAACGTAAAATAAAACCGAATTCTTACGTAATAAAGTTCTCATAAATTATATCAGAACACAGTGGCGATTTCTTCTTTTGCTCGTACATATTTTACATCAACAATACTATTAAATAGACACAGAATAACGCAACTTTCTTTTGTCCGTTTCCTGAATGGAAGCGTAACGAAATGTGTGTGTTGGTGGAATTATTATCATAACTAATTACAAGATCATTCAGTATAATTTATCATTTGAAAGGTATAAAAGATGGCCATTTGTACTTTCTAGGTGGTCATGTAGTTTTAGATGTAACTATCTCCTAGATTACAGAATGGAACAGTTTTGATGGTCATCTAAATCGATTGAATTAACTAATTGGTTTGCTTAAATAGCTTAATATTTTCTAAACAATTTAATTAATGAAACTGCTGAGGTTTAACAAAAACGAATGAAGACTGTTAGCAATTGGTTCACAAAATTATGGTGCAATAGTTTGTGAGAAACAAATATGCAAACAGAACTATTTATATAATACTTTAACTTTTAGGCAAATGTATTTCTTTAGGCACAGATTTAAGCTTTTCATTTGGCCCACTATGGGGGTGCAGTAAAATGATTTTCATAATTCTAATTTACACAACATTGTTGACAGATTTTTGCTGGGTAAAAAACAGTATCGTTCATAAAAAATTCTAAAAAATGTTTGTTAGTATAAGAAACGATTTTTAATTATTTTCACAATCTGTGATAAAATATAAGAAACTCTTCATAAAAATAATTAATACTTGGTCTACGGAAAAATCAAAATTTTACTGATGCATCTTTGTAACTAAATTTGTTGTTGATAACCCCAATATAATTGGGATGTTTAGTTATTACAATTCAGAGTTTTATTTCAAATTTTAACGCTAATCAAGAAATGCAGCAACAAAAAAATCAACCAAACATTATAAATGGTTGAATTATCAAACTGATAAATTTTTGTATTAAAAATAAATTTAATTAAGTATTCTCATTACGTAGAATTCTGTGACTTCCTAATAATGGTTTTATTATCGCTCTTGTATTTATTAAATGTATTTTTTGATGATGTAATATTTAAGTACATTTTTAGTTGCATTTCGAAGACGCAATTTTAATGTTAAAAGGTCATTTAACCAAACCTAAATGAACGTTATTTTCAATGATGATGTTAAAAATGTTTCGATAAAACCGTTAGTATTATTTATAAGTTCTACCGCCATTAAAAGTTAAATACCATATGCAGTAAATTAACAACTTTAACCTAATTGGAATTGATTGATGACAATTTTTTTATTAAAATCGAATATTTCTCGTAACCAGACGTACATGTCTGACTTGTTTTTGTACTGAATATGTTTTCCTTTGAAAGTGGAATAAAATCCAATCAAGCGTTGATATTTTATTAGAAATTTATTAATACACTCTTGCAGTTTTTATTTATTGCAATTTTTCTATATCGTGTGGCAAGGTTTTTGTTTGTTGAATGACAAACATATCTTTTCGGTATTTAATCAAGAAACTGCAGTGTTTAAAGATTTAATAAAAATATGATGTTAATAAGAATCTATAATTACTCGAAACTAACAAATGCAATAGGAAATGTTTTTTGTAAAATCTTTTGAAGTATGCCAACACACTTAAAAATCGGCTTGATGTAGTTGGCCAGCATTTTGGTGTAAATTTCATTTTTAATTTTGTATTAATTTGACAGTTTTTTCTACTTGGTTGAATTTTTGGCGTGTTAATTTCTTAAATAACAACACCAAAGATTAGATTAATTGCAAATGACAAAGAATGCAGTGAAATTCTGTCGATACTAGTAGCAAATCGTTACTCAATTAAGACATGTGTTTGTGTTATCTAATAGCTGAAGTAATTTATTAAGGTTTTTTTTAAATAGAAATGTGTTAATTATTAGATACTTTGAATCTAAAACACTACAAACTCAACACAATCATTTTAACACATTCACTAAATCCACAAGCAATTCTCTTATAGAAATTATTGAAATTGACTTAATTATAATCAAAATTTCTATTCAATAATGTCTAAAATTTGACACAATCTAAGACAAATAATATACCATTTTTCTGTAAACGAAATAAAATCATTTTGAAGTAGACCTGTATAGCCTAAATTCTGTGCTATTTTGATGCTAAAATTAAGACCATGGTTTTTACTGTGTACTTACCAACACTTAACCAAATTTTTCTAATCTCAATGCATACTAAAAAAATCTCAAATTTGTTACTCAAAGTAAACACATGAGCTATTTTTATAAAACCTTTTAGCGTTTGTAAGCCTCTTTAAAGTGTTGAAAATAGAGTTGCAGCAGAAATTGTATCTGGTCACAAAACAGAAAAAGAACACACTAAACAAAAGAATGTTTTTGAAAATTTCTCTCAATTAAAATTCGTTTCTTACTATCAGTGGTAGTTTAAGCCATGCATGTGTTAATTAAAATTCTTTGCAAACTACTTTCATTTGTTTTTAGCAATTTTTTAACAACGCTATTTTTATATTTGTTTTTATTCACAGACAGTTTAATGAAATGTTAAGCCCATTTAGTGTTTAAACAAAAAAGAAACTCGCAACTTTACCATCAGCAAAGTATTAAAAGCGTGCTAAAAATTGTTTATATGTAATATGATATTTTGTAAAAATAAAAGAACAACGGGAGAAAGGCCATCTAGATTTTCTCCGTATACGATTACATCTAAGCGGCGTTCCTCTGGTTTCTAGTACGACAGAGGTGTGGATAGGATATTAATATACATATAGCAGATGTCGTCAACTGGTATTAAGTTATACGGCCTTTGACATCCATGCAATATTAATTGCAACTTCCATTTGTAAATAGTTTATTTATGAAGTGCGTAGACGCTGATTTTCATGACATTAATGCATACGAATCCGTGTGAAAGTTGATTCGGTTTAAAAACACCAGAAATAATTTAATGCAAAATAATGTAATGATAGTCCAAGTGGAAAAAAGAATTTTCAAAAAAAATCCGATCTTGGAACACTTTGAATTTCGTGTTTAAAATCTTGATGTTAGATAATCGAAATTTAATATAACAATCAAGTCTATAAGAGACCCAAAATGCATTTTCTATTTAGTGTAGCTTCTTAGGGATTTTTTTTTGTGTTGGTATGACTTACGAATTGTATATTTTTGTTTGAATTCTTGCGATTAACAATTTCATCTATAACTTGACTGTATCGATCAAGTACTCACATTTTCTCTTATTATTCTAACTTGCTTTTTCCATGAGATTAGTTTAAAATATAAAATTTACAAAGGGCGTGCTTTTGAAAATCTTTCACCATACATAAATAATACGTTTTTGCAAAAAAAATAATTTAAAATAATTCGGTATGTATCAAGACAAAAATGTTCTCGATAACTATCAGATTAAAAATATATTTAGTTGTTATTATTTAAGTGTCTGACTGCATTAACAAACAAATTGGCCTAAAGCAATAGTTTTTCTTATAATAATTAAATTAAAAAAACAAACCAATGATTGATTTGAAGTGTAATCAGCTTAACCGATTCTATAATTATAAAAAAGGCCCAGGTAAATGCCTTAATACTTTATTAATGGGTTTGCTAAGTGAAATTGTGTTTGTAACTATTTTAAAAGCTTTTGGTAGTTTGCTGGCGATACACGAGTACGCTATCAGCTTTATTTTGCTTTTAACAACTAGATTTGGCCTTTGTTTGTTAATAATGGTTGACTAAAACACGTACTAATCGTTTTTAAGCCCATTATTCTTTTGAAAAAATATAAAAACATACATACGTATAAGAAAAACGTATAGATGTTGTCCAATAGCAATTACTATCATATATTTGCTTGTTCATGGAATTTTTAAGGTCATTTTGATACGACACAAAGTTTTGCACTTAGATCTGTGCTGAATTATGTATGCAATAAAAAACGCACCGAATGAGGCACGTTTATAACATACGTTTTTAAGTTAAACGAAGACTTATTTTGTTTTGATTAAGACATTTTTGAATCACAAATTGGTCGTGTACTGTAAGCAAGCTACTAAAATTCATTGCTGTAATTATTATTGTTTGTAAACCATAAAAAGCAATGGCAACTTTGATGGTATAGAAAAGAGAATTCTTGCGTAGAATCGCAGTATTAATGTAATAGTTTTTATGTTCACACAGTCAAGTAGAATTGGTAGAAATAAATACCTCTTCGAAAATAGTTAATTGCTTGTGGTTATCCATGCTTGATCTTAAGCACATATCAGATACTCAGTTATCCAACGTAGGTAACTACTATACAACGTTAATGTAAATTGGTACTTACACCAAATAAAAACTGACAAATAAATTTTAAATGCTGAATATACATCCGACGGTCAAAAAGACCCGAATCAGTAATTAAAATTCTTATTTGGTCATGTAGACCTGAAACACGATAGCAGAATCGATAGATACTCATCAAAAACTAATAAATAGTTTCTTCAGAACAATTTACTGAATGTTGTAAGTATTTAAAAAACTTGTGTTAAGAACCTTGCTCTTTAATTTAAATAAAAATTCTTTAAATTGTACTATAATTACTGAAATACTTTTGCTTTCACTAAAAGCAAGCTATTTACTGTTTTATGTACGTATGGGGCAGCGTGTTTAGTTTTTAGGCACGTGTGTACCGCAAATGAACTGGTACACACGACAAACTTATTATAATAATCGACGAAATTTCACCCATTCTATCGATAACCAGTTAGTGTTTAATGAATTCGAATAGACAAGAAAAGTTATCGTTACAATTAGTGTCGGGAGTCGTAGCCAAGATTTTAAGATAATAAATCGTGTGACTTTCTCTGCTTTAAATAATGCCATGCACGGTGTTGCTCTAGCTATGCAAAATAAAAATTATCGTGGATGACTGCACGTCGATATGTCGTTTGATATTAATTTTTAGGTATCGCGGGTGAGGTTTGTCGTAAAAGTGTGGCAATTAGAGGCGCAATTTAAAGAACTTCTCTATAGGGTTTCTCGAATCAGATGGAAAGATACGACAACTTCGGTTATCAAAATTACAAAACCATATAAATAAGTTTAAATAAATATCACCAACATTTTTAAATAAGTCATCTCTTGTAGATTTTTACAGTAGAATTATATTTCACAGATAATAAATTTTAGCGCAAGCTTTTCATTAGTTTTCACAACAAAAAACAAATGGAAACAGTCAAAAAATAAGTACATTTGTTGCATTGTTAACAATCAGCTGTTTCATGTAGCACATACAATGTAGACCTTGCAAGTTATATTATTTTCATTATGGTTCACTAACCCAATAAAACACACACAACATAATTCACAAACAGTATTTCAATTATGTAATACAAGTTAATGAATATTCAGTTCTATTATACTCACAAGGTAGCCAAGGAATATTGACTTCTAATCTGTCCGACCTTGCCCAGTTAAAAGGATCAAGGATTCCAGCTGCCGTTATCCTTGCCAAGAAAAATGTTACTTGCACTGCGATAATTAGTAACATTCTTCCCTCGTGCAGTTGTACCTAAACATTAATTTTATGCAGCGTCACTAGCAAGAATTCACTACGCAGATTACGCAAATTAATTGCAACACAAACGTTTTTTTTTAAATTTGCTTGCGCACTTCTTACGTTCTTCGCGAGGCGATGGTGTTGAGTTAGAGGGAACCAGACAACTGTTATTTAAACGCTCGCCGTTGGCCGTCTAGGAAGTAGAATTTCTCGACCTATGGAGTTCTGTAAAAAAAAAATAATTATAAATATACAGCTAACAAGACACACCACGTAGAAATTTTTTAATAAATTATTAAAAACTCGCCACAAATCATAGTAACAACAATATTTTTTAAGTAATTTAAAAAGGTGTTAATACGCAACTTAATTAAAACCAATCATTTTTTAGATTCCAACAGAATTTTGATGATAAAATCACTTTTCTACTCTCTAAAAATAATTTACTTCAAGAAAATCTATACTAGTTAGTTTCGAAATGTTTGTCTTTTCATCACTAGATTCTTGTGGGTGTACTAGTTTAAATTTTGTTCAGGAATATATCTTATTAGAAACAAGAAGAGTTATCAATAAATTATTGTTAAAACTGCAATAACTCGGGAAATATTAATTATAGACAAAAAAAATTATTCGTAATGTTTTTCATTCATAATGTGTTACATTTATATATTTGTGTTTTAAGCTTAGCGAAATGGATCGAGCATAAAACCACTTCGTGTTTAAAAGTTTTACCAGTCAGTCTACACTATGACGCTATTGTCAATTAAAATTAAATGTTTTTTTTTCTGGCAATGTTAAGTTGCTGGAATTTTTTTGAGAATTCTGTACCAATATTATCTAAAAACTGAATAACCACAATAAAAATTTGCTCGCATTTAATTGATCAAAGATATGCGCCCGTCAAACATTATGATACACTTCAAGAATCTGCTTTAAAATTATTACTAACCTTCCACAGTCATAAAAATAATACGCTTTATCATAAAGATATGTATCACAACTAAAGAAAATTGAAAATACAACATTGATATAAACGGTTCTCCCTCTTGTTTATCTATGAATATTAAATTGTACTCCAGGGACTTTTGTTTCGCCATAGAGTTTAAAGGTTACTAAAAAATGCCTTTCAAGACGTCTTAAAATGTTAAAGAAAATCATGATCGCCTCTTCGTATTCATAAGATTATCGTTTGCGTTAAAATGTTACTGTGTTTGAATTAATGAAAAACTAAACTGTGTCTTGTTAATAAATGCGCCTTTTTGGTTTAAATTTTTTCTTGTAAACTTTGCGAGTCCAAATAAATGTGAAAAAAGTTACCATAAGTTGCACAATTATTTTGGTTGTTCGCAGTTAGTGAAGAGTTAATTTTGGTGTTATTTAAATATTTCTCTTACATAAACACACGTGTGTTACTTCGTAGGCATAGCTACTGTAAAAGCCGCCAATTTCTGATTCTAAATCAACGTATTAAAAGGAATTGATTGTGGAGATTGTAGAGAAACTTACTGTTGACGACTGCAGAGTACCTACAATAAATGATTCTGCTTACAAAACTTTTTTTATAACCCTATAAAATTACTTGCGTCTATATGATTTAGGTACAAGATTATTTGTCGTAATGACATTGTTTTGCTTAACAACAACGCTATGATTTCCGAATTGAGCAATTAATAGTTGAACAAAATCAATCCACACCAAAATTTGTTGAAATGTATATTTTTGTGCAGAATATATGAGTGTTCATAAAAAAAAAACTTTGACCAACGTTTCACGTGATTCTCATTCACTTGCTCACTAATAGAGGGTCAGTTTAAGGGTTGGTCAAATTTTTGTATAGTAGTATTGCTTATTTCACGAACTGGCAAGCCTTGGGTCTATTTCACGAATTGGGCACAGAATTGCCTATTTCATGAACCGGGCAAGTTCACTAATTCGCCGTAAAACATACACCAAACTGTAAATATGCTGACTTATACAAATTTTTCATTAATCTTAATGCCAATTTTGTTGATTTTTGAAGTTTTGTAAGGCGTGGCGCTAAATCTGGTTTAAATTTTCTGGTAAATGTTTACATTATTGTATAGCACGATTTTTATACCTCACTTCGTTATTGGTGCTGTTATAAACAAATTATGGGCCCTATTAATTAATAATCATTGAAGTATAATTAATTAATTTAAATTCATCCTAAAGCAATTATTTAAAAAAGTTGCGGTAATTGATTTATCTGTTCATACATTCTTAATCGATTAACGTTATCATAATGTTCGCTGTCTAATGGTTAGCAATTAATCGTTTTAATATATTTATAACAACTTTACAAACAGGTTAAGGCCATATTTTCTCGTCCTTCGTTAGCAACCTTAAGTTTTAACGTTCAGTTTTGGTTTATTTTTGCCACAAAATCTTCCGTAATTGCCTGTAGGTAATTTGATTTCTAAAGTAAATTGCCACGAGCATTTTAAAGATTGCCTTTTGCAAATTAAAGTAACATAATTAAAAGTTTGGGGGCTGTACATTAAAAGTTATTTTATTAGATAATAATTTTTTGAGGGTATTGGTGTGAAAATAATATGATTTTCAATTTTACGTTTGTTTCAAATTTAATTGCACATATAAGCAGAGTTTGTTTAGAAATTGGCATAAGTTACTTTTATGTTATTTTGATATTTTAAATGTTTCGCATTTAATTGTGCATAAAATTATTTGTGATAACTATAGAGAATTTTCACTTTATTTGTAATCTCGGTTACTTTTTTTTGAACTGTTATAAAATAATGTTTGATTACTAATCAATTTATTTTATAAACATATTTAACACACGTTTGTTCGTACAATTGTCTTTATTTCAAAGAAACTTTGGAATGGTTATCCAATTATTTTCACACAATACAATAATTTTGCAAATTCTTTAAAGAATTGTTAAAAAATGTTATTTTATTATTTCTTTACTATGCTTTTAAAACCAAAAAGGCGTATGTTTTATTCATAGTAACTGATGCACTCACTATATCTGCTGCATTTTTAACATCGGTATTAACATACCGTTTTAATTAAGTTGCATTAAAATGCGAAAATGTGTGTGGATTTAAAGTTAGCGGTGATGCAGTCATAAAACTGTTGAATGCAAATTGCAACTTTCGCACACTGACTTATAAAAAATGCACAAAACACAATACGTTGTCCATAAATTATCTTCATGATTTAAAAAATATCTTATTAGGGTGCAAAATGGTTTTTAAAAGCGTAACCAATTTCTTTAATTAAAGTATGTATAGTAAAATTTGTACGATAATTTTTAGTTACTGTAAAATAATTTGTCATTTCAATGTAGATAAGTTTAATTAAAAAGCACTATTTTTGTTAAGGATATCCTGTTGAAATGCAGCCCCAGTTTAAGACTCTTGTCTCTTTTATCATTTGCAAACAAATTAACAAAACTACAATGACAAGAGTCTTGAAGTTGGTGCTGCATTATGACCAGAAATCATTTGAAAATAAGATGGGTTATTGCTAATAAATCTTGTTAATATTATAATAAATGAATCACTTAAAGAAACAAATAATAACTTATCGAATAATTATCATATATCGAAATTATTAAATACAACAAGATATTTTCGCGAAATCATAAGAATTTAAAAAGTGCTAATATTAATTATATCTGCTACTGTTTTAATTATTCGAGAATTATTGAATGTCAACTTTGAATAACCAGCTTAGCTCGGTTTGTTTTCATTGGTTTTTTAAAACTTTAATTTTCTTCGTTGTTTGATTGATATTAAAAAATTCCCAGAACTATTTATTGCTTTCTTCTAGTGTTAATCATGCTTGTTATATACGCTTTAATTCGGAAAAAACTTTCTAAATCAATATTTCAAAACGTAGGTTGGTAATTTAAGAAAAAAATTGAGGCATTTCCGGTGAAACCAGAATGAAAAATAACTAAAATGCGCCTTAAAAAAAAAAAAAAATGCAACTGATATAAAAATATTTTGTTCGTTTTATCTGCAAATTAAAAGAACCGTTATTTTAAAGTTTTGTCATTATTGATTTATGTTTCAAGATATTTGAAGCTTTCTTTTGTATTCCCATGTACAGTGTGGCCTAAAAATTGGTTAAATAGGATATATTTCAAAAAAATATTCAACAACATATTTATTTTAGTAAAAATATTTAAGAATTTGCGTTTTTTAGATCCTTTTTCTTTACTTTTCAGGACCAAAATCCATCATGAATATACAAGAACTTATTTTGGTGGTTTTATTTCGCATCAAAGGAACGAAAACTAGTGAATCTTTATGGGTAAGTGAAAAATTATAAAAAATATATTTAAAAATTCAACACATGCCAGATAGTTGCATGCAGGGCCTTTCAGAGTAAATGCCAGGCCCGGGGCAAACAATGTTTTTGAAGCCCTTCAAACTAAAAACCATGAGGGAAAAATATAAAATGTTAATGGTCGTTCGATGATAGGTATATGTTACAACACTGTTATTTCAGCTACAAAAATATTATGTATTTTTTTCTAACAGATCAATAAGGCCCGGGCCTTTTTCCCCTCTTGCCCCCCCCCCCTTCCTCTGATCAGGTCTGGTCGTATGTAGTGTAAAATTATATTAAAGTCCTTGAGCTATTAGTTAAAAATCCACCAAAAAGCAGAGGCAAATTTTGAAAAACCATATATGTGCTTGCATCTTAGGTTGCAAAATTTCAGTAACCTTGTTGTTTACTTACGAGATATTTCATCTAAGTAAATATATTTGTATACATAAACACGATAATTTTAAGGCCCAAAATTTACAAACAAATTTTAATAGTAGCCTAAAAATTAAGTTATCGAAATAAAAGTTTTTCTAATAACTCTTTATGTTTTAAAATACAATACTGAATTTTTCCACAAAGCTATTGTCATTTAATAATGGCTTCATTTTTACTGCTTGCACAAATAATACAAAAACTTTTTTTTTTGCTAATTTGAGCTTCATTATTTACAATTAATTTGTCACAAGGTTATGTGGTCAAAAGTAATTAATTCCAAATTCTAATGGAACATCGCCCTACTAACTGTGTGAAAATATTTAAATGTCGGATTAAGGCCTTCTAGTGGATGTCATAAATTGCTAAATTCGTTGAAAGGGAATATATTACGAGGACGAAACTTTTCAGAGCGTAAAACGTTGCGTCCATCTTCATAGTATGTTAATTAATAAAATGCAAATCGAATCGTTAAACGTATTACTTGCCAGTATGTGGTTAATTCTATTATATAAGTTAATATTAAAAAAAGTACAATCGGTGAAGGTTGTAAACTTGACTTTCATAAAAGTTCAAGCGTTAATTTCAATATTTTTGCAAGTAAGGTTATTGTTCTTGATATTGTCAAATAAAGTGACAAAGTTTATGTTTATTTTGAAGATGATTGCAATTTTTTCCTCAATCAATGCAAATATTTGAACTGTAAGGTTTGCACGATGGTTTATTTACTTTGAAGTTCTGATGGATAGTTTGGCAACATAATAAGCTCTACACGTTGTCTTTCATTCTTAATTTTGCAAGTTTTTCATCTAAAATATATAAATAAATGAACACAACTTATGAAACACTGTGTTTTAAATACATAGGAGATACGATTTTTACATCAAATTAAAAAGTAGCTGTTTTATCAAAAATACTTAGAGACATCAAAAGAAAATGAATTAAAGTGAACTGGCATGATATTGGGTATAGATCTGTGTATGTTTAAATTAATCATTAAAATAATTCAAATATTTATCCAATAATAGTTACAAAGTTGGATGCCGTAGTTGTATTTAATGTCTTAAAATTTTGCTGATTTAACAAAATTTTTATTTCTTACCCTTTCCGAAATTCCTATTGCGTCTTACCTACTTAATATGTCATCATATTTGGCTGATCAATTAAAATATTATAAGTTGATACAACTCCGAAGATTTTATTTCGTATTATTTATCCAAAATTTCCCCGCTTTCAAGATTTTTTATAAATATTTGCAAACATACTAATTACAACACTTTAATTTTACATTTCAATGAATTAATCATGTTTTTTAATAAAATGTATTGTTTTACAAAATGTGTTTATTTATTTTCATATTTGAGTATGAAAAAGTTGCAATATTGAGAATTGAAAAAATTATATTTACTGTTCAATTTTAAAGTAAATTTGAAATGAATTAGCATAATTAGATTCACTTATATGTTTTCCAAGTATTTATTGTTCAAGTGTTTTCCGATTTTGTGAGGCTCCATATTGCGGTTTTATGTATTTGAATTGTTTAAAATAATTAAAACGTCGATGAATTAAATAAAATATATGACAGTCCGTTTGTAATTATCAGTGATGAAGTGGCGTTTGAAAATTTGCAGAGTTAATAATTTATCAAAATTTAATAAATTTGTCGACAGTATAATAATAATTTATCTTGTTTGCGGAAATTATTGTGAGTATATATTTATGAAAGTAGCGATTCTATTGCTACAGAAGTAAATTTTAAAAGAATATTTTCCATTTATGCGACTAAATTTGTGAACTGGCGGACTCGTGTTGTTTTTGAAAACAATTAACAGAAAAACTTAGGTTATTTAATTATATTTTTGAACGCAAGTTCACAGTAAAAATTATTGTTTCGATTTAAGCAAAAATGAAACGGAATTGAAACTTTGTATATATGTATGGCGTTACTTGATCTCAAGAAAAATTAAATATTATCTGACTTAAATTGTGAAATTGTGCGTCAAATTTCAACATTTTTGGAACTAATTTTGATTTTTATATCGTCGAAAAAATACCTCTTAATTTAGAGAATCTGTTGAATTTTCTGTGTTTTTGCTGTGTATCTAAAAAATAACACATTTTCATGGAAAACGTAGATTAATTGCGTATTTTATTAGATAAAATACACAAAAGTCCTTATTTGAATTACGTTTTGCCACTCGATATTGATAGAATTTGTCTGCGTTTTTTGTCATTTGCAATATATTTAATGTTCGGTGTTATCTCTTGGAGATTAACACACGACAAATTTGTTCCCAATGGCAAAAGGCGACAAAATGTTAAATTAACACGAAACTTAAGATAAAATTGACACTAAAATTTCGTCGAAGTACACCAAGCCGATTATCACAGGCCGATTTTTAACCGTGTTCGCAAATTATCTAGCCATGAATGCACTTTAAAAATTTTCACGCTCGTGACTCGACACTTGCAATATGAGCGTAGAAAATTGTAAAAAAAAACACTAAAACCATAAATAAACCGAACCATTTCACTAATCCTAAAACAACAATAAAAAAGATTGACCAACATAACTGACCTACTCGCACTAGGTGTAAATAAACACTGCACTCCACGGACCAACTGGGAATGCTACACTGGAGCACTTGGTATCTATCTATATTAACCTTTCTCGTCCACTAGCGAGTTACACAAGTTAAAATGTTGTGTTATGCAAGGAAGAAATTTAGTGAAAAGCTTTCTCTCGGCTACTGCGTTGCCTTATTTCTAGTTTGCGCTGTCCGAGTGGCGTTACAAAATCGTGCTCATTTCCTGGTGCCGCTCGCAGCGGCCACTCGCAACACGTCCCCAGTATAATAAGTCATTTAATCGGACAATAAAAGGGAGGAATTTAGAATGGCCGTGCGTTTGACCGCCAGTATTAAATAAATAAAGCGTGTTTTGGAATTTTGGCCACACGTTAATTGGTAGATTGTGGTCGGTTGGCAGTGAAACCGGCTTCTTGCAATCGTATTGCGTAAAAACGTCTTTCGAACGGCCTTGCCGACACGATTTCGTTTAGCACATTTGTTTATATTCGTTTCGATGACTTTCTTGATTATCGCGGCAGACACCGGCTGTAGTATTATCAATGCGACCGATTTCCCCGCTTTGGTATGAGTTTTTTGGACATTCGGTTACATACAGGATGACCAAAAACCCATAATGTTATATGTCGCCCATAACTTTATTGCTTACAAGCCGATTTTAACAAATTATAGCCTTAATTATGACCAAAACGTTAGGCTATTATTTAAATCATCAAAATCTACACATCTTGATTCTACAAAACTTAAATCGCTTGCTCAACAATAATTGTTTTAAATACACGTTGGTTGGGAAATGTTACAAATTTCTGTTCAAATTTTGAAACTGCATGGTGGCCTTATTATTAGTGAATTCAATAAACCAAAGAATTATAAATCCGTTTAGTACTTCCAAAGATTATTGAGGGCGTCGGAACCAAAGTGGTACACATTTTAAACTAAGAAAATTCAAGCGTCGATCGCCTAACACGAGTTCCTGAACAAGGGCAATCTTGTCGTCAGTCGCCACTTCCACAGTCCTTCCTGTTCCTGCATCATCTTCCAAGGATTCTTGCCCCCTTCGAAACCGTTTTGACCAATCTTTTACCACAGAATAAGACGGGGAATTGTCCCCGTAACCCCATTCAGTCGAACTTTGATGCTTTGAGGAGTAAGAAGTTTATAACAGCTCGATACTCAATTTTCGTGCCTTCTGATATCGTGATGAACGAATGTCAGTTACAAGAAAACTATTTGGACATAAAATCAATTTTTGTTTTTTCCAAGGCTAATATGACTTGAACCAGTGTGTTAAAAAGAAGCATGAAAATCACGAAAAATAATTGGAAGTAATAATTATGTTACTTCAAGCGAAAAATTCAATAGTTTGGTCAACTTCCCTCTATTTTTGAAATTATTGAACCGATTTTCGAAAACTTTAATTTTCTAGATTACCTAATGAGTATTAATACCACCAACGACATAGGTAGACAATTTTAACACAATTTTGTATTTATTTAAAGCCAATTCATTTGGAAAAGTATTTTTGAAAAATGATTCAGTAATCGAAAAATATCGTTCTTTGAACCCAAGCTGTATAGTGATTTATATTATATTACTTTTTTATTTCTACATCCATGCATGAGTTTATTACATACAGTGAACCAGCTACAAGCCAAATTCATAGTTGGTTTACTTTCTCAATTGATTTTTACGAATGATTAATCGAAAGCTGGCACAAGAAACTTAATTTGTAATATACAAACCGAAATATTTGTAATATTCGTTGATTACATATGTTGCTCAAGATATTATGAAGGCTTACATAAAAAAACATCTTGATACAGGTATATGTCGATAAAAGTTTAAATTAGTCTTCCATTGTAGTTATACAGAGTGCTCCAGAGTTGATCCAGCAAAAGTTGTGACGAACTAAAATATATTTTGAGTGCCAAAGTCATATACCTACTGAATGTCCCAGCCAAGACGAATTATTCCATTACTCTTTTAGTGAACATTTAAAAAAAGTTTATAGATACAGTTATTTGTGGTTAATAACAGTATAAGATAAAATTACTTAAAACAATACAGAGTGTTTTGTTCTTGCGCACCGATACGTATCTTTGTTCCTTTAAATTCCTTTTGTATTTTCTAGATTAAAAATTAAGTTTTTTTTTTCAAAAACAGACAAGTTTTTTTGTAACTAACGTCAATCGTTTTCAATTTATTCAAGTTTTTCGAAAATGCTGTACAGGACTTTAAAAAAATATTAATATTTAACAGCTAAAGAATGGCAAAACTAATTCCTTTGGAATTCTAATTGACAGTAATGTAACAATGGTTGCTGAGTAGTTAACGTTTCAAAATTATGAACAGGGCGTTTCGTATGCTCGGTCAAATTTTGCCAAATTTTAACCACAAATATGTAATTTTTAGAAAACAATCTATATATACATTTTAATTTTTTATATCAATTCTGTAATAATCTTGAAAAAACTATGAAGATTATTCATGTGTATAATTTATATTTTTCTAGTTACTGCAGTTATAGCAATAAATTATAGATTATAGGTACATGCATTTAAAAGACATAAATAACAAGGCTTTAATCATTTTGAAAAAAAAACAAGTTCATTTAAAACTAGTGATGTACCGAGTCCAAAAATTGCCGGGTACCGGGTACCGAGTAATGGGGCAATTCAAAATATTTACCCGGCCGGGTACCCGGCCGGGTACCGGGTAATCGGTAGATTTTGTGCAGGTGTTCGTCATACGTCGGAGATCATCGAAAAGTACAATCGGGGAGTTCCCCGAGTTGTGTTCTTGCTGCTAGTTGCTGTTGTTTCGTTCATGTACAACTATCAAGTCAGGTTAAATTATTTAATAAAAAATGAGTGCGGTTTGGAACTATTTTAAGATATCTGCTGAAAATAATTCAAAAGCAGAATGCAGTTTATGTGGCGCAATGTTATCTCGAGGTGGAAAAAATTTAAAGACATTTGGAACATCGACTTTGCTAAAACATTAACGATTAAAACATTCTGAGCATAGTGAAAGTAACGTATCTACAGATAGTGACAATGTTATTGTTAAGAAACAAAAAATAGACAATCATACTCCGGGACCTTCGCGTCCAATTAAACAGCAAACATTGGCGCAATGTTTAGACAAAATTAACTTATGGGACATTAACAATATAAAAGCAAAAAAAAATCATTACAAAATTGGCGAAATGATAGCTGTGGATAACCAGCCATTTTCAATAGTCGAGAATGTTGGATTTATTAGTCTTTTGAAATCCTTAGAGCAACGATATAAAATACCTTCACGAAAATATTTTTCAGAAAATGTTATTCCTACTATATACGATAAATGTTGTTTAAAAATTCGTGATTTAATTAATATTGAAAAGTCACAAGTGAATTTGATTTCCTTGACATCTGATATATGGACCTGTTCTGAAACCAACGAAAGCTTTATAAGCCTCAGTGGTCATTGGCTTAATGAAAAATTTGAAAAAAAGTGCGTGGTTTTAAATGCTCGTCATTTTCCTGGAAGCCATACGGGTACTGCCATTAGTGATTCATTAGGCGAAATGCTACAGTCCTGGGAATTAGATGTTGAAAACAACATACACGTATTGCTTCGGGACAATGCGCGTAATATGATCAGTGGATCAAACATTGCCCATTTAAGAAATGAGTCCTGTTTCATCCATAGTATTCAGTTGGTAATTCATGACAGCATATATTCACAAAAATCTATTTCCGACATTATTACAAAGTGTCGCAATATAGTAACTCATTTCAATCACTCGCAAGTAGCTTGTACGAAGTTAAAAGAAATTCAAACCAAATTTTTGCTTCCACAACACAAATTAGTACAAGACGTAGTCACGAGGTGGAATTCGACCTATCATATGTTAAAGAGGATATTAGAACAAAAACAAGCCATCACACTATATTCAACAGATCATAACATACCAAACTTGAGTGCAGCCAATTTTAAGTTAATTGAAAACATAGTTTTTTTATTGGAGCAATTTTACAATGTCACGGTGGAAGCCAGTTCAGAGGAAGCTCTTATTTCCATGGTGATACCGAATGTAGCCGCTTTAGAACGCTTTCTCAGCAAAAAACTATCCGAAGAAGGAACGGTAACCGTCAAAAAAGATATGCTAAAATCTTTAATAGCCCGATTTGAAAATGTGAAAAAAAAATAAGTTGTATGTAATAGCCACAGTATTAGACCCCCGTTACAAACTTAAATTTTTAGAGTCGAATACCCAAGTTATTGCTAAAAATTGGATTATAGATGATATGAAAAACATTTCACCAGTAAGTATTGATATTGATGAAAATAATGATAATAAACAACTCGCAGAACAAGAAAAAAGTAATGACAAAAATGAAGATGTGTGGAGTTGTATAGATGAAATTTTATGTGAAAATAGTTCCAACGAAGAAGAGTCCTATAATGTGGAAAATTCAACAGATAAGGATCAGATTGAACTTTTAAATTTTCTTAAATATTCTAACGTTCCTCGCACAGAAAATCCGTTGGTTTGGTGGTCAAAAAATGCAGGTGTATATCCAAAATTATCAAAATTGGCTAGAAAATACTTATCACCACCCCCCAGTAGCATACCCAGTGAAAGAATGTTCAGCGAGGCAGGTATTATTTATGAAGAAAGAAGAAATAAACTCCCGCGAAACGCAGAAAAATTATTATTTCTGCATTATAATCTGCAATTAATAAAATTTAATTATTAAATATAATTTTTGGATGTTTTTTAATAAAGAGTTATTTTTAATTTTTTGCTATATATTATGTATTTTAGTTAAATGTTTATAATACACAGAATTTTATTTTTTATTTTTTGTTATGCCTTAAAATTAAGTGTATTTGTTGTATTTTTTTGAGTTGTAATAATAAAACAATATTTTTTTAATTTTTTTACGCATCAAAAACTTCATTACCCGGCACCGGATCCCAAAAATTTTTGCCGGTTCCGGGTAATTTCCGGGTACCGAAAATGTCGCCGGGTATGCCGGGTACCGGGTAATTTCCGGGTACTCGGTACATCTCTATTTAAAACCAATCGTGTTTGTTTGATGCGCTTCTGAAATTATTACAATTAACAGCGAAAATTTTTTCACCTTTTGAATACATCCATGAAACTTTCATATTAAACACGTCGAAATTGTTAGAGCATTTCGTTTAATATTAAACTCGAGAATGCTGATTGTAGCGATGATAATCTCGATTATAACTGACGTGCAAATTGGCCGTGATAATGATGCACGAGATATGATTACGTTGTCGATTGCATATTTCTGCAATTCGATGTGTAGCGTGTAATATGCAGAGACAAACAAATGCAAAAGTAATTGGATTGTTTCGAACACACGAGAGCACCCGGAAGCTTGCAGCGATGCACACTGAACATTTGCTTTGTTATTTAATAAATAAAATTATGAGAAAGTTGAAGTGAAGTTGAACCAAAAAATTACACTTGAAATTTTCACTTACGCTAAACAATGTAATATTGAAAAGGAGCTACTCTCGGCCAGTCTGTCTGTCATAAAACCAAAATGTCGAACAGAATTTCTTGAGAGTAAATATTTTCTAAGACCCTATTTTATAGATGTTCAAAGTAATTCCTTCAGCAATAATATACTTCACCAATCTTACTTTTCTTCTTATTTATACGCCTCTTTAAGTGCGAAGGCTTTTTGTTTATGTGTGTGGCCTCTTTTTGTATGCTTTTCTCCATCTTTTTCTATCGCTTGTAAGTTCTCTAACTTTACTCCACTCGGTCCCTTTGTTTGTGGCAGCTTCTGTCAACTCCTCACTCCAAGTTTTCCTTTGTCTTTCATCTATTTACCAATTCGCGCATCCTTTGCAAGTTTAATGGTGCAAAGTTTTTGAAAAAAAATTGTAACGGTTCCGGAGAAAAACGTCAAAAACGAAACCCTTGCAAAAGTGTTATGATTTGAGAAGTTGTGGTATATCTGTTATAGATAAATCTATGCGACTTGCATAGGCGTTTAACATAGGGAAACCCTTTTTACAAAGGCCTCGTTTTTCGCGTTTTTCTCCGGAACAGTTGAAGATTTTTTCAAAAACTTTGCACCATTTTACTTGCAAGAGATGCGCGCATTGGTAAATAGAAGAATTTCGATTTTATCTCTGACGGTTTCATGGCCAACGCGATCGCAAAAATTACTTTTATTATTCAACTTCTCAGTTTTTCCCTTCTTTTTCCGAAGGAAATGGCCAGTGGCACGTATAACTCTGCAAAACATTTAGTTTTGATGTTCTTGATGAAATAAACACAGCCTTGATCAGATTCTAGCGACAACATATCGTGATCCTTCCTTGTTAGTTGTGCCTCATGGATGTTTTGTTCTATTGGTTGTGCTTTTAGGTTTCCTCTCTGGAGGTTTATTTCCCTATCTGTCTTTTCCTTACATTGTGGGTGCAGTCCTAGATTTTTACAGATTTTCACTTGTTCTAGTCCCTACTTCTTTGTGTTGCTTATACCAATTTTAAAATAAACTGCTCAGATGAAGGTGCTGATTTTGCTTTTCGCTGTCTACTAATTTATTTAAAAATTTATTTAAAAATGCTAAATAAATTCATCTTGGCCCTCGAAAATACATTCTATTTTAACGTTTTCTAAAATATATTGTTTTTAGAAATCTAACCTACAAACAATCGTGCATAATTGTTTGCGAACTTTTATTAATCCGTTAAATCCATTAGCATGGTCGTGACCCGCCGCGTTTTGCTTCTCATATAGTAAAATTTTTCATGAATAGAAATTACTGCTTAAATATATAGCCAAAACGTGTAGCAGTTAATCTTCCTATCACCCAACTCCATTTGTATTTTTTTAAGTAAATCATTAGCTTTATTTTTGCGTTCGAATAATAAAGTGGGAAAATGAATCGTTAAATATAATTTCTTATACCTATGTTGAGGTTTTGGATTAGCGTCAAAAATTTTTAAATAAGCCGTCTGTTTTGAAAGTGGCTTAAGTCCCTTTTTGCAAAAAATTAGTTAAAGCTGTTTATCGTTACAAAAATGTATGGTATTTTTTTCTTTAAACATATGACTTGCAATTTCTTTCAAAATAAATACCGTAATCGGGGGCTACTTGGACACCATTTTATCACTTTTTTAAAAGTAATTCTGATACTAATCGATATTTTGATTTCAAATAAATTTGATTTTACCGACAATAGCAATATACAACACCTAAATTATCCAGAGGCTCGAATTTGAATACAGTTTTTGAAAAAAAATATTACAAAGTGGTGACCAAGTAGCCCCGGGGTTGGGGCTACTTGGTCACACTCGAAAAATTTAATAAAACCAACAATATACCTACTACGACCTTTTTTGCCCCTGGATCGTCGGTAACATTAGTTTCATCGTAGTTATTGAATTATTAATGTTGTTGAAAAAATTTAAAATGTCTATACGGTCAACGAAAGCTCTGGATCTCTTGATGTTAGTAGCAAGTCGTATGGACAGGTTGTTTCTTTGGATAAACGAATTAAGGAAATCCTCTCCAGGGATGTCTTTGAAATTACTAACTGTTTTTCCCTGTTTTTCAAGATATTTTGGAATAACAGTCCTTACATCCAGCCTAGTTAGGGGGAAACCCCAATTGGCGACAACGTCAAGTGTCTCTGTTATGGTGGCCTCTTCGCTCGAAAAAACTCTTTGAATACAACTGACCCCAAATTCTTTCCCAGCTAATGTTGACCGAGGCACTTTATGGGTTTTTGCTGCCATTTTGTTTTACATTCCAGCTTGAACGGCTTGTATAGCATTTTCCAGATCCTCGACTTTAAAATTACGATAAGGTTTGGAACCGGGTGTTCTTTCGTAATTGCGCACCATTTTTATTCAAAAGTTACCTGTCACAAACGATAATAACATGCCAAAACCGAAAAGAAGAAACAAAGTAAAATGTAAACAAGTAAAATAATAAACAATAAGCTAGGTGACCAAGTTACCCCGGGGTGTTCAAGTAGCCCCGGTTTACCAGTACCATTTCCGCCAATAGAAATTTTATTGTTAAACAGAATTTATTTTGAAAATTGCATAATGATGAATTCGCTTTCCTATACACCCCCAATTATTTTATCACACATAATTATTTAAAAAGTTTAAAACTAAGTACTATGTTCGAAGACTTTTTCACTCCTATTAATGACAACGATTTAATACATGAATAAACTTTTCTATGAAATACGTTATATAAATTACCTATATTTCAAAATTTACTGATGAGTTTACTTGTTGCTTATCTGTTTTATGAATAGTAATGATAATTAATAAATACTTGAATAAACTTATAATAAAATATGTTATATAAATTACTTATACTAAATAATTTTCTTATAACTTTATTAAATTACTAATCTTATTAAACATAAATTTAGTAAAAACATATCGGACAAAATCAACATAAGTCCGTAGTTTTTATAAAGTAGTAATTTTGAAAGTGGCTTAAGTCACTTTACAGTAATCAAAAATGGCGATTTGTTAACGTATGTGCAAAATTATGTACCTATACTTGGACTCAGAGAAACATAAGTAACTGAGATAACAAATACAAGTGAAATTTCTCTATAGTTATCATAAATAGTTTTATGCACAGTAAAATGCAAAACATTTAATATTTTAAAATAACATGAACCTGACTTATGCCACTTTCAAAATAAAACGCTTAAATCAGACGTCGTGTTTAACGGTTCAGATAATTATATTTTTTGCTCCTTTTAAAATAGCTCATTTTGTGATGTAAAGACTACAAGGTCCCAGTTTTTTGAATCGTTGCACTGATAACGCGTATCGAATGTCGTCATTTCAGTCAGTTAAAATGTCTGCCGGAGTCGTATTCGGTTGTTATATCGGGGTGAAATTATTAAAAAATTACGGGTAAAACCCTTTAGATTTTCAAAAAACTACATCTAGTGAAACAGTGGTACAGCACGCCATTAAGGGATTAATTTGTTTTAAAATAAGATATGGAATTGTTGATAAAATTAGTTATAAACCTATTTTCAGCCATGATGAATTTTGGCGCGAATTCGTTCCCTACAAAATTATGATGTATAAATCGACACTTTCATTTAAACAATATATTATAACTGTGTAATTTTCTACTAACTGTACTAAGGGATCAATTTGTTTTAAAGTAAGGTATGGAATTGTTGATTAAGTTAGTTGTAAATCGATTTTCAGCCATGATGGATTTTGGCGCCAATTTGTTCCGTGCAAAACTATGCTATATAAATCGACAATATCATATAAACAATATATTATAATTGTGTAATTTTCTATTAACTGTTGTCTTTCGAAAGGCAAATTTATTTCTGTTTATTGATATGATCTTCATTGTTTGTAGGTTCGAATGCAGACCAGGAAATCAAGTAATCGCTTCCATCATCCTACGAGCCGCAGAGAAATTTGCCACAAGGTAAGAATTTTATTAAACTCATTTAAAAAATATTATTTATAATAATACTGTTGGTGGTTGGATGCTCATTTCATCTTCAAGGTGCAGTTTATTAGATATCTATTAATTTATGTGCATGGAACTTTGGGATTTTTCCAAAACAAGATGTAGTTTTCACTTCTTTGCTTTAACGATGTAACGGATTATTGCGCAGGTCAAACCGGAAGTGGATGTGTTGTGTGTGATTGGAAAAGTTGGCACGATTTTGCTACGTAATTTTGTCTGCCTACGCAGCTAAAAATCGACCGGTGTTTATCGGCTTTTTGCACATTTTTAGTTTTGGGTTTACATTAAATTTTGTGTTTACATTAAATTTTGTGTTACTTTGACATTTTGTCGCTTTTTGCCTTTCGTGCTTTGTGGTGTTCATTTCTAAAAAAAAACTCCATCGAACATTAAATACTTTGCAAATGATTTGTCATTCTTTGGAATGTAGACAAATTTTATCGTTATTAGTAGATAACTTCACTCAATCAAACATATTTGTCTATATTATCTAATAAATTCGGCAATTTATCAAGGACTTTCTGTAATTATTACAATATTAGATACATTAAATCTAAAACGGCAAATTCAATACAATTATATTTAGATTCACCAAATCCAGGGTATCTCGGTTATTATCAGAGATAGAAAAAAAATTAAGTACGTAGTCTCGAGTTCTTTTTTCGAGAGAAATTCATTGCCGCAAACAGATTTTTGATATCTTTTTTAATTTTCGAAATATGTATAGCCAAAAACCGATTTTTGGCACTTTTCAAAAATGTTAAATATCTCGCTTAAACGAAAAGATAGAGAAAAACTTTGTAGACATTTTTGGCATGGTTTTTTGTCCTTAATAAGTTAGCGATATTCATTTTTTTTTTACTCATACGAATATTGATATATTACACCTAACTTTCTTATTTTAAATGGCAACCTTAGTTGGCTTTAACATGAATCGAAGGCTTATTTTTTGCGCTATTCAAAAATATATAATTTGCTTATGGTTGCCATATAAAATAATAAAGTTATGTGTAATATATCAATATTTGTATGTGTAAAAAAAAATGAATATCGCTTTCTTATTAAGGACAAAAAACCATGCCAAAAATGTCTACAAAGTTTTACTCTATCTTTTTGTTTAAGCGTGATATTTAACATTTTTGAAAAAAGCCAAAAATCGGTTTTTGGCTGTATTTCGAAAATTAAAAAAGATATCAAAAATATGTTTACGGCAATGAATTTCTCTCGAAAAAATAAATCAAGACTACGTACTTAGTTTTTTTCTCTGTGATAATAACCGAGATACCCTGTATGGGCATCGAAAATAGGCCACCCTGTACTCTAAATTCTGTCATTTTATTGTTACAATTAACAAAGTGTTTTGCATTGAGAAAATGTAGATAATTATTTGTGCTTTTGTCAGTTTAGTTTTTCGAACTGCCTTTACAGTATTATCCCAGTAACTTTTCAGCATAAAATGTTTTTAAAACTTTCATTGATAACTGTAAACTGTCTAATATAATTAAGTTTATCTTATCTTTGAAGAATATCTTCTGTTAAAAAGCTAGACCACTTTCGAGACTTCCATCTCTTTACCAGTAGCTTTCTTATCATGTACCCACATAATATAATAAGCTAAATAATTTTTAACTAGGCCTACTTTTAAAATGAATCACTAAATAATTCAAACATTTTTCGTTGATAAAGTTTTAATCGCTTTTAATTACTATCAGCGTTTAAACCATTAACGTTATCCCAAACAATTTTTAGGCTTAGTTAAATCCATTAATTTCATCAACTTCTCAGTATACCAAGATAATATTTAATATTATCGCAGTTATCACGTTTAAAATAAAATTAATTGAAGCTAATATCAGATTTCTATTCCGCAGATGTTAATAGAAAATTAACTTGTTGGGTATACATATTTATTTATCAAAGAGCCACGTACTAAAATGTACATATGTTGGATATCAGATACGCATCTTGAAAAAGTGCTGTAGATTATTGTAATTTTTTATGGTGAAAAGGAATTTGTTGATAGGATTAAGCCTACTTAAATTAATCTGTTTACTGAATGAGTTATTTTTTAGTGATTTTCTAAGAATTAGTACAGTAAAAATGTTGTTTAATAAAAACATTTTGGTTTGTTATGACCTGTTATGTTCTTCTGGCTATAGGGCTGTAACTGAAAGCCTGCTTGGTTAGTCGTTGTTCATTTATCCTTTCGACGTGATTATTTCAGTTCATTCTCAAGTCCTCGGAAATATTTTTAGCAATGTCTGATCATCCGCATATAAGTTTGTATTTCTCTACGTCTTCCCAGATTCATTTCTTTGGCTTCAGTCTTCACTTGTCTATTGCTTTTTTATATGCGGTACACAATATTTTTCTTACGTAATATAAAGTTTATTGACAAATAATTAGGTGAACGTAAGTTTTAGTAACGCATTGTAGCAATAAAAGTTTAATACATTTAATTGCTTTAATAATAATTGAATACAAAAATGTTGGTGTACCGTTCCGGAAACCTAAACGTTTCCTTGTTAATTAAAACGCAACTTTTTATAAACCAATTTTGTTTCACGCCATATATCCATTAGTACGGATAGTTCGTTAATACGCTAAATGCTATAGTTTAAAAAAATAATCCCGGTAGAGCCATATACGGGGGTGAATTAAAAAGTTCACTGCCTGGCATAGAATCAACTGAGCCGTTTATTTTGAAAGTGACTTAAGTTACATGGAGATATTAAATATTTTGCATTATTAACGTGCATAAAAATATTTATGATAACTGTAGAGAAATTTCACTTATATTTGTTATCTCGGGTACTTATATTTTTCTCAGTATACATAAGTAACTTAAGCCACTTTCAAAATTAATAGTTAATAAAAACTGCGGACCTATGTTGATTTTGTCCGATGTGTTTCACTGGAGTGATGTTTTATAAGAGCGTAATTCAGAAAACTTGATGAGTACATTATATAATATAAGTAATTTATGTAATGTATTTTATTTATGTTTATTCAAGTTTTTTTTATTATGATTAATATTCATAAAATGCATAAAAAATAAGTAAATTCATTAGTAAATTTGAAAAATATGGGTAGTTTATAGTAGTAGTCTTTATTTGTTCTAAAAAATCTAAAAAGGCATAGAACATGTCACAATAATGATAATAATAATACACATATATACGCATATATACACAACACAAAATTATATTTACTTAAAAGAGTTTTTAAAGTAAGCGTCATTACGATATTCACTAACTCCCTAGTAAGCTTTAGAGATTAGGACATTTCTTAATCTTTTCTTCAAGTCGGGGGTGGGTAGATTTTTTATACTCTCAGGTGATGTATTACATTTGTTATATATTGCAATAATTATAGAGGCAATTTTTGTTATCGTGTATAGCTTTAAGTAATTTTTCGCACAAAGTGACTTATGGCACTTTCAAAATAAGTGGTTCATATATAAAAATTGCCAAATAAACTTGTTTCAATAAAATAAAAAGCTATGTATTAAACAACTCGATGTAAAAATATATTTATTTAAAACTAAAATTCGTTAAAACTTATTTTTTACTTTCAATAAGTTTGTTTTAATATAATATCATACTTAAAAAAAAAATCGCTTGTAGGTATGCTAGATACGTTTTAAGATTTTCGTTACTTAGTCTCTAGAAATTTTATTTAAATAAGTTTGCTACTGGCAACGAGTCAAGAATTGAAACTGGCCAAGCATTTCTACAAAAGATTCCTATAAAATACTTTTTTTTTAAATTACCCTTATTTCTATTACAAACAAATCACTCTAATAAATAATTTAAGCATTCGATGTTATGTATTTATAACAGATGAATAACTTATAGTACACATTTTTAATGCACGATTTCTTAAATGATTTTCAAAGCAAACTTTTAGTTATTCCAACCCATAGGTTTTGTAAATTATTAAAAAATTGTGACCTTTTTGTGTGCAAGTCTTTCAAAAAACACTTGGAGTGAAGCTTTTAAATTTTGTATCAAAAACTTCTTTAATATTTGTGGACAAAAACAAGTATTATTTGCAGATATTGACTCTCATATTTCTAATCAATTTATTTATTAAATATTTGATAAATATAACACACGTTTGTACAATTGTCTTTTAATTCAAAGACATTTTGGGATGGTTATCCAATTATTTCCACACACACATGATATTTTTTACCATTCGTTTAAAAAGAAATCATATTTAATTTTTTTCGTGCTTTTAAAATCAGAAGGGCATATGCTTTATTCCATAAGTAATAGTAAATTCATCAGTACATTTTGATAAGTATTTTATGTAACATTTTATTCGTGTATTGTCATTCATAGGAGTTGTGAAGTCTAATGAAATCTGTTGCGTTAAACGTATTCTATAAAAGCTATTTACTTTATTTTGGCCTCTAATTAAACCACAATTAGCTACACAATTTAATCACTTATTCCGCATGTCAGTGCGTATACTATAAATTAAGAGTGCTTTTATTATTTTGTTGGAAATAATTATCAACCGTAACGCAATAAGCAAATAGTAAAATAGTGGAATTTTATTCAAAGTATCGGAAGTATTTAGCGAAGTGAAAGATCGTTACAGGAAATAGTATTAAAACATAGTAACATCCAGTTAGTCGATAACTATCTGTTCATGCGCTTGAGGCCATACTTAAATAGTACTTTTACATTTTTATTTACAAGTATACGCCTCTGTATCAATTTTTACTTGTCCACACGCTTTTCTACGGCTACTCGATCATGCTAATTTCTTCTAATTTACAAATCGTTTGTTTTAATATGGAGGCACCGTCGTTTGTCGTTAAAGCCGGGCTTATTATACGTCTTAACGTCTTTTATTGACTGGAGTTAATTATTTTTGTATTTTTATTGGTTGGTTATTAACGGGCGTAACACTAAAGATTGTTGCTTTCTACTTGTTGAAACCAATTTTAGGCGCCGCTCGTTTAAAATGCTTCAATGATGAACTGCATAAAAATTAAGAAATATAACGTTAATCATAATGATCTTGGTCACACCCAGTTTCTCTTTTGTATTGTGTAAGGTCAAGTCCAGGGATGACAAACTATTAAGCGTTTGCATCTACTTCATAACCATTCTTTGCATAATTATGTTTAAAAATGCGTTGAGCCACGCAGTTTTGAAAATTCTTTGCTTCTCGCTAGTATAACGATAAATAATTTCTACGCAATGTTTGAATTTTGATCTTATTTGAGTGTAAATCACTAGCGATTGAGGAGCCCCGTAGGGGCGCCTTCACCGCTAGACCATGCCTTGCGCGTAGAATTCTCTCTGCGCAAAAATTACCTTTCTTTTGGTGCAAGTCATATGTCTCCGTTCCCGAGATATATCGATTATAACCAAGCGGGTCATCTTCTTTGGAGATGAACAATCGATCAGCTCAAATTTTTATTTACAACACTCGTTATTGCTCTTTAAAATCACATAAACGAATATTCGTACTACTCGCGCTGCGCGCTCGTTTCCAATAGAACGATAAATAACTTCTACGCCATGTTTGAATTTTGATCTTATTTGAGTGTAAATCACAAGAAAAATGGACTTAAATACTTGATATGTAAATTGAAAAAAGAAGAAAATTTATGTGTAGAATAACAATTCTCTTACAAATAGTAGTAAAACGTTTTTTGTAGTTGTTTAGTACATCTGGGGACACTATATAATCGTTAGGTAGATATTGCCGTTTTTTGAATTAATAATGCATTGTGATAACCGCAATTATGTTCTAAGTGTGTAAACAATGCGACTTGCTTAGATGGTGGCATAAAACCAGAACGAGGCGCTGGAAGGCATTTATCATTTTACCACAGTATCCACAACAGACCACAGTTAACCAACACCATAAAAACTAACACAATTAATTCACATTGCTGTAACTTTAACGCGTGCTGTTGTCAATAAAATCGTAATACTTGTACGGACTTAAATTAATAATGTTTACAATTTACTAGCGGTTTATTGCTCTAACGGTGTCGGTTGAACAGATTTGTTTTGTGATTCCCATGACTGTTATTAATATTAAAAAAAAAAAACATTGACATTATGGAATGTCAATCACTTTACGCAATAAATAAAATTGTTTCATCATAACTGCAGTAAATAATGAACTGTCAGTGCCGATTTACAAATTTGAAAACTCGCAGTACGTAGGTCACAAGTTTCTGGGTTATAATAGTGTATTTTGTGGTTTATTTAACGGACGTTTCACGCCGGTTAGAAGCAATATCTTCAGGGTGCCACTTTTAACCTAAAAACCTACCAGGTGTATTTGAAATCAATCGGGGTAGCCCCAGGTAATTTTTTGTTAAAGTACTTTATCGTTTTAATTTAAAAAAAACAAACTAATTTTAGGATATTCTTCCTTTCCTTCATTTCATGGGTTAGACAAATGGGTCGTTCTGTCTTCGTAGGTTATCCTGACTTTGTTTATCTTAATCTGCCTATGGACCGTCTGCATCTGGGCTTTTAATAGGGAACTGTTTTTGGTAGTCGCGATTCATGTAGATGTTGTGTTTAAATATGTATTACGACATAAAATATCTTGAGTAGTACGATTTTGGCAACTGTATCCTATATTTTAAACGAATGAATGTGTTTTTGTAGGCATGTTGTGACAATAGGGCCGTTTATTAATGTAAGTAGTGTCCATTTTTGAAAAAAATTGTGAAGACAAATAAATTACTGTGATTTTTTTATTTGTAGACGATTTCCAGTTTATATTTTAATATATCCACATGCTTTGACCAATTGAAAGTTCGTTAGTAAATGACATTGCTTAATTATTTATAATAATTATGAAAACGGTACAAGTCCATTTATGGCCCCAAGACAATAATATTGCTTTAGTAAATTCTCAAAATAATCATTTGCTTAATAAATGTACATGTATTTAAATTATCAAACCAAGTTTCCTAACTGTGTTGCTTCAAAATAAATAATCTTTAAACGTCTAGAGAAGCAGTGAAACATTTTTTGAATTACATTATCACTCAATACATAACGAAGCTTTTTAAAATTAATTTTTTTCTTAAAGCCATTCTGTTGTTAATTTCTGTCGTCAATGTTGTTAGTTGCGTATTGGTTTTTCAATAGTAAAATTATAAAATTTCGATACCTTTATGCGAGTCAATTTGGCATTGGCTTGATAAATACCTTACACAACATAGCACATTAACATTTCAATAATTTCACACCACTTGATGTGAACAATTAACATGTATTATTTATAAGTACAGATTAGCAATACCTTTCGAAAATCATTGCATCTACTGTAGGTACGTTTGATATTGGCCAACACTAATGCATAATACTGTAATTCACACGACACACACATACAGTTTAACCTCTTGAAACACCGTAATATTCTCGAAGGAACTATATAAGGGAGAAACTTCTTTAATTACTGTAGGTACTGCAATAATGGCTTGTGAAAGAAAATGACGAGCATTCAAATTAATGTATTATTGTTATCGTAGACACTGAGCTCCTCATGGGCAACTTCTAATAGCCACACGAACGTTTTAAAAAATACTTGTTGCATTGATGTACTTAAGCATTGCAAAAATAAGAGAACAAATTACTCGCTCTACAAAAATCCGATATATAGAAGTGCTATACGCACCGTTTATTTTGAAAGTGGTGTAAGTCTTCTTTGTATTGAGATATTGAAGGGTTTGCATTTCAGTCGCTTTAAAAATTCTGATAAAATACTAAATTAGCCCACTTTTTTTATGAATTTATTACCTAGGTATATATATTTTATTTATTAGAAGAGCTAGACCTTAGGTTTACATCAAGAAAAACTGCAAAATTTCGTGCTGTTTAACATTGTCTAAACAGATTTTAGATATCTGCAATCGTTTTTATATAAATTTAAAAATTCCGAGATGTTGCTATGTAAATGCACCGGGTTTGTGTCTTGATCTATCGTTGAAGTCTCTCTAACATTGGGACCATAGGGAACTCCTCTAATAATAGAGATAGACCATTGGTTTAAATTTGAAAAAGGTGCTAAATTTTAAGGTGATTTAGAATATCAAAACAGATTTCAATAATTTGCAACCGTTTTCAGGTAAATTAAAAAAATCTGTGATCGCCGCTATGTAAATGTATCGGGTTCGTGTCTTGATCTATCGTTGAAGTCTCTTTAACATTGGGACCATAGGGAACTCCTCTAATATTAGAGATAGATCATAGGTTTAAATTTAAAAAAGTTGTTAAATTTTATGGTGATTTAGAATATCTAAACAGATTTCAAATATTTGCAACCGTTTTCAAGTAAACTAAAAAAATCTGAGATGTCACCATGTAATGTACCTATCGGGTTCGTGTCTTCATTATCGAGAGACGTTGCCGGGCCCAGTGGAAAAATTTAAATGAGCCTCAAATAAATAAATAATTTGAAAATTTATTTACTAAAAACAAATTGTAGGATGGTGTCTGGGCCCCTGTGAACCGCGGACCCGGGAAATTTTACCCCATCGCATCACCTCCTGTCGACGGCCCTGTATGTGGATATGTTTAAATAGAAATTTTCAATTATCTACAAATAAATTTCACCCTAATTTATGCGTAAATTATTTCTCGTCCAATTTTTCCAAAAATGGACGCACCACACTTTCGTAATAAACGGTTCTATATAAAAAACGATTAAATATTATAAACGTCCAACAACTGGCATCTTGTTATTTTAACGTTTTGATAAAACTATGCAAATAGCTTTAAAAATTTGTCGAAGGAATGTGTAACATAAGAAAAGTTATATTATCCATTGGTAGAGCGAAAAAATATGTTTCTAAACACATGCCACTTTCTCTACAAACAGTAGACCTAATTTATGTATGTAGTTAAAAATTGTATCAATCTCAGCAACATGACAAACTTGACTTTTATGAATTTTAAAATTTAAAATAGGTTGTTTTGTTGCTGAAGTTTCGAACACTGTAAAATTACTTAACTGATAGAGTTATAATTTACATTAAACTGTCGAGAGAGATTTCAAGACAAATTGATTTTTAAAAATTTTAAACTATGCAGACGGTTTAAAATTTAATGGCCACTGCATTTTTCCTAGTTTAAAATGATCTGCCTTATTAGATTTTACAGGTTTTAACGGTATCTGTAACTTTAGATATATTTATCAAGAGTTCCTTTTTATGTTCATAATTTAATAGTTATAATGCAGCTAGCTATTAAACCACAATATCATTTTAATATTTTAAGTTTCTTATAGGTTAGCTTTGTACACTCGAATACCTACCTAATAGAAAATCGAACTCTAACTGTATTTAAAATTTATACTCGGATTACTTTAAGAGGCTTTTAAAATTTTTGGTAATCAAAGCTGATTCCTTTATTGTATTTTACAAAGTGGCTCTGTCAGTTTTTTTCAATTTAATTTATTGTTCACATAAAACTACAGTTATTTTAAACCACAATATTACGATTCGAATATTGTTGAGTGACAATAAGTGATTTCCGGTTGGACTACCTCACCTTGTGATCAAAAGGTTGATGGTTTCGTTTTTCTGTTTGTAAAAAAATTGTTATGTAACTAAGTCTTTGTTTCCAATTTTTGCGTATCATGATTCTGTCATTTATTTATACAAAGCATTCAAATCTGTGAAATTTGCATAAAATCAAGACCTGATAAATCTAAAGTTGTCTGGAGTTACCACCAAATGCCTTTTGCACTTTTTATTATCTATTTGTACCTCAGTGACGATAAAAGTAAGAAAATTATTAGTACTTTCTTAATAATATACGTAAAATTATATTAAAATTAACGTTGCAGATCTGTCGTAGTTAAAAAGATATTTGAAGACCACATAAAAGGAAGAACCCTAGTCGCAATTACATAGTTTTGAGTTGTTTATAAAACTAACCCATGTTTTGATATTATATTTTACGAAAATTAAATATAAGGGATGTTTTTGATTCAAAAAACTTGTACGGCTATTCGTATTAAAAAAAAACTCCCATATATTTTACACTTTTATTATCGATCATCTTTGAACGTTTTGTAAAACGCATTCACTTCACTGTCTTTAATTTTGAAGTACCTAAATAAGAAATTGGCAACAGATTATATGTATCCAACGAGGTTTGTTTTAATATGCAGTAAAAATCTGTCTTATGGACAACATAATAACCAGTCCTGGAACTAGGACAATTATGCGATTTCAACAATTTCTATGTACGGAATAAATAATTAAAACCTGTAGAGACAGAATTGTGCGAGCAAGTAAGGCATAAATCGGCCTTTTTGCGGTTTTAAAACTGTACTAGATAATTTCAGTTTGTCTTAAAGAATGTAAATTGCCATAAATACATTGAAATATGAACTGTTTTTACTTATCAATGAGGGTGAAATCTTTTTTGACTAATTCCGAAACCGTCAACATGTGGTAACTTAATAAGGGGGTGCTGTTTACAAAATTTGGTTTAAATATCTCCACTGGTTGGGAAACTAAAAAAGAATCGATTTTTTAAAAATCGCAACCCTGTATCTTTCAAATGAATGGTTTATGGGCCATGTTGATTCGGAATTGTTGCTTTAAAATAAGTTTTTATGGACTCTTACAATCCTGCTACAAAAAAGTGCACCACCCTGTAGATTTAAAGTTCTAGTAGTTAATAAATTTTATGAAGAACGTACGTTATTAGATAAGTCTTCAAGTCAGTGTATGTTTTGCTACTAATATCGACAGAATTTGTCTGTGCACTTTGTCATTTGCAATTCATCTAATGTTTGGTGTTATTCTTTTAGAAATTACACGTCACAAATTTGTCTAAATGGCAAATAGCAACAAAGTGTCAAATTAATACGAAATTTAAGATAAAATCGACACCAAAGTTTGTTCAAGTGCACCAAGCCGATTTATAGGTCGATTTTTAACTGTGTATATACTTTAAATCACCAATTCGTTATCTAGCTAAATAATACAGTCGACTGAAATATTTTTATAATTAAATATATGTTAATCATCATAATTCTTGAGAAAGTTATCTCGACTTATCAACGATAGGCCAACTCGACTAAACAAGGTATTTATATAGCGGCCGATAATTACCAGATGTTTAGTTAATTTGATGTTTATCAGCGAGTCATAACAAATTAAAGGAATGCTTAGTTAAACAGAATTTATAGCGGTGGAAAAACAGGGCACTACTTTTACTATAAACTTTTTAAAGTTTTTGATAAGTGTCACAAGAATGTATTTTTTTTTCACACTTTCTTCTTCAAAGAATAATAAACTAGCTTTTTTTAGGTAAAGTTTGAATGTCTGAATAAATCAAGCAAATTTTTAGGGGATTATAAAATTGTTACACATTTTTACAACCTGAAATATCTCGTTTATTTTTAAAATAATCACAACAACGGTTTATTAAAGTTATTCCTTAAAATAAAAGATATATTTTCGGGGTTGTGTTTGTACATGTTGAATTAAATAATCGTATGAAAGTTATCGGCTATTAGTTCTTCGTAGCAACGTGCATGTAATAAAAGTTTAATAGGAACTGATTATTAAATGTTGTCAGTAATTAAATAATATCGTACGATTTTTTAAGCCACCCACACAAGCCATGGTACGCGATTGGTTGAAAGTTTTAGCGTGATAAGATAAATAATGCGTCAATCTTTACATACACGGTCAAGTTTATAATGGCTTCCGGATTTCAAGAAATACTGGTTTGAAGTCGTCATACGAAACGGAATTAACCCATTATATTAGAAATTTAATACATATTAATTATTGGCAATTTGTTTGATTATACGCAAATTACGAACAACAAAATTTTAAATGACAATATATTTTTTTTTAACAGCATGAAAGTTAACAGCCATAATGTGTAAGTGTACATCGTACAAAAAATGTGATAGTAAAATAAAATTTCAGATTGATCCAGTGATTAAAGTAAACCTATTTTTGGAAGATTAAAAGAAAATCTGATTAATTGTGGGACATTTAACAAACCCAGAACAAAGTAATACGAAATCAAATATACTGAAGAGGTTGTTACCAATGATCATCTACAATTTTCAAAAAAGCAGGGTAAAAGTAATACAAACTAGATGAAAATTCAAAAATAATATAAAACTATTTATATTGAATTTTCAAATTGACTTCCATTATTTGCAACACATAATTCACATCGCCTTGAAACACTCTGAACTGTGTTGTAAATATGAATAATAGAAATAGAATTAATACATTGCCGAAATTTTTTTCCTAGTTCATATAATTATTACTATTTTTATATAAATTGTCTTTAATGTGCCCCCAAAATGCGATTTTGTTTAAATCTTCCGAAAATAGATTTAATAGGTTGCCTTATTTCTGGGTAATAATTAAATAAGTTTCACTTAAACCAGTGCTTTTAAACTTTTTGTTTAGAATATTTTCCCTGTAAATCTTATTTCACATACATTTATTTTGTACTTGTGCTTGGAATATCTCAATGCCAAACACATTTTGTGTCAAGAAATCGAAAATCTATGAAGCCATTAAACATTTACAACCGAATTCACCTTGAACTTGGAGTATATGTCACTGATTTTTCACTTTTACAACGTTTACTACTTAGCATAGTACTCATTTATAATGCGTGTTGTTTGCACGTAATTTTTTTGTTTGAAATTGCAGACAACATTCATAACCTACCTTGATGCAATATATCTTGATTACAAATGAATAAAATTCACGTAGAATTGGCTGTCGAGAAACATCGTCGGTTAATTCTGCAACGCGTTGTTACACCACACTCAAACAGGCTTTAAACTAATTTTGCAAATGTTGTCGGGTATTTTTTTCTCTTCTAGTAAAGCAAACGGTGAGGAATTTAGCGGAAATTAAAAGTTTTTAGCAAGCACTGCATACCGATATGCAGCGAGCACGAGGCTCATTGTTGGGTATACTTTCTCCATCACCGACTTCTGCAATCCGCGAGGTTTTTCTTCACGTCGCTATATTAGAGCAGACAGTTAACTAATAAACAACACGCAACAAAAATACACGTAATCGGGATTTATTGTAAGAAAATACGAGCACTTTCGTTCGATATGCGCCATGCACTGAAAATTAAAAGATTACTGCTCTAATGCGAAAATTAAATTAATATTTTTAATGGGTAGTAATTTTGAGACAACTGGTAGTTAAATATGAACGCATTCTAGTGAAAATTCTCTACAACTCAAGTTTTCCACTTGGAAAATGTCAGGTTTTATTTATGAAAAATGTACAGGCTGTCTTATTTTCGATTATGTTATTTCGCCCCTACACATTTTTAGTCGCATCGTGAAAGCATTTGTTTAAAAACTTGAGTTGTTAAACTATAGAAGCAGTATTTTTATAATTATTCGGAATATTTCTTGCAGTATGACAAGATAATAATGCAAAATTTTGAGTTTGCTTTAGGAAGATCTTGTAGATTTTTCTTCTTCTGAATGTACTTTTCGGTGTCGAGGTGTTCTGTATTAAGTTTCTCCACTTCTGCCTATCGTTTGCTAATTCTGGCATATCCCTCCAGCTGACTCCGTTTTCTTCTAGTCTCTGCCTCACTTCTTTTTCCCATTTTATTATTGGACTTCCTCTATTTCTTTTTTCCTCCAACTTCATTTACCATCCTACTATCTGGCATGCGTAGTAGATGTCCAAGCCATCTTAACTGATTCGTCTCCATTTTTATCTTAATATCTGTTACTCCTAGATTTTTTCGAATTTTTTCGTTACTCATTCTATCGATCAAGTCTACATCCCTCTATTATTCTCAGAAATCTCATTTCCTGTACCTGTATTCTTTGTTTTTGTGTTAGTGTCCAAGTTTCTGAACTGTACGTGTGAATGAGTGTACACTGCATTAAAAACTTGCGTCTTCGTTTCTTTTGATATCTTTTTCTTACTTATCAAACATTTATTAGTGGCGTATTAAAATTTCGTCGCTGCCGCTATTCTATTCTTTAGATCTTCCTCCAATCTACCATTCTCTATTCTTTAGATCTTCCTCCAATTTACCATTCTCTGCAATCATTGTTCCTAAATATTTAAAATTTGCTACCTGCTCTATTTTTTTTTGGTCTAGCATAATGGTTCATGATTTTTCGCGATAACCATAGCCTTTGTCTTTGTTATATTAATATTCATATAATATCTACTTAATGTATCTGCCCACACGTCTAGATTGAGTTGCAAGTCCTTTTCGCTCTTAGCTAATAGCACCACATCATCTGCAAAGGCTGGTTCTGTTAAGGATATTTGTTTTAGTTTATTCCAACCCCCGTAGGCTTTCTTTGTGTTCTGTTTACATTCTTTAATCGTTTTATCCATAAAAATTATAAAGAGCAATGGACTTAATGTGCCTTCTGGTCTTACTCCCATTGTTGTTATAAATTTCTGGGAACTGCTGTTATGGGTTCGCACATAATTTCTACTACTCTTATATAAACTCTTGATGGCGTTTAATAATCCTTCTCCCACTCTATCTTGTTTCAATATCTTCCAGATCTTTTCCCTTGGCACCCTATCGAAGGCTTAGATCGATAAAGCAGTAGTACACCATCTTTGAATGTTCCATTGTTTTTTTACTTTACTGTCTTAACGTAAAAATTAGATCCTGCGTGCTTCTACCCGGTCTAAAGCCACACTGCGCCTCTTCCAAATTTCTTTCGAAAAGTTTCTTTAATCTCTCTTCTACAATTCTTTCATATAATGTTTCTACTACCCTAAAACGAGATATGCCTCTATAATTTTCGCATTTTTTACTATCGCCAGTCTTAAATATCGGTAATAATTGTAGATTTTTATAAGTTGTTAATAACTTTTTGCAAATCCTCAAACACTGCTTTATCGTTGGCAGTTTTGAGTATTGAGTACAATTCAAGGAAGTCTTGATTATTTTTAAGATATTCAAATAATATTGCAGAATGCAGCAGTAAAAAATTGGAAATAAAAAAGTGTACCCCAGTAAATATTTGCCGGCCTCTTAATATTGCAAGCTTTTGTACTAAAATATATAAATAAATACATTGTTTAAAGCGTTGTGTTGATAAATAAAAGTGTAATTTTTACAATGGAGCTAAGTTGAAGCCCTATATTGAAAACATTTGGAAACATTTAAAAAAATTAAACATAGGCGAACTTATATGGTTTGGGTATGCATATTTAAATTAAAAATATGTTTTTCTTAAAAATTTGGCTTGCTTTAGGTACACTAATTTGTGAATAAAATACCACATGCATTTTATTTATAATATTATAATTATCTTTCAAACTACATTCTATAAAAAAAATGATATTTGTTAAAGGCACTTTTTTCGGAAAAATAGTTTTAATATTCCTTACAATTTTTGTTGTTGATTATGACTGTTATACTACACATTTCCATTAAACATTAAAACACCAGCAGACACTCGGTTTAATTAAATATGTAAAAACAACTATTGTGGTAATTTTATCAAAAATATTGTGATTATTGATGGCACACCTCAGATAACTTTGAAAGAGGAACCTGTTTGTATACATATAGGTATATTTTGCTATTAAAACAAATAACATACTACACAATACACAATCTTCCTTCATAAGATTTATGAGCGTACGAGATTTTTAAGCTGTATTATTGCATTTACTTAAGTTAATAACATTGTTTTCCTGTGGTTGTATAACAGCTCTAGTTATGTATCTAAAAGCACACAGTGATTTGTACGGAGTATTAAGTTGTGATGTTTATGGATTCTGTTTAACATAATTTCATAATATTGCCATACAGTATGTAGAGTGATACAAAATTCATGCAACACAAAATATAAATGTTTATATTTTAACTTAAGTTACGTACATAACTATATTTAATTGACCTTTTAAACTTATTTAGCTAGAGATTTTTTAAATGTAAGATTCGTCTACCATTTAGTTTTCCAAAATGAAGAATTTGTTCAAAGTTTATTCCAAACTTGTTCATAAATTTCTGACTCAAAGTCAAGTAAATAAACTTTAATTAATATTCTTTAAGTTTTCTTGTTGTGTAAACTTGCAGATTCGTGGAATTAAATCTGAAATATTAATTATGAAGATCAGGAAGATGTTTTACTGCAAAACAATAAAATCTTCCTGATCGAATAACTCATTTATATAGTGTTGTTTTTATTATGAAAAAAGTGCTGATTTCAAAAATCAACACTTACTCAAGTTTATCATAAAATATTATAATTCTTTGAAAGACAATTTTATTTCTGGTTGTTGATATAATCTTTATTGTTCACAGATTTAAACGGAGATCAGGAAATCATCATTTCCATCCTATGAACAGCACAGAAAGTTGCCACAAGGTAAAAACTTTATGAAACGCATTTACTGTAAGAAATATTATGAGCATTCATAAAAGCATTTGTTCTGTTGCTACAGAACTGGATTTTTAAAACAATTCTTCATTAACAGCCACTAACAATATTACAAAATGTGAACGGACGACCTTATTGTAGTTTTGAATGTTGTTATATGTTTCCGTCAATTATTATGCAAAATAACGATCCACTCAAATTTTTGTTGGCAAAGACCTTGGTCTATTAAAATTGCATGTTGATGGCACGTTTCTAGTCTTGCAAAAAGCGTTTTTGAAACGTTCTGTATCTGAAATAATAGATACAATGATTCAACGAAATGTTTATGACGTTGGCTAACGATATTCAAAACTCAAAACAATCTCCATAAATTGTTGTTGGCAAAGACCTTGGTTTATCAAAATTGCATGCTGATGGCACGTTCTAATTTTACAAAAAACATTTTTGAAACGTTCCTTATCTGAAATAATACAATTATATAACGAAATCTTTATGACGTTGGCTAACGATATTCAAAATTCAAAACAATCTCCATACATTTTTGTTTTCTAAGACCTTGGTTTATTAAAATTGCATACTGATAACAAGTTTCCAGTCTTGCAAAAAAACATTTTTGAAACGCTCTACGACTCAAATAATATCGTTCTTAAACGTAATGTTATTGACATTTGTTAACGATTTTCGAAATATTCTTTTGTTCTTTGATGCATTTCAAAATATTGCCTGCAAGAAATGAGTGTCGTGAATTTTGTGTATGTCTAGGAAACCAATTATTGCAAATTTTTAAATATATACGTTTGTCCTTGCTGGTTCATTCAAATACTTGACGTGAAATAAAAAAATAGAAAATTAAAAACTTGTAATAGTTGTAAATTAAACCAATTTAATTGACTAATATTAAATTACTAAATTAAATATTAAAAAATTAAAGAGTACACCAGACGAACTAATGTTCGTTAGTTGGCCTAAAGTGTGTCGAGTTTCTATAAACATATTTTTGTATACACAAAAACTTAATGGCGTGAAAGTGTACAAAACGTAATGAGATTATATGTGGCTACTCATCGCACGCAGGCTTCTGTATTCTTCCGTTTTACGTAATATTTTTGCTACTGCTGTGTACGAATGATTAAGCATAAAAACAAAAATCATGTTCTGCTACATGGTTTCGTAATGAATAACGAAGAAAACTTTTCGGAAGTATCTTGACATTGTTGAGATTAAATGAAAGTAGAAGTACTAATTTATTTCCTATATTGTTTAATGAGTGGACAACTGTTCGTGTTTAAAGTCACGTGTCGCATACAGGGCGTTCTAGAGACCATCGCCACCTCGATTATCTGGTTTGTTTTTAGAAATAACCCTAATAAGCCCTTTGTGTTATCAAATAGCAAAAAAAGTGCATAAAATAACATAAAAGTACTTTTCAGTTTTCAACTCTAAATGCACACTGAAAGAGGGCATTCAACTTTATTTTACAAAATCATACACTAAATTTGATTATCTTTTGAGCAATATGGACAGTTTATTTTACTGATGGGTTTTGGAAAAGAAGTTCAACATATCTAAGAAATAAATGTACCTACACCTAAATCGGAATATATTTTTTAAAAGTTGTTTAAAGTTAATATTTTAATAACATACGTACAAAAACTTTTGTACATTTTTGAAAGAGTATTTAGTCTGGATAATCGAGGTGTTAATAATCTATCTATAGGACATCTACCCTATATACAGTTAAAATTATATTTGTGTGCTAGAGATAGTCACTAAAGACTGTTTTACATTAAAAAAATTAACTAAAACATGGACTTAAAATAAATAAATTTAGTAAGTTGTCATTTTAATAAATACTATGCAAATTGAGTTCTTGAACATCTCTTCCACTAAACGCAACAAGAAGGCAAAATAATAAAATTTGTTCTTGATATCAAGTGTTGTGTAACAGTGTTGTATGCAAGGGGAGGATTTGGGGAACTAAAACTAAAATTATAATTACCGCATTTCAAAATTGCGCGACGACTGCTTTTCCATACTTACAATCTTACAAAATATATTATGTTTGTTTCATTGATAAATGCTATTTTTGGGTACGTTTGACCCTAAAAATTAAAAAAAAAATGCCTATTGCGCTGTTACCCGGGGGCTACTGCCCCCCTGAACCCCTTGCGACTCTTTCTTACGATCACCTTTTGTGCCTAGCACCCATAGGTCATTTTCTAATTGCACCATTGCCAAGCCCCGTTTGAAATTAGTCAGTATTATTTTTGCAAATGAAAATATTTTTCTGCGTGCGCCACTGTTGTGTAGTGGAGTACAATAAACTTGTTGAGCTGTTCAAATAATTATCACTTGACCTACCAACTTCATCAACTGAAGGACGAAAATGTTTTTGGTGATCAAGCAATAAGCAAGTATGTACCTTTAATCAAATAAAAATATGTAACTTCCTTGATTGTCTGTAAAAAAAAATACCACAGGAAATTAGTTTCTGCCTGTATAAATGGATCTTATAAATCTTTTTGACTTTAATTATTTAAATTATCGATGGGCAAAACATAAACAAGTCTCATATGTTTTTGCTAATTTTGCCATAGATTCTAATTCTATACACTTTATTTTGGAAAAGTAACCAATATTCGACAAAAAAGCTTAGGAGGTTTATAGCTTTAAGATAGAAAATAAATTTAATGTTGCATATTTAAAAACTTCATACAAATAAATTTAAAAGCTTCATACAAATAAATTTTAAAAGGAAATGCTGTAAATTAATTTATTAAATAAAATCTCTTAGTTGCCTCTGCTTCGTACATATAAATTGCCACTAAAAATCTTGGAATTGTGGGGCAAATTCTTTGCAAATTTCATTTGCTATTTGATTAAATATTATTGATAATTTATTTTTAATTTCTTAATCGGTTCCTCTTGTACCTTCCGGTGTCGAGATTTATTTTTAGTTTTAAGTATGTGAAACTTTAATGCACTTTTTTGCTATTTTAACGCAAAAAATGTTATGATCCTATTTTTATCGAATGCAGTTTATTTTACCACAAACAAATACTCCTACCATATTAGTCGTCTTATGACACTTTCAAAATAAACTGCTCATTATAAAGTAAAATCTTAATTATTTTTTCTAAAGCAAAATATATTTGGTCAAAATTTAGATAAATTTATTTTTCCGACGACCACTATGTAAAGCGAGTCATTTCGCACGACTTACTACGACTGAAAATGACAAATTGCGCATGACACCGGAAATTGTGTGCAAAGTGCACTTTGCGTGTGTAAAGTGACGATTTCCGCTACATTACACACGCTAAACGCGCTGTCAAGTTAACGTGTAGAAAATCTAACCTCACAAGTGTCAAGTGTCACCAACGTCAAAAAAATGTTATTTTCACAACTTTTTTGCAGAATTAATGATTTTGTCTGTGGTCGTCGGAAAAGCATAGTGTACAACACGTGCTGAATTAAATATTTCACACTCGTATGACTGAGCCACTCGTCTAACGGCTCGTGGCTCAACTGTCATACTCGTGTGAAATATTCAACTTTCAGCACTAGTTAATCCCTCCACCTCCAGACCATCCACCACCCGAATGCCCTCGTGAACACGCTCCTGCGCCACCCCCACGTAGTGGAAGTAACTGCGATGCACTAGTTGTACAATATACTATTACAAACATTTTATTTTTATGTGCAGGTATATTAAATCCTGAACATCATCATAAAAACCAAAAATATATCTGGGATTGCATAGGCCTCGATTTTTTTAATAGTTTAGTTTCAATTTTTAGATATACTTATTTTAATAACCAATTTGGATTTTTTAAATTATTTACATTTTTGAATACAATTTCGAAAGAACCTGTACAAATGCACGCATTTGTATCTTTTCTTGATTTCTTTTTAAACCATAAACACTAGATTATTGTAAAAGTTGTTTTTTAAATGGTTCTGAACACTTTTATATGTGCCGTCCTACTTTATAATTGGAACATTGCGTTTTGATTTATGGTTATTTGTAAATTATAGTTATTCGATATTGGTGAACATAATATCGCTAACCAAATTATCTGTATCTAATATCAAAATATTTGTAGACACTTAAGCTTGTTTAACGGCCGAATAATAATTAATCAAGTAATGGTTTATGAAAGTCAGCCACGACTATGACTATATATTAAGTTACTTTTCCTTAACACGATTTTGTGCAATAAATTTGAAATTATTAGTTCAGTCGGACTGGAGTTTAACAAAAAATGTGTAGAAATTATCGAGAGCAAATCTCTGCTTCCTTTCAAGTAAGTGTCTGTTGAGTATTCAGCAGAAATACTTCTCAATATAGCAAATTTGTGCATTACTGAGACCAATTTTGCAAAATTGCATCGTTTGGATAGCCAATTATTTTTTTAAAGAAGAGACTATGCTATTTCAAAATTAGGAATATCTCAAAAGAAATGCAAGGACAATGTCCTGCTAAAATAGTCCTGTATGTAGCATGTATTAATAATAAATCATCTTTGTGTGTGTTACAATTTTCCTATTATTGTTTTTAAATAATTAATATTTAGTCATGTCCTTCTACTGTTAGGTGTAGGACTGTGGAGTTGTATTGTGCTGACTTTTTTCCATGTTTTTCTGTCTTGTGCTAGCTTTTTTATGCCTTTTTATTTGATGTTTCTATCCGCTGCTGCTTTTTTACCTTTGTCTTGCCAGGTTTTTCTCAGTCTAACTCTTATTTTTTTCCCCTGTGATCTTCCTTCATAGGCTTTTCTGCTTAACCCTTCTTCTTTCATTCTATAAATGTGCCCCAACCATCCCAGTTGTCTTTCTTGTATTTTTAATTGTTCTTTATGTTTCATTTCTGATTCTCTCTTTTGGTTTTTCCTTGGATTTTTCTTAAAAATCTCATTTCAGCTGCATTCACTCGGCTACTATTTTTTTTTGTGAGTGTCCACGTTTCACTTCCGTATAAAAGTGCCGGAGTTACTACCTTCTTGACCACTTCTACTTTTGTTCGTTTTGAGACTTCTCTATTTCCAAAAAATGTTCTTAAACTGTTAAATATTCTTCCCACATTTCCTGTCCTTTCGCTTATTTCCTTGTTCAATCCTCTATTTTACTCTATGATCACTCCTAAAAATTTAAAGCTTTCTACCTGTTCCAAATTAAGCTCATTAAAGTGATGTTATGCCCTTTGTTCTCTGTTGTAACGATTATAGTTTTAGTTTTTTCGGTATTTATTTTCATATTAATTTTTTCCAATTCCTGGTTTACAGTTTCTAGATTATGTTGCAGATTCTTTTCTGTTTCCGCGTCTGTGAACATTAGCTCAGTTATGTTTATTTTTTCCAGTTGCCTAGGTGAGACGGTCTCATTTTTTGTTTTACTTCTTTAATCACCCCATCTATGACTACTGAGAACAATAATGGGCTGAGCACGCACCCTTGTTTTAAGCCCTCTTTTGTTTCAAACTCTTCATTTTGGGTTCTTAATAATACATATTTTAAAAATCCTCGTGCTACTTCAAGCTAGCGAAAAGTTACTTAATCGTTATCATTTAACAATTAGTACAACACGGCTTTAACATTTAGAAATCATGTTAACTAGGTACAAAAATGATTATTTTCGTGAACAGTAGGTACTTTAAAAAATCATGTAACAATTTTTTCAGTGAAGCACTAAAAGCAAAATACATGTTAAAACAATAAATTTTGACGTGACTTACAACTTTGAACAAGAATAATTGATAATTTTACAAATAAATCACGCAAAAACGCTTTTCGAAAGTAATAATTATACACAATAACATTTTAAGTAGTATACTTAATGTATAGTAATTGTTATATTGACATTGCAATAATTGTCCGTAATACGTTTTTATCACACACATAATAATTATAGCGTCAATTTCATAAAGGTTATATTTCATGGTTAATTAGTCTATCAATGAAACGTTAGCAGGACTTTCTTCATTATCCCTTTTAGGGCAGATTTATCCCAAGGATTATAAGCTGCATGCACTGTTATTCAAATTATTTTAATCTTTAAAATTTATTTTTGTACTAAAAAACGACGCATTTAAATTAAATTTGATTCTGCCCTAATTAATTAATAAAAACAAAAGTATTAATTACAATGTATGATTCACTAAACGTTCATAGGAATAAATTGTAAATAAAAAAGTGATTAAATCGTTTAATATTGGTAAAATAAATTATTTATTTCGTTTTCAATCTTAGACATAATAATTTCGTTTTCATTTCTGTTTTGCTTCTCATTAAAATTTCGGTCAATTAATTTACTTCTGTTCTTAGTCCCTGACGCTAACTGACTCTTGATAAAGTTTAAGCAACAAAATTGATTTGCTGTGTATCAGTATCAGTGATTAAGTTTATTATTTTTTAAACCATTTTTGGACTTAACCCCTTCTATCGCTTCTCGGAACCCCAGGGTTCCATGGAACCCAATTTGGGAAACGCTGCCCAATGGAATAGCGCCCTGTCGCGGGCAACTCGATCAAAGCACCGATTGTGGCAATAAATAAAAAACAGCAATTTTCAGGTGCTTTGTTTACCACTATGAACTTATGTAAGACTACAATGGATTCGCCACGCTTCGGTAATAATAATGTTCTTTGTTATTTATAAATTACTTAATGAGCAAAATAAAACGGAAATAAAATTGCGCAATTCGTTCTTTCATTAATTGAAATGTTTTATAAATTGCTTTAAATATTTCTACGAGGATCAATGTGAATTTGTTAAGAATAAATATATGCAAATTTATTAAGCAAATAATTTTTTTTGAGAAATCCTTTAACCCGTAAATGGACTTACACAATGTTCGTCATTATTAAATTGTAAATATGTTTTATGTTTATATTTATATTATTGCTTTGTTGTAATTTTGCTAAATATATTATGTATGTGTTCCTTTACCAAACTGGAAACTATTAGTGAAAGTTTTTACCTTTATTAAAAACAATATCGTGGGGTGGGGCCGATCTGATTTAAAAAATGAAAATCTGAAAATGTTCTGCCAGTAAACTTTAATTTAGGATGTTGGTAAAGTACTCGACATTATCTAACTGTGCATTAAAACACGTTTGAACATCTAAAACTAAAAAAAAAATCGCCTGTGGCGCATTTTATCTTTCCCCCCATTTTTTGTGTCGATCTCTGTTTGCTTTTGGAAAAATCAAGAGTTGGCAACCCTTATTAAGAGGTGCGGCAAACTCGGGGACCGCCCCGGGCGGTACAAAATCTTAACTACGCCACTGGATGCTATTTACTAACGAATTTCAATTGTCCACAATTGGATGTAATTTTTTTGTCTACCCATTTTTCCCAAAAGTGAATTTACACCAGCTGTATAATTTATTTGTAGCATTTGAGCATAAATCCCTCAGAATTGCCAAGTGAGAGTTTGATCGTTTAGTTTTTTCAAGAAGGAAAGTTTAGCGTGTTAGTTTTTAACATTTTTTTTTGCTATTTGTCTTCAAACAAGTATTTTATTAAAGGAATTTAAACGTTGGCAAATATTATTGGCCATGATTGGACTTGGAGCTCTCTTATTTCATTATTTTTATAAATAGACGTAGCGTTTTGTGGTCAACCAAACACTGTTGTACAACAGTCGGTAGAAAATTATTCAACCTTCAGAAATAGTACGTAATAAACAATGCTAAGAAGCATAAAGGGATCGTTTACGTAAAAAATAGTCATTGTTGAATGTGTGGTTTATGACTTGTAAACAAAATATTCTAGAAGAGCTAAAAAATTATCGCAAGCATTTCTGTTTTCGCAAGATAGCGCCTCAGTACATACTTTTCGATTTCGTTGCAAACAATTAACAAATTAGGCCAAAATTTTGTAATTTTTGATAAATTGATTATCCTAACACTGAGTTTTTTAATCAATACAAACATTGCTAGGAGAAATTTGTTGTCAAATAGCTAACGCTCTCCAAAACTGACTAAATGTAATTGAAAATTTTGGAAATACATTTAATTTGTTTAAACCATGTAAGAAACTTGTCTTGGGCAACATTTTTGTGTATACTAATAATTTAATTTCTAATTGGTTCATTTATAGTAACGTAAAAATGTAACTATAGCCTCTCTTAAACCAAATTGGTTTTCATTGAAGTGCGGTCATTAATCAAAAAAACTTTTACCGGATAGGTAACGCACAGTCGTTAAATAAAATTGTATAGAATTCAATAAATCCACGGTCAAGTTATAGGAAGTTATGGGAAGGTTAATAGAGTTTAAAAAATGGTAATTTCCTAGACTGTTATGTGGTGTTTATTTTAAAGTGTCAATATTGGCTTTCTCAAAACGATCAAGGTAAAAATCGCGTGAAGCATTAAAGTACTCATACATTTATTATTATATATTATGAAATATGTGCTGTTAGATCCAAAACAATAGAACTATCTACACTAAATTTGCGGACGTGCACTTTGGATTAGGACTATGCCAATAACATCACACATGCCATATAAAACTTACAACGTGACTAGGAAACACAGATTAGCAACTAACGAACAATAAACTAATTTTGTTTTGGTTTTTTTAAATTTTTCAACTCTGAATAAACTTTGCACTTGTGTTATTTGATTGTAGATTGTATTGTAATTTTTTGAAGTCACGAGAAATTATACCAAAACGAGCAAAAAATTGTTGTAATGTTTATTTTAGTAACTGGTTTCCTAAACACAGTGAATAAATATCAAGTTTGCCTATAAAAAATAGCGAATCAAGCTTATTACATGCTTTAACAAATCGTTATGTTTTGGATGTCTATATCGAAAAATCAACCATTGTAGATATAAGATTATACTTCATTTTAAGAAAGAGCTCAACATTTTTTGGTAATAAATACTATGTCATTAAACTAACGAACACAGACTTAATACATACTTGAATTATTTCATAAATATGTTTAATCTACTTTTTGAAGCATGTCTCGTAGCAGTTATAAGACGCTTGTCTCTTCTCATAAAAATCTAATAGAATAATTGTAAATAACATTGCTACAGATGGAGTCTTAAAGCTAGTCTAGCATTTCTACAAAAGATGCGTTGAAAAAAAGATGTGATGCCAAGTTAAGTTTATGTATGATAACTTATTAGGAGTACAAGTTTCACAGCATATTTTAGGAACATTTTTGCTTAAATATCAGCATGGTTACATTGACAATAAGCCATGAATGGTGTGGTAATTATAATCAGACTTAACTGCAAACAAGTTACGTATTATTTATATAAAAAATGTTGACAATATGGCAACATCTCCACCATTATGTGGCTCTAGCAGTCAGGTTGATGTGTGTGTTTTATTTAAGACTGATTGTGAAAAGTAAATATTAACATTGCAAAGTGTTGCCAAAGGGTGCATTTCTTTAACAAATAAAATATTTTTTTCGATATTATTAGTATAGAATATACAATAGAATAAACAGAGGGTTATGTTTTATCTGTTTTGAGCTTAAATATTAACAAAACTTGTGGCATAATTTTTGTAGTAGACATTTTTCTTCCCAATTTTGTAGTTTCCGTAAATAATTATATTTGAAACCCCCCAGCTGACCCTACAACGTTTGAATCTGTCCACGAAATTCGTGCACAATTTCAAAGTGCAACCTTCAACACTTTTTAAACCCATATAATTTTTTTACCATGACAATGAATAAGTTAATTTTAAAACACGCACAGAATACAAAGGGATGCGCCTACAAGAAAGTAGAGAAAGTTGTATCAGTGAAATTAATTGTATGTAAACTAACACGGAAGAATAAAACATCAGCGGCTGTAAGAATGTTCTAATCGGCATTAATATTGTTTATTACAATTATTTGCGATTTACTCGGATTGATAAGCTAGAGGCTAAATTAATTTTCACAGTTTTGATTACCATATTTGCAGCAAATTACTCTTTTGTAATGTTGATGCAAGGTAGATAATGACTATTTACTAGTCTATAGTTACTTTCAGTTAAATAAAACATGATGGCAATAACTTACAACAATTGTTCACTTAAAATAATAATTTAATCTTTAATAAGAAATTTATAACACTTAAGTAAAATATTACCTACTTAAATCAATTTAGTGCAATAGAACTACTAGGCGGATATACAGTTGGTTATTAGACATAATAATAATAAAATGCTTCATAAAGCTTTTTACAATTGCCGTCTTCAGAATCTGTGATAAAGTTACAATATTTCATTATACAGGGTGTGTTTAAATTGTTGGGCAATATTAACGTAGTCTTGTTCTTTGCATAATTGTAAGTTAAAAAACGTTTTACAAAGAGGTTGGTCAAATAATAGCTAATCATAGAGAAGTCTTACGAAAACCAAATGTGCATTATCTCAGACCAGACCTTTATTTGTGTTTGTAACTGGTTGTCAGTTTTGTAGAACCGTTGTTCTGCAATTCAAAAACCAGCAGATATAAGTAAACTTAATTTTTGATTGCCCTTTATTGCAAAATTTGATGGAGCAGTATCAATTTTTGGCATTACTAAATTGGCACATGTCTAATAACTCAAGTCTATGGTGGTACATTACTTCTTATAAATAATTGTTTGTTTGTTGTCTATTGATGTACTGTGGAGTGTCATTTAAATTCTTTGCAGAACTGGCAACTAAAATGACACTTGCTATAAGAATTTTAGAGTTTTGTCAACTTCCTATATTTCAAAAACGTCTTCTGTGCTTAAATTAATCCCCGTACAAAATTTTTCTAGTAAGAATTACCTATGCAAAGAACAACACCATATTAAAATTATGCATCAATTTATACAGACCCTGTATTTAAAATGATTTATCCAAATAAGTATACTCATTTTTAGCAACGTTTTAGTAAATAAGTAACAATTATTAAAAATCAAATCGTTTATTTTGGTTTTGTTGTAAATTTTCGAGCTAATGTAAGTCTTCCAAGAAAATAAATATGCAATCCCATCTTTCGCAACAAAGTAATCGTATTTTTATCATTTCCGCAAATTTAGATAATTTTTACTGCGTTTTTAACCAGTGACAAAAACATTATTGTGACAGATTTAACACATGCGTTAAAGCAATTAACTTTTTATTGATAACTTTTATTTTTGTAGATAACCCTTATTGGTGGCTTAAGTGAATAAAAATAGATTATTTCTAACTTTCATCGCAATCATTGCTTATAATACAGTCTACATAAATATTGTAGTCTTATTATGTATTATCAGAACACTGTTGGAAATAGATGCTTGAATTATTAAATTATTCATTTTAAATATCAATCTAATAATTACTAATCTTACTTTTGAAGAAAATCTATGCTAGTTTTGAGACTTTTGTCTCTTCGTCAGATTCGTCAGATGTTCTTCAAGAAACGATTCTCCTCAAATATAAGATTAGTGATTATTCAAGTGCACTTGCAAATATGTATCAGAGCTCATCTGCTTTTAACATAGTCCTCTTCTGGTTGTAAAATCCTTGTCCCCCAGGAGAGTCCTGCTCTAAAGATATACTCCATACTGTCTTGACAACTATTGTATCACCCGGAAAGTAAAAAATGTTTTAATTCTCGAAATAGTTGCATCATTTTTTCATTCCATATAATTATTTTTAAATCGGGTTTGTAAATGAAACGGTTCTAGTTTAAAATTGTTTTTTTCAAAGACATTCACACTCAATAAAAACGTAAACTATTAAATAGTAACACATGTAGTTGTTAATTTTAATGAGGCGTTAGAACAAAATAAATTCAATTAAATTGCTTTAAAAGTAGAAAACTATGGAGTGTTAAATAATTTTCACCCATAAGATTTGATAATTGTTCTTTTTTAATAGATTGTAATAAATATTATTTCCTTAAAGAAGTTTGTTGGGTTTTTTAAATTACTAAGCTTGCAGTTTATGTGATTACAAAAAACAAAGATCATATTTACCATCCATGAACGTCTGTCTTTACATTTTACATCATGAACATGACAGAAAATGAATCAATGCATTGTAATTATTAAAATAATGGCGTCCAACATTAATAACATCAAGATTTTGTCTATTTTACCAAATTTCCAAATACTCTAGTATGTGCATAAGTGGTTTGTTTATTTTTTAATATTTTTATAAGCTGTTGTGTCTCTTATAATAATAATAATAATAATATGCCAGTTGTATGTGTATAGTAGTAGCTTAACACAAAAAATTAATCAAAAATAAATGTTTTCTTCAACAAACAAACAGTTGATGCGTATTTTAAAAGATTAAAGATTGAATTAGAGCTTCTAATTTTTAATTCTTAAAATAATCGCGCCGCTACTTCACGGTTACTTTAAAAAAATTGCTGTTATTTAAAAAAAGTTGTCCAACATAAATTAATATTAATTAACTTCACGTTGCGTATATAAATACTAGAGTAGGGTTAATATATCAGTTGCGTTAAATTGTTAGGTGAGATAATGTATGTGCAGTCATCACCTGTAGAAGTTGTCACGCGTCGGTTTACAGATGTTGTCACAGGATGATGTCGCGCCCGCTTCGCTCTAAATATAATTAACAATCACGTTTAAACGGGAATGCAAAACGGTAGTCTCTCACTGCATTTGTAACACACAACTGTCAACCTTCACATACGTTCGTTTAACTAGTACAACTACCACTTCCATAAGCACAATGGCTTTTAACAGTACGAGATCTGAATGAAAATAGAAATTTAAAAAAAATGTTTTTGCCTACAAATATTCATTATTAATTCCAATGAAATACAGAAGCAGAAAAACCGTGCATTTTAATTTGGAAAAAAAACCCAGCGGTGTTTACAAATTTCTGATAGGTTTTAAATTTCCTGAAATTAGGGGAAATGTACAACACATCGAGAACTATGGACTAACCTTTCGGGTTTCTGTACTTTGACCTATCGGTCTATTGTACCCTCTGGTGATAGCCCCTTAAAGAAGTCCTGTGTTTTTGAAAAACTTCAGTATTTTCTTTAAGAGTGTTTTTCTTGACTCTTCTTTGTTGGCTTTTTCCATCCCTAGAAGTAAGCCGATAGGGTGTGAATCCTTCACACTGGCATATTATTACGTGGAGTTTCTTCTTCTTCACCACATCCTCTGCATATATCGGTGTCTGAGAGCCCTATTATGTAGAAGTGTTTAATTAATATAGAGATTGATATATTTATTTTCACAATTAATAGCGTAATCTTTAAAACTAATCGAGTTATACACAATAGCTACAAGCGTAGTCTTTAACACTTGTCCCATTTTTCATGAAAAATTAAAAATAAATTTTTAGGTCTAAAAAGAGCCAAGACTAATAGCCTTTGCAATTTTCCCAATCTTCATGAAAAATTAAAAATCGATTTTAATTGTTTGCCATACAAAAAAGTCGCGAAGTAAAATTGATATAGTCAGCATCGAACTTATTTTATTCAATCTTCTGCATCCACAAACTTTATAAATCATAAATTTACAAAAATTTCTCTTGTTTTAAAAAAAAACAACAGTATAATTCAATTCAATAATAAACCAAAGACTATAAAATTTAAATGTTATCTATCCCAATGAAGCAATGTAATAATAAAACTACATTAACGTAGTTCAGTAGATTATTTTTTTTATATAAGTTAATTCTTGTGTAAATATGTTCGATTAGAAATAATTTATATACCTAATTATTGCCGACGTAAATATAAAATCCTGTTGAGAAAAAATGTAATGGTTAATGTCCATATAGATAGATACAAACAAAATATTTTTTTGAAAGGTTTTTCCTAAGAACTATTTAAATATTATTTTTCAGGCAAGAAAATCTGATTCTTGTAACTTTTTGATATTTTATTAAGTATCCGGTCATTTGTTAATATGTAGCTAATATTTATTTAGATTTGTCAAGGTAGGAAATCGATGAATTTAACGAAAAATGGATATTTATGTGCGCAATACCTTATTCCAAGTTGTTATTACATTAAACACATTTTAAAGGCGACGATTAATTTAATTTTTGTAATTTTCCAATCGAGCAATTTCATGACGACACTTTATCTGGTCCGCTGTAGAGCGCTTATCCGAGAACGAAACCGGTTCGAAACACGGCTCGCTGTATTACCGACAAGTTGTACGTCAGTTTTTCGGGGACAACTGTCAAATTGACAGTCTAATGTGTATTAGTAACTTTGCGTGAAATTTGAATATTCTTTATTGAAATTATACGTGTTTGGGTGCTCCGGCAGTTCTATGGAAACTATGCCACCGGACAGTGCAGAAGTTGTTGTCAAAACTAAAAAACCTTCAGGTTAGTATAGATTATTATAATTTACTTCATATTGCCAAGCCCATTTACCTGTATTGATTTCTTATATTTAATAAGCTGGTATTCATTCAATCAATTTTTAATTTGCTTCAGTATCCAGCCATTTTATGGTAGTAATCAATGCAGTTATTATTTCAATAAATGGTCTTTTATATTGACGTGGTTTAAAGAAGTATTAGCGAAGAGTATTCTCTGCTTGCGCTAAATCAGTAGTACGTTATCATTTACTAGTTCCATTTCCCCAATGAGTATTGTTTACTTTTCAAGATCATTTGTGTTTAGTGCAATTTTATAATGGCAACGATATGATTTCAGATAGTGCATTTAAACAGCAACGTTTACCAGCTTGGCAGCCGATTCTAACAGCGGGTACAGTTTTGCCGACGTTCTTTGTGATTGGAATAGCGTTTATACCGGTTGGAATAGGCCTGTTATATTTTTCGGACGAAGTCAAGGAATTCGTTATCGATTACACAAACTGCAATCAGTCCGTTGGAAGTAATAACGGTTACAAGGACCTTTCGCACACTTGCGCCAGTGTTATTGCTAAAGATCCAAAAGCTGACTGTTTCTGCAATATTCCGTTCAAGTTGGACACCGATTATCAGGTACGTCGAAAATTTTGCGAGTTCAAACAGTTTTTCAGGATGTTTTTTTTCCGACAGGGTAAAGTCTATATGTATTACGGTTTGAGTAATTTTTACCAAAATCATCGGCGATATGTGAAGTCGAGAGATGATAATCAGTTGCTGGGCCGTCTTGATAAAACACCGTCGTCGGATTGTTTGCCGTTTGCTTACGAACGGAACAATTCGACAGGAAAGGATGAACCAATTGCCCCGTGTGGAGCTATAGCGAACTCCTTATTTAGCGGTAAGAATAATTCATATAACTCTTTTTTGTTGTTGCTCTCTTTTCAATCTAGTTTTATAGTTCTTGAAAAATAATTTTGTTTGAAAGATTAAAATCCAATGCATTACACATTTTTAAAATTTGTTACAGATTCGCTTTCGCTGTCGTTTATTATCAACGGTAAAAGGGAACCTGTGCCTTTAATAAAAACTGGAATTGCTTGGGACTCAGATAAACATATAAAATTCAGAAATCCCGATTCGCCGAACGGTCTGGCCAACAGTTTTAAAGGGTTTGCAAAACCTAAAGCTTGGAGGAAGCACGTTTACGAATTGGACGTGAACGATACCGACAACAACGGCTTTCAAAATGAAGACTTGATCGTGTGGATGAGGACTGCAGCTTTGCCGACGTTTAGAAAATTGTATCGCAGAGTAAACCATACAGCGCCCATATATAAGAACGGGTTGATTAGAGGAGAATACATTTTACATGTGGAATACTGTAAGTTAATTGTTTCTTTTGTTTTTAAAGTGTGCCATAAAGTTTTGTATGATTAGAAAAGCTTATTATAAAAAGATAAAAATTGTCAGATATTCAGTTTGTTAACACATTGTTCAATGTTAGAGGTCTTTCAAGATAAGTTGAACTGTGACGCAGAAACCAAAACTTGTCTAAAGCATTAATTACTGCGCCTAACTAAAAACATTATCAATTTCAACAATAGGATTATAACCTATAGAAATATAACGTTTTTAGAAAGTTCTAGAGGTCTTTCAAGATAAACTGCGGATTCGCGGTTCCGTTTATCTTGATAGACCTCTAACACATTGTGTTTAGAAGTCTTTTTTTAGTTTTTAGCTTCTTTCAAAGGCAAAGGGCAAAGTTATATTCTTGAAAAAAAAAATGAGTCGTGAAATAATACTTTTTTAATTCATGAAGACTTCCTTAAATATTTGTTGTTGATTGTACCTGAACCTAATTTATTTTTTTAGCTTATAACGTCCTTCCGTTTGATGGATCGAAACGGATGATTTTGAGCACAACTTCGCTGATAGGCGGCAAAAACCCTTTCCTAGGAATAGCTTACATAGTAGTTGGCTGTGTATGTTTATTATTAGGAATCGCCTTATTGTTCATTCATATTAAGTGTGGAAAGAGGTAATACTTTTGTTTGACAGGTTTCGAGTAAAATATGATTTGTCCAAAACGACTTGAACATGCGGGGATTTCAGTAGTTGAATAGCGCAAAATTGTAAACTAATTTAAAATTATTTTAAAATTTCAGACAATTAAAAGCTGTTTATAGATTATAAATAAAAAATACTGTAGTCTAGTTTCATATTTTCTTTCATATTTCTTTTGTTTATAGGATTGCGCTAAGCAAAATTATTTTTCATTTTTTATTAGATCAGCTTTTTAGGCCAAGCTAGTTCATGGCTTTGTAACATGTTTTCCTCCATTCATTTTTATTTATTATTGAATGCGAACAATCGAATGGTGGCATTTGTTTTTGATATCCCTTCAAATGTTTTCTTGAAGATACTCAGTTGTTTTAATAATCAGTGGATTGATCACACCTTCGACATACATTTGTGAAAAAATTTCGGAAAATTGTTTAGGAACATGTTTTCCTCCATCCGTTTTTATTTATTATTGAATGTGAACAATCGAATGTTGGCTTTTGTTTTTGATATCCCTTCAAATGTTTACTGGGAGATACTCGGTTGTTAAAAATATAATCAGTGGATCGATCGCACCTTTAACATTTACTTTCGACAATTTTGGAAAATTGTTTAAGAACAATTGAAGATGTGTTACAAAAATCAATGCCTCATGCTGATCGTTACTGTTCCAAAATTTTCGCTTTGTTTTGGACAAACTTTAATCATGGTAATGTGTTTCTAGACAATAATTGTAATATTTTTAAATAATATTTCAGCACAAGCGAGATGATCAACGTGAATCCTAGAACGCCATGGACACCTCAGTAAATTTACTGCCAAAGTACTGTAATATAGTGATAAACATTAACCGTGGCCTTGATAATTTATTAGATATTGTCCCCCTAAGTTTTATTACATGATAGCACTAATCGTTTCGGTATGTGATATATCCAACCAATAAAATAAGTTTGTTATAAATTAATAAGTTACCGCTAATAATCAAAGAAATATAGTTCCAGTTTTTAAATCATAGTTTATTACGTTAAAAGTGTTTAAAAGTTGAAAACATTAATCAATACAGTATTAAGTAAATAACGCCAACTAATTTTATTCGTATTTATTAGCAACTGGTTTTAAAAACAATTGAGTTAATGTACGTTTAGGTACTTAATGTTTTGTTAAATGTAGTAAGTGTTGAGCATGAAAGTTGAATGTTCTAACTTTCAAATTGTTGAGATATATTTGTTGTGAGCATGTATGTATATCGTTTGTATTCCAGTGTGCATGGGATTACATGGCCATCTTTGTTAATAATCTCACTTTTGGACAACTTACAAAATCTAAACTAACCATGATTCATTTAAAAACAAAAAGACGACAATGTGTTGTGTTTATAAAACCTAAATTAGTCACAGTACGTTAAAAAACAAAAACACCACTTGACGAATTTCCCCACTTTAATAATAATAAGACAGATAGGCATGGAATCCCATACCGGGTGAATAGTTAAGGCTAATTAATATTTTTTTATTGTATAGTACATATTAACGTTATCTGAATTAGGTTTTAATATTACAATTTTTAAACAGTTGCGTCGTTTTTTTTTTGTGATTGGTATGTTTTAGATTATTTATACTTTGTTGATAGTTGTATTTACTTAAAGGTTGTAACAATGAAAGTACAGTGTGCTTTGTATAATTGATATTTTGAAATACTAGTGTAAAAAATATAGATGTTTAAAAAAATCTTGTAGTTTTTATTCTTTGAGGAATTGTTGATCGCAGAGCTCTTGTATACTTTATCGCATATATTAAATATGTTTGCTATACCGTACTGACGATGAGAAGAAGAAATGTATTAATTAATCTATTAAATGTTCTGAAAAGAAAGATCAAATCCGTTACTGGGCTATCATCATTATAGTAGCTTTTATATTTGAATGTTGAGAAGGTGTTGTCAGCAGACGATCTTCCTTCTCTAAATCCTTAAAGTCTCTCGTTGTTTATTTTCGAGTGCTCTTTGTAGGTGGAAATAAGTAAATTAATCCCTTGGTAATTGTTACAAATTATCTCCCGATCTATTAATGCGATACATTTTTTTTAATAAAATCAAGTACACTTAATTTTAATTGGTATTAATAAAGTATTGTTGTTACAGATATTTTTCGATGAAAATGAGGGAACGACGACAGGATGATGTCATGAAGTCTTCTTGTGAAAAACCAAAAGGGTGAGTGATTTAAATTTGTTTTAGTTTAAAAAATAGACTATAACCTTTGCACTTTGCTCATTTCTTATAACAACAATTAATAATTTGAACCATCTGAGAGTAAATAATTGTTATAAAATTAAGTTTGTAATTAACATATGCTTGTAGATTTAATTTTTTTTTGCATGCTTCCTGACAAAAGTGCAATGATTTTAGTCTATACTTTATAATTTTCACGGAAATTTCTATGTGTTGGGCTGTTTTTTGAATTTGTTGATGTTTTCTATTAGCTTAACACAATTAAAAAAGTTCACTTGCATGACAGTTAATCAGTTTTGAAGTTTTAATGCACAATTTAAAGGTAAAAAATCAAATGTGATAAAGCGCCTGAGATATAGGCAACTCAAGTTACATTAGTATTGATCAATAAATGAACGAGGCGGCACATTAAAATTACGCAATGGCAGAAATATCTTTAACTCTTTGTTTTTACATGTTAGAAGATGTGCCGCCTCGCTTATTGACGATCACGACCAGTACTATTTTATCCTCAAATAATATACTAAAGTGTATTAGACTAGTAGATTATTAACTAATACACTGCAATAGGTTATTTAAATAATCTACTAAGGTGTATTATTTAAATAATCTACTAATGTGTATTATTTAAATAATCTACTAAGGTGTATTAGTTAAATAATCTACTAAGGTGTATTATTTAAATAATCTACTAAGGTGTATTATCTAAATAATCTACTAAGGTGTATTATTTAACTTTATATACTTTATAATTTTCACGGAAATTTCTATGTGTTGGGCTGTTTTTTGAATTTGTTGATGTTTTCTATTAGCTTAACACAATTAAAAAAGTTCACTTGCATGACAGTTAATCAGTTTTGAAGTTTTAATGCACAATTTAAAGGTAAAAAATCAAATGTGATAAAGCGCCTGAGATGTAGGCAACTCAAGTTACATTAGTATTGATCAACAAATGAACGAGGCGGCACATTAAAATTACACAATGGGAGAAATAATTTTAACTCTTTGTTTTTACATGTTAGACGATGTGCCGCCTCGCTTATTGACGATCACCGCCAGTACTATTTTAAACTCTAAACTTTGACGTTTTTTGTGCAAGTTTGAAATTTTAAATGCAACATCCTGTATATTTTTACGTTTTCTGTGAGACAATTCAATTGCCTTTAAAAAATGTTAAGCATGTCCTATACCTAAAATCAATATTTTTCGAGTTACTGCCACTTTTATATTTTTTCGAAAAAATAAAAATGCAACACAAATTATTTAATGGCGTCGTTAATAGAGTAGTTACAAAAGTTGTTTGGCATCACGAGCTGCATAAACGTGCACTATTTTTTAATATACAGGGTGTTTAGTTTTGGAGAACCGACATGCAACTTTGTTATTTTAAATACAACACCCTGTATATTTTTAAGTTTTCTTGTAGACAATCAAATATCTATTAAAAACATTAAGCATGTCCTATACCTAAAATCAATATTTCTATAGTTATTGCGGTTTTAATAATTTATTTTGAAATTTGGTGGAGGTGCCGGGTAGTTTTACTATAGCAATATAAATTAATTTCTCGGTTGTTTAAATAGTTACAAAAAAGTTTTAAATACAAAAGTTGTTTGGCATCGCGAACTGTATAATACTAAATTATTTTTGAATATACAGAGTGTTCAGTTTTCGAGAACCGACATGCAAGTTTGTTATTTTAAATGCAACAATGTTTTTACGTTTTCTGTAGACAAGTACCTATACCCCCTCGCAAAGTCAAATTTTTTTCTATGAACCCAATTGTTTCCAAAAATGTTAAACAACACATTTGATGTGACCTATGTTGTCTTTCAGAAACTTATATTTTTAGTCCTTTGTACGTATAAACAAAATTAATGTTTTTTTTTTACAAACGTTACGTTTTTAGTTTTAATTCCATAGCTGTTATTAGTTAAGATAAAACAATATTATATAACAAGTTGTTCGCGGTGATTATTGCGTAATATGACATTATTTGCAACTAGGCAACTAGGCTAAACAGTACTAACGTGCAAATATTTTTAACATTTAAAATACTTTATTTCAAACAGCTACATAATTCATTCTAGGTCACCTCTGTTATCTTTTATCACAATGTGATTGTCCAAGTTCGTACATTTTTCAATGCTTTAAAATTCTTTTAATACGTAATTCGGCAAAAAAGATTTTCAATGTCATTAACGAATAAATAGATAATACGCCATGTTTGTTGCCAGTCTTAACAATTTTTGGTGATATTCGGACTTAAACGCGTCCCGTGTGTTTATTGTGACGTTATTGTTTATTGTTAATAATTAACTTAGGTGTCATAACTCATAGAGTTTGGATATTAGCAGTTGCACACCTTAAAAAGGTAAAATGTGTTTATTGTTGGATTCAGTAACTTGCAGTTAATTTGAGATATCAGTACATTCCTGCTAGCAAAAAAAAATGCCAATACAGGTACCGTTTGAAACTTGTAGTTACTAAATTAGTAATTTAGTAACTCCAGTGTATCAGAAAATGTCCGTCACTCATGTCAGCGAGTTTTTGCTCCCGTGTGAGTTGATTAACATATCGTATTTCTTTTTATAATGAATTACTAATTATTGTTGTATTATTTATAAATCAGCCGAATTGACGCTGTAAAAAGCTACACACCACTACTACAAATAATAGGTTGTTGAAGAAAATGTGATAATTTTCAACAAAGTGGTACCAGCATTTTTTGTTTGGATATGGGTGTATGCATGTGCAATAATTAGCTTTATTGTTTGTAGAAATGTTAAACAATATAAAGGACCTCGCAGACCAACGCGATATAGCGGGAGCGGGAGCGAAAAACGCGCGGGATCTGTATAGCGATTAACACATGTCCCGCATCCTCTAAACCGCGCTGGTGTAGTCAACCTCGCGATATCCTATTTTCGCCATGAGCGCGAAATTTTCGCTCCCGCTCCCGCTATATCGCGTTGGTCTGCGAGGTCCTTTATTCATCACAACTACGGACCGCTTCATAGCATCGTTATTAATTTTTAATGCAAAATTTGCATAAATTGAACAACACCCTTATATTTATAAGTTTTCTCGTAGATAATTTAATTGTTCTTTACTTATATTGTTGATGTTTTTTTGTAAGGGCGTAGTATTTCACCAATTTTCTTAAGACCTATCAGACTGTTACACTTATTATTGTTTGATGCCGAGTACTTATAATTCATATACAGCTGTTTGTAAGTTTTCTTCCCTATCGTGAAGTGTGTGTTGACATTACTGATTTTTAGTGTTTTTTTTTTTCCGGAGTCAATTAAACCGCTTCCCTTCATCTTGCCTTTAATACATGTAATAATATTATCATTGCTTACTGTATTTTTCATTTTTATTTTACTGATTTTCAGGTCATTTCACTCGTAACAGCACCCTTTTACAGGAGTGATGTCCTAGAGATCAGTCAAGTAGTAGGTTGATTCGAGGATCTTCAAAAGCAGAACTAGCTGCATAACGGCATCCTTCCATTGCGAGAGAAAGGGGGTAAGTAAAAAAAATATTAAATTGATTAATAGTGCAGTGGATTATTAAATAGTTTCAAGTGCAGTAGATTATTTAAATAATCTACTTACTGTGTATTATTTAAATAATGTACTAAGGTGTATTATTTAAATAATGTACTAAAGTGTATTATTTGAATAACTACTAAAGTGTATTACCCTAGTAGATTATCAACTAATACACTGCAATAGAATAATAATCTACTAAAGTATATTATTTAAATAATCTACTAAAGTGTATTATTTGAATAATCTACTACAGTGTATTATTTAAATAATCTACTACAGTGTATTACACTACTAGGTACATTATTAACTAATACACTGCAATAGATTATTTAAATAATCTACTACAGTGTATTATTTAAACAATCTATACTAAGGTGTATTATTTAAATAATGTACTAAAGTGTATTATTTAAATAATCTACTAAGGTGTATTATTTAATGTACCTACTAAAGTGTAATATACTAAAGTGTATTATTTAAACAATCTATACTAAGGTGTATTATTTAAATAATGTACTAAAGTGTATTATTTAAATAATCTACTAAGGTGTATTATTTAAATAATGTACTAAGGTGTATTATTTAAATAATGTACTAAGGTGTATTATTTAAATAATGTACTAAAGTGTATTATTTAAATAATCTACTAAGGTGTATTATTTAATGTACCTACTAAAGTGTAATATACTAAAGTGTATTATTTAAACAATCTATACTAAGGTGTATTATTTAAATAATGTACTAAAGTGTATTATTTAAATAATCTACTAAGGTGTATTATTTAAATAATGTACTAAGGTGTATTATTTAAATAACGTACTAAAGTGTATTATTTGAATAATCTACTAAAGTGTATTACCCTAGTAGATTATCAACTAATACACTGCAATAGAATAATAATCTACTAAAGTATATTATTTAAATAATCTACTAAAGTGTATTATTTGAATAATCTACTACAGTGTATTATTTAAATAATCTACTACAGTGTATTACACTACTAGGTACATTATTAACTAATACACTGCAATAGATTATTTAAATAATCTACTACAGTGTATTATTTAAACAATCTATACTAAGGTGTATTATTTAAATAATGTACTAAAGTGTATTATTTAAATAATCTACTAAGGTGTATTATTTAAATAATGTACTAAAGTGTATTATTTGAATAATCTACTAAAGTGTATTATTTGAATAATCTACTAAAGTGTACTATTTAAATAATCTACTACAGTGCATTATTTAAATAATCTACTACAGTGCATTATTTAAATAATCTACTACAGTGTATTATTTAAATAATCTACTACAGTGTATTACACTACTAGGTACATTATTAACTAATACACTGCAATAGATTATTTAAATAATCTACTAAAGTGTATTATTAGTCTATTAACTAATACACTGTAATAGATTATTTAAATAATCTACTAACTGTGTATTATTTAATGTACCTACTAAAGTGTAATATTTAAATAATATACTAAAGTGTATTATTTAAACAATCTATACTAAGGTGTATTATTTAAATAATGTAATAATGTACTAAAGTGTATTATTTAAATAATCTACTACAGTGTATTATTTAAATAATCTACTACAGTGTATTATTTAAATAATCTACTAACAGTGTATTATTTAAATAATCTACTACAGTGTATTATTTAAACAATCTATACTAAGGTGTATTATTTAAATAATGTACTAAAGTGTATTATTTAAATAATCTACTAAGGTGTATTATTTAAATAATGTACTAAAGTGTATTATTTGAATAATCTACTAAAGTGTATTATTTGAATAATCTACTAAAGTGTATTATTTGAATAATCTACTAAAGTGTACTATTTAAATAATCTACTACAGTGCATTATTTAAATAATCTACTACAGTGCATTATTTAAATAATCTACTCATTATTTAAATAATCTACTACAGTGCATTATTTAAATAATCTACTACAGTGTATTACACTACTAGGTACATTATTAACTAATACACTGCAATAGATTATTTAAATAATCTACTAAAGTGTATTATTAGTCTATTAACTAATACACTGTAATAGATTATTTAAATAATCTACTAACTGTGTATTATTTAATGTACCTACTAAAGTGTAATATTTAAATAATATACTAAAGTGTATTATTTAAACAATCTATACTAAGGTGTATTATTTAAATAATGTAATAATGTACTAAAGTGTATTATTTGAATAATCTACTAAAGTGTATTATCCTAGTAGATTATTAACTAATACACTGCAATAGAATAACAATATACTAAAGTATATTATTTGAATAATCTACTAAAGTATATTATTTGAATAATCTACCACAGTGTATTATTTAAATAATCTACTACAGTGTATTACACTACTAGGTACATTATTAACTAATACACTGTAATAGATTATTTAAATAATCTACTACAGTGCATTATTTAAATAATCTACTACAGTGCATTATTTAAATAATCTACTACAGTGCATTATTTAAATAATCTACTACAGTGTATTATTTAAATAATCTACTAAAGTGTATTATTTAAATAATCTACTAAAGTGTATTAACTAATACACTGCAATAGATTATTTAAATAATCTACTAAAAGTGTATTATTTAAATAATCTACTACAGTGTATTACACTACTAGGTACATTATTAACTAATACACTGCAATAGATTATTTAAATTAGCTACTAAAGTGTATTATTTAAATAATCTACTACAGTGTATTATTTAAATAATCTGCTACAGTGTATTACACCACTAGGTACATTATTAACTAATACACTGCAATAGATTATTTAAATAATCTACTAAAGTGTATTAACTAATACACTGCAATAGATTATTTACATAATATACTAAAGTGTATTATTTACATAATATACTAAAGTGTATTAGACTAGCAGATTATTTAAATAATCTACTAAAGTGTATTAGACTAGTAGATTATTTAAATAATCTACTAAAGTGTATTACAAAGACCTATTGTTGCAGATAATGATGCATCGCAAACGAGGGATGGGATCAAGATGAACTGGAGGACAACAGGGTGCTGAAGTAGTTTAAATACAATTGTAAATTTACTAATATTTATTATGTAACTATTATTATAATAAAGATTTACAAAATATCTGACTAAGTTAATGAGAAGTTAAATAATTTAATACAGTAGAGAAGCTAAATAATTTAATACACTAGAGAAGTAAAGAAGTTAAATAATTTAATACACTAGAGAAGTAAAGAAGTTAAATAATTTAATACACTAGAGAAGTAAAGAAGTTAAATAATTTAATACAGTAGAGAAGCTAAATAATTTAATACACTAGAGAAGTAAAGAAGTTAAATAATTTAATACACTTAAGAAGTATACACTAGAGAAGTAAAGAAGTTAAATAATTTAATACAGTAGAGAAGCTAAATAATTTAATACACTAGAGAAGTTAAATAATTTAATACACTAGAGAAGTAAAGAAGTTAAATAATTTAATACACTTGAGAAGTTAAGCTAAATAATTTAATACACTAGAGAAGTAAAGAAGTTAAATAATTTAATACACTAGAGAAGTAAAGAAGTTAAATAATTTAATACACTTGAGAAGTAAAGAAGTTAATACACTAGAGAAGTAAAGAAGTTAAATAATTTAATACACTAGAGAAGTTAAATAATTTAATACACTTGAGAAGTAAAGAAGTTAAATAATTTAATACACTTTGAGAAGTAAAGAAGTTAAATAATTTAATGCAGTAGAGAAGCTAAATAATTTAATACACTTGAGAAGTAAAGAAGTTAAATAATTTAATACACTTGAGAAGTAAAGAAGTTAAATAATTTAATACACTTTGAGAAGTAAAGAAGTTAAATAATTTAATACACTAGAGAAGTAAAGAAGTTAAATAATTTAATACACTAGAGAAGTAAAGAAGTTAAATAATTTAATACACTTGAGAAGTAAAGAAGTTAAATAATTTAATGCAGTAGAGAAGCTAAATAATTTAATACACTAGAGAAGTTAAATAATTTAATACACTTGAGAAGTAAAGAAGTTAAATAATTTAATACACTTTGAGAAGTAAAGAAGTTAAATAATTTAATGCAGTAGAGAAGCTAAATAATTTAATACACTAGAGAAGTAAAGAAGTTAAATAATTTAATACACTAGAGAAGTAAAGAAGTTAAATAATTTAATACACTTGAGAAGTAAAGAAGTTAAATAATTTAATGCAGTAGAGAAGCTAAATAATTTAATACACTAGAGAAGTAAAGAAGTTAAATAATTTAATACACTAGAGAAGTAAAGAAGTTAAATAATTTAATACACTTAAGAAGTATACACTAGAGAAGTAAAGAAGTTAAATAATTTAATACAGTAGAGAAGCTAAATAATTTAATACACTAGAGAAGTAAAGAAGTTAAATAATTTAATACACTTGAGAAGTAAAGAAGTTAAATAATTTAATGCAGTAGAGAAGCTAAATAATTTAATACACTAGAGAAGTAAAGAAGTTAAATAATTTAATACACTTAAGAAGTATACACTAGAGAAGTAAAGAAGTTAAATAATTTAATACAGTAGAGAAGCTAAATAATTTAATACACTAGAGAAGTTAAATAATTTAATACACTAGAGAAGTAAAGAAGTTAAATAATTTAATACACTTGAGAAGTTAAGCTAAATAATTTAATACACTAGAGAAGTAAAGAAGTTAAATAATTTAATACACTAGAGAAGTAAAGAAGTTAAATAATTTAATACACTTGAGAAGTAAAGAAGTTAATACACTAGAGAAGTAAAGAAGTTAAATAATTTAATACACTTTGAGAAGTAAAGAAGTTAAATAATTTAATGCAGTAGAGAAGCTAAATAATTTAATACACTTGAGAAGTAAAGAAGTTAAATAATTTAATACACTTGAGAAGTAAAGAAGTTAAATAATTTAATACACTTTGAGAAGTAAAGAAGTTAAATAATTTAATGCAGTAGAGAAGCTAAATAATTTAATACACTAGAGAAGTAAAGAAGTTAAATAATTTAATACACTAGAGAAGTAAAGAAGTTAAATAATTTAATACACTTGAGAAGTAAAGAAGTTAAATAATTTAATGCAGTAGAGAAGCTAAATAATTTAATACACTAGAGAAGTTAAATAATTTAATACACTTGAGAAGTAAAGAAGTTAAATAATTTAATACACTTTGAGAAGTAAAGAAGTTAAATAATTTAATGCAGTAGAGAAGCTAAATAATTTAATACACTAGAGAAGTAAAGAAGTTAAATAATTTAATACACTAGAGAAGTAAAGAAGTTAAATAATTTAATACACTTGAGAAGTAAAGAAGTTAAATAATTTAATGCAGTAGAGAAGCTAAATAATTTAATACACTAGAGAAGTAAAGAAGTTAAATAATTTAATACACTAGAGAAGTAAAGAAGTTAAATAATTTAATACACTTAAGAAGTATACACTAGAGAAGTAAAGAAGTTAAATAATTTAATACAGTAGAGAAGCTAAATAATTTAATACACTAGAGAAGTAAAGAAGTTAATACACTAGAGAAGTAAAGAAGTTAAATAATTTAATACACTTGAGAAGTTAAGCTAAATAATTTAATACACTAGAGAAGTAAAGAAGTTAAATAATTTAATACACTAGAGAAGTAAAGAAGTTAAATAATTTAATACACTTGAGAAGTAAAGAAGTTAAATAATTTAATACACTTTGAGAAGTAAAGAAGTTAAATAATTTAATGCAGTAGAGAAGCTAAATAATTTAATACACTAGAGAAGTAAAGAAGTTAAATAATTTAATACACTTGAGAAGTAAAGAAGTTAAATAATTTAATACACTAGAGAAGTAAAGAAGTTAAATAATTTAATACACTTGAGAAGTAAAGAAGTTAAATAATTTAATGCAGTAGAGAAGCTAAATAATTTAATACACTAAAGAAGTTAAATAATTTAATACACTAGAGAAGTAAAGAAGTTAAATAATTTAATACACTTGAGAAGTAAAGAAGTTAAATAATTTAATACACTAGAGAAGTTAAATAATTTAATACACTTGAGAAGTAAAGAAGTTAAATAATTTAATACACTTTGAGAAGTAAAGAAGTTAAATAATTTAATGCAGTAGAGAAGCTAAATAATTTAATACACTAGAGAAGTAAAGAAGTTAAATAATTTAATACACTTGAGAAGTAAAGAAGTTAAATAATTTAATACACTAGAGAAGTAAAGAAGTTAAATAATTTAATACACTTGAGAAGTAAAGAAGTTAAATAATTTAATGCAGTAGAGAAGCTAAATAATTTAATACACTAGAGAAGTTAAATAATTTAATACACTTGAGAAGTAAAGAAGTTAAATAATTTAATACACTTTGAGAAGTAAAGAAGTTAAATAATTTAATGCAGTAGAGAAGCTAAATAATTTAATACACTAGAGAAGTAAAGAAGTTAAATAATTTAATACACTAAAGAAGTTAAATAATTTAATACACTTGAGAAGTTAAATAATTTAATGCAGTAGAGAAGCTAAATAATTTAATACACTAGAGAAGTAAAGAAGTTAAATAATTTAATACACTAGAGAAGTAAAGAAGTTAAATAATTTAATACAGTAGAGAAGCTAAATAATTTAATACACTAGAGAAGTTAAATAATTTAATACACTAGAGAGGTAAAGAAGTTAATACACTAGAGAAGTAAAGAAGTTAAATAATTTAATACACTTGAGAAGTTAAGCTAAATAATTTAATACACTAGAGAAGTAAAGAAGTTAAGTAATTTAATACACTAGAGAAGTAAAGAAGTTAAATAATTTAATACACTTGAGAAGTAAAGAAGTTAAATAATTTAATACACTTTGAGAAGTAAAGAAGTTAAATAATTTAATACACTAGAGAAGTAAAGAAGTTAAATAATTTAATACACTTGAGAAGTAAAGAAGTTAAATAATTTAATACACTAGAGAAGTAAAGAAGTTAAATAATTTAATACACTAGAGAAGTAAAGAAGTTAAATAATTTAATACACTTAAGAAGTAAAGAAGTTAAATAATTTAATACACTAGAGAAGTAAAGAAGTTAAATAATTTAATACACTTGAGAAGTAAAGAAGTTAAATAATTTAATACACTAGAGAAGTAAAGAAGTTAAATAATTTAATACACTTGAGAAGTAAAGAAGTTAAATAATTTAATACACTTGAGAAGTAAAGAAGTTAAATAATTTAATACACTAGAGAAGTTAAATAATTTACTACACTAGAGAAGTAAAGAAGTTAAATAATTTAATACACTTGAGAAGTAAAGAAGTTAAATAATTTAATACAGTAGAGAAGCTAAATAATTTAATACACTAGAGAAGTAAAGAAGTTAAATAATTTAATACACTTGAGAAGTAAAGAAGTTAAATAATTTAATACACTTGAGAAGTAAAGAAGTTAAATAATTTAATACAGTAGAGAAGTCAAGAAGCTAAATAATTTGATACACTAAAGAAGTTAAATAATTTTATACACTAGAGAAGCGAAGAAGCTAAACAATTTATTACAGTAAAGAAGTTGAATAATTTAATACAGCAGAGGAGTAAAGAAGCTCAATAATTTAATACAGTAGAGAAGTTAAGAAGCTAAATAATTTAATGCAGCAGAGAAGTTAAGGAGCTAAATAATTTAATACAGTAGAGAAGTTAAATAATTTAATACAGTAGAGAAGTTAAATAATTTAATACAGTAAGAGAAGTTAAATAATTGAATACTGTAAGAGAAGCTAAACAATTTATTACAGTAGAGAAGTTAATTTAATACAAATACACTAGAGAAGTTAAGAAACTAAATAATTTAATACAGTGGAGAAGTTAAGAAGCTAAATAATTTAATGCAGCAGAGAAGTTAAGGAGCTAAATAATTTAATACAGTAGAGAAGTTCAATAATTTAATACAGTAAGAGAAGTTAAGTAATTTAATACTGTAAGAGAAGCTAAACAATTTATTACAGTAAAGAAGTTAAATAATTTAATACAGTAGAGAAGCTAAACAATTTATTACAGTAAAGAAGTTAATTAATTTAATACAGTAAGAGAAGCTAAACAATTTAATACAGTACAAAAGATAAATAATTTTAAAAAGCAAAATCACCTATGCATTGAGTTATAAGGAAGAAACTTAATTCCACATTAAAAGGAGGAGTTGTTCACATACAGTCTTCCTGTAGCTGAGCTGCTCCAAGGAGATGTAAAAGTACCTGATGAAGATTCTGAAACAATCATAAAAAGTAATTTTACAAAAACAATAATGTAAGGCACATTAATACGCTAGCCAAAAGGTGGCATTAAATTTTATTTATTCACAAGTGGGTCTAATAAAATTATTGAAAAGTTATGTGCTTGCAAAGTTTAATTACATTCATTTCTGTTGAACAACGAATCACATCAAACAATTGAAAATACATTTGTTTTGTAGACTTGGAAAACGATTAAATCAAAACAAAGGGGGCCTAAAAAGCGATGTACGCAAAACCGGTAAATATTGTAAGAATCGGTATTGAACAAAATGCTCTTCAAATTCATATGCAATTTCTTTTTATAAATACAATTGTTTACATACCTCGGGTTTGATATAGCTGTAAAGTAATCCAGAAGAGGGTGGGTGTGGTCATCTCTTCGCTAACGGATAGCAAACATCTGAGAATTAAAGAACATTGTTAAATAAATGATTTTACAAAGTTGTTACAGATAAAAGTAAATTATTTTATCCGTAAACAAAGGTGCATTGGCACCAAAATAAAAAGAAACTCAAGAAGTAACAACGCTATTATACAAATTTGTATCTCTTCATCAAGGAAAAGTCGACACGATTGCAATTATTAGTACAATTAAAAAATGTGTTGATTTCTTATTAATCACATACTTATTGGGTTATAATATGTACAGGTCAAATTAAATTATTTAATAACTAAAAATGGGTATCGTTTAAAAATCCAACTTCAAACAATACGTTCATTTTTTGCTAGCAGGAATAAATGTATTGATATCAACAAATACCTGTTTTACCTTATAAAATGCTATTATGAATAAATCGATTACAACATATTTAATGCAATTTTAGGTTAACAGTCAATTAAGTTCAAATTCGCACATTCATTCGTTGGTATTGCCGCCAAAATAATCCTCATATTTACTTGAAAGGGGGACTTTCTTTATAAGTCGAACAAAATGAAAAAACGTTTAGATTCATACACATAATATTAATAGTAACATTGACAATTTGTTCAAATTTTATTTTAAAGTTGAACATTTAAACAAACTATAGTTGCTACGCAAAGCAACAAGTGCTGGGGTATTGGACACAAATACACCAAAAAGGCGATTTATCAAAACAATTTTACCTTCTTAAACTGCAGCTCCTATGCATCCACAGATTTTAATTTGTTTAAAACAAACATTTAACACAATAATTATTAATTAATACACTATAACCTAGTATTACACACGATTGAATAAATACGTATTAGCAGAGAACGACCTGTTCCGTCCGATAATTGATATCAAACTGAACTGTGAACTGATAAGGAAGGATGAGGAATGTGTGTCGTCATCGGTCACCTCTAATTGATAATGAGCTTGCTTATATGCGAGTTTAAAACAATAACTTAATCGCGGGAGTCCATGGGTGTATGGTATGTGTCTTGTCAATTCTATAGTTTTCGCTAATTATAGTCTGGACCTGACAGCGTACTGGATTCGGTTCGAATCCTGGTACGTGCGTATCAGCCATGTTATGGGGGCCCGCTCGGAGTCGGCGTTTCCGGCCGACTCCGACGATACAAAAAAACTTTTTGTAAAACCCCCCCGTCCCCAAGCGTATTTTTACGCTTGGGGACAACTGGATTCGAACATGTGATACCTCACATGCGAAGCAGTAACCTGAGCAACTACGCCACGACGGCTTAGTGATTGCGTGGCGTTATTTGGTATATTTATCCTTATAGTTTCGAACGTTTGAAATTTTAAAAATACATTTACAACTTTTAAACACATTCTTTTTACATTTTTTTCTCATCAACTCCACTAAGTATAGAAGTATAGTTTGATTATAGATTTTTTGGAGGGCCGCAGAAGCCAAAAAATTTGCTAAATAAGCCGTTTTTCAAGTCAGTTTAAAAAATCTTTGATTATTTTTAGGGTAGACACAATTCCCAAACTTATTACACTATTAATGTCCCCTTTGCTAAACAAATTAACAACAATTACCTTAAATGTTTATTACATTTTAACCTACACGATAATTAACACATGAATGCACTTAGATCACTTCTCTATAGATAAAGCGCAAATCGCGCATCATGTGGTAATGCATGAATCACAAAATAAACTTTAATTTAATATATACAATTTTTAATCAACTACTTTACGCCTATTTTCATCCATTCCACTACGTATAGTTTAATTATAGTTATAAATGCTTGTCGAAGCGAAAAAAATAGTAACGCGGACCGTTCTTAGAGTCAAATGTAAGTACCTATCTTTGATTATTTTTAAAGTGGACACACACAATCGTTTAACTTGTTAAACTATCAATTTTCTTCTTGTTAAACAAATTTTGCGTTGAATGAACCTACACGAAAACGCATATTCACTTGATTAGTTCTCTACGATCCGGCGCGTCATGTTTTAGATAACGTATATGGTAATACGTCAATCAGAAAATGAAAATTTCGCTTAATTTAATATAATACAATGTTCAAACAACTTTTTTACGACTTTGCCCATCCATTCCACTAAGTGTAGTTTAATTATAGATTCTTTGGGTGCTTGCAGAAGCGAAAAATTTAGCAACGTTTGAATAAAATTCTAGCAGCCATTTTTGACGTGTATCCAATTCTATACTTGTTACACGATTGATTTGTCTTCTTCTACACACATTGCCTTGAATGTTTATAAATAAATTTCTGTTACAATTATCTTAGATTAGTTCTCTAAAAATTATTAGCAAGTGTTTTGATAAATTGCTTAGCAATTTGATAGTTTGGTGGATTAGTTATTGTTTTATTTATTAATGCACGCATCCTTTGCGGCGAGTAGGGCATCGCATAGTTTTTCAAATTATCTTGAACGCTCGGAAAAGAAAAACGTCTCGGCTCACAAAAAATTCATAACTCATTCCTTTTTCTTATTTTTTTGGTAAAATTTCCTGCGGCCACAAATGTAGGGCAACTCCCTACACTTGCAGATAACAGCACTGAGATTCGAAAAACAGGTCCACGCCTCTTGAATCGTTTTAAAATCCGACCCAGTTCATACTGAGGATGCCGCTTTTTTGAAAATCGTACGGTTTTTTAAAGATTGAGTTAAACATTGTGATGCACCTAAATTTGTGAGGCCCGGGGCATCAGCCTCTTTTGCCCCCCTCCCCTCTGATAGAGCCTGCATGTATATAACTATAAAATGATAAAATATGTTTACAATTTATAAGTATAATTTTTGAAAACTTTGAAGAACTACACAACTATTTTTCACCAGTTTCTGTACTACATATGTCGTACGTTACTTATGCCCCGTATAGTTATATTACGATTTTACCATTTTTAAGAGAAAAGTGCAGACTGTACTGTATTAGGAACATTTAAAAATTTACCTGTTTCTTTGCCTCTGCTTCTTTGGGTCCTATTGTGTTCAGCTGGATGTGCATTTTCTAAATTATCATTTAATTTTGTATTACAGCTTCTAGTGCAGTGGTCTCCAAAGTAAGTGGTGCGTGGGGTGATTTCTGGAGAGAGCGAGATAATTCGTAATAAATTAATAATAAAAGAATTTAAAAAAAAACAAGTTAACGTGGGGGCCAAAAATTGGACTATTAATTTATTTTTAACACCCAGCAATTTCTTAATTTCAAACAGTTACTTGTTTACTAGACTTGACATAAACAATGATTAAATGATTCCAACAATTAAAAACTTTTTAAAACACTTCATAAAGTGGTAAGCAATTAAGATTTATTTTAAATGATTTAACTTTGTTCTTACATTAAAACGGTCAGGTCAAATCAAATGGAAGTATTTATAATAGGTATACGAAAATCATATGCATACATCCTTTAATAAAAAAAACTTAAATTCATACGATAAACAGTACACAAAAATCACAAGTTTTGTCTTAAAATTACAAACAATTAAAATAAAACAGTACAGCGATTTTACATTGAAAATCCGATGTGGCATTCAACATGGAAATAATAAAATAGGTAAGTTGGCAATTGCTTTTAAAATATATTGAACTTCTTCTTTTTCTTTTCTTTAACAGGCAAAGTAGGCACAGAAGACTCACACATCGATATATTTGTCAACATCAACATTGTATACCTTTCGCTTGATTTTCTTTTCTTTCTTGTGTTTCTTCTTTTCTTTCTTCGACTCTTTCGGGGTCATTTTCTCCTCACGTTTGGAAGTGAATAAATTGAGCTGGACGTTGATGCTGTCGTCTTCCTCTGCCTCGCAAAGGCGGTCCATTTCTAAGCATTCCACCATCTCGTTGCGTCTCTCCACAACCTCCATCAACCTGTTGATCAGTTCTTCTTTCGCTTTGTCGGTGTCCGTTTTATTGGCTTCGGGGCTTCGGGCTAAAGCATCAAACACCTGATTTGATATTCCAAGTCGGCATATTCTTCTTCTAGACTGCTGCCTGCGCCTTAAATAAAAAATCAATCAACAACAACTTCTCAATGGGAGGGGGTAAATTTACTTACAGGTACATCAGCTCGGCCTGTCTTCTGAATAAATCATTTTTCTCGTTAACCAACTCGAACAACTGCAAAACTAAATCCTCCACATCGGGTTGTAACGATGCATTCAAATCGACATTAGGTCCTTCGCTTTTTTCCCTGATGATTTGTTCCAAGCGTACGCCCTGTTTTTCTAGTCCTTGCTGTTGAATCTCGATATGTTCCAGTTCGTATTTAATTTCGGTGACCGGAAGGGGTTTTATCGTTCTTTTTTGAGAAATAGGGCGAGTTGGAGCAAGTCCTTTACGTCTTTTGCATTTGCCAAACGTGCTTTTGTCCGGCGCTGATAAACTGGATGAGTTTTCACTTGATGTAGGACCTACACAAAAAAAAATTCAAGTTAATTAGTTAATAGAAAAACCTTATTAATATGGTTTGAGTAAATCAGGAGACTTTAGGTTAATGGAAAAACATTATTGGTACGACAAATAAATCACGACACTTAAAGTTAATGGAAAAACATAATTGGTATGAATTAAATAAATGACGAGACTTTAAGTTAATGGAAAAACATAATTAGTATGATTTAAATAAATCACAAGTCTTTAAGTTAATGAAAAAACATAACAAATATGATTTAATAAATAAATCAAGAAGTTTTTTTTTTAACTTGATGGAAAAACCTACTTCGTATTGCTTGGCTTTGCCTGTTCCTATTGGCTTCGTCCTTGACAATTTTTTCATTTTCCCATTCATTGCCCTCGGTGTCGGTTATTTCCAAATTGTCTATTGTCGTTTTCGTATCTCTACTGTGAATACTGCTAATGGATAACACATCTGGATACACTGATTTTTCCTGTCTTTGAGTAACATAGGGAGTTGATGTAGAGCTTGGTGGTAAAGGTGCCTTCTTTGTTTTTCTAGGCCGGCCGGACAGTTTTCGGGAGTGTTGCTGCAAAAATTGTACCATATTAGATTACAGTCAAAATTTATAATAAATGGATGGACACGGATATACTAACAGGGCATGGTACCTTAGTCTATTTAATTTTGATATAGAGATGACAATTTTGAATTCAAAAGCAAAAATTGTTATTGGGTTCCCAATTGGAAAATAAAATTGCTGGAGTCCTCAAGTTTCTCTCAAGTTTCTCTCAAAGTTTCTATGTACAATACTGTAGTGCATTTTTTAATGCACATAATTCAATTAAGAATTTTGATCTTGTTTTTATTGGCAATGACAACTGATGAAGAGGCCATATCTTAAAAGTGTTATTGCATTTTGACTAGAAATCCTTTGAACAGGAGATAAGTGATTTTAAATTTAGCTTATTCATACGAGTAACTTATTTTGTTCAAGAGATAGTAATTATTGTTTCCACATTAATATTTTAGTAAAACAAAAATGTTTCTGAACTTCAATATTTTTTCGAATGAAAATAAACAGGAAAGTTTTGATTGATAGTACTCGTTACTCACCAAAAAATAATTAATTCTGAATACAGTACCATGTACAGGCTCGTCCAAATTTAATGGGATTACATATGATAATAACAGAGATGACCCAAAAATCCTTACACACACTATCATGTAAAAATGTACTTTTTAAATGAGTTCCCGAACTTTAAAATCGAAAAACAATTATTAGGGCGAACAGATCCAATAACTATAGTGGTGCTTCAGGGCTCCACTCACTGCAGGAAAGAAGAGTCGGAAAAACTATCCACTACCTACTCTTCGATTCAGTTTTATCAAGAATATGAACACAACGAAAACAAAATAACGTTAACTGATTTTTTTTTTTAAACAAACGTAAATGAAAATATTGGAAGTTGAAGTCGATTTAACAAAATACCGACTCAGAAGTCGTCTATTATTCTTCCGACTTCCCATCCCTGGTTTTGCCCTAATTTGCAAGCAAGTTTAGGGGTAGTTATGGTACTTAAAGCTTAGAAATTCAACACCATTAGTTAAAAAACAATATAAATATTACCTTCAATGTTTATTAGCAAGAAAGCTTCTTCCTCTCTAAACCATGACTGGTACCTTGTACACGTACGTTAAATTACAGTAAGAGTTCCAAACCATTCCCTGAAGATTTCTGAGCAGACGGCTGATGGGACGACAACGACGAAAAGCTTTGACTTCCAACACGGCTGAAGTACATCTGTAAAAAGAATATACATTAGAAATAATCATACATTTCAACTACAATTTTTAATATTCAAAAGTAATTACAATTAGTGAAGGCAGCTTAAGATAAATTGATAACTGCTAAATTAAGAGACTATAGAATTAATTACGCATGTCCTACGCATTAATAATTTTTCTTGAGGACATGCACATATCAGTACAAACCTATTAGACATCTCCAGCAAATTTCAGAACTTAGAAACGACTAATAAAAATGTTATAGCGTTTTAAATATTTTAATTAAAACCACAATAATTTTAAAAATTTAATTACACTCATGTCCTGCGCATTATTAAACTTTTTTTTATGTAATGAGCATGTCAGTACGACCCTAGTAGACCTTTTCCAGCAAATTTCAAAACTTAGGAGTGACTAATAAACATTTTAAAGCGATTTACACACTTGGCTAAAGGTACCTACAGTAATTATTAAAAAATTAATTACGCATGTCCTACGCATTAATAAATTTTTTTGATGACATGCACATATCAGTACAAACCTATTACACATCTCCAGCAAATTTCAGAACTTAGAAACGACTAATAAAAATGTTATAGTGTTTTAAATATTTTAATTAAAACCACAATAATTTTGAAAATTTAATTACACATGTCCTACGCATTATTAAACTTTTTTATGTAATGAGCATGTCAGTACGACCCTAGTAGACCTCTTCCAGCAAATTTCAAAACTCAAGAGTGACTAATAAACATTTTAAAGCGATTTACACACTTAGCTAAAGGTACAGTAATTATTAAAAAATTAATTACGCATGTCCTACGCATTACTAATTTTTTTTTGGAGCTATGTACATATGAGTACAATTCTATTGGACCTCTCAGACAAATTTTAAAGATTAGGAATTACTAATAAAGTAACAGATTTAGTCTTTCTTTTCAGATCATTAATTCAGTCATCGACAAAATAATTACGTATATTACTGCTATTGAGTTTGTCCCGCAAACACAACATCAAATACAAAAGTCCTCAACGAAAGGAACATCAAACCGTAATACTTTAAATTGAATTTAAGGTGAAAAAACAATAGTTTCACGAAACTCATTTACCAGAGCAGATCAGTTCACTGATTCATAAAATTAGCTGTTCGTTCGCAAGTAAGAAGAATACAATAGACCACCAAAGAAGAAATATATTGACACCTACATACCAGTTACATTTATTAGAAACCTGCATAAAAGAAATAAAGTTTGATTTACTTATTACAAGCAAAAAGCATCAAAGTTACAGATGAACCGTTGTACGAAAATAATAAAACTTGAGATCAGTTTTATGTTAATTGAAAATATTGGGGACATTTGGCTATTAAGTTTTGCTCAAGTTTGTAAAAAAAAAATATAAGCTGTTAAAGGTAGGGGAGCTACAATTATTACTTTTACCTCAACCTACAGTAAAAAAAATATAAGACTTACAATATTATAAAGTAATAACAGATGCTCTCAAAATACAAGGTGAGTATGGATTGTGGGGGGGGGTCTTCATTTACAAAGCATTCTTTTTTACATAGATCCTTACAAAATTTAAGTACTAATATGAATAAGTAAGGAACAGAATAAAAATGTTAAAATTAATACAGAGACTTTTGTCAGCAGCTTTTTTTAAATACCATTTCTTCAAGGTATACTTTTGCAAATCACCTTAAAACATTCGCGCACTTTTGTAATTATATTTTCGACACGTGCAGAAATAACAATATGTTAAAATTGTCCACCGATTTATAAGCACCTTCTAATGGGTTGCGTGCATAGCTTTGCAAATTAACTTTATTTTAATTATGATAAATATTAGGGCACGTCAAAAGAAAGCAAAAAAAAATACCTGACTACTGCATATCATTAAATAAATAATACAGTAGATATGAATTATGTTAGAAGTATTTTCAACTCGCAAAATCCTATAAAGTTAGGTTTCTTGGAGCCTGTATTTACGACCTAAGGTATTATCGTTTCGACATGCTCTATAATTATCAAAACGATACAAGTAGTTAATAATTAAGCTTTAATTAAATTAGCAAATCCTTTACACGCAAGATTTACGTGTTGAATAATCATCAAGAAAGTTGTGCAGGATCTTGGTAGGCGTTCTGCAATATTAACAAACAAAAATCCGGGCTGCATCTATTATTTTTAATTGTTCTGTGCAAGTTTTAGATTTAAAAATTTAAAAAGTGCATGCAGACTGGTAGTACATGAAAATCTGTAAAAATCTTCAACTGCATTTTTACGAAATTAAAGTTTAAATTAAATCCTGTTTGACATCGAAACAATGTTTGGATGTAGTACATCTACAAAATCCCTCACCAAAAAAAAAGGTTGATACCTATACATTAAACACCACCAGTTTAAAACTCAATCAATACTTCCAAAGCCACTCGCGCTGTTGTCAATCACCTTCAAAGTTAAAGATATATCGGCAGTCACTATTCAAACTTTGTATATAAATTTCATGGCTTGGTTGATCGAATATAACACGCTAGTGTAGGTACTCTCATTTAATGTTTTGAAACGCGAGAATGGAAAAACAAATGCACTGGCAAATTGTTTACTGTCAACTTAAATGTAAATGTTTAAAAATTGTTGCGAACTGCATTTTGCTTAATGGAATACAGCCCGAGAGCATTTTAAATTATATTTTTCTTGTTTGAGTTTCAAAACTCATGGACGAGTTTAAATTAAATTCGAAACCGTATTACTACGTAATTCTGAGTTTGTTTTCGCTGAAGTTATTTACTGAAAAGGTTTAGGGAATTTCTTGTAATTAATTACGTGCATGTAAATATTTTTGATAAGTTAAGTTTAAGGGCATTTTATAATTATTCGTGTCTACGTACAAATAATTTGTTTTAGGTATTGGAAATATTGAAAATTTATACGTAAGTATATATGGGGATGTATAAATTGGTGTACGGTATAACGTAGTCTAATCAGTTGCATAATTATAAATCGAAATACTTTTTGCAAAAATGTAGAATTCAAATTAGTTAAGCTATTGAAAAACTTTATAACAAGAACAGATTTGGTGCAAAATCTTGCGTCAAAATTAGTATTACAAGTGTGTTTTGTTTCCCCTGATATTAATTAAAAGTAAAAAATCTTTCCTTTACTGAAGTTAGTTTGTTAAGAATCTAGAAAGCAAAAAGGGTATTATATAAACTAACAAATTTACATACTGGTACACGGAAACGAAACACTCTGTATAGTTAAAATTATTTCAGGTTATGCTACTAATGATAGTGAACAAGTTTTGTAGTAAACATTTTTTTGTATCTCTATTAGTAACGAAACTATGAAAATATTAGTCTTCAAAAATGTAACATTTGTGGAGAATGTTTATTTATGTATTAGCGGTTGATTTTAGGTACAAAAATCTTACATGTTTTTCACAGAAATCTCGATCAGCAACGAAATATAAAATATACAGGATGTTTTACAATATCTGAACTTTTTCCACGAGAAATTAAAAACGTAACTAAAGCAAATAGCTTAAATATTTTTATACACGTTATCCATGACGTAAATATTGATGTATGGTCTTAAATTCGTAAAAATTACGATTTAAAATGTGATTTAATCTACCATTTTACTTCTTAGATTGTTGGTTGGGATTTCAAGAACTATAAGATACACTAACTTAGTTAAGTGATTCAAGTTTGTTGCAAGGGCTAAACTTTTCAGCTACAAGAAATAAAACTAACCTTACTGTATAAACTTCTTAGTGGCATATGTTGTAGTTATGATTCTTGGAAATAAAAAACTTAATTTACAACGGCGAAGCAATTATAGTCATGTAAGTAAAAGGCCTTTATGTTAAATGTATGTATTTAATTTAATTATTCAGGAAGGGAAATAAAATCTTAAAGTTAACAACGTATTTCTTGTTTGCGTGTAATAATAAATTATTCTTTGCATTTTAAATTAGCAAGCTTAAGAGTTTCCTAAGGTACATGCACTTCTTATGGTAAGTGTATGTGGTATGATAATTATTCTTTATAAACAAAGTAGATAACTCCGCTAAAGGTTGGTAATAATTTAAAAAATATTATAATTAGTTAAGAAAGATAACCTTAGTTTATTAACTATTAAATATTAATAACCTATAAAATTTAAAATCCTCAAAGAAATCCTTTACAAATAAAAAACTAAGTAATTTTTAATTTTTAAAGTTATTTACCGTCTAAAAAATCTACTACCCCATCCATGAACGTCTTAGAAATTGTTTGAACTAAAGCTTTGGCCACATTGAATTATTTATGACACACATATGTTAGCGTTATGGATTGCAAAAAGATAAACTTATGATTAATTTAGGTTTTCAATTGTTAATTTTTCCAGTAGTTCGCTACAACTTTCAAACAATTTATTCTTGTATATTCACTGTATTCATTTTTATAATTTATACCTTTAACCTCCTACTAGCTTCATTATAATTTCAAGTTATTTTTATTATATCGATCCAGTAAATATCACACTATAACCGACGTAAAAGGCTTCGGAATCGATAGAGCTCTTGTATTCAAAGTTTCATTGATAAAAAAAAGTGGCAGACAGCAAGTTGAAACTTTTCTAAAGCCTTATTCAGTGATAATTTTATACGAAAAATAAACGTAATTTCTATTTTTAGCAAACGCAAAAGGAAGAATTGTTTTTTAAATTTAATTTTACCCCAATTAAAACGTATTAGAAATTTAGAACCGCACTAAATAATAACACAAATGGGTTTACTTAAACGTCAGTAATTCTAGTAAAACTTTAAAATTTGGTATTTAGAGTTGAAGCAAAGTCTTTGACCGTATGGCCGTGTTTTAAACGACATAGCGAACTTAATTTTTAAAATGTGACCAGTCAACTAATTTATTCATTAATGGTGAACTGTATATCCTATAAAATATTAACTTTTTTTTTTTTTACAAGTGACACGTTTATTTTATTTTGCGAAAAATGACGTTACTTAGAGGCATTTTGATACTAGCAGTAAGCCGACCTTTGTTAATTTTAAAATTTTTATAGTATTTCACACAAATCGGAGCTAAAATTAGCGACACTCGGTTTTACATCGTTTGAGGGCATATTACAATTCTATAGCCTCCGATTCGATGCGGGTTTCAACGGCTGTATCATCAATCAAACTGTGACGTATATGGATGTCTTATGTCTAAAGTTCTATCCATTTTATACCACGAGCGGAACAATGTGGATATAAAGGCGTGGGCTGTGAAACACACATTTGCCATTCACATCCCCTATTTAACACCGAAAACATGGACAACTTAACATTCAAAAGTTTTAAAAACTAAACATGGGGGCATTACGCCAACAGCATTTACCGGAAAAACTTGCTATAATCAAATAACTGCGGAAACAGTAAGAAATTGTAGACGCATAAAAATGCACAGAAAAATAATGATTAAAACTTTTATTTTTGGAGTGATCTACCTATACTTTAACAGCATTGTTTTAGATTTAGTATATAGAAAACCGTCATCCGACTTATTAATTAATATGTCTGTTATTACAGTGGATAGAAAAAAGTTTTAAATACAAAAGTTGGTTGGCAGCCCAAGCTGCATAGTTGATTAATTTTTAAATATACAGAGTGTTTGGTTTTCGAGAACTGACATGCAACTTTGTTAATTTAAATACAACACCCTGTATATTGTTACGTTTTCTTGTTTTAAAAATTATTAAGCATGTCCTATACCTAAAGTTAATATTTCTCGAGTTATTGGTCGCATTCAGCGGTAGCTGCTCCGAAAACGTCTCCTTTTAACAACCGCTACTTTCCCAACAGTTTGCGGAGCGGTAGCTGCTCCGAAAACGTCTCCTTTTAACAACCGCTACTTTCCCAACAGTTGCCATGTTTGGGAGCGTATTTTATTTATTTTATAGCGTCGTTATTAGAGTAGATACAAAAAAGTTTTAAATACAAAAGTTTTTTACCATCACAAACTGCATAAACCTGCATAATTTTTAAATACACAGAGTGTTTGGTTTTCTGGAACCGACATGCAACTATGTTAGTTTAAATACAACACCCTGTATATTTCTTGAGTTATTTCAATTTTAATAATTTATTTTTCAAAATGGTGGAGGTGCCGGGTATTTTAATATGGCAATACAAATAAATTAATATCTCTGTTCTAAGACAAGCTACGAAAAAGCTTTAAATACAAAAGTTGTTTGGCATCACGAACTGCATAAACCTGCATAATTTTTAAATATACAGAGTGTTTGGTTTTCTGGAACCGACATGCAACTTTGTTAGTTTAAATACAACACCCTGTATATTTTTACGTTTTCTTGTAGAAAATTAAATTGCCTACAAATAACATTTAGCATGTCCTATACCTAAAATCAATATTTCTTGAGTTATTTCAATTTTAATAATTTATTTTTCAAAATGGTGGAGGTGCCGGGTATTTTAATATGGCAATACAAATAAATTAATATCTCTGTTCTAAGACAAGCTACGAAAAAACTTTAAATACAAAAGCTGTTTGGCATCACAAACTGCATAAACCTGCATAATTTTTAAATATACAGAGTGTTCCGTTTTCGAGAACCAACATGCAACTTTGTTATTTTAAATACAACACCCTGTATATTTTTACGTTTTCTGGTAGAAAATTGAATTGTCGTTAAAAAACATTAAGCATGTCCTATACCTAAACTCAATATTTCACGAGTTATTACGAATTTAATATTTTATATTACAAAATGGTGGAGGTGCCGGGTATTTTAATATGGCAATACAAATAAATTAATATGTCCGTTATTAGAGCAGATAGGAAAAAGTTTTAAATACAAAAGTTGGTTGGCAACCCAAGCTGCATAGTTCTGAATTATTTTTAAATATACAGGGTGTTTAGTTTTCGAGAACCGACATCCGACCTTGTTATTTAAAATACAACACTGTGTATATGTTTACGTTTTCTTGTAGGAAATTCAATTGCCTTTGAAAAACATTAAGCATGTCCTATACCTAAAATTGATACTTCTCGAGTAATATCGATTTTTATTTGTTTTCGAAAAAATAAAAATTCAACACATATATTATGGCTAATCATACCATAAAATGGGGAAAATTTACAAAGTGATAATTAAAACTCTAAAATAATTAATTCTAAGTAACAATTTTGTAGCGATTAACCTTTAAACGAAAAGCGTTAAGATGTGTGCTAATGTGTCGTAGCCTTGGTATAGTTTTCAAAGTTTTAAGGCATAGAGTTCCAGTTTCCAGAACTATCGTAAATTATCATCAACCCCCAAGATATTCACCCACCCAATTAGCTTCTGACCTTACATAAATCATATTTAATTATTGAAGCTTGTTTACAAAGATAATTAAGGAGATTCTAGGTGGAAACTAAGATTTTTCAAAACATAAAATTAACGTCCAATTTGTCTCGCGAAAATGTTTATTTTGAAATGATGTAGTTTTATTTAAACTAACGCTGTTATTCTATTTAACTTAAGTTTATATACGGAGCTATTGTGATTATTTACGAGGCGTTTTTCATTGTTGTTCTCTTGCTGTTGTCTTGAGTTAAGTGACAAACAGCATCTTCGCTGTTTTTTGTTTAAATTTAAAACGAATTGCAAACGTGCAAATACACAACACCCTTAGTACTTGCATGACAAACGAAGTATAAGTTAAAACACAAAATAATGTTAAATACGATTACATTTGCACAGTTCACAAATATATTGATTCATAAAATTCTATATTATAACAAAATCCATTGAACATTTTGTGTTTAATATATTTTTATCTCTAACAATGAAAAATTTTGAATTAATTTTAGTCACATAATTCTTCTTATCTAATATAAATTATACATGGAAATATAAAGCAAAATAAATGTTTTGCATCCCAGAAGACGAACAATTCGGCATTGATTAATGTTTCAAGGATTGCATGAATCTGAAATATACTTGTGAATTATGAACTATTATCAAACGCATAACTTTAAATAAAATTTAAATTCGAATTTATGATTGCAGAAAATTTAAAAGCAGAGTTATAGCTTTGACAAATGTAAATTACATTTTGTTGGTTATTTAATAGAAAGATATTAGATATACTACGCGTTTTAACCTTAGCAGCTATCTGCAAAACTGTCAAGATTGTCTGAAACAAATGTAACTTAATGATTTAGATTAATAGCTACAATTATCACAGTTCTAGCGTTTAAGTTGGTTTCAGAAATGAAGAGTAATTGCTTGCTAATATTGTCTAGACTCTTATCGTACTTGACATTATTATATTTGCTGGAGGACTATTATTGTAATGTCCGGGCATTCAAATTTCCCGAGAGTGCACTGGCATTATAAGGAATTGCAACAGAATCAAGTTCAAGTTAAAAACAAAGAGATATTTTTAAAATCAAGGCCAGTTCTGGGGGAAAAACAATTTTTTACTAGAGCAGTTGCTTAAAATACTTCATACACATAAAATTTACACTCATAATAACAATTATTTACCCCCAGTTTATTTAATTAACGATAAAGATGTTATTAAGTATTAACGTTACTGGTACGCGGAAATACAACACCCTGTATAGTGGAAAAAAAAAATACGATTATGCAACTAGGGACTGTCATGAACTTTGTATGCTTTTTTTATGATTCGATATCTAACAACATAAATCCTAATTATTAATTCATTGAATAAAGTTCCAGCCTAATCAAATATGCATTATACATCAAAATACTTGAGGTTTAGCCTGTACATAACTTCCTTTTGGGGGATTTGCAGGACATAGTGGGCGTAGACGCAGGTAAAATATCTGATTTATAAACTTGTAGATTAGTTGCAGAGTCCTTTAATATACAAAGTTGGTAATTAAATTGTGGGAAGTATCTTGGTTCAAGAATAAAACGGGCAATGTGTTGCATACAATGAGTTTCACATGCTCTTACGCGCTCAAAATCACTTTTAACTTTCATTAACGATTATTATAAAAATATATAAAGGTAAAAAATTGTTAATTGAAACTTCTGCTACGAAAACTTTCTAAAGAATTTATTCTCTGCCTTGGATAGCGATACAAAGGGTTAAGGTTCAAGCAAAAAAGATTTTTGTTGTATTTATATTTTGTCTCGTTGGCTTTCTTTGCTGCCTTAATTAAAACCAAAGATTTAATTACATGCAAATAAATTAAAAACCATGACTTTAGCTACAATAAACGTTTTACAAAAGTTACTAAAACAGATCAAGAGATTCTAAAAATGTAATAATATACAGGGTATTGCATTTGAAAATCAAAAGTTGGTGTCAATATTGCATACGAAAATTTTGCAATCATTCTCTAGACATCTTTGATTAAGTTCTTATAAACACCGCATATTTTAGAATTTTATATATAATTTAAAATTGGAGATATGAATTTTCATTTTAATTTTAAAAAATTCTGCACTTGAGTCTATTAAATGTCTGTCGCGAAAATCAATTAGTATTTCCACGCGCCAAATTCTATTGATCCGGTTGTTTGGCGCAAACATTTTATAAGAAACACAATAAAACTTAGTCGGGCAGAGATTACAAACCGCTAAGGAAATAAATTACAGTCAATAGAGATGACACAAAAGAAAATAAATGAGGCAGTCCGTCATTTTTATATCTCGGAAAAATCTCGTATTTTATTTCGACTTTCAGTTGAGAGGTGTCCCCACAATAGTAAAATAAAATATCGTATGAACAATTTCACGCTTGGCCTTGACAAATAAAAATTTATAGCTTTTACTGCGCCTAAAAAAAAGCAAGGGTTGTTTCTTATTGACTGGGTATTTGCGAATTGCTTTAGTTATAGGTTAATATTTAAAAAAGAAAAAAATTTACGTTGCTATGAGATTGGACAACATTAAAAAATTAATTTGCAAGAAAAATAGATGACAATTATTGTGAATAATAATTATAATGAAGCAATTGCCTTAAGATTTTCCAATCTAAAAACTAATATTTTTTAATAATACTCATAAAATATTGGTTACAACCTACAAAAAAATAATATCATTTTAGGCTAGACGATATTTAAAAAGTTGAAAAGTGCACAACTCATTTTACATAAAATAAAATAAAATGAATTGTATTTGTGCTTACTATAAATAAGTTTAAACAAAGATCACTTGTAAACGATGTCTTGTAGACAATTATATCCTCGTAAGTAGCAACTTTTTAGTCATACAGGGTGGGGCATGGGAACCGACTGTTTTTTAATTGATTAGTACTCGGCCATTAAGAAAGGTAGCGTCGTGTGACAGGTGTCATTTAATTCCTTAGCTCAAAGCATTTTATTATCAACTAACATGGAGCCGTGGACACTAGAGCACCGCGGTTCAGCGCGAGTTTCGCCGCAGATTCAATATTCATAGAAATGACTCTGTTCCCGCTCATGACACAATTTTACGTTGGGTAAACTTTGCCACCTTCGGGCTATGCAGCGGTTTTTCGTGTAATTGTCGCGGATTTTCAGCAGCCCCATACCGACAATTTTGTCTGTTGACGGCCCCATTAAAGTGGAAATGGACCATCGCTCATGTCTTCATTTTGCTCGAAGAGTGCAAGCATTTCCTGTGCAAAAGCAATCGTTGAGGGTAATCCCTTACATTCAATTTCTGCACAACCGCTTGTTTCTATGAATGGAAACGTAGTTCACCATACAAAATCCGTCTTACAGTACGATTGCTGATGTGAGTGCAGCTGAATTTCTTCGAGCAGAGCGGCCTGGGCTTCGCAGTTCCGCTTGTCTGACTCTTTCCACGTTCTCTGGAGTACGCATAGTACGTCGGGGGCCGGGCGGATTCTTTTTCATCATTGGGCCTCTTGTTCGAAGATTGTTTGCCCAACGTAAAATTGTGTCATGAGCGGGAACATAGTCATTTTTATAAATATTGAATCTGAGGCGAAACTCGCGCTGAACCGCGGTGCTCTAGTGTCCACGGCTCCATGTTAGTTGATATAAAATACTTTGAGCTAAGGAATTAAATGACACCTGTCACACGACGCTACCTTTCTTAATGGCCGAGTACTTATCAATTTAAAAACAGTCGATTCCCGTGCCCCACCCTGTATAAACAAATAAGATTTATACTTAAAAAAAAAACTTGTCTTGCATTTATACAAGATATCCCTAACAAAAATGATGTGTGACATAGTTTAAATTTATTTATAATAATAAAAGTATGACTTATATAACTAAAGTATTAATTTTTTATTTTATTTTAACTCACTGTAAAAGGTTTTAATTGCGCACAAAATTTTAAATGAAATAAATCATTTACTTTACATAATTAAATAAAAACAGGACATTAACCTCTTTGGCCCAACCCCCGAGCAGCATTTCATAAAAGAACCGACAAAAACATAATATAAAGATGCTCTTAAATTATTAAGCAACAAAAATGGCAAAAACTTGCTCTGCTTCAGTTAATAGCCTTTTTTTTAAACAGAACAATATTTTACATTAAGCTAGATTGCTTACTTTAATTATGCAACGGAACGTCTAACGAAATAATTTAAATTAAAGTATCTTTCGGATGAATCCCACATTCATCAAACGAATCTTTTTTTACTTGCAGACTTTGAAGTTCATAGGTACATAGTTTTAGCTTTCAGCACTTTTTTGTACGTTTTAAAAGGAACGCTTTGAGTTTTTTCCTAATCATCTTTAACAGGAGTTACGTTGGAGGGATAGCTATAAATAGAATGTTCGAAAATGCAAAAAATCTGTCTGAAAATCGTTTAAAGAAATTAATTTTGCGAGTGAAATTGCTCAAACAAGCCTACTGCAAATGCATATGTAAAAACCACGTTATATTATTACAGCCCTTGGGTATTTTGCTGCCTTTTAGTTGTGTAGTAGTTGAATCAATCAAAATTTCCTAAACAACTAATTGCCTGATTAAAAATAAGTTTTGAAAACTAAAAATTAAACCAAAAACTATTCAAACGTTCATAGTTACTGAAAATTTTCCTAGATGATGCAAACCCTAAATTCAGAAGCATAATTCGTGAAAAAACTAAAACGCTTTAATAATGAAATTTGTGGCACAAGATTAAATAAAAGAAACTCACATTTTATACCAAAGGAGACTTTAAAAAAATGTACTGGCCAAATTTCTTTTACTTCACACCATTTCTACTTTATTTTGCAATTTCTATTCCATTACCAAAGGTTAAAAATTGCTAACGAATTAAATTTAACAGTCGGAAGTTATGACAAAAATAAAAATCAATGCATAGGTACCTATATTTGAGTATTTTTACACATAAGTTTTAAAAACAACAAAAATATTAATAAAAGGTTGAAACTGTTTTTATTTGTTAGTTTCTACCACAACTATTTAGATTTCCTCATAAAATCAGTTTGGCAAGCTACCTGAAGCGTCGTATAGGAGAAATTTGGCCTGTATTATTATAAAATGAAAAAAAAAAAAACACTCACAAACATACGTCCATTTCTGCAGTTGTCCACTAAGAAGTAGGGGTGGAATCCTTTGGTTGTCATACTGCGCTGTTGTGTCTGTAACAATAGTTGTGCTTTAATTAACATGCCATAATTTTTGGTTATACAAGTTTATTCCAATTCAAAGTTATTAAAAATCAAGTATAAAGCACAATTAACAGCTGAAAGGATTTTTTGTGTGTGCATGATTTGAGAACATTAAAAAAAGAGTTTGGTTTAGCATTTCTTTTCAACAAAGAGAAACAGAATTATTAAACATAAAATTAGAGCAAGTCCTTTAAAAAAAATCCCTATGCTGTACTAGTTTTTAATTAAAAATTAAGACTTACTAAATTTGACGTTTTTCGTCAAGACTATTAAAATGAAGGTGTCATTAACTGGCATTGATTTCATAAATAATTTAAAAGCGACAATAAACTAGCACCACAACAAAATTACTTGATGTCTGCTGTTATGATCCAAAACTATAAAACTATTTATTTGCCACAGGTATTGCTTCCTGCGCCTTGTTTAAAATGAGAACCTAATTAACCATGACATCACAGTAATGTTGCTACTTTAGAATGTACTTAGTAGCAGAATTTATTTTCTACCCCTTTGTTGTGCGACTATTCCCTGTGGTAAAGTGCACAACAGTTCTAAAAACTAATTAAGCGTTCTCTAATTGATTAATTGTTTCGTCTAGAACTGTCTCACTCTACTTAATACTAGATTTTTTACATTGTAAATCCATGCAATTGTTTATTATAGTACCTAGCGATTTGAAAGTGCAAAAATTTTAATTTCTGTAAATTTAGGATATAAAAATTAAACAGAAAAGTCTTGTATATGCGAGTAATATTTATTTTTGGATCTATAGGTATTTAAATTTACAAAACATCCCGTGTTTTTCATGTTCGGTTTCAGCCTACTGTAAAAACAAATTAACACAATTATTTTCGGGTACCTAGTTGATCTTTGTTTGTTATCAACGTTAGCAGTTGTTAACAAAAACCGAGCAGCCAAAATGTAGGGCTTCTGCTAATATTGATATTATTTTTCAATTATGTCGGTCTTGTTTGATACTGACACAAACCATTGTTTTCAGGCTCCATGCAGATACTGACACAAACTATACTATTGTATATTCCGTATAAATTACTTATCGATTTCGCTTCTGCAATGGTATGGAGTAACGAACCAAACTTATACTGCTTAAGATATTGTTTACAATTCCGGCATTACTTCGGGATTAAACTTCCTGCGGATATCGGCTGTGTTTAGACAAAGAATTACAGATATTATTTAAAAGGTGAATTTTGCAAGAGTTTATTTAATACAATAATTCCAATATTAGAAAGTTACCTACTACAAATCAGTTTGCTTACTGTTAGTTTATACTGTGCCATACTGAAACCTTTCCGTAAATTACCGACAAACAATTATTTTAGGAATACCGGTTCAAGAATATGTTACTTCAAAGTACATTACGAGAAAAATCTTGATAGCCCCAACGAGTTTAACAAATGTTCGTTACGGGGCTCAGTATACACACACCGGTAACAGATATCTTGGTTAAAGTGTTCCCGGAACTTTTGTTGGGTCCATGAAGTGGTTACTTGAGAGGTGATCCTGACCTATATTGTAAACCCACAACGGTCTAAATGACTCCTAACACAGCTGTCTCATATTCCTTTGAGATAATGTACACAGATCAATATAGGGACTACAAGGTTAGCCAAAAAAATTACCCAAAACAGTTCCCTAATCAACCGAAAATTGATATCCTTATTATGGTAATAATAAGCAGAAATTTAAATAGTGGTTTCAGTAACACGGAACTAATTTTAAATAATGAGTTATATACCCATATAAATGTGTGTAGCAATAAGAAAGGTGTTTAATAAAAGAGAGCGAAAAATTAGTCTGAAAAAGTATGCAAAAGTTACCATAGACTAAATTTTGCAATCGATTTTTAATTATCATAAAGACCAAAATAGTATTCAAAAATGTTTGCCTCCAAGGCATTCTAAAATTGATATTAAAATTGTTATCTGCAGACTAGGGCATAAACAGGATTTTAAAACTAAACACGTCTAAAAATAATTGGGAGAATTGGAAATTTACATAAGTTCAAAACTTTTAAATAGTTTAAGGGTGCCATATGTTACGGAAGCAAATGTAATCTTTGATGCAACACTTGTCTAATCTATTAATAAATGAAACAAACATTTTCTGTCTTGCTTTAGATACATATCCGTACAACACAAGTTACCAAAGCTTTCAAGTACAAGACCATTTAATATAACACATTAAAAACAACTTTTACAAAGCTCCTTACAAACTTATTTGTATTTATGTTTTTGTTACTTTCAGTCAGTTTCGCCCTGTAAAAGTTTACAAATTCTAGAAAATATGCAAAATATAATCTGTTGAACACACGATGCTTCAACAAATTGAATTCGGATTTATGAAACAGATCTCTGGGGAGTATACACAAATACCTAGATGGAAATGCTGAACCAAGGTGGCAAGAAAACAGATACAGTAGCGCGGGCTATTTCACTATAATCTATACCTTGATGCAATATTCCAGTCACGGATGCCAACATTTTGCATACGAGTACTAAACCAACAGTAAAAGTTTTGTTTTTGCAGCAGAAATAACGAACAAGCCGAACCAAACAATTTTAAACAATGCAAGAATAAAGTAATATGAACTTAAAAAAAAAATAACAATTTAATACAATTTCTGTAAAGTTTTTTCAAAAGCATCGTAAAAATAAATATGCACAAAGGAAATAACATTAAAGAAAAACGATCATATCATACGTGGGTGTATAAAGAACGTATTTATAACAAACTTTCAATTGCCAAAGAGTGAATATCAGAGCTGTAGACTGATATAAGGTTGGCATTCCACACAAACAATATTTTCAATACAATATTCATGAAGTGGGAGAATACACTCAAACAAAATATAAAAAATAAAATAAAATGGCAGACGCATAATAATATGGGGAACATGATGAATAAGTCTCGGAAGTACAATAGCACGTCAAAAACATTTTTGAAAAGTTTTAGGTGAACGACTGTTTTACACCCCTGCTGATTTATACTTAACACATAAAACAACTACGGATAGCAACTTGGCAAAATTTATTTTTACTGACGAATCCGATTCGCGTACATCAATCACAGTTGTCTTCTAGGTGTCATGACTTTAAAAATATCTGACTAGTGAAAAGGGTGAATGTTAATTCGACCCTAAAACCCTGCCATGAAAAATTTACAAACATAAACGTATTAAGAAGTAAAGAAGAATTATTTTTGCTAAACAATTTTAATCAATAAAATTTAAAGAAACATTGTTACAAAAAGCGGTTCCTTTCATTATACAACATGTCCACAAAATTAATTTTAAAAAAGTTATTTATTCCTTAAGGTTAAACATACAGTCAATAACTACATTTGCTACAAATCATCTAATGCTTCGAATTTTTACATAAAGAAATCCATAAGAGTTAGAGCATTTTCAAACTTATTTGAAACTAATGACATTTTTGAAGAACTACCTGAATTCTGAGATAATCCATTTGTCTCAAGACCATCTCAAATAATTTTCCCAATTGTCTAAATTAATATTATCGGTTTCTGGAAAACATTATACAGACGCACTTGGATTGGGTGAAAATGCATTGCCTTTACGACCCGGTTTTACTTGGAATTGCTTTCTGATTGTGAGCAATATGAGGTGTAGTTTGGGCATTGTTTGAAAACAATAATGAATGAACACAGGCTTTTGCTATTAGAGGCAGTGAAATGGTTTTAGGGTAAAAATAAATAAAAAGGCAGCAGAATTTTATGTACGACAGTAAAGCTTAAATTTAATTATAAATTGCTCCTCTAACTGATAGACTAAATGTTGAGATAAAAATTTTATTGACGATTATATAAATTTAAAGCTGAGCCAATGTTAACTGATAAATAAAATTTAAGGTAATTTTTTTCTTGGATTTTAAATTGTGGTGAGTTTATTGCTAATTTTGTTGGTAATAATTTGCGAGTATTTGAAATTTTCTGTGCATTTATTTTTAATTACTCTTTATTAAATCTGCAGAATGCAAACATTGTAGTTCATTTTTACGATGCAACAACTACAATGTAATAAAGTATTGATAAACTAATTAACTATTATGTTATATAATACATTAAGTTACATGCTTAAAATGATCTACCAAGATCTAGGGAAGTAGCGACACGCTCTGAAATTCGGGGTTTTTCTACTTTAGTTCATTACGTTGAGTTCCAATCGGTTTCTAGGCAGAACTTTATGCAGGACACGGCCCTAAATCGAGTAGGCAAGCCAGTATATTTATTTGAAAGAAATTTTAAATAAAGGACGACCTTAAAATGTACTCCACTAATGCAAAAGTTGTGCTAGAGTTTTTTCAATTACATAATTGGATACAGAAGACTCAAATATATTGCTACACATTAATTTTTACATTTATTCAAGTGTTTTGTGTAATATAATTTAGGTCACTCTACAATATTTAATTTATTCTTTGCAACCTTTTAATCAGCGAATTGGGTAAACAGATAATTAAAACAGAAGACATAATCGACATTCATAATTAATTTTGACCAGTAAATTGTCCAACGTTGCGAAAAAATAAAAGCACCGCAATTTTATTCTTCCAGTTTATGACCAAACTCACTTGCATAAAAAAGCATCTTTTTGCTGAACACAGTAAAATATTTTCAGCTTCAAATGATGATTTATTAAACATTTTTCCGGTGTATACGCAAGAGAACCGAATAAATTTGTGCTGAGTAGAGGAAAATGGACGCTAAAATTAACTTTAATGTTTCCTTTAAATTCGGTTTATTTAAAAATTGGTTTTCAAAACAATGAAAGCAAAGATGATTCAATAGACTGTTCCAATGTAGGGTTTTATATACAGTGTCCAAAAGGTAAGAAATATGCTATATATCTCAGTAAATATCCACTTTAGGGAAAAATGTTTTGAATAAAAGTTGTTTGGTACTTAGTTTTCCACCATAAGATACAATTTAAATTCTATTTTTTCGAATAACAAAAGCGCGATGAAAAACAATTGTTTTTTTTTTTAATGACGATACCCCTATATTATACTCATCTGATAGGGATTTTTTTTCTCTTTTCAAAGATGCAAAACTTTAGTACTCAAATTATTTTAATTGTTTAGCATTTATTTCTTAGCAGTCATCTACTGTAGTGAAATTGTTGACTGGTTCAATTTACACCACTCCACCCTATTCAAGTATAAAACGCGAAGAATTTTATTTGCAATAAAGTACCACTTAGTGTGTGGGATGTGTTTAGTGTAAGGGCTGCTCCTTTATACATATCTTACGGGCTGCTTAAAGCTTAGCATAGGTTAAAGTTGTATTATAACTTATTGATTACCTACTCGAGACAAGAATACATACCTCAGGTTTTTTCAAGACACTTGGAGGTTTTAATAAATATTTATTCTATAAGCTTTTACTATAAACTAAACAAAAATTTAGTGATTAATTTAAAACATGAAATTTACAAATATCTATTAATGTATATATATATACCTACTGCCAATAAATTAAAAGTTTTTTTTACTTCACTTTCCATACAAGTCAGTTAAAACATTTTTATTTGTATCATTGATATGTCACAAATTTCAGTCCTGTTTAACAGAAAGTAATTAACCCTACAATGAAACACACCTAAGTTATTAGGTTTTGTCTAGTGTAAGTTTTATTTTCGAACTATAAAAACTTTGGCGTTAATGATAGAAGAATAACGATTATCTGTGTTAGGAAAGTTCTACAAAAGCAAAGTGCTGGTTTAGCCGTTTATAAAAAGATTGTCTACAACGTAACGGCTACTGTTTTATTACTACTTACTCTCAAAGGTTCAATGAACAAAATTATAAAATCGCTAGTTCAGAATTGTATGAGCAGAAATAAGTTCGGAGAAAAGCAGAAAATGTTTTAAGAGTCCCCAAAAAGAACATTTATTTTACATGTTCTTACTTTTCAAGAACATCAATACAAAGTTCTACGCAGATAAGTTGTTAATCAAATTAATAATTAAGCACCTTTAATTTCTTAACGAGATTTGGCTTTCTTAATCATTATGTTTTGACGAAATAAGAAATAAAAGCGCGAAATAACACAGACTTTGCATAATTAATTTAAAAAGTTAGGGCATTGACTAGTGATAATTAATTAAGTCTAATTATATTAATAAAAGGATCGCTCAAATAATAGAGCAATTTATCAGACTTATTTATGTTACAATTAAAATAATGTATTCGAATAATTTAAAAATTTATAAATCTTCTACAAATTCGACTTTATTTACAAAAAAAAAAAACTAACTGCAAATAAACGAATCATAAATCAGCTCACCTTTGAACAAGAGCAAACAAATGTTTACAAAGTTGGTGTTACACGTAATTAATCGAAACAATGCCAAAATCGAACAAATGAATGAATACCAGAATGGCGGTACATTTTTGAAAAGGTTTTGATAATTTACAAACTCGGGTGTGGATTTCATCTGTATTTAAACGTTGGACATTATTTTCGTTTTGTACGGCCATGATAATCAAGCAGGTTTTCATAAATATGCTCCAACAATGTGTTTGGAAACCTTTAGTGACGAAAGCTTGTACAAATTAATTCCTGAAAATTTGTAAATAAGCAATGACCCTGAGTAATCAGTCGTTTTCATATTTCAGTAACTTTAATAGTAAATTGTAAATTAAAGGAGAACCACTCACTGCTAATAAGGTCAAAGTTTGCTTTGCTGGCCATGTTTCATACAACTATTTCTCATTAAATAAAAAATATCCATGTACTGTTATGCTTACTTACCAGCTTAAAAAAACTTGGAATAAAATTTGTAACGTATTAAAGAGTTTTTACCAGAAGCTGATATACATTCATACATTTACTTTATGATTTATCTTTGCTACAGAAATATTAAATATTAAAATTAGTTAGATGATTTGGTAAAAAATCAGATTGAAACCCCAGCCTTACTTGTGATACAAAAAGGCAAAAATATCAAATGTACAACTTGAAATACGTAATTGGACGTACAAAACAACGCACTAGTAATTTATACCCATATGTATATTGTTGCTCTAAGTTAAATATATTTTGTCTTGATTCTAAGCCAATGGCAATTTTATTTCCATGGGCTCCGCAATTAAGTCAACAAAGTGAATTTCGCTTGATTAATTTTAGTCGTTCATTTTCGTCTTCCAACAACAGCAGCCAAAGTTTTTATCTCTGTAGCAAGTAGCGGCGTCTGGTAAAATAATTAACGTTATTTTGAAATGAGCCGTCATTCGTTGAGGTAAAATTTAAATATCATCACAGTCAGATTACATTAAGTTCAAACAAGCGCTGTTCATAATTAAAACACCGCGTTGATAAACTTATAATTAACACAACATAATTAAGTTTACCAAGTTTGTAAACTTTGGGTTTTGTATTAGTTTAGGAAATGCCACATTAGCTGCGTTTAAAACAAATCTGTTACGATTTACGTTAAGGCGATAAATATTTATAAAATAATAAACTAGTAGAAAATTTCTATCGTAAAAATCTCGTAAACGAAGTTACGTCTTTAAAAAGCAATGACCAAGTTTGATTTTTTTTTAAATTCCGTAAAAAGAAATATTTGATGAGAGTATGTAACAGATTAGTAACAAAATTATAAGCTGCCTGCTTCATTATAAAATATAAAAGAAGGCTAAAGTGTTTTTTTTTACCGCTGCGACGTATGTCAATGTATTTGTCTGATTAACGTCACATTTTTCAAAAATTCCCAACCATGCCGAAAGACAAGAAAGATAAAAAATCCAAAAAAGAAGTCGTCGTTCCAGTTGAAGAGCCGGTAGACGTTGAACCAAAACTTTTGCCGGAAACTACTCTACGTTGGTTCAAGAATTGGACAGAAAAAAATGAAGCTAGTGTACCTCCACCAACCCCCAAATCCGAGTTCGATTTTGTCGTAAAATTTGGGCCTCTGCCCACAATATTGCCCAACGTGAGCAACTTAGAAATACCGTACGTTAGAGAAAAGGGCGTCAAATGCTGCTTAGAAATGCTAGGCGAATATTTTGGATGTACCGACTATAAATTTAACCTCCTACAATTTTGGTTTTTGGATTTAGCAACTGATTGTTTATGGAGAACGCAAGACGAGTTTCAACTCCCCGTGGAATCACAAAAAACGGTCCTGGCATGGATTTTATACATTTTCAATTTACTTAGAGGTAAAAAATTTGCAAAACACAAACTTTAGTTTATTAAATTTATTTCTAGATCCGCAAGTGAATATATCGCGCAAGAAATTTTTTAAAGTGTTCAAAGAAACAATTTTAATCGCTGGGGAATTGGTCGATGAAGGACACGATTCTTTGCCTTTTCCTGAAGAAGTATTTGCTCTAGTGGAAGAAAACGAGGACGCCATAAGTTTGAGTAGTTCAGACACCGAATCTAGTTCTAATTTCACTTCTTCAGAATCATCAGAAGTGGATACTGTTAGCTACGTAGATGTCACCATTAATGGCGAAACTAACGCGTTTGTATTGCCCAAGGAATTGTGCGAATGCGACATGGGCAAGTATATAAGCTTTTCCGAAACGATTCCGTTACTAAAATTAATAATTATAAGCAGTTGACCTCTCATCAATCGATACTTTTTCCGAAATAAGAACACCACCTTCAGAAGTGCAAGAAACGCAAAAAGAGCAGAAGGTTGAAGAAGGGAAAGAAGTACAAGAGGGGCAAGAAGTCCTTTCAGACGAGGATATCGAATTTTATAAAGCAGATGATAAAATTCCATCCAGATTTTTGGATGAACCCGAAGAAGTCGAAGAAGAACTTATGGAAGAAGAAAGTCAACAAGATATAATTCCTTGTTGGTGCAAAGTTTTAAAACAGGACAAAGCCGATGAACCTCCCACAGAGACGAATGTGGAAGAAGGTGGCGAGGAAACTTTAGAAACAGGTACTAAGTTATTTTATAAACCAAGGCAGTTATAATAACATAAGTTATTTTAGCAATTGATGGAGTAACTGAAGTTCCTGCTGGTAATGTTTTAAATAACCGGCCAAAATATGTAAGTTTTAACAAACTTTTTTATTTAGATCAATTTACAATAATAGCAGATTCGGACTACTTAACCGAAAGCATCGATACATGCACTGATGACATTTTTGAACCATCTGAAGTAGGTAAGTGAATTACAGTTTCAGATAAACTCATGTTTCATAAGCTCCCAGTTTGCCAGACACCACGCCGACAGTAACTCCGGCAGTAACGCCAGCAGCTGATAACCAGGAGTTACCACCACCAGAACGAACCGAAAAACAGATCCTCGAAGATTTGGCTTACCAAAAAGTGTGGGAACAACGCTTGCTAGACATGGAAGACCCAAAAGTCGGGTGGTATCCAACCGATGACGGCGTAATGGAAGAAGAGACAGAAGAGCCAAAAGTATATGATAACAGTTCAGAATGTGGCAGTGAGTGGTTTGATGTCATCGAAGAACGAAAAAAAGAAATTGATGACTACCACGACACCAGATTAGTTAATTTTGGAGTGCTTTGGTCCATTATAGAATTTATATTTGATTAGTAAGTTACAAATAATAACACAACGTATTAAAACACAAAAATCTATGGAAGTTAATAAGTAAACACTTGTTTTACATATATTTTCAAGTAGATAAATTCTATATTACACATAATTTCGCAACTTAACACTCGATAAAAGTGCATGATACTAGGAAAAGTATATAAATCATAAAAATATTTGATTTTAACTTAACTACAAAATTAATCTTTTAATATTGTTTGTTAGCTTTTACCAGAGTTTTCAATTCACGTTGATCAAGTTAGCGTTCCAAGCAACGCCGAACATAATTTCCCAACGCGTGAACAAGGAATGGATCATACCAAAACGAATAAAGCAAGAAATTCAGAAACCGAAGCCCGTGAAACCGAAAAAGGCCAAGAAACCGAAAAAAGAAAAGAAACCGAAAAAAGACAAGAAGAAGAAAGATAAGAAAGACAAGAAGGGCAAAGATAAAAAAGGCAAGAAGGATAAGAAAAAGGGAAAGAAAGATAAGAAAGCAAAGATGACTAAAGAAGAGAAGGCTGAAATGGATAGGCTGAGACGCGAACAAGAATTACTGGAGGCAGAGAGAAGGAGGCTTTTAGAAAATAAAGTGTTCATGTTCCCGTTAACTGATGCAGCTACCGATGATTTATTTAATAACTTATTTGAAAATTGGGTTAAAAAGGACTTGACGAAAGGTAAAGGCAAGAAAGACAAGAAAGACAAAAAAAAGAAAAAATAGGGATTATAATCTTGCACGGTGAACATGAGTGGGTGGCCAAATCTGCGAAAAATCAAATTGTACTGACAATAAATAAAGCAAGAATATTATCTACTTATTATTATTATTTGAATTAATTTTATAATTTATTAATTATTCATAGCTTATAAATAGCATTATCTAATTGAGTTTGAACACCGTAACTGTTCTCTTCAAAAATTCAAAGTTAGTATGAATGAACACCCTGTGTAAGCCAAAAATTGCTTGAACACTCATTTGATAGCTACAATAATGTCAATTTTAACGACGACTCATTCAATTTTCTATTCCAATTATGACCAAAGATATAATTTTCATGGAACTTCTGTATACACACATAAAATTGGAAACATTAATGGTTTCATTTTAATTTACTGTTAGCAGAATTTTAAGAATTCTTTGAAGATAAACCAATAATTTTTATAAAATAGAAATGTAATTGAAATCTGTTATCACAAAGTATTATCGTGTGCCTTGCGATTAAAAAGGCAAATGTTTGCTTTGCTCTTAAAGCAAATTGCAATACAGCCCACTCAGAGTTGGATCTAACAGGCAGTCAGTGAAAACTAAATATTGTGAATCCACCCACAAGCCGGACTTACGTTCCAACCTACTTAATGTGATCCTGACAACCTCTATTACAATTTTAACGCTGAATTTACTACAGATAAATTCAAATGCAACTTTAATTGCTGCTCTACTTTTCAAAGTTCCAAAATAACTACAAAAAAAAAACTATGCACTGTATTTAAATTTAACAAAAGCATTGTTCGAAAACTTCGCAATAATTCTGCGTCTGAGAGGGCCATTATTTAACTTTTAATATCCCAACATTACGTTCATTTTGCTTTTAAAACTTTATAATCTATTAATTCCCAACATTTAACATTTCCTGAAAATGATCATGAAACTCAGGCGCCACTATGAAGCATTGTTTAAAATGCTAATAGTTAATAACAGTTTATGTATGTTCAGAAACTATGATCGTTCAATAATTGCTTTTATAATTAAAATTCTGGCTGTTTTGACGAGATGGATTACAACAAACTACCATAAATGAAAGTATCAAATTTGATCTAACTAGGTTATAGTCACGCTAAAACATTCAGTGCAATTTAACAAAATTTAATTGAAAAGGGCTTTTATTTTTGTGATTAAGCATAAACATATTTAAAGCGGTGCACACGAACTGCGGTGATTCTAATCCCATCATTACCAACTTTTATGACCATGCGTTAATCCTACACTCGAACTGCGTACAAATATTTTCTAACCCTTGATTATATGGGTAGATCCTAATTTAATGTTCCAAGAATTAATCCTAAAATTAGTCAAATGTACGGTAATTTTATAGGTTTAAATACAATGCGCAAGTATGATTTAGTTTACTTATTAATATGAATGAAATGGAGATAATGTTCAGGACGCGTGGAAAAGAGCTGCTTGTTTACGAAAATTGTAAATATTATAAACACAGACAGTAGAAATTTTATACTCCTATTAAGTAATTACTATGTACATATTATTGACAAATAAAATATTTTGTTTATATTTTTTAATTTCATTCAATTTAAGTAGTGAACATTTAGGAATATTCCAACCATTTCTGACCGCTTACCTGAATACGAAATTCCAGGAAAGGTATAATTAAAGAATGTCCGCAGTTCGTGTATCGGCTTAACTCTCATGCTTAATTACTGGCCGCAGTTCGCGTGGTACTTAAATACAAGTCATTAAAATAGCCGCAATTCGAGTGCGCCCATTTGAAGCACTTGTGTGAAGATACTTTGTACTACAAAACTTCTTGATACTTTGGATTGATTATAAAAATGGAAGGTCAACAGTGCCAATTAATTCACCAAAAAGGTCATAACTTATGTCCAATGGATTAATTTTTCAATAATATTGATAAATATAATGTCTGAATATCACTAAATACACAGCTAAAATTATTTAAAATCACTGCCAAATTCAAAAAATTCCTAACAAGACGTAAGAGAGCTGAAAAGATACGTCTTGAAGTATTGTAAAATTCATGAATTAACGGATAAGTGCAAAGCAAACAGCTAAATAATTTATAAACTTGCTCGTGAACTAATTGACAGATCACTCGACAAATCTAAGCCCTCTTCGACAGCGTTTACTTACGAATTCTTGTACATAAAATGTAAATCAAGTTATTTAGAGCGACAACGAACGATTTTTCAGGACAATGGAGGACCAGAAAGCCATCAAAATATAAACAAGGGCCAAGATAAATTTACTGAAAATTTAAAAAAGCAGTCGAACGCAAAATCTGGACCATCATAAAGTTATTTGCCTGCCTTTAGAGGTTTAATTACTAAGTCATAAATTTCTTAAAATAGTAAGTCTTCCGATTTTAATTTATTGCCGTATTAATAAAATTTGATAACCAACATTACTACAAATGCTTGGATAAAATGGTTGCTTTCGGGTAATATGGTCTTAATTTTACACTTGATGTTGATTATACGAGCAACTGAATTACTGCTAACAGCATAATTATACGCACAATGAAGATTTTAGTATGCAAATGGACCTAATTAACATCGCAGTGGGCTGTTATTCCACCTCTTAAGACATTAGTAGTGCACATTAAGGCACATACTTCGAGCCTAAGAAGGCCATGTATTACATTTAATTGTAACAATCTGTTATTATTACGCGGGGTTTCTTAATACACACATTAATGCCACAGGTAAAAGAGAGGGTTTTAAGAACCCTGCAACAGGCACTGACAACTACTAGGATGTATTTATGATATAGTGAAAAAACTTTGCTAGTTTTAATTTCTATGTACCATAATCATTTTGGTAAACCCTGTTAATTTTTTTTTATCAGAAAAAATGGTTTTTAAAGTAACAAAATTACATACTGATACGCGAAAAATGAATTGATCCCATTCTATATTCATACCATACACATGACTTTTAAAAGTGGAAATCTGCTCAGAAAAAAATTCATCCCTTAATATATTCCGAGTAATTTTCCGATATGCGTTATTCTCAAAGTTATGGCTGACCTCTGTAATATAACGCGTCGCTCTCCCTAGCGAGTGGCTATAAAAGATATATCGACCATTGGATACCCCAGAAAATTCTATAAATAAAAATTTTATGAATCACAAACAGTTGTCAACACGTCAAGTACAAACGTGATGAAAGATCAACAAAACCCTGTATAAAAAAAAAACCTTTGAATATATTTGTGAGGCAAGTTATCTTGGGAAGTTTACAATGAATTTTTGTTGATCGGTATAGAAAAACTTGTCTGAAAAGCTGAATTTATAAAATAAAATCATAGTCTAATAAACCCTACATTTTTTTTCTAACAGTATCAAAATTTACGTAAATTTTTGTGATACACCTTGTAGCTATTTTTATTTAGATTAAAATTTAAAACTTAATGAGTTTAACATGCAGCATCTCCCTAATAAACGTCTTAATCAAGGCTGGTTACAGTTTAAGAAAATTTAAAAAATCCTACCTTTAGGAAGCTCCAAATATCGTGTTCATTGGTGTCGACCGCCTCTTACTTTTCGTGTATAGTGCCACAGCTATGCTTGTTCTCATCTCACAGGCTGGATCATTCAACTGTTGTCTTCATCCAATAAAGCTGTTTTAACTGCAATTAATTAACGAAAAGGATGTAAATAACGCAAAAAATTATTTAGTAATCACTTTATTATTGTAAATTTATAATACCTACGATTATAAGTCCATTCTATAAATTAAATCAACATGCACAGAAAGATCACATTAAAAAACCTACCCTGTATTACATTTATCAAATTTATGACAAATTATAACATACATATTTCTACCAATACAAATACCTTTTACTAAGTTTATGTCGTATCTATAAGTAACTACATAGAGCTCATGGAAGATTTAGCAGCCCTATATGTGCATAGAAATTTCGGTACATAAATAACAAAAAAAAAAAAAAAACGTACGCAGCTGAGCTTAACTTTATGGACACATTCTAAGATACTCAATTTACATCGAATTATCATATCACTTTACAATTATATGAATTATAGCTACATATAAAAAAGACTTTTTACAAAAATTTTAGGTATTCTGAAAGTGGAAAGAAATCAGTTTTGCAATTCTAGTTGAGTTTGCGCCGAAATTAGTCGCCGAAATTAATAAAATTGCATGATTAGATATACTTTGTACGTATTGTGCAAATAAAGTAGGCTTAAAGTAAAACAGAAAGACGTTTAACAGTGTCTTACAATAACTGCTAGTAGTACATCAAATTATCTAATTGCTGTGGTTTGTCAATATGTCGTTACATTTTTGAAATTCGCAATAAAAATTGGGTGTAAATGCACAGTGATTGGGTTAACAACATAAAAAGCCAGTAAAAGGTTTTTGAAAATTGTATCGTACTTATTTTATTTAAACAATGAAAAAGTAAATAATTGCAATGAATTTGGAATTATACCCATAGAATAATTAGAACACATAAAGGTTTGTTAGTAATTTGGAAACACCAGTTATATTTTAAGACCCAGAAAGAAAAATCATGCTACAATATCTCCTTGGATTATCATTGCCTTTCGGCATTTGTGCGAAGTGGAATTTATTAAATTATTTCATAATCAAATTACTTCAATTTTCAAGAAAAAAATTTGTTTGAGGTAATACTTGTATACTAGTAAAATCTTATAATAAACAGTGAAACAAATATTTATTTTAATAAATGTATTCCTAGTGTAAGAATAAGGATTAATTATTACTCAGAACCTCAACGTTTGTAAATTAATATCAAAAGATGAGCAAAATAAATTAAAATAAAAGTTTTTATTTTGACGATTTGCAAGCAAATTAAACATATTTGATAGAAAATTATTCTCTAGAATAATATTTTACAAAATTAAATTTTTAATACACTCTGGATAACTGATTAACTTTTAATTTTTTGAGGTTTTATTGTGCTTGCTTTGAATTTTGCGCGCGATAAACACAGCTCATCCATCTTTGCACTGAAAATATTAAAAATATATGATTGATGTGCTCCTGCAGAATATTCTAATTGAGCAAAAGGCGACAAAAAATGTAACGACTCCAATGAATAATGTCATGGACTTAGTTTAGAGACAAATTATCTTTTCAGAATATCTAAAAGCGTTAATCTTTCTATCGACAGCCTTAGAGTTTTCGCATTTCTACGCAAAGTATGCAGTATAAAAGCGTAAAAATTGACTAGACAAGGAACAAAGAAAGCCTTATCTTTTCTAAAAATGTATCGATTGTCTTCTATTTAGTTATCATACATTTAACGGCTTTATTGGTCTTAATTGTTACTTATTTAATATTTACATGACTAGTAATATTTAACATATTTCAATCACAACATTTGAAGGTACTAGCGAATACATTATTTATTATTAACATTTTACTTCCATCGCTTAATATCGATTCATTTTGTTTTCCTGAAAGGGAGAAATGATTTTTAAATAATTCTGAACTCATTAATAATCGATTAGCAACATATTTAGATCCATATCATCGCAATATCCAAACTTTTAATGGTCTTTAAGAATTTTTAAAACTGATTTATCTGACATTTTTAATCTAAGAAATTTGATAAAAACCTTAACTTCAACAAAACCAAATTAAAAATTATTTTTGCAGCAGTCCTACAACTCTCCCATACATTGTTTCCACAAGAAACTACTTAAGCCCAAACAAAATATTAAGGGTTTCCTTGACATATCAAAACTGCGAAAATTTCTGGGCCTCCCTTTCAGCAAAAAAAAATAATAGAATGAACCATATAAGTAACACTGATTGTTCGAAATAATACACAGCTTAGAATTTTCATATTTTCTTAATTACAAAAGTACCAAGGATGTATCAAATGACGTCAGTGTCAACAGCGAACAATGAAGTTGAATGATTAAACTTTATATCGATCTATTGCATTCTAAAGGAACGTATAAAAAATTAGGCCGCACGCAAGAATAGTGTAATGAACTAAACCATTAATCACCGTTGCCAACATTTGATTGTTAGATAGGTCGAGCGGTCAAGAAGGGACTTTTTTTTGTTATTACGAGCAACTACAAAATGTTCAGTAATTGTAACATCAATTACCTATACTATTTCATACAAATTCGAATACTTCAGCAAGATAAAACACGAAATTTTACTCAAAATTCTTGACAAAAAAACTTTTCAGTTAACTGCATTTATTAAAAATGACAACATTCTACGAAAATTTCATTTTGAGCTATAATTCTAAACTTAAAATAGCAAATTTCTGCATTCCCTTCAAGAATAAATATATCTTTATTGCGTTTGTAACGACTAGTTAATAATGCTAGAATATCAAACGAATTAATTCTATTTAAATAATAACGTTGGATTAAAATTATAATTTTTGATGTTCATATAACAATTTAATCTCATTATATAAGGAGGAAACGATTTGCTTTCCTTGAAAATTTCTTTTAAATTCAGGCGACAAGAGATTAAAGTTTTATTCCACTTTAAAAAGACGTCCATGGTAACAAATTTTACCCTGAACGAAAACTTTTTCAATTGACTGCTTCAATAGTGTACGAAACAGCTGTTAAGTGTATACTGGGAAACTTCCCTTTTAAATTTCTCGAAGCAAAATGTACAACTTCATCACCAATTGAATGATTTAAAACGTGCTATTCAACTACTACCGTTATATTCTCTTGGTTCTGAGCTTAATCGAGAAAATATCTTTGAATTAGTGACTATAAACGAGTCACTTTGGAAACTGTTTCGATTAATTCACACTTAAATTTACACAAAGAAAAACAGCTAATTGTAAATTTCAGGGCATAAAACCTGTGGAGCTTTATTAAATAAACAATATTATTATGCGTCAAAAAAATTTAAATGTGTTAAAAATATATTTTGATTACCACTTAATTAACATTTTAGAATCTGCCATTTATTTTTGTTAACTAAAATATGAAGTTTCTTAGGCATATCGTTATGAACACTAAAAAATTTACATATTATATTTAAAGCAATTTCTATGGGCATTATTTATCAGTGAATTTACAGTGACAAATTATTTGTTTATTTTTAATTCGCCTATAATGAAGTTGCTTAGTTTTGCAGAAATTGTCGCTTGTGATAAAGTTACTGGTAGTGGCCAAGCAAATTTGCATTTCAACACATCGTTGCAAGAGATTGCACATAGGGATTGTAATACCGGTAAACCGGTTTACCGGTTTACCGGTAAATCGCAAAAAAAGCTCTTCAAATTTTACCGGTAATTTGCCAATTTTTTACCGGTAATTCCGGTAATTTTACAATATTTTTCCAATAATGATAAAAATCTAAATCAAATAATCAAAAAAGAATATTGACTTATTTTCAAGGAGAAAAAATAAGGGGAAAATAGATACAAATGGAATATGATTGTTTACTCACTTCTCTGTCAAATATCTCGCACGGTAATTTATACATAAATATCTGACTATCGTCTTCTTATGGCAAACTAAGTCTACAAAACATTTTTTTTTTCGCGTTCTTGTGTATTCGCAACAATAGCCGAGATAATTAAGTTTAATTTTGGTTTTTCCATTAAATCACGCAAGCCATGGAATTTTTAAACAAAACAAGATCTTGTTTAAAATACACTCTTAAATAGCTAACTTTTGTCCCATTTAACCAACCTTGTATATTCATTATTTACGGAGATAGCAATAGTGTCCCATGGAAAAAAACACCCTGTGTACTCTTACCTATTTTATATTGAATTATATTATTATTATTACATAAAAAAAATTACGTTGATGGCTCTTACTTAACTGATATATTGTATGAAATTGATTGTGATAGTTTAGGCTTCAACTATCCCAATCAGTTACATACTAAATAAATATATAATTTTTGAATATGGTTTTCGGAGTTTATCCGCGTAATATTTAAATTGGCTCGACGTTTCGGCAAGCTCTCCCTATAGGGATACGCGGATAAACTCCGAAAATTATATTAAAAATGTTAGTAACCGCGAAAATCTAAAAAAAAAAACAATTATATCTATATACAATATACGTACATATAATATTATGATTTACCGGTAAATTACCGGTAAACCGGTTTTGATTGAAAATTTTACCGAATTACCGGTAATTCAAAAAGTCGGTTAATTTACAATCCCTAATTGCACATCACAATGGACCTATTAGAAGTAGCTTTATAGCAATTTCTGATACTAAAGTGCTGTTTTGCTGGCGCCGTAAAAGGAGACTTACATCTTAAGTAAAATCACACTACATTGTTGCCAAAAATTAAAATACGTTTAAGTAAAAACTACTTAGCTGCGTTTAAAATTATTTAAATCAAAAGTTGATATTAATAAATGCATCAAAATGAATTTAGTACGCATAAAACTTGTTGTTAATGTCTTTTTAATTTATGACCAACTTAATTTTTGAAATATTGAGAGAGTAAACTTATTTTTATGTAAAAACCATAGTGTCATCATTTTGTGTAAGTGTATTAATACTTACAAAATACAGACTTGCAAATTTTATAACAAATAACAATTCTGTTGGTTCCATAAAAATTTCGTTAACTATTTTAGTTAACAAAATTTCAAGTTAAATTTGGATCCGACATTTACTTTTTTTGTATATGATCAACCAAAGCAGTTGATCTTATTCGTAAAATTACTTATAAAAATATAAATGTATATGAAATTTCTGATACCAACAAGCTTTTTTGTTCATTTTTATGCAGTCATCTAAAAGCAAATGTGAGATATATCAAAAAAAAAAGTTATTTTTGCAGCCAACCCCTAATGGAAATATTGTTTTCTTTATGTTATCAGCCCTGCCCGAGGGCTAGTTCGGAATAAATTTTCAGCCGACCATATTCAAAGACGCAACGAAACCCAAACAAACGGGAAAATTTGATAACGGAATTTAAAATTCCGAACAGAATCGACGTAAAAAAAAAAATAACGGCCGAAGCGCTTCGGAATATTGCAGCAAAAAAACTACAGACACTTTGATTAATTCGCAGTCCATCAATCATTTTGCATTAACTTTATTATTTGAATATTTAGGCGATCGCTTTTGTTTCGTTACTTGTTAGAATTCGCCCTTCGCCGGACTAACTCGATGTAAAACTCAATTAGTTAACAAATTGCCAGTGTTTTGGAGTATTACGAGATTAAATTTTTTTAGGCGCATGATGAGACTTGATGATAAAAAGGGCGTGCGATAAAAGTTTTCAAATTAGCGTGTCGATATTTCATTAAAAGATTAAAAGAAGGGTGGCGAGTCATTTGTTCATAAAATGTTTCTTACTGTAAGTTAATGGGAATTATAATTACTTTGATAATGTGGTAAGAAAATCCCAAGAAAATGTTTGAAACATGAAAATATGCTGTGTGTTTACAGTAATTTAATCAAATCAGTTAGCTGTATGTAAGTTTTCAGCTGAATAAATCTCATAGTGTGTAGCCAAATAGTTCTTAAAGCTGCCAAAAATAAGCAAGTAAAAATATTTAAGAAATGTAAATGAAAGTTCGAAATAAATATCGAAGAAATTATCGTTCATAGTACCTATAGCCAAAATTTGTAATCAAGTTTTAAAACAAAAACAATATTTCCTTCACCACAAAAATAAAATAAAAATTTTGTAAAACCAAAAGTATACCCACAATTTCAAAATGCCAAAAATAATATTAAAAAGAACTTACATCGGATAATTGATAGTAATCAATTAAAAATTTCTAGTGACGCGACAGCACCGACTGCTTTTCCAAAAATTTCGAGGTCCTTTGGTATATTGGAGTGGTCCCAGTTTTCATATTAACTTCATGTTCCATGTACATTCTGCTTGAGTAGTTTTTAATTTCGTTAGCAAACTACCTAAATAAATAGAAAAATGTTGATGTATTAATTTTGAAAAATACAAATAGTTTTGAAATTTTTTAGTAGCTTTACGAATCTTTTCCGAAAGCAATCACATAAAAAAAATGTGGTTATGATATTTGGTAAACCCATTTGATTGATCAATTGATGTAATATAAACAAGTTTTATTAAAAATCGCTTATATATTTTTGTTAAGAATCTCTTGGAAAAATATTACGCCAGTTTCAAGACTCGAAATTGCCACTAAGGAAGGGCAACAAGTCTCAAAATTGGTCCAGCACTTTAATAAGAGATTTTTATGAAGCTTGGATAAGTAATTTTTAATAAAATTTATCCATAGTACGATAATTTTAGTATTGTTTTTTAAAAAAACATTATTTCGTGTATGTAGTAAGTCAATAAAACAAAATTTTCAAGCCAAAATATCTACTTTGTTTTTTTTAAGAACGGATCTACTTTAATGAAATAAGAAGTTCAATAATTATCGTCGAAAAATCAAAAAAAGTTGTGTTGAAGAATAATAACATTTTCAAAATAACTGAAGTATCAGATAACTAAAAAAATATTCTTTAATTATTTATTTAACAAATGAAATGATATTATGTGCAAAAGAATTTTTGATATTTATAAATTGCTTTAGTGTTAATTTACATAAAATTAGATAGCTGGGTATTTAAGTTAAATAAATAATAATTGTTAAAAGCTTTTTAAAAACCAATTTTATAAAATTAAGTATTACTTATAAAGTAAGACATGATTTACTTTGTATTTGTTTTTATTACTTGCCGTTACGTAATAAAAAGTAACGTAAGGTATTCTATTTATGCTAGGAATGCAGAAATATTGTAAATCGTCATGAATAATGCATTCAGTTTTACGCGTACATACAAAAATTAATCTTCCGGTGATAAAACCCGGTTACCAAGAGCATCAACGTCCATTTGCAACAATGTGTTGCACATAAAATTGATGCTATAAATCGCTTTATTGTTTTAATAAATGACGCGATATAGCTGAGCTGTATGGTCGCCTCAAAGCTCTTCAAAGAAATAATTGACCTATTTCCGATACATCCTTTTAGTTACCAACATTACAAAAAAAAAAATAGTTGCACTTATAATCGAAACACAAAAGGAATAACAATTTTCGCTCTGAGAGCGTACACTGACAAAACTTCATATTTGTATATGGAGGTATACAAGAAATTTGCACTTAATTTGAGAGATATCTCGAGTTCGCCGGAAACGAGACGGTATAATATTGCTTTAAAGACATTTCTCTACTTTTATGCATAACAATAAAATTTTCTCTAAACAAAATTGCGATCGTGAACGTATATACGCCGACTGGGTAATCTTTGTGAGGAAAATTTCAAAGCATTTTTGCTACAAACACAAAGACAGAGTAATTTAATTTACTGGGCATTACAATAAAGTCACTACAATAAATGCTTTATGATTTTCTCGTCGAGTTATTTCGTTCGCATTAACGACAAGTCGAATGCCGACTACAGTTTTCTTGAAAATAAGGATTTATTTTGATTCACAGTCGCAATAACGACACAAAATTGGTTAGAAAACATTTATGTCAACTGCAAGTGAAAACTGATACATTAGGTACTTAAAAGTATCAGTTCAAAGTTCAAAGTGAATGAAAAGGTGCCAGTTTTTCTGTTAACAAAATTATGTAATTATAAACCTGTAAGGCTTCTTTTTTAAATTAATATCTGATGTCAAAATAAATAACTACGTACTTTAATCTGTACACAAAATATTATTAGTCAGTTTTGCGAACAAAATTGCTGATTGCTACAGGAAAATAATAAATGCCACTGTGGCAATTAATATTGTACATTAAATATCTGAAATCAAACTATTCAAATCCAACATTTATTCATACTGAAAAGGTTGATTATCTAAACTATTTTTAATAAACCTATTTTAAATTTGGCTTTAATATATGGTCATAAACAACGAATTTATTAATAACATTTTTAGTTTTCTACATTTCCGGTTTAGCAAGAACTTGTTTGTTATTTGAAACAACTTGCACGTTTTTTCATTTTCGGATGTGAAATAAAAAAATACATTCACAAACATAATCATGAAAAAAATATTCGTTAAATAAATTTAAATGCGCTTACTGCGATGCCCAGTGCAATTTTTTTATTGTAACAAGTGAAAAGTTTTAGTGAATGAATAATGAACTTATTTTTAAGGTGTTTAGCAGCACTTTAAGCTCTAAAAAGATTTGCAAAGGGGTTTGTTTGTCGAATAAATATAACGCCAAAATATTTAGTTTTTCTGCTAATTTAATGGCTTTTCTCGCGTCAGCACAGTGTTTATTATTTACCTCCATATACTACTCACAAAATTGTTTATAACCTATCAATTACTTTATTTAGGATCACATTATACCGTGTAAAAACCAAACAGTCAATAATTTCATATGAAACGCAACACATTCAATCTTTATACGTAATTATTGACTAGCTTTTGTACACATTACACGTATTTTTTATAAAAGTTTTTCTATTAAATACATACAAATACATTAGTATTTACAATTATTTACCTTTGTACGTAAACCTGTGATTTCACACTTCGTCCAGGGCACGAATCGCAGCTAAAACCGCACAATCACTGCAATTAAAATTGTATGTAGCTTGAAACGTTTCGAGGTGCACATGAAAGTCATTGATATCTTATAACAAATATTTGTCGGTTTTAAAACAGTCCACAATCTTCAAAATCGCGTCCCGAATATAATTACTTCCACTATATTATCGTTTTGATTAATAAACCTATTTATGTTTATCACTCGCCGCTTCCATGCACTTCCTCGTCTGTTTCTCTTCTCCCTTCCGGTTCTAATCATAGAAACGACTCATGAGCCGCATTTATCTCCGGCACTTTTATTTCCTCTCCTTCCGCTTCTATATACTCGACGCCTTCGTCGTAATCTACATGGCACCTCGTCGAGATGTGATGATCTGGATCGCCGTATTGGCTGTGATAGAATTCTTCTCTCATCATGTGATTTAATCTACCGCATCGGAAATATAATATTTCCTGGAAGGGTTTTCTAAAGTCCCTATTAAGGGTCGCGTATATGATTGGATTTAGCAGGCTGTTGGCGTAGCCCAGCCAAAGGAATAAACTCGATAGTGTCGTTAGCGTGCTGGAGTTTTGGTCGAGGAATGGTCGGATGAGCGCTAGGACGAAAAAAGGGAGCCAGCATATCGTGAATGCGCTCATAATTATTCCTAGTGTGGTGCTGGCCTTGCGTTCTTTGGCCAGCTGAAAGCGGAGTTTTTTCTGGTTCGTGTTTGTGTTGGGAGAGGTTTTGACAGAGAGTAGAGTGGATTTGGGTTGCTTCTCGTGTTTGTTTGCTTTTTTTACCGGGGTTTTCCCTGACAACATTGGACACTGGGATTCGTTACTCTGCCTCGACGTGAAGCAGCGACCTAGGCTCTTGTCAAGGCTACACTGTAACAAAGAAATGTACGATTAGTACACAATTGATCGCAACAGAAATACATTTACAGTAGCATCTTTGGTTGAAAGTTCATAAACAAAGTGTCGCTAATGTTTTACAGTTCCTACAAGAGTAGAATGCATTATTAATTGCGCAAAAACTGGAATAAATCGACAGGTATTTTGTTTTAAGTAGAAGAGAGTTACCAAATGGTACTTATTTCCAATTTAGTTCAATTTTGTTCGCACGTTAATATTCAAAATTGTATGATAAATTGTTTAATTCTTTAAGTGATTAATTTATTAATATAAAGTACTAATTAGATATTAAATAGGTCAGCAACTGATGAAGAGACAGGAGTCGTAAAATTAGTTTAGCAGTTGGACAAGAAATACTTCAAAAATAAAAAGATGGGCGATTTTAATGAAGCTCATTTATGTTGGAAGTGTAAATTGATGATTTAAGATATCTGTCATATTTTGCCAAGAATAAATATGTTTGTTTTAAGCCCTTTTGTACATAGTACAAAAGCTACGAATTAGGCAACAAGTAGGTACCTTAAATTAATCATACCTAGATTTTCAAAAAATGCTTAAGAAGCACTTTAGAATCAATACGATCAAAAATGAAAATAACAAAATATATGCTTAAAAAAATTCATAGGCTTCTCAGAAAATATTAGGTACATAATCGTGGCGCAAAATAATCTATGCAAACTACTGATATTAAAACTGTTCTCAAAATTCGAATACTCCAAACGGCTCCGAAAATAAACATAGAAATGTTAAAGAATGTACTGTTCGAACATTCAGTTGATTTTATGAATTATGTAAGTTCTCTAAAATTGAAAACAGATTAAAATTCAGCTCACATGTGTGTACATTTTTGTTCGTCTCTTGAATCAGCAATAAAAATTATTTTAATGGAACTACTACTCCGAAGTCGTGTTTAGGCTATAGGTACATACTAGTGATTGCAATACCGGACCAAATTACGATACCGGTATTCGGTATTTATTCGCAAGTAATACCGGTATACCGGTATTAATACCGGTATTGCTTTTTCAAAAAAAGTATTGATTTTGAAAACACAATATATTTTACACATATGTGTATATAGTGAGTATAATGTAAAAACACAAATTTGCACAAAATAAAGAGAAAAAAATGCACATGTAAAAATATAGACACAAAAAACTGAAGATATGTAAACAATAAATTAATAAATATATGTGTATTGTGTACAAAATAAAATTATGTTCTATAATTTACAAAACAAAACAAAAAATAAACAAACCTAGGTACATATGAATTTAAATATATATTGCCGTTTCAACTATTTTTAGAGTAATATTTTTTAAAGCATAAGGCATCAGTTGTTTCATCGCTAAGCCGTGAGCGAACTTTGATACAAATTTTTCCTGCCGCAGAAAACGCTCGCTCCGATTCTACACTTGTTGGTGGAATTGTTAGCATAATACCTATACTATTTCTAGGTTTATTCCTCCTTCGTCTTCTAATAATCTCATCTCTCTTTTCAATAACTTAAATACATCATTTTGCGGCACAGTTTTGTATTTTGCATTTACTGCATTTTTTTTATTTACGGCAGACTGCAATTATAAAATTATAAAAATCAAATTTAAAAAAAAAATACCGAATACCGGTATTAGATCATCAAATGAGACGGTATTTCGGTATTGAAAAATGGCACGGTATACCGGTATTCGGTATACCGGTATTCGGTATACCGGTATACCGGTATTGCAATCACTAGTACATACATTTAACACAATTGTACTTTATTACAAAAAAATCAAACTTTTAACCATTATTTGGATTTATTTTAAGAAACAAATGCCTCAAAGATATCTCCTATAAAGACGGACGAAACGTCAACCAGTTTAAATTTACTTCAACAAATTTTGATGCCGTTGCTAACGAACAGAAAGAGCTACTTAACTTAATATTTTTGTTTACAGAAAATACTTTTTGTCTTACATGACCATCAAAACCTTTTATCTCAATTACAATTCTCGTTCTTGTTTTAAATTACATTCACGTGGCAAATATTTCAGGATCTAATGCAGATCCATCACCTCATCGCGTCTGAAAACAAATTCATTTTAGACAACGGTCAATTGCTTTGGGGATTGCCATTGATTAATAATAAATCTATATGGTGTTTGCTCTGCGCAGCATAGGTCATGGATATTTTTCATTAGACGAGGGAGAGCTACATTGCCCCACATAACAACAAATATTGTTTATACCTCAGGTTTTAGTTAGTCATATTGGTAACTGACAACAAAGCCGAGGGCTGAGTTTAAATTCGAAATTGTGTAAAGTTTTTTATTGAGTTATGTGACACAAATCTCAATACAGAGTGTGTACAACAAAAAATTTGATTGTTCTTTATTGGGTAAAGCATAGGATGGCAAATTAAAAGTAAAAATAAATATGAGAAGCCCTTATTAGGCAAAAAAATTGCAATCAAATGGAGACAGTTTTTTTAACAACAAAAGATTTTTCATTTATGTACAGGGTGTGTATAAATTGGCGGAAGCGCTACACGTGACGATGTTCTTCGTAAAATTCTAAGTCGAAAATCTTGATACAAAAATGTAGTACCATGGCCTCAGGAACCATTTAAAGAAAAAAAAAATTGGCAACATTGCATACATTGATTTGCGTTTGGACATTTTTTTATCGGCAATTTTTACTTGGGTATTTACAATTTTTGTTCGAACTGAAAGTCTTCAGTTCGTAAACATAGCTGCAAACTTTTAGGTATCGTTAAACACAAACTAGAAATAATTACGAGAAAAACAGAGATGACAGCTAATGACAATGTTGCCATATGTATTATTTTCATTCAAATCAGTGATTTACATATTTTTAACACCAATTTTTGAAAGGAAGAACACAATATCTAGGAAAAAATACTATTCGAAATCTATTTTTATTCCAAATTGCAGCTTTTTCATTTGCAAGTATTAAATAATAACGCTTATTAAAGGACCAAATGTCAAAACTTTGAGGACCTCTTGCAGACACAGCAGGCATGGTACAACATTTTCGTATTAAGATTTTCGACTTAGAATTTTACGAAGAACATCGCCACGTGTAGCGCTTCCGCCAATTTTTACACACCTTGTATACTACCAATAAAAGTAAGTAAAAGTATTAAACAATATCGAAACACCTATTATTTTAATCTCAATACTGCAGCATATAGTATTTTTGCATAGAAGTGTTGTGGCATGTTTTTTGGTGTCCTACAAAATTCTCTTTCGTGATTTCTGGGGTTTGGTTAGGCATGAGTAAACAAAATCCGCCGAAATTTAATTTCCATGCGTTGTTATTCTCCGGTAAAGAAACAAAGTTAACATACCTCGCAATAATGGAGGGTATTTTAAAATGTGGTCAACAAAAAAGTAATTGCCCAAATTTAAAACAGAATTAAAACAAAATTAATTTGCAATAAAATTCATAAAGCAAATCGAAACAGATTCCATACTCGCAAGCTATAAGATAAAGACGTACATTTTTAATGCAGTATAACATTTCATCACTTAAAAAAAATAATGAAAGATGCACTGAAACACATTAATCGCGCTTTAAACATTTCAAAAAGTTCTCATTTAATAAAACTTTGAGAATCGTGACCTCCATGCCAAGTGTACTTGTTGCTTTGTCCTGAAAGGCAGCACTTCCGGAAATGAAGGGAACTGTATTTTCATTTAAATTAAAACTGATTTTGAAATATTCCTGCGTATTTAAAAATGTATATCATTTCTATGGTTTGTTTATGTATACTTGATGCTATATATGTGTATTATTATTATTATTATTATTATCATTATTGTGAAATGTTCTACGCCTTTTTGGATTTTTCAGAACAAATAAAGACTACTAATAAATATGTGCATTTATTGTATTTTAGGATTTTTTGTACTTTATTTGTTTATTTACTGTTATTTTATAAAATTTGTATTCGATGTTGCATAAAATGTATGATTTAGAGTAAACTTGTAATATAATTAGGTAACCCCTTTGAGGCTATTCTGATACACAATTGATCAGTTTAATTAAGCTAGAGAATTTTGCATGCTTTAATGATGTGAGATAAGCTACTGTAGTTTGGAATATAATGCTGTTTCTAGCAAAATATTACATCTCACTGCAGGAGGGTGATATATCTGATGTGTTACAAGCGTCACATAAATTATTAACTCTGTTAATTAGCATTTATTTGGTTACGTGATGTTTGAATCTGTGTGTATGTACATATGCATTTGAGCAGCTCATTTGTTGTGTTGCGCGTCACCCAAAGGCATACAAAGTTCACAAAAGAGATTGATGAACCAAACACCTAGATCATTATTAACGGAAGTTTGAACGCTGGCGGATGTTCATATAGGTTATACAGGGTGTTCCAATATGCATGAGATTTTATGGCTATCTTTGACTGTAATACTTTACCAAGATCATTAAATGAGACGTTTTGCGATTTTAGGAGCTTATTATGTAGACTAATCGATAAAAAAGCAATAATAAAATAAAAAAGGCCAAGAAGGAAAAGATTTAAAAAATACCAACTCAATCCAGCCTAGTATTACACATGCGAAAAAGTGAGTGAGCAAAAATGGGATAAAAAATGAAGATTGGGAAACACGAAGTTAAGGAACACCAAGAACGAATTGGAAAAAGGAAGTGAGGCAGATACTCAAAGAAAATGGAGTTAGCTAAAAAAATGTGTCAACGATAGAAAGATATAAGAAACATAACCACGAAGTAGGAGACAACACCGAAAAAACACGAGGAAAAAAGGAAAAAGTGAAAGATTTTTCATACAGTGTTATATCACAAAGTAAAAGAAGATTTCTATCAATCTAGATATAAATTTCTCTGTTCGCTCTATAATCTTTGTTTACCTCACTAAATGTGCTACTAGAAACCTTCATAGTTTAAATTATTAAGCAATTTAACTTTGGAAAACAGAATAGGAAGCTGTATATAATATCTATTTACAAAACTCTATCCTCACTGTAGTTAAAATAAATAAAATTATGCATATACCCTCTTTGTACGTTTATAAATTTTAATATATACTCCCGATGTTTAATATCTGGTTTACTTACTTTGAAATAGTTTCATGATAACTAACAACTGCATTTGATAAACATTTACCGATACGTCTGGCACATATAAAGGAAATTCAGACAGTTTTGCACGAGGATGGGTTCATTTTATAATTTCGGGTGAGCACGTTTTAAATAAATACATTTTTGCGAATTTAATTACGGTCTAAATTCCTATAGTCGTAATTAGCGCTTATATAAAAGTCTGCCGACAAAACCACGAACATTGTAGAAAGAGCTTTAATAAAAAATATGTTTACCATGACCAGGTATTGTTCGCCATAATATAAAACATCTCTGGGTTCTAAATATTTTAATTACTAAACGTAAAACGCAGACTTTGTTGTCACTTATGTGGCAAGAGATTTGAAATTTATTATCAGTTTTTCGGAAACAATTACATTAAAGCAAAACTCTTTAGTAACGATAATAATCTCAATTGTTTCGGGATCCCAAATGCAAGAAACATAGAATAGTATTTAAAACTTTTAAAATTCATTAAATTAAAAAAATAACAAACACTAGTTCAAATTTGACAAAGATTTATTTAAAATTAAGTACTATGTAGAATAATTCTTTACAAGCAAAAATAGTTGGTGTGTTGTGTTTTAAATAAATGCAAATAACTTGAAAACCGGGCACTTACACTATATAAAAGTTACTTAAACAGATTAACGATTCTAAAAATGCAATAATATACAGGGTGTTTCTTTTGAAAATCCAAAGTTGGTGTCAGTATTAAATACCCTGTATATGTTTACTGATGCTGTTTAGACAGCTGTGACAAAGTCCTTACAACCGCCGTTTAAATTAGAATTTTATGTTATCTACACAACAAACCTTCTAGAAAAGTAACCTAAAGTGAATGATAGATGTTAAAAATTGCGTGTTATACAGGACGTTCTATTCGAAAATCAAAAGTTGGTGTCAATTTTTACGCCAGTTAGCTATAATTACCCAGAGAACATTTCTCGCGACTCGATTTGGTCCAAAGTTTATTGTATCACACAAAACATAATTGTGAGCAGCAAAAATGAACAATTTTATTACGTACTCTAGTAAATTTCGCTTTATTAAAAAATGGATACAACCCGACCACCGGTAAATTTTACCAACAAGGTGTTTGTGATAAAACAATAATGCACGTCATTTTAGCGAGAACAGGTGCAACTTTTACGACAAACCTTGCACAATGTATGTTGTGTATTGTGGCATTTATTTAAATTAGTTCAGTTTGGTATGATGACGTTTAGCAACGACCAACGGTCATGAAATTTAGTATTATTTCACAGCTATAATCACCAAAGCCTGAACCAACTCATAAACTTCTCTCAGAGAATTTTACCCAGCCAAATATTTTACTAGAAACTCTAAAACGTCCAGTGTTCGTAATATTACGACAAAGGACCACAGGTTTTAATCACTTTTACACAAACATTTTTAATTGTTACATTTTTCCTGATAAAAAATCAAATTAATTTTGATGAGATATATCAAATTCCTAGGGCTTCGAATCCTGCAATATATTTCGGCTCGCTAAAACGGCTGAAATACCAAGCTATTTTATTGCATAAAGCCGTTTTATACACGAGCCATGGGCAACAAATAGGTTAACGACAAATCAATAAGTGTAAGTATGACACTTGATTTTATGGCTTAGAAACTAGCGCAGAACTGATGTTTGACATGAAAATTGATTCGAGCTCTCCATCTCGCTACCCCATTTGTCACACCACTACAAAAATTATCTACAACGGCGTTTAATTTCCGTCCTAGCCTAGAGGTGACGTCATGGTAGTGAACAGGAGAAATGAAATTCATCCTTAACAAGTTTTTAGCACGCTAGATACGGCTTGGGCGTTCATTATTAAATAATAAATACGGAGTTAAGAATAGTTGATTCCTAATAAATAATGAAAATTTTGATTAAATTCGAATAGGAAATGCGAGGAATTCTGTGCCAACTATATCGTTTATTAAAATTTTGCGTGTGCAGAGGCAGAGCGAAGCGATAAATAATGACGGCTGATTAAGCGAATTTACAAACTTATGAACGTACAATACTTGAAAACTATGCTTAAATTGCTAAAAATTATATAAAACAAATGCTTGAATAATTTAAGTGATTTATTTAACACCATAAAAGAGTTCAATTAAATATTACTCTCAAGCAGTACTCCGAGCAGTACATAGAAATCTTGCAACAATTTCAGGTTTAAGAACAATTACCAGCGCACCATGGTTTGTTACCAATGAAGTTATACAGCGAGATCTTCGTAAAATGTGATCTTAAAGTTTTAGTGCCAAATATCAAGAAAGATCGTCTCATAATCCCAACTCTTTAACAGCAAAGTTACTACTGAAAACTTGACAAACTAAAAGACTAAAGAGGCATAAATCTTTAGACTTGTCTAGTAGGCAATGCCTACTCATTTTAAGGAAACATTAAATCGACATTGCCAACTTTCAGTGGGTAGTTATCACTAGGCTACCTTATCCTTCATGTTAAATTAATGCCACAACAATCAACTAATTATTCATTTATGTAACAAATTGTAGATGAATTATACATTCAATGAAAAAATTAACATTTTTTCTAAAAGATATCTTGTCAATATACTGGACCAACTTCAAAACTATAGTCTCTTGTTTAAGTAGCATGAAGACACCACAATTTTAAAACTGGTGAAGCATTCACACAAAAAATCCTTCGGAAAAAGTGGGTGATTCTTAATTAAAGTTATTTATATTAATAAGTATATGCAAGTTTTATTATAAAATCACTTTGTTTTTTCAAAATTCTTGTTATAAAACAAAAACAACAACTTTTTTAAATAAATCTATTTATTTAATTACATGGTGATCATTATTACTATATTGTTGGTTTAGAAAATAAAGCTCAGATTTTAGGCAACTCAAAAAAAAAAAAAAAAAAAACTGAGACAGTAGTTGTATACATAATTGTTAATTAGCTATTTAAGTTTAAGGATAAACAGCAAAAGGCAAATAAACTTGAAAGAAATCAAGAGAATCTTACAAGTGTTTTAAACTTAATTAATGTAATCGCCTGTAATTTCGCTAAATCGATTGTAAATCAATTGTAAGTAATGTGCCTTTGTAATTAAAAGGTCACTCTTTTATGGAGTCTCTACTAGTTTTCTTTTCTACAACACAAAGTTTTACTATCACATCACATCTATTCAATCGTTTGAAGTATTATCGCTAGAATTGGCTTGCAAAAATACTTCATTTTAATTAAAAGACACAATATCCTAACGAACACTGTTTTCCGTAAATAAAAAAGCATCCACTTTAATTGTAGGTGCAATAAAAATAAACAAGTAATTCCTAGTGCAGGAAACGCGTCAAGAGGCAATTACACAAAAGCCCCAGCTAATAGCGACACTGATGTTCTCATTGCATCGCAAACAAATAGCAAGTTCGAACGAATCTCATTTGTTCGAGCTGCAATAATTTTTTTGGCCAGGAAATAACAAAATCTGGATCAAACATTGCAATGTGACGTAATTCTCCCATGCACAACACCACAAACTACAGTAAATTTCAAATTTTTACAGTTGTTAGACCTACACTAAAAATCGATCATTAAGTAAAGTAGCTTAAGTCTGTATCTTAATATTTTAAAAATCAAAAGTTCCTGATAAACGAGAAACTTTTAATTGCTTTCAAAAAGATTCTAGGTAATAATTCAACATCAAAACAAATATCTTTAGAAAAAGAAATAAATTCGCTAATAAAATATGATCAATATCAATTGAATATCGCAGTATTTTCTGCAGATAAAAGAACAGTTGGAGTTCCTTGGCGTTATTCTTTATTACTACGCGATATATGACAACAAAATTCTTGGCATTTTTATTTCTCACTGCTTCTGGTTGTTGCGCAGAGAGTATTTTAATGAAATACTTGGGATATCAATCTATCATAGGCGATATACTAGGCACAAGATTCTTATAATTATCTGGCTAAGTTAGAGAAATTATCTGTGGGCAGATAAAATTAAGCGTATCAACTGAAATCAGTGGCGTAAATTACACCTTAAAATGATAATTACATTCACTGAAGACTTTAAAAAAATTCAGATAATCTAAACGAGACAATCAAAAGAAATGTTTTTGCAAAAATCACGTTTCTTTCAACTTTGTACGCAGAGATTGCGTTTCAAATTGGAATCAATTATTAGGCCGCATTTATGAAGCATCCTTTAATTACGTTTTGTCTTTTTTAATTAATTTTATGGTGCTCTCAGTTATTTTTTAATTTTACAAAAGAAAAACTCCTTCTAAATTTGCATATATTAATTAAAACGATATCTACTTTAGCCTACCGAAAACATTGTTAGCAGATACAATATTTTACACAGAGTTCCTCTTTTTCAAGTTTGGACCCTAATAGTATTCATAAATTTAACACCACAACCATTGATTAATGTTCTTGGTGGTAGGTTTGTGCAACAAAAAAGTAATGTGCAGTTTTCATGCATTGCTAGTATCGATTTCGCGTTAAAAACATTGTATGTCTACGCCGAACAAGTTCTGATATAAATATAAATATTAATGCCGAGAAGTATTATGCGGCCACGAATATAATCGTTCTTTTAAAACGTCTACAGCAAAAGATTTATGATGAATATATGGAAGTTTACAAAATTAATGGTACTTTTGCGTTATGATATATAGTAGAGGAAAAATAAAAAAAAAACAATATAATACTAAAGGAAATGTTATACTGAATTTAACAACATTACCGTCAAAACGTTCTAAAACTTTAATACACCAAAAAATCTTTACATTTGTCGTAAATTGAAAACTTAAAATTTATTTAAGAAAACTATTGAACTTATAAACTTTGCAAATTGTAATTTAAAATTTATTGTTTTAAAAAATAGAATGAACACATTGAGAAACGCAAAGAAAGAGATAATTTTTCGCCTAACGTAAAGTTTTATGTTTGTCATTACATAACAATCATACCATGGGGGAAAATAATATTAGCCTTAAATCTGGCTTGACATAAATCTATTCATATATTTACTTACTTTTAAGTATTGTTTTAAAATATCAAGATTAAAATCTGCGCAAGTACTGATTTGTTCAGCAGTATTATTAAAAAGTTTTTAATTTTGTAAGTTTCTGAGTTACAGCAAGCCATATACCGGGAATAACTTAAGTTTTCAGTTTTAATACTAATTCGACGAATTTTAAGAGCATGCACTCATGTCGTGGAATATAAACTTTAATACGTTCTTGAAATTTGTTGGTTTAATCATGAAATGAAAAAGAGCTAGCACACAAGTTACCAACAACATTGGTTTGTTAGTGTACACTTGATTCATTAATTCAACTGTTCAATAATAATTGAAACTAACAATTTTAAAAATAAATGATAAAATGAAAAAACACATTATAAAAAAAAATAGTAATAATCTTGAAACAAATTGCAAGTAAAAGGTGACAATACCATACATTTTTGGAATCGTAAACAGCTTTACCTCATATTTCGCAAAAAGTGACTTACTCCAGTTACAAAATAAACGGCTCAAGTGTAATATAATCCAAGTCGCGTTGGAATAAAAGACCTGAAGATGCTCCTTTGATGACGTATAAAACGTCGAGTAAAGCCAATTAGTACCGATTACGAAAGACTATGACCTTGAGTAAAGCCCTTAAGTTTAACTAAATTTGGAGTTCAAATTTTAAATAAATGATCGATTGACAAGTGAACAGTGCGCTTCAAGACGGACAAACGTACAGATCGCAAAAGCAAATGTTTAAGATTAACGTGAAGTGCATAAAAAATTTCTTGAGACTCTCAAACATCTAACACAAGTATTTTTTTTTCTGTGAATTGGAATTACTTTAAAAAAGTAAGCAAACAAAACAGGAATATCTGTTTTAAAAATATTCCTCATCTTCTACTTTTTTTTAATTAAAGGTCACAGTATCGCGTTCGCGATGTTACCATCAAAATAAAAATATTAGAATTTCATGAGCTACCTCGTGCTTCTTGCATGTTAATCCGTATCGTATACCTGTCATTGACGTTCGCCGAAATAAAGCAACATCCGCTTTAACACACGTACAAGATAATAAAGAAAATCCTTACCGTTGTGTTGGAGCTCGCCGAGCTGGATCTATGATTAACTCTGGCCGGATTCGCTGGTGAAGGACTGTGGCTAGAGATTTTATTCTCAGGGGGACCGCCGCCATTCTTGACGCTAATCTCCAAATAACAGTGAGTCTCTAAATGACTCTGCGCCCTCTTCTCGTCCAGGACTATTTTCCTCGCCGCCTGGAATATTTTGTAATAGACGACCATCATGACCGCCAGGGGGATGTAGAAACTACACAGTGTCGCGTACAGTTGGTAACCGAACGACTGGCAAACTATACACACTTCGTGTTTATGTTCGTTGCCCAAGATGAGCAACGGAGGTAAAGAAATGCACGCGGCACCAAACCACACTAGGAAAACGCAGAAGAGCATACGTCGGGGAGTTCGTTTAACACCATACTCTAAGGGCTTGGTTATCGCGTAGTATCTGTCCACACTGATCATGCACAAGTTTAGGATGGACGCGGTACAACTCAAGACGTCGAAGCTGACCCATAAGTTGCATACGATCTCACCAAATATCCATTTACCGCGGATTTCGTAGAACATGGCCATCGGCATAACAAGAATGGCCACGCAGAGATCGCTGACGGCCAAGCTGACCAGTAAATAATTGCACGGTCTCCTTAGTTTCCTAACCAGACACACAGCCACACAGACCAGTATGTTCCCGACTATTGTACCGAGTATAACCACCACTAGAATTATTGTTATAACGATAGCTTGGAATGGAGTGTACAAAAAAGAATCATCGTCACCTTTAGTTTCATTGGAATATATTGTTTCGTTGGTGCTATTCGACGCCATACGAAGCTAATTTATTAGCAGTTAAGTTATTTATTACGTACTTGGGTGGAAAAGCATGCTGCCAGTTCGCTTTCCTCTTGCTGCATTACATAACTTATAAATGAGCCAGTTTCGAGGGCTGTTTTTACAGCTTTTAAACAGATTAGTGTTTGATCTAACTCAACTTTTCAGCGCTCTTGAGTTCCATCATAAATATGTATGACTATAATCCGGGTTTTTGTTGCAAATTATACTTTTAAATTTTGATTGCACAAAATCCTACCCTCTGTTTGTTTATGGCCATCTGATCTTCGATTTTGCGATTCGAAAAAGACGCTATCATCTCCACACGCTCACATATCTTCATAACTTAGAGAAGCGCTCGTTTCGTTTCTATTAAAAAATTAAAACACTCCATTTTTTCGATTGCTTCTCCTTTCCTCGCTTCGCGTCGTCCTTCTTTGCGCGATAAGTAATTGCGAGTCCTCGTTACCATCTGTAGGAATCTGGAAAGAAATTCAATTTGTTAATGAAATGACATTCATAAATCGTTAAGGTGAAGTTTGCATAATTTGTCTTTCGGATTCGCGATTTCGAAGTTTCGTGTAAGAAGACATAAAACAAGTTAGATTAGAGATGGCTGTGAATGATTAGGGAATGTCGAGTAATTCTGCTTCGCGGAATATATTTGAAAAATCACACCTTGGGCTATGTTACCGTTCGGTCGATATCGCATGTGGAAACTAAGTTTCAAGAGGTTTAACTAATGATACAGAAAAAAAAACACGAACAGAATTCAGAACCAACAATAAGCACCGTGTTTAATATGAACAATAAACAGTAATTGCGGGAATATTGGAAAAAAAGATTTATAACTTATATAATACTAGGTGTCCCAGTTTGGTATTCGCACTCCTATAAGTTCTAAACCTTATAAATTAAAATAATGAAAATTGGTAGGCTTATATCCTGTTTTGGCATTACTGCGATATGTAGGTATCTATTTATTTATTTATTTGTTTTTCTGTTGTTCAGCCATATTTAATCTTATTACCGTGGATCACCATGGGTCGTGCGAGGCATCATATTAAAGAAAATTTTATTCTTAATAGGTATACCAGTGCAAAAATGGTGATATGTTACATGGGGTAAGTTAAAAAAAAACTGTAAAATGTCTTTAGACGAGTCCATAGATAGAAGGCTATGTAGTTGCTTCCAATCTTTTGTTTTGTTATTTACTAGTTGTGAAAACTTTGTGTCCGTCAAATCTTTTGTGTAATCAAAGTGAGATTAAGTTAAGTATATAAAAATTATAAAATACTCATCAACTCTGAGCACAAAATTTCGATGCTGTATCTGACAACCAAAAGCGATTTCATTATGTCACGAGACATTAATTTTTATAATATTTACCTAATATATATTTTCGGCTGTGAAACTGCGTGTCGACTTTGCTCACAGAGCGTCCAGATTTATTATTGTAAAGGCAATTTAACAAACGCATATGTCATCGTCATAAAAGAACTTCATACCGAACGCTGACAGGCGGTTTTGTTTACGTCTTTTTGAATTTTGATATGAAGACTAATTGGAATTATTATATAGAGAGAATGCACGCCCGTCTCATACGATATATCAGATTTAAATTAAATCACATATTTCATAACTTGGCAAAACAGTACACCCAGAACTATAAATAAACTAAACATACTAAAATAAACGTATTATGTATTTTGCCTCGAGTAGCTAGACAGATTTTATAACAAAATATAACTAGAGATTGCCAGTCCTCTAAAGCTTACATAGGTACATTAAGCTTCACTTTCAGTAAAATTTACAATACAGTGGTTATATGACTTTAATTAACTTTGACAAACGTTTCACTGATGGCAAAGACTTATTGTTCAGACTATTTTACTAGAAGCTGCATCAGCTACTACAACTATTAATATTAGTTTGTACACGGTAATCCCAAAAGGTAGCAGAAATAACAAGAAACTTTAACTATTTGCGAAAGTCTTTGTGTTTAATTTAAAAAAAAAAACTAGTTATCTATTCAACATAAAACAATCGAGAAATTTTATTATTGCTCTAAAATTTTAACTATTAAAGTTAATATAAATTAAATATTTAAACTAAATGTTAAAAACAATATCTACTTGCTTCTTCATCACAATACACTCTGATAATTGTGCAGTTAAAGTTGCAATTTAAAAAAAAATATAGGTGAATTCCCTGTATGTGACTAGAAAAACTTTTTTCATGTTGCGTACAGTTTTTAACGTACCAGTTATGAAGATAAAAAACAAACAAAAACTGAAAAGCTGAATACAGCTCCTGTTTAATTAACTTTAGGACCTGGGGCACTTTAAAACTTGATTTATTTAACCAACTTTGCGGTCTTGAAAACAAAGATTGATTATTTTTTAATCGCTAGGTAAAAGATGAAGGGAAGTTTTAATCCTTTAATTCAAGATATAAGCATGTTAAAAAAATGTAATTTATAATTAATTATACCATGGGATCGAATTTTGTTTTTGCGTTTCTTGAAACGCACAAGACTTTTTTTGAATGTAGGTTTTAATTTTTTTAATTAAAAAGTAACATTATAAATAGAACTTTCGTATAATCTTTAATTGCAAAATTTTATAAAGCAACATTGTAAATTTTTGCTAATAATTACGTTTCTTTTTATTAATAATTGCTAGTTGTTTTGCTCTGTAATGTACTAAGAAGTTTCCCTTTTATTCTGTTTTAACACAGACTACAAAATTGATATTTACCATAATCATTTTAAACCTATAATAATGTGTTGCCAAATGTGTGCTTCTAAAAAGCTTTCCTGAGAGTTCTGGGCCCTGGTCAACATTTAAAAAAAAAATCGACTTAGAATTATACAATGAACAAAACATTCTGTTAAAATTGTCCACCAATGTATGCATAGCCAGTATAACTTTTGAACTGGGAGTTTGAATGAAAACTAGTAGGAAATTATCAGCATAGGTGTTTATACTATTATTATCCATATATGGCTAAAATTGGTACGCCTCAAACCATACAATAAATGTGTGTTTACACTGTTCACCATAACCCATCCTACAATGTTTGCTATAGAATATTAAACCCTCGCAATTTTAGCTGCCAATAAATTTTGTATTACCATCTAAAGCTTCGCTAGCTACGAACAATGCGCATGTTATTATATTTTTATAAAATAATTCGAAAGGGCGTCCAGTACTCAGTTTTAAGACCGGCAAGAGTTTAAATTGATTACGCTAAGCGTGTAGTCTAAGAGTTTATTAAAATTGTATGCTCTACCCAAACCAGCTGCCAACTGCTATCCATTCATTGTAATCCCCGGGGACTTCCTGGCAGTAAATTGCATTGTTTTGAAAAATATATAGCCTGCTCTGTCGCTACCTGGAAAAGCCTCTTTAATAATTATTTGAACAATAATTGTTGATGAATTGCAGCTTTTACTAAGGGTCGTTTGTGTAACAAAAAACCCTCTTCGAGAAATATGTTAACATTTACATAAAACGTATTTTTTCTCAAACTGTTTTTTAAAATTGCCGAAGAGAAACAAGGAGGAATTTCAACTGTTAAACGCTACGGTTAAAATGTTATCCCGGTTGGCATTACTGAATAATAAATCTGGGAAAATTATGTCACAGTAAGTAGATCTTTACTTTAATTTAAACTTTTATATGGTGCACATAGAACACTGTTAATTAAATGGATTATTATTCATCAAAGTTGACATTCAAAGTTACCTACGTAATTACAACCAGGCCAACATAAAGAGAGAATTATTATATCACAATGTTTTAAATATGTTTTGCTTTTTTCATACACACTTTTGTAAACTGTGCCAGCAAATTTGATAATTTAGTGGTTGCAGTGATAAAGTTTAAAACAATAGTCTTTATAAAAAATACAAAATTTACTTCTTGTCTTTGACTTCGTCAACCATTTACCATAGTCTCCCTATCTGGCCCCTTCCAAATATTATCCATTTCCATAGCTTCGGCTAAATGAAAGGTGATTATTTTGAATAAAATTATATTACTCAGCAGATATGTGGCTTATTTCTAGGTTAGGCCGAAAACATATCAATAACCCCTCGTGTGCTGCAGTAGAACAGGTGCCATGCATATTATTTGACATCAATAGCCAGAATTAACTTAATGTTGTTGTTTCGTTAATCCCTGTTTCGTATAGCCGATACACAAAAACAGGTAAAATTGTACTTTTTGAACCTGATAAAAGTCGCATGGTCCCCTTTCTAACATTATCGTTGCAGAGCAATTTGCAATTTTTTATCAGTCCGACCCTAATCATGCAGAACAAAACCGAAACACCCGCGCGCCGCTGCAAGATAACGTTTGTTTTATTTTGTGCCCTATCTGTTATCTAGTTCTCAACGATTCTGATATCTTCCGTGAGCTTAAATTGACAAAAGACTGGCGTGTGTTCATGGCAGTTCCAAGGATACCGCTATCGATCTACCAGTTAACCGCTAACACAATGTTTTTTACCGGTTCAACCGTGACTGGCGGTCCGACCGCAATTTGCAGCTCAGTTTGAAAGGGGAAAATTTAACTGTAATTGGCCACTACTGCCACAAAGATAATGCTCAACAACCAAGTGCTACACACTTCGTTGCAGGAGGCAGAACTTTTATACGATAATAGCCATTTTGTCAAGACATTTATATGGTATAATACAGGTACATCAGCTAAGGCTCTGCAATTTTTGTAACATATTTTTTCTCCCTAACTATTTTCCATACTTTTAAGAAAAAATTAAAATATTCTTAATCTAAACTGACAGACCCTGTCTGCAATACAAAAAGAATTTGTGTTAAGGTGATTTATAAAACGCCCTCAACTAAGCTGACCCCACTGGGTTTCAAAAAATGATTTGGCCCACAAAAGAAAACTTTAAACATAGCATTTTCACTGGAGATTCTCCATTTAAAAGGAAAGTGCTTTAAATTTAACTTATTTATATTGAATCTTTACCACAGCAAAGTTTCCAAAATGTCTTAACATTTTTCGTTCTAGAATAATTATTCTAAATTCTGTCTTGGTTTAAAATCGTTTTTGCTACCAAAAGCTACACGGCTTTTCTTTACCTGGAGAATACATGGACAACAGTGTTAAATTTAAATAAAATCCATTATTTTACTGCTAAATAAATGACGCATATTTTCAAATAATTATAAAATTAAATGATCTATTTCTTCATACACTAATTCTGCCAAAACTAATTACATTTTGATCCGTTAAATTCAGTTCCTAATATAATGTAACTTACGACATTACATGAACTATAATGTTCAGCGAAGTTGAAAATTTCGTTATACCGGGAACAATGTGTGATATAATTACACTAATTACATCATGTCTTAATCTTCCCTTTTGTAGTTCTGAAATTATCGTAACTAACCCTAATGCCAGTACGAAACAATGCGAATAAATAATGGCGCACTAACACGCTAATAAATTTAAATAAAGGACGAATGAAAAGCGCCAGGCGCTTATATTTTTCAAAGTTATTTTGCCTACACGCGACTTTGAGCGTGTCATATCAATGCGAGTTTACTCATTTTTTCAACTTTTGAACTTTTACCTCGCACGCGTAAACAATCATTTTCAGAAAGTTTATGGGGCCGTATCAAACATTTGCTCGTGACATACTATTGCTGCTGAGGATAGACGACCGCAAACGATCACCTCATTGTGGAAATTGTGGGAAATTCTTCAAGAGAAATTCCTGCAGAGTGTCTATAAAAGTCTATGGACACGAAAAACGTATGGTTTAGCAACCAAGAGTATTATATATGAATCGGCAACCTATTTCTTAGTTCATTTTTATCATTTTATATCTACCAGTCCAAAATAATGCAAGTTCACGACGTTTTTTTGACATTTTTAGTCACATTAGTTTCAGATTTTCTTTAAGTTTTGTTTTGTGGCAATACAATAAGTATTATACTACTTATACTAAAAACATTTCTTATGGTACAATTAGATTAACATTATGATTTGAATAACTTCTTGCAAATCTATACACAGCTTTATCCGGCGCAATTAAAGCGAACAAGGATATTTTGCAAATTTCAACATGTTTTTTATTATATTTAAGCCATTTTAGTAAAATAGCAGTGTCAAATTGGAAACAAAAATAATTTTAAATGCTACGGTGATGGAAGAAAGGACGGAATAAGAAATGGTGGAGGAACTAGGTGATAATGAGACCGTCTGTTTTAAAAATTCGAATAACTTAAAAACTATTGCCTTTAGCTGTAACAAAACTGTTACAAAAATAACCTAAACACTTTATTGATTATCCCTAATGATTTTTAAAATTTGACGCCATGATTGATAGCTAGTAATATACTTTTCCGGAATATATTACATGGCGCGAGGCGACAAAGTAATAGTCATTTCGTTATTTCTTTGGGGATGAACTGCTTTAGCAAGTTTTATTGTAGCCCTGTCGCGTGGAAACTTATATTACGTCGTTTGCAGCGAAGTATAGGTCTAGTATACAATGTACTGGGTGATGAAGCGACATTTATTTTCTTTTAGATATGCCATAAAACTGCAGTTAAGGTAATTAATTATGTCGGTATTAAACACAACGCAACATAGATAGATTATCAAGATTTTCGTGTTACGTGCTTGACGAATTTTTGAGTGTACAAAATATGCGGTAAACAATTATTAAATGTTTGAATTATGTGAGTGTATCCATCGATTTTTCCAACAATTACAGCTTTACGATAAAAGTTCTCAAACATATTTTGTATTCAACGCCTAAATTCACAAATATTTTTTTAAATACTAATGATATTGACTTACAATTTACAGAAAATATTTATCGACAGCTAAAAATATTATTTTTGCCACATTTCATCGGTCTATCTGTAGACATTTTCAACAATTAGAGACGAAATGTTTTCACCATGCTTTGGTTTCAACGCCTATATTCGCGAATATTTTCTAAAATAGTCATTACAATAACTTGAAATTTACAGGAAATACTCATTATATACATCTATAGCAAAGAATATAATTTTGCAAGTGTTAATAAGCCGATTTTTTAAACAATTGCCGCTTCAAGACAACAGTTTCTACACATAGTTTGGCTTCAACGACAAATATTTCTTAAAATACTAATAATTTTGACTTGAAATTTACAAAAAATATTCAACACTCGTCTCTACGCTACGTAGTGAACAAAATTAACAATTAAATTATTAAAGTGGTCTATTTAAGGAACAAAAGTCGTAACAGTATTTATGTAGTTGCCCGATTATCTTTTGAATTATTAACGGTAACAAACTGTAAATTAAGTCTTTGAGAGTAAAGCAGAGCAGATATTCTTCAGCTGTGTTTACCGATAGTCCCTTGCAGCTGACGGCTCACTGGGATTTCGTTTATCCCCGCATTTCCAATCCGTTCGTCCTACAAAACCACAAAACAAAACAACTCCATTCACAGAAAAAAAGCTCGCGCTGAGATAGTGTAAGAACGCATAATACATTTCCACTACGATCTTTGCCTGCATTTTCCGGTTGTTTACATTTCCTCTACACACTACAGTCACTCATTCATTCATTCTTGACTAAGCCTAATGGATTATGGTGTTCTCTCGTCTTTGATGTATGAATTCCATTTACACGGCTTAAATTAAATGATAAACATCTTTGAAGAATATCCCAAGTTGAATGGTACTAATGTAAGACCATCAATTATATTTTCTGTTTTACACAGCTGGATACGTTTTTATTTAAAACAACCACGACAATGGACGGTCAAGGATTTCACCCTGCTGCATTTGTTATTAGGTAAAGTGATATTGATCCAACCAAAATACCGTCGCTGTGTTGAGAATTATTCTTCGCGTTTGCGTTTACTTCTATTTATAAACGAGAATTCTTTGTAAATGGGCATAATGGGGCAATACATTATGTACGCAAATGTTGACATGAAAAAATTAAATCTTGACCTTTGGAACCTTAGATTCGTTGAACAGAATTGGATGATAAGGACTGAAATACCCTCTGAAAATTTAAGGATCCTCAACTTTAATTATTAACAAACAAAAACCTTAAATTCTCAATATTATAAGCATACAATAAATTCAAAGCAGGTCAACAAAAAATGAAAATTTTTGTTCGTACACAAATTTTTTTAGGCGATTCGTTTAATAAATAAGTTATTTAAAAGACACTTATCCTTTAACACCAAGAATCTTTTGCGGAACTTATAGGCCATATTTTGGACTCTTGTATCTTTGTCATGTTAGTTGTTTATGTAAATAAAAATGATTGTGAAAAACGAAGAATTAATAAATGTTTTCTTACTAATTTTTCAAAAAATACACACTGGATGTCTTTACAACCATAGAGAGGTTTCTGCGAGTATGTTTAGGTTTACAATATCATTGATTTAGTTAGTAATGGTTTCTAACAGGGCTAGAAACCGAAAAAAATTTTGGTTAACGGTTAACCGAATTTAAAAACTTTATTTTTATAACGGTTTTTGTTGAAAAACCGGTTTTTTCTGTAAAAAACCGGTTTTAAAAGAACCGGTTATTTTAACCGTTTTTTTTAAAAATTATTTTTTTAACATTATTCAGATTTGGAATGCAAAGTATAAAAAGATATTATCTATTTATAATTTTATAATATATGTACAATCAAGCATTCAGTAATTACTTTTGGTAAACTAATCACATTTAATACAGATTTTGTATTTTTTCAAAATAATTTTTATTAAAAAGAGATGTTTAAAAAACCGGTTTTTTATTATTTTGGTTAAAGGTTACAGTTTTTTTGCCTTTAAAAATAACGGTTTCGGTTTCGGTTAAAAATCACAATTTTGGACAAAAAATAAAGGTTAACCGGTTTTTTAAACCGGTTTAAAAAACCGGTTTCATGCCCTGGTTTCTAATAATTACAAATTAAAGTAAAAACAAGTTTAAATTTCGTAAATGCATCGTAAATGTATTGTATTCATACTACAAATAAAAAAAAGAACCTTGTTCGTTTTGTAATAAAATACAAACAAAAATTGGGCTTCACAATAGACCTAAGCAAAAAATTAAATAGAATCTGAGCAAAAATAAAATATATTTCACAAATATTCAATGTATTGTGCTCATGTGGGTTAAATATTGGATTTTTCGCTATAAATCAGTACAAAAAATACATGATACCCCTATGTGGTTTTAGTTCATGTCACTAATATTTTATGTTGTGTGTAAGTCCCCATCTACATTCATAACATCCAAACTTTACTTATATCCAAGGAAGTCGGTTGTTTCCGGCATTTCGATCTAGACGTAGGGTAGTACAAATAGTTAAATCTTATACAGGCGGAAACAGTTTGACAATAACAAAACGGTCGGTTATATTTATTCCCGGCCAAGGTTTCCCCACATTTTATGCATCGAGGTCAAATAAAACAACGAAAATTACAGTGGGACGCTGCGATAACGCGAAGGTAATGTAGCGAACGGTTTAATTAAAATTAATTTAAATCCAAATTTAATTACACGCAATTATTAAACGAAATTGGTGAAGAATTAAAGCGAAATGAATTCAAATTGTAATAAACGCATTTATTAAATGATTAACGGTTTTCGCTATGATTAAAATTAATTCAAAAATTAATCCTGAATTTTTTAACCTTTCTGTGCACAGAAAAAATATGAAACTAAGCCACTGCCGAAAAAAACCGATATAAATTTATGTCGGTACATTTTCGTTTCTGTCACAAACGATATCGAATAGCAAGGGTTGGTGTGTTATAGGTAGTATTTTATTCATAAACAAATTACTGAAGCAGCAGCATCCGATCAAACTTTAACGGAAAAAAAAAAAATGTACGTGTTTTATCGTGAACAGAAGCTAAAGTGAATTATAGCAGACAAAACCGTGCGATTATTGAACGCTTTTGATCAAATAAAGCAGCTATTTTTTGAAATGTTCGCTTGACATCACAATACTGTTATATACATTGTACAATAAGGCTCAAAGTCTGATTGATCTGCAGCAAATAATAATTTTAGATCAACATTGTTCTACCGGATTCAGGCAGCTGATAGCGTCTGGAGCTCTTTGTGCAAGGATTATGCGAGTTACTGGAATTATAATCTTAACCGAAAAGGAAGTTGTATATGTACGTAAACAATCCACACGGGAAACTAATTAGAATCTCAGGACGTTGCTACAGTTAATCAAAGGAACTACACAAATATAATTAGCAAGCAAATCCCTTTCAAGTTATGCAGTGTACGCGTCATTCTTAAGGGGAAAAAATTGATGTTATATGTATTCGAGATATTTACAATAATTTATCGTGTTACAAAAATGTAATTGACGTATTGGAAAGTTATTTTCAAGGAATAAAGCAAATTGCTTTAAGTTTATTAATAAAATATATTACTAACAGCATAACTACTGGTGCACAAGTGCATTTTTCCATCAAACTTTTTATACATAGAACTGTTTGATTTGTAAAATATTTAGCAACTGTTTGTGGGCAAAGAATTTTTCAATTAATCTGGCTTTGAAGTACCTCGATTTATGTGATCTTTTTTGCGTGGCCATTAATTTGAATTGAAGCGCAGTTTAGTTTATATTACGTTGTATGGAAACAAATTTAGACGAAAGACTTTTGAGTGATAAGTTTTAGTGATTGGTTACATTTACATAGTATAACAAAGCTACTAGATAGCAACATAATATTACAAATTATGCAGATACCCTAACGTGGTATGAAATGTATCTGTTACTTTGTAGTGATTATTGCCTGATTGTTATCAGAAGCACAATACAACCAAATTGTAACAAGCAACATAATACATAATATGTCCATTTAGCAGACACATATTCTGCCACACAAGTAGTGTGTCGAGCGTAATTGTACAGTACCTATATTATATTAACAGTCGTTTATTTTATGCTGTCAGAAATGTATAAATACCATACGGGATTTTTAAGAACAGATTTTAAAAGTTGGTTTAAAAGTACTGAATGAAAGGACGAAAATTTGTGTCAACCGAGATGGTGAGCAATGCTGGTTGCTGAACAAGAAAAGATTTTTTCCCCAAAGGCTTTGAGTTACTCTATGAAGGTGGTGTAAAAGCATAACCTTAAACGTTGCACAAAATAATACTCCTATTACTTTGCACATCGGTATGCAGTTTCCTTTCAGGCTAGACCAGAAATTTGTCAATACCCCCTCGTAATTAAATTATAGCAAATCCGTATATCGAATGAACAAGAGCACACCCTATTCATGACAATAAAAAACCTTTCTAGCGTGCACATATATTTTGTTTTAATTACTCTCATTTTTCAATTTTTAACCCCACATGCATCGAGTATTGAAACTGATACCGACAATATGCGGGCCGCAGGCCATTATATCGTTATTAGATAATCAACAGCGGACCCAGTGCAGATGCATCCGTGCAGCAAACATTCATTCGATATACTTGGTCAATTAAAATGCGAACAAAAGCACGTTTCAATCAACGTTTGTTTGTTTTCTTATACGAAATAAAAATCTAATAATGCACTACCCTTTTCAACACATACCTACAGTCGTAATGTTTCATTGGTAAAAATGAAAAGTATTCCAAACAAATAGCTTTATTACGTTTTCTATACAATTATTTTTTACACAGCAAAATCCAAAAGCACACTTTGAAAAAAATTGAAAACCGAGCCTAAGAAGAAATATGTACCCATCGCAAATCGAACAAAAAAAAATTTAAATCAATTGTATAAAATAAATCTTCGTTATAAAAGGTTTCTTTACTTTTGCACATTACCACATTTAAACTAAGATTACTAATTAACAAGGATTCACTGAGAAAGCTCAATATTTATTAAACATGGCCCACCGACACAACGCAAGTCACCAAACGTTTTATTTAATAATAAATTGACGAATTAATAAAGTTTTCTTATCATTTAAGAATATTAAGCAAAAAAAGTTCTGGATGGGAACGAAGCCCTTAAAGAAGTAGCAATTAGAAAAACGACTTGAAAATTCATATGTTGCATAAATTAGTTATTTAGTATTCACAACAGTCCCACATGGATCAAAATTAACGTCAGTATTTTGCGGAAAATACCTACATCAAACCGCAAACCTAAACATTGCATCGCGGTCAGATGAAATTCAGTAAATTGGGTTGATCTTGATGTTGTCCTATTGTGAGGGACAACTAACGGATAGCCAAGTTCGGTTGGCACTTCGCCTCGTTCAACCCATTCTATCGTGTATCAGAAGTTTAACAAGGCCTAAATTCACCAAACCTTGTACGTTTTCGCTCGACACGTGTACATCATTATCAAACAAACGCAGTTCAAGAAATAATCACCACAAAGTAGTCGTTGCGTTGGATAAATAAATTATACATTGCCCAACACATATCATTATAGGTGATTGTGATCACACGTATTAAATAATTTTATTATGCTTTCAATTGTCTTGATAATAAAATTATTCTACCTACATTAAATCGCTTTTCTGAATGATTTCAGGAATATACCGAATAATAAAAGAATATAAGCCGCATATTTTTTATATGTAATTAAGTATTTCTTGAGGTTTTCTGTTCCTTTAAATTTTTCTTTTGGAAACGAATTGTTAAAGATACAGCCAAAATTACATATGTACAAAACGATGGAGTTCATTCATTATTTCGATGTTAGAATATCAATAGCAACTTACTTTTACACAAATATAATGAAAATATAAACAAGCCCCAGACAAGAACAGATAGTTTTTTTTTTCAATTTTACACTTACTAGGATTGCACTTAGCTATCTGCCAACTGGACTGGTCTGGTGACTGGTCTGGTGACACCAATGGTGTGAACGGATTCATAACAGGTACTTGGGATTCTGAAACAAATTGAATATATTTAATACATCTTAATATATATTTTCTTAATTATATATAATATATTATTCATTCTCTACACAAATTTAAAATAAAAAAGTTTAAACTAAAGCAACTGGTGTAAAACTTTATGTACCCCCTAAATAATTATTATTTACCCTCTTATGATACAAATTATAAAAGTTTTAACATTAGTATTGCCAGGTAGGTACGCTTTAATACCTATCATAATTTCATAGACTTGGCTCTTTCTTCACCAAATTTTAAAAGTTACACCAGTTAAAGAGTATAGAAGTTGACTAGTTGGCAATGTTTTAAATAGGTTAAGGACTCAACAAATGTTTGTATCTAAACACGTGTTGATCGTCTCCAAAAAGGTCTAATTACACTTTTAACGTTTGAATCGCGGTATCCGAAGCTCCGATTAATTCGATTACTTGTTTGCGGACTCTCAGACCACCCCGATTAGAAAGTATCTAGCGTTAAGTGATAACAATGTTCTTAAAGAGGCCCTCCTACACTTAAAAGACATTCTGTCGTCCTATCTTTTGCTGAAAACGACTAGAAGACTTTTGTTATTGTTACTTTAAATGAATGAGAAGAAAAGAAAAGCGCGCAGCGTTTGTCCGGCTACTTAAACGACGAGAAAGGCAATTAAAATATATTTATTGGGCTGTAGAATTAACTAAATAACTTGTGACAACAATATTAACATTGAACAAAATTTACGAATTATAATAAAGCCACATAAACAAAGCCGTTGGTTTCGAGTCGAAGCTAACCCAAGGGACAAATTCAAATGAACCCTTTGGCATTTTGTGGGCACTTTCTTAAGTCCCATAAAGCGACCTTTGAGAAGCATTAAGTTAATAAAACTTACGTACACCAAACTGGGGTGTAAATTAAAATTTACTTACAACGGTGTAGTAAGCTTCACTAATAAACTTGGTTCAAAATTCAGCAGATTTTTTTACTTTACTGGGGAGTAAAATAAAATGAACGTCTTAAATACAACAGCGTATAACTAAGAACTAAATCAGATATAATATTGCAACAGTTGTACTGAAATATAAACGAAAATACTTAGGTATATTGAAGCTCAAAAATAATTTACGAAAGATAAGTTATAGACAAGAACTAAAAATGTGTATACTAGAAGACTAAAAACCATTAAATTAAAAAGGCCTAGACTAACACACATTAGTTGACAAGAAGAAAAAGAAAAACACTTCATTAAGAAAGGGGTCTTAAAAAAACAGTTACATAAAAATAACTAAAAATAACGTAATATTAGAACAAAAAAGACTCACAAAGGATAGACGAAAAAATTATAAAAATTTAAATAGTTGTATACTTGGATAGATAAGAGGGAAAAACGTGTAAAACTGTTATCTTGTCCGTTTTTGTGATACAGAATCTGCGGTTTAATTAAATAAATCATAGGCAAAAACGAAAAATATCCAGTATTTTTTAATTGTCTTTTAAAACCAAACAACATTTCTGCATGAATCATTTTGGGTTAATAATTTTTGTTGTATAAATAAGTTTAATGACACATAATTTTAATATTTTATTAGAGATTATCTACAGAACTGCTTGAACGCGTTCCAATTTTTTTTCTTAGAAGCCTTCTTATTTTGTAAAATAATTAGGCAACTAAGGAAAAAACAATGAGCTGATAGGCGTTTTAGCATTTCCACAACAGACTTTATGTATATTAAAAAAAATTATTAGTAATTACATTTAATGTTTGTAATAAATAGGAATGTTACCTAAGAAAAATCGAGTTTTAAAAACTGGTTTATGTTATTTTTCATAAAAGATATTTATCGTATAGACTATAGACGAAATAATTTAAGCAATTATTTATTTAAGCTTTTTGGTATAACAGTCTTGCAATAGAATAACATAACTTTTCGCGTCGTTTTAAAACATTTTACTTAACAGTTTTGAATAAACTTCATTAGCGGTTGCAATTTTAGCTTAGTTTGCCTCATAAAAGAAAAGTTAACATAAAATTAAACTCGCAAATGCTAAAAACAGAGCACGAAAACAGCATCCACAGCAAAAGCACTGAAAACTTCAAAAAATGCTGTAGCTCTTCAATTAGATATTTTTAATTACTTAATATTAACTGAATACCTTCAGATATAAAAGGCACGACAACTGTATGAATGGAATTTTAAAAGTACTCTCATTTGCATGTTCGCAAACAAATTTAAGATAAAAGGCAACCGTTTCATTAACTGTAAATCGATTTTCTTAAAACACTAATACTTGCCCATAAAATATTATCCACACAAACACATTTTAAATCTCAAAATAATGTGTGGTTTTCTGAGTTATGCTGCGGCATGGTATTAGAACCAAGCCCCCAGAATAGTATATTAAGGTTCTATTATACAGGTTAACACAATTCAGCGCTATTGTCTATTAAACTAGTAGAGCAACTCCATTAAATGTTAATGAATTCTGGATCGCTCGCAAATATGCTAATGAAAATATTTAATATTGAGATATTTCGTCAAGTTGCTCCTATAAGGAAATGTAAATTCACAGTTGCGCCGTTTGCAACGGCGTTGTCAAAGCGTGAATAAAAATTCTTTGGCATGAACTTGTAGATAGTTTGTATTTCCATTGCACTCTTGATCTATGATATGGTAATATATGCAAATTCAAGCGTATTATAGCAAATTAAAACATTTAATTTGGAGTATACGCTACAAGTTTTAGAAACTTTAAACGTTTGAATAAATTGTACAAGTCCATACGTTATTTAATTAGAGAAAAATGTAACTATAAATGTTTTAGTAGGAAAAAAATTTTAACTGTGGCACTTGTTTATACAAAAAAATAATACACTAAGAATTTGGAAAAGTGTATATAAGTTATAGTTAATAACGGTAAGCCTGTTAGATTCTAGATATCGTCTTACTTAACGCAAAACTGTTTAATTTTTTTATTCAATAACAAATAAGCATGTGAAACGAGTTTAAAATTGGTGTTTTTTTTTATTACTCCCACAACCTGACTTTTTGCCTTGTTCACTACAATATGAGAGAACAAAACCACAGGGAAATAACTGAACGATGCGTCGACAGTTCGATTTATCAAGATGTATTTCAGTTCAATTTCGTTTCAAATAACAGCAAAATTTGTATGTTTAGGCACACAATATATTTTCTCACCTGTATGCGAAAAATTGCTAGCAATTATAGTATTTTTTTTTTTTAAAGAACAACAAAATATTTGATCGGCAAAATCGCGAGATGAAAACGCCGTGAATCATCAGACAGGTGACACGGTTTTCTATTTTTGTGCCCGTCCATAAAATTTCCGGACGTGTTCCGGTTTTTACGGACCATAATTTAGTTGGTAGAAATATCGTTCATTGACACATAAACTTATAGACGATGTAACACCAGCGTCATAATGCGGATGTACAGCAAACGGTGATGGAGGACACGAGACACAACGGCAGAGGAAATTAACGCCAATACGGCAGCAGGTTTTATTTGAAAAAAAAATATGGCAACAAAAAAACAAATGAATAAAAGGTAATAACGCAAGGATAATGTTTTTACGACATGACGTGTTGTAACTTGGCAACAGCTGTACAATCTAGTATAACATTTTTTGAACAAGAAATTGTATAGTGTAATACAGCTATAAGGCATTTTTTTTTTTTAAATAAAAACAGCCACAAAATAAAAATTTGTAGAAAAATTTCTAATCTTAGTTTTTCGTCGGTACTTATGTGCAATGGATTTTTTTAAATAAAGCATAAGGCCCGCTGCACACGTACGTTTTTCGCCCGCAGCGGGCCCGCTGCGGGCCCGCAACTTACCCGCAGCGGGCAAGTTATTTGCGGTGCTATAGTACATTGTAGTATCAGGGCCGTCTCTAGGTGTTTTGGCGCCCGGGGCAAGAACGAAAAATTGCGCTCCCTTAAAAAAAAAAATTGTTTCTCCGAGCCTACTTGTTCGTGCGGGTTTGGAAAATGGGGCTAGTAGGCAGTGAAAGCATTTCACTACCTTGGCAGTAAAACAGTACAATGCGCTGTGCTCCTTGGTCCATCTACAGATAGGATGTTGCGTGATTGGTGGAAAGCTAGCTCGCATCCTTCTGGTGCACTGTGGGTAACGCTAACAGCTCAAAGTTCAAGTGCATTGTGTACTGTTTACTTGACGTATCGCTGTGGTATACTCACGATTATTAACAATCAATTCTATGTGACACCTCCATATGTGATGCGAAAAGAAAAGCGCTCGCAAAAGAACGAATGCCTGACTGAATAACAATTACGGCACTGTGCCGCAAAAAAACTACGTGAGCATCAAAGCAACTTCGGCACCCGTCGGGCGCCCGCTGCGGGCCCGCTGCGGGCGAAAAACGTACGTGTGCAGCGGGCCTAATATCTTATAAAGAAACCTGACCAACAGTTACAAACAAATTTGAATTCCGTGCTAAATTTTGTCGCGAATATTTCCCGATGTTGCCCATATTTCGAGGTGCAAATATTTGTCACATCAAATTAATTTAACGCATCTATCAATAACGAAATCCTGCGTAAGCCATCAACGTTAAGTTGTTTTTGTGGCGCACTCCCATCGCAGTAGGCGCTAAGCACGCAGGTGGAAACCGTGCCATGTCACGGAGCGTTTGATAAAGTTAATCGCTTAATTAAATTTATAAGCTGCACAAGTTTCAAGGACATGAAACGCGACTGCGTGCCCGTTTCAATTTTTCTTTAGCGAAACATTTAAACTTACAAGATTAATTTTATTGAAACAGCAATTTAAGAAAAGTCACAAGATCTTTATACATTTTAGTAGGCGAATATGCGATTGTTTAAAAGTACAAGATTATAAATTTTTGGTCAAGAATACGTTTTTTTATACAACAAGATTAATATTTTTGTTACAGCATAATTTCATGTTTAGAACGATAACATTAATCAAATGTTAATACAACACATTTAATTGTTTGCTTATAGAACAATTTTAAACGGTGCACACGAACTGCGGCCATTGTAATCCCATCATTACCAACTTTTATGACCATGCGTTAATCCTACACTCGAACTGCGTACAGATATTTTCTAACCCTTGATTGTATGAGTAGATCCTAGTTTAATGTTCCAAGAATTAATCCTTAAATTATGTACTTACTATGAGAACTAAAAACATATGAATCTGGTCATAGTAAATTCAATTTATATTATCAGTCACCACATCCCAATATTCACGTTTTTATGCATACTTTAATAAAAATTCAGACAGATTCTTATATTAAGATTAACAGTGTTCATTGCATCAATTAAACTCCACAAAGAAACATTTAGAATCGCCATATGTATTTGGAAAAAAAAGTTGAAGAATACAAAGACAATTTGATTTCTCGAGTAGATTTTGCTAAATGTTGTAGTTATATTTTCAGACTGTAGAAATTTTATACACCTATTAAGTAATTACTATGTATGTCGTAGGCATAATGTGAAATCCGGCATTTTATAAAACGCCTAGACACAAAACTATTAGCTTCATTTTTATTATTTATTTTTTAAAAAAACTTTAACCAACCTTTAACCTGACCATCTACTACTGACCAAATGAATGAGGGTCAGGTTAAAGGTTGGTTAAAGCTTTTTTTTTGTATGAATACAAATGTATGGGTCTAAGAAAAAGTCATAATTTGCTCGTTTTGCCGGCTTTTTATAAAATGCCTAGGCGTTTTATAAAATGCCGGATTTCACATTATGCCTACGACATGTACATAATATTGACAAATAAAATATTTTATTTATATTTTTTAATTTCATTTAATTTAAGTAGTGAATATTTAGGAATACTCCAACCATTTCTGACCGCTTACCTGAATACAAAATTCCAGGAAAGGTATAATTAAAGAATGTCCGCAGTTCGTGTATCGGCTTAACTCTTATGCTTAATTACTGGCCGCAGTTCGAGTGGTACTTAAGTACAAGTCATTAAAATGGCCGCAATTCGAGTGCGCCCATTTTAAAGTAATCTAATATTCGTCGATTTGCAGACTGCAGTTTTAGTTCACTGAAATGGTTTTTAAACATTCAGTTGTACTGTACAAATATTATAATTTCCTAGCTTTAATGATAATATTCCTTCCAAATTCTTAATTTTGTTTCCCGCAGTTACTGTCGTAAATGTGGACGTTAAATAAACTTCCTTTGGCCAATGTTAGTCTGTTTGTCTTTCTCTGATGGCGAAACCAACATCGATGCTACATTTGCAGGTTACAAACTCTGCCCAGTAAAGGGCCATGGACAAATAAATCAATGAGTAAATATATCCTGGAATAGTATAGTAAGTGTTACTTCCGTATATTTAGTTATTTAGTTTGAATTAAAAACAGGCAATGCAGCAGAGAGCGATGATATAGTACAAGTACTCTGCCTTTTCGTCCTAATTATCAATAAAATCATTAACAATAATTAAAAAGATTTTAACAAAGAAAATATTTTCAAGACCTGTCTGGTTATTTTTTTTTTTTAGAAAAGATCCTTCATTGGTTATTAGATAAGTAATTTTGAAGCTAAACTTATGAACTAAAAAATCAATTTAACAATCTATTTATATTCTAAAAAAATTCTGGACACAACACAATTTCCAACAACGCTATCTTTATGAGCTAAAAACTTCGAAAATGTTGCAAAGAATTCGAATACTCTTATCTCACATTATTAAAAAGTTATGCGGGAGTAAGAGATTAACAAATTCTTTAAAAGAAATACATCAAATATTAATCGTTAAGTTGGGATATTAATTTTAGAAGTAGCTTTAGAAAACTTTGAGCCTTATTTAGTAAAATAATTGTGTGCAAATATGTTTAATCTACATTTTTATTAACATCTTACACAAAACGAACCATATAAGAGTTATGAACTATTTAATACGATGAAAATTTAGGCATTTCTTCAGCAAACAGGTTAAACTAACACCTAGTCACGTTAAAGGGGCATGTTTAAAAACTTATTTCCTGTTTAACTGTGTTTACTAAAGTGATAAATAAAACACAGCCACACAATACGTTTCAATGTATCTAAAATTATACAAAGTATTAGAAGACGTTCACTGCAGCGACAGATAAATTTATCTTGCGAACGTTGGTATATCTGAAAAGAGTTTTTATCTCGTCGACAGCTGTAATGCTGTTTTACCTTTGTCATTTTGACCCTTCTTGTCGCAGGGTTTTACTACTGATCCCGAGCTTTCGAAAGCATTCATATATCTACATTGTTGCAATAAAATTTACTATGCAAAGCCCTCACCATTGTAATCAACTTTGACAACACCTTGTGTCACATTTTGCAAACTATAAAAGTTATTTATTGCGACACGAAAACTGCTCTACTATACTTTGTTTTGAAATGTATGTTACTACCTGTGCAGCTAATTTTTAATATCTTTGGTGTTTGACGACAACAATTTTGGTTTAAAAGGCGAGCTATTGCAAAGGCATATGTTATAAGTTATAACTTTCTTAAGGGGTAGTAGCGCTCATTCGGAGGGCAGTTCTTCAACTAAAAGTGGTTAAGTAATCAGAAAGCTGCCGTAATATTTTGCAAGACATTTTCTTACAATCAGCATTAAAAAACACTTAAGAAAAATTAGGTTCATTTTGAGAATTTTAAACTTAAAAATCTTTGCTCAGAATTAGTATGTGTTTAAATGTTTGCTAATAACTCAGTGTTAAAATGCTTGCTTATAACTTAGTGTACAAAATTTATCTACTCCTAAGAAGTCTTTAAAAACAATAATACTCCCGTTCACATATTGCTAGAGCCAAAGTCTTAATTAAATGTTTGCATGCACCACATCTAACGTATTAATTCTATAATTATTCCTCTTTGAACATTTCGTTGCAGCTGTTTACTTGCAATTCACGTCAGCTGCACTGCAAGTAGCAGAAATTATCTAGGCCCTTGTTATCTGATCTGTACGACCGTGATTGCTTTTAATCTTCGCATTTTCTTTGAGGTTTACACTCGATAAATTCAATCAAAACTTCAAACACGCTGTTGAATGAAAAGAAATTAATACAAATCGGTTATAAACTTCACGAAAGCTCCCGAGGCATTATAGCCACATGAAAAACTGTTTTCGGGTCGATTTGTCTTTTGTGTGACCGTATTTTTGGTAGTAATATCAAAAGCACCCTTCAGGTTTTAGGGACAGGTTTGCGGCATATATTTCTTAGAATACATCGCCCGCAACAAATATCAAAGCTAAAACAAATTAATTAATCACAAAACCTCAACTGTAACTTTGTGGTTCCCCAATTTCTTTCGATTTTTGTATCATTAGGCAGTTCCCACAACTAGACTACAGGTTATTTGCAATAATTAGTGTAAAACAAATTTAATTTGATTGATTAAAAGCACATTTGCACACTTGACTGACTTTAAAGCTCTCTATTAATCAAATTTCGACAAAACAAGAAAGATCATTCATTGGCTGAATAACCTTTTTTAAATAATTCCATTTAATTAAAGGATAATGCAATAAGGATTAGAAGGTATATGATTTATCCTTTAATTTTAATAACTCTGGACGATAATAATGCTTTAAACAAGGTGATGTTTAACATGTCCGTCATTGTAAAAACACCAACAAAATAAAATGTATCAAACTAATTCGCCAAAAACAAGAAACTTCGTCAAAGGTACAGCAAATACAAACATAACGTAAACACAGTGGTTTCAAAGATGAAAAATAAACAAGTACATACCATAATTAACAATAAATTAATCCTATCAGCCACAAGTAATACACAATTGTTCCATTAAAACCTCTCTTTTCGGAAATCTAAATAGTTTATAGCGAGATTTTTTGATTTTCATTGTATATTAATTTATAATAACCGAACACGGCACAGTTACAAATTTATCATTTAAAACAACTTTCTTTCTGTACAAGTGTTCAGTACATCCAAATACGAATTAATGACGATTAGACAAGACGTCATCTACCGCAAAAAGACTGACAAACCTTGTGTTCGCAACATGATGGAAGATATGACCAGTTTTTAGTTGGCCGCTTCAACAAAAAATGTTACTGGGCGATTAGGTCATTGGTAGAAATAATTAAAAGTTACATATACAAGCAGATGTAAAATTTTTGGCAGTTATACTCAGGGGTTTGGAGCGGAGCGCGGAGCTGGAGCGCGGAGCAGTGGAGCAATGGGTTTTTGCCCGGAGCGGGAGCGGGGCCCGGAGCAAAGAATTTTGATTGCTCCACTGCTCCACTTTACTATTATAAACTGCATTTTTTTTTCTTTTATGAATTATTCTCATGGGTATATTATTTAATAAAATTATAAATAAACTAAATTAGATATAATCTAACTTTTCTGAATATTAATTTTCATTATTTTGTATTTGAATTTTGAAACATTTTAAAGAACTTTTTTCTTTTTTTCACTTTTTTAACTGAAGATCAATAATTTGTTCATTTATTTAACTTCACTTGTTTCTTAGGGTCAAATATTGTAATTTCCACATATCTCATAAAATTTTAGCTTTGTTTTTAAAAACAAATTTTTAAATAAAAAACTTATTTAATATTTGGAGCGCGGAGCGGAGCTGGAGCGGAGCTGGAGCGGAGCTGGAGCGGAGCTGGAGCGGAGCTGGAGCAGGCATCTTGATGCCGGAGCGGAGCAACCAAAAAATTGGACTGCTCTAAACCCCTGGTTATATTCATGCCAAAACGTTTAATGTAATAGTGTAGAATTTTTTAAAATTTGGAACTATGATTAAAGTCCATTGTTTGAATTATTTGAGTGATTCGTTTGATAAGAAAGCAGTTTTAAGATTTTTGTCCTTTATCAGTAGCAATCTTTTACTTTAATTTTTTACAAGAGCTCTAAGTTGGGAAAAGGTACATTATTTTAATTAAACACACTTAAATAAAATTGTTTGTAAACAAATCAGTTAGCAACAGACACTTATTTAAATATCCTAACCTCATTTTTATGTGGCAACAAATTGTTTAAAACCTAAAACCTTGGTTTCATCACATTCTACGAAATTCCTCTTTGGCACCTCTGCTTTATTTTATTTATTTCAAATATTCAAATATAAATGTCCTTTAATTGAAGGTCTGACAATGACGCAACCTCGTGTATAAATATTTTGAAGATTAACTTATTTGTCTGTTTACACTAATTCTGACAAATAGTTTTCATTTATATTCTGGAAGACGACAGGCAGCTGCTAGATTTACAGAAGCCACCAAAAACAGCTTCAGGACATCAGAAACGTTTTGTCACATTGTGTGTCTACGTCAACAGATTAGGAGAAGTCAATTCTGAACAAAATATTTGCAGGTGAGATTTAAAAAGATGCAACGAATAAATAATTACGGACAAGCATGTATAAGAAAATACAAGCAAAAGTATAGTTCAGCTTATTAAACTTATTACTTGAAGATTGCAAAACTTTTTTAAAAATTATTTGAACAAAAAACACGTTTAAAATTAATTATAAGAAGCAAATGATATGAATTAAGTCACTATCGGGAGACTATTTTACAACTCTTTCATCCGATTCTAATAGCAAATTATACAAACGTTGAAATGAAAAATAAATGTAAGCAAACATCTACGTTATGATTTGCAGATTTGCACCTCAGTGCAGTCGACGGCAGAAGGAAATTTAAAATTCAAACCTAATATCCGTTTAGCTTTTAAAATTCTAAAGATAAATTTTAAAATATCATTAACTTATTAATTTGTTTGTAATCGTCGTAAGACATTTCAACTGTACATGTTGTAAAATAAATCGAAATAGTTTTTGTGTGGTAACTGGTGCAAGTGAATTAATTATACGAATAGGCCTGACTAAAAATCACCTACATTTTTTAGTTTTGTTGTCGAACTGCAATTCCATTCAAGACTCAAGTTTATTCACCAGTTGCAGTTTTATTTTGATTAATATAACCTACTATTTAACAAAAATTTAAATGATATTTTAAAGTCTAAAAAACTAAATACAATTAAATAAAAACCACTGATATTTTTTCGAAGGATCTTTTGTAGAAATGCTAAGTAGGTTTCTACAACAAATCTTCCTTTACAAAAAGTTATTCTTAATTAAAAGAACCACTAAAATAATTCAAGTATTTGTTATGTAAAACTTTAGTATACTGCAATTGGTATTCGCCAGTACCTACAGAAACTTTTTAATAACATTTCAAACTATTTAAAAATATACAAAGTAAATGGCTGCGCACATGAAGAAAACCGAAAACCATCCATCACAATTTCATAACAAATTACCAAAACACAAGTCTTCAACAAATACAAGACGATGAATAAAACATTTTCATGTAACGCCAAGTAACTAAGAATATTGACGTACAAAATGATAACTTGTAGGCCGATTTTTCGTCGATCAGTTAAAGAAAATGGCTCGGAATGGAACAGAGGAAATAAACTATAATGATTCCAGCTGCATGATGGATGGATTCGCGTGACGAGTTCGTTGTATATTCTGCGTCATTAATCTAAAGGCAAATCCTTACGAAAATTAAGCGAAAAAAGATTGAAAAGTGATAGATGCGAATCGCATATCGCAATTTCAAGCGATCAGATTTTTTATAAATGTGTACCAAGAAAAGTTATTTAGGTATAAAAATTATTATATAAGTAAAGATTACAGATGAATACACATTTATTCATAACATTTCGCACCGAAAATGTACCGCTGTATCAGTTTAATTGTTTAGAAAATTTCTTACAATAATTTCAGGAGCACTGAAAACATATTTTTAATTCAGTGTAACTGTACCAGTGGCTTCAGAAAAGTTTTAAAATAGATTTTGCAAGTTTAAGGTCTGATACATTTCTAGCACACAATAAAACAGCCCTATATGTTGCAGAACTATTCTACCGAAAATAAGACGCATCGCAACCCTTTTTTGTACTTTTAATATTGGCCGAAATACTTTTACATCGCTAAAACGCTGTATCCAACTTTTCAGTGCGATTTACTTCGGCAGCACCCATTATGTCAACTTAGCGAGAAAGACTGATTTCACACCTACAACTTCTGTAGCTGAATTTATAGCAAGCCTCGAAGTTCGAACATAACTTGTGGATTTCGTCCAAAGGCCATTACTTCTAATGACCTCGGTACATACACAACATAAGAAAAAAGTAAGTAAATGTTTAAGTTTGGGACAGGAAGGGATGTGCGCGTAAAGCCCCAGGTGTTACTTACGTGGTCTTCCTGTAAATCCTGATGTAAAAAGTTTCAGCTATTTTATCCGCTCCAAAGAAATTGATTACCTGTCTTAGGTAGCATCAAGAAAGCAGAGAAATATAAACTGAAATATAAGGCAGATTTTCAAGGAGCTGTCGTCTTTCAAAGTCGTCCTAATGATCTGATTATTTTCCCAATTATATGTTTCGTCGATGTAAGACAAGCATTATAACGACGAGATGATGCTAACGTGGATAATTTATATTCAACGACGCATTTAAGTATAAACAGCGTCGTATTTTTCCGTTTATCGCGGGATAAAGCACGCATGAAGGCTCTAATATTGTCAACAACTCGAGGAGGGTACTTAGTTTTTACTTTACACAGTATGTGCTCGTGCATCTTGTTTATATCCTTCAGACTTGTTATAAGGTTCTTAGTTAAGTTGCGAGGATTTCAAATGAATATTCAATGTAACTAATTTGTAATCTGTTAAGTCGTTCAAAAACAAACAAATTATAAACCGAATTATCTTCACGATAATCCCAGACTTACATTATCAGTTTTTAAACCTATTATCATGAATTATAAATTCATTATTAATAAGGGATAACCCACAATCTTCTTGTTGTTTAAACAATATTTAAATACGACACTTAATGTATGGCCAAGAAAATTTAACACAGTTTGTGAGGAACTAACTCACTTCTGTTAGCCGACGATCAAACTTACTTTACAGAAGAGGAACAGGATGCTGATTACATGATGAAATATTAGAATTAAAATTTGACAAGCGAGATTTAGAAAAGTGCCTAAATATTTCTGTCAAAAACGTTCTACACTTTAGTCCACATAACATGAAATAAATTCCATGTAAATTCGTAAAATATGAGCCTATTTAGTAAAGAACCATTTGCAATACGTTATATAACTAATGCTTCCTATTAATCAACTTTATAGCATAAAAATTTTAGAGACTACCTTGAAAATAATTTGCCTAAATGGAAATATTATTCAGAATGACCTAAATATTTTCTAAAATTGGTTTCACAACACCACTAAAATTTTATTTTATCGTATTTACGACACACAATTTTAATCAAACAAGAAAACCACTTTACAAATTAACACTAACTATAGAATAAACACAAAGACGAAATTTTTGTAATTTCATTTTGCTGTTCGAAACCTTCAAAGGATGATTTTAAAACTTGTGAACTTAACCATAGAGACGACAAAAAATATTAGCCGGGTATACCTACCTATGCATAGAGGGTATCTTTGTCTGCTACGTTAAAAAGCTACTTATAGTATTATTTTTAAACTAAAAGCAGAATAATAAATAGTGTTTTAAGCGCGTACTTATACAATGAAATTTATAGTACTTATTTAGTTTTAAAATTAAATAAACGAATACAAAAATATCGCAAAAAACATATATCAAATATCAAAGTAACCACTAACAAATGAAGTAAATGTTTTTGCTAATCTATGAAACTACAGTAGTTAACTACTTTACTACGCATTTAAATGCGTCAACAGATTAAAAATTTAATATGGAACTTATTTATTAACGTATTTTGCTCTAAAGACGTATTTCAACACAAAAAAAAAGGTTTGAAAATGTGTTTATTTCATGCAACCATAACAATTTATGACTGTTTAAGTACAAATGTTTAATAGTTTAATTAATGTATGTTCTTTAACAGCTACATTATATTAAGGGAAAATATTTTTATCATATAATTGAACATTTTTGGCATAACTTTTTAAATAAAATATTGGTATCAGAATCTACAGATTGTAATGAGAGTAAAATAATTCAGGTACAAGTATTGCCTATGAAACTGAATCGAAATACCTGGGTGCATGCAGTTTATTCTTTGACAACTTTTCTACTTGAGTTAGCAAGCATATAGGATTGTATTGTTCCGGTCCAAACGGCTCTTAAATATGCAGTTGGCCACTTAATATACTGCCTACAATTCTGTACTAACACCGTTTTCAAGATCTGAATTTCAGGCAACTAACTTTAATACAGGTATTACTGTGGGTTATGGAATTTTATTGTACAACGAACTACCGTTTTCCCAATGGATTTAACTTGCTTTTATGTTGGCTAAAGTAATTTCCTTGAGTACATATTTTTTAAATCAAATAATATTGCCTCCACTGCATTACCTATAACCACGATATGAAAAATGTGTGCTTCAAAATGTAGGTCACCTTACAATGTAGTGTTGAAAACTTGAGGACTTTTTTAACATCAAATGTTATTAAATATGTTCTATATTTACTTTAAAGAACATCCTCTCAGACAGATTAACATAAGAAAATATTTAGAATTTACAAACGTTTACTTCGTTGTACAACAAGGACTCGCTAATATTTTAAACATTGGTACTGTTAATTCTGTAGGAGAGAATCCACAATTCTGCACGTATTTCTGTATATAAAAGGAATGCTTTGTATGTTTAATTTTTGAGGTAACTTGTTTTTAAAATTAATGCAATAATACATAAAATAATTTTACTGGGTCTAGTATAAAATTACGTGAAAATTTAAACTTCATTTCCGCCATATTTTCAAATTGAAAAATGTGTTTCAACCCCAAGGGACATCGCAAATAGCCACCCTCGAGAAAACGACCCAAAGGTTAAAACACATTCTGCTACAGTATATACCACGTTGCGCTAAAAATGTTAAACTTTATTTACAAAGTCGTGTTTAAAAACCAGTTCCACTTCCGATATAAATTCATCTCGTCCTTTACAATTTCGTGATAAAAATCTTATTCTCGCTTCATTATGTTTAGGAGTAAAACTCACGACGTATTCAATTTGCCCGAACTGCAAGTGGTCGTAAAAAAGTACACTGCACCAAGTTATGAGGAAATCCGGCTTTCAGAAAAAGTACGTCCATTTTATTTCCCGATTATGTTGAATAAGTAGGTAAGTTTCTGAGTTTAAACGATACTGAAGTTTAGATTGATACTTCATTTACAGACATCTGCAGATCTGCACACGATTAAGGAATCTTTAAACGGCAACTTTTCGAAGATTTAGGTTACACGTAAGAAATTGACCGAAAAACATCGCAATTTTCTTTCCAAGGCCTGTGATAATTTCCCGTAACTGATTTTTCTACACACAAATTTTCTTACGATCAGGTACAAATAAAGAAATGGTTAACAAACATTAACAGTTTGTAACCCGCTGATGTACGTTTTGCAATGGTTGAAATTAAAAAGCAGATTAAGACTAATTAACCACCCCGGTTTAACAATCCAGTTTGAAAGATTTGTATGTAACAATATTTTTACCGCGTTTCTTTCAATACAAATTTTATTAAGTAAAATTACTTGAGGAAATTATGGGTTGCATAAAATAATACAACGGAAAAGCATTATTTTCTCTCTTCTTTGACATTTTTATGAATATTGTTAGTACAACTATAATTTTTGGTTGTCCAGCTATTATTAAACCAAAATTTGATTGATATATGTAACAACTACAGTCCGGTGTTGACGTGCAAATCGGTTTCCGAAAGACTGCCTTATTCGAGATGATTAACAAGTTATTATTTATTAAGAGACAATTTTCTACACGATACAATATTACATAAACATAATTTCTTTGCAAGAAAAACACATGAGTCGTTTTAGGCGATACGAATTGGGAGTTTAAGCAAGCTTCAGTTACAGACCATATCGTTTTTACTATTTATAATATTTAAGTCAAGATATTAAAATATTGCTTTAAATTACCCCATGAAAGTAAACCCGTTAGAAATTCTAGAAGAGGCAGTTTAAAATAACAAGAAAAATACTGACGGCGAAACTAAAGATGGCCTTAAGATAAACTGGATGAGATTTATGAAAGACCTACCATATAAAATGTTTTATAAGAATGGGAGATGAGTAATTTAAAAGTTTTAACTTTAACTAATACATATTTTAGTCGATTTTCAATTTTGCCCATCTCTGATCATACAACATGGAACCGAAATTAATCTAAGAATCTCGCATTTAAAATTGTTTTCAAAATAATTTTGCCATTAGAATATTTGCAGTCACATCCCCTTTTTGTTATTTGTAATTAACACTTCTATATGATGCAAGCAAAAACCTTCTCAATTTAATACCCCTTTTTTAAGGGCGGTAACTGAAATTCAGTTGAGCCAAACCCCACGGCGTTCGTGGAAATGATCATTAACTATCTAAGTTACGGATGATCGTTTAATACGTGTCTCGTGCATGGCATGTTCGGGTTGATAAAAACGTCCGCAAGAAAGGAGGTTTCATAATACACCGGAAGCTGTTCATGTAATGACATCAACAGCTAAAACCTATCCGTTCGAAGATTCCGCTGGTAATTTGTCATGTATTTTTATCCCTTCTAAAGCCCTTTTTTTACATACGAGCTAATATTTCTAAAGAACTTAGTTACACGCTTCTTACTTAGATTGAAAGTAATTACAACTGACATTAAATTACAAAATACTGTAGCCGTCTTAATAAACAAAGAATATTTAAAAAAAAATGCTAAGAGAGAAAATAAAACTTAGGGGAAGCATTATTTAAGCTGTCCCTTTTGTGGTTAATTTGATTACAAAATGTTTTCCTACAATAACATAACAAAAGTCGATTTAATAAAGAAACTTGCAATTAAAATTAACAAAACAATTTCGTAACAAAAACCTTCGTCTGAGCATTATAACTTATAACATTAATATACGAAGCAAAAACTAACATAACGAACGTACCAAGTGGTTTCATTTCCCTTATACCTCTGCAATTTACGACCAATTACAGTGAGCTACGTTGAAGCTTTTTTTTTTGTTAAATCTGATTTGTTATTTCAAGTACGGTTTAATAAGTCAACCCTTGAAATTTTCTTTGAGTGGCTGGCTACATTGATTTTAATTTGGACTGGATTTTTCGAGGGTGTACAATGTTTGATTTGAAATAAAATTACCTGAGAATAATAAAGTTACGTATTTTTAAGAAAAGTCTAATAATTCGCTGTAATCAACATAATTTTAAACACGCGGGAGGCAAAACATTATTTCATATTTTAAAACAGGTAGAATAATTAGTGAAAACGTATAACGTATATTTTTTGTGACAATCTGCATTTCTGTTTTATGGAGCTAATTTACAATTTTTCATATGAAACTTGAGGGCGAACTGCCAATAAGCTCTTTCAAAAAAATTGTTTTTGCTTTTAACTCTGTAGCGAAGTAAACATTTAATATACTAAGTCTAGTCCACAAAACTTTTACGACTTTTGGTCCAGAGTAAATGCATATACAAAGTTTTTTTGGATGAGATATTCTAAAGAATTATCGGGGTATGAAAAAACTAAATAAATGACAATCCATTACCCTCTTCATGTTAGGAATTGTGAGCAGCTAAACATAAAATGAAATAATAAATACAATCATTACAGAAAAACATACATTACACTTTTCAAAAAACTATTACTACAAGTTTTTAACACGACTTACATAAAGTTTAATCTTATGAATGTTTGAATTTTTTAAGTGATTCATTTAAAGTATACTGTCAAGAAGTTTAGTTAAAAATCATTTACCTCAATAGGCAATATTTGTTGGATGTTTGTTAGTTCCAAGTCATGCAGACAACTCGCTCATAATCGTTTTAAAATTAATAACACTAACACAGGTCAAATCAAAACTTTGTACCCAATATTGGGATATTTGACTTTAATTTGTTAATGTTAAGGCAAGTCATACACTTATAACAACTTGCATGTCTAAAAAAATAATTTTTAACTTAATAAAAGCAATAAGTAGTAAAAACAAAGACTAAACAGTGCATTTAAGAGAAGAAATGAATTTCATCGCTTGCTAAAATCTCACCAAGTCAATCTTATTATTAAAACTGACTTTGAACTTTAGTGAATCACGATAAATATTTGCATCTCAGATACACTAAAAATGCATTAAGCATTAAACAATCCTAAATATTCATTGCCTCATGGCACAACTGAAAACAAATTGCAAATATTTCACATCTTTTGGCACGGTAACTAAAATCTATTCGCCATCCCCAGATTGCTGTCTAGACTCTCTAAATTCTAGACTAAAATAAAACACCACCGGGACGTTATTGGAGACGTCCTATACAATAGAGCCACGCGCGCTTTCCTGCAGTTGATTCCAATAAGCGGTTTCCAGACGCTAATCTCTGTAAGACCTCCTCATGTGATCATTTTGAATTATGTTTTCAGAGCTTCCGCGACCATGAAAAAAAAGTGTGTTCAAATTAAGACAAATCGCGTAAGGACAATCGTTCATTTTGCTTACAAAAGCCCAAAGAACATAACTTAAATTTAATACCTAAGCTGCACTGTTAGATAAGGAACATTTCAGTATATAAAAGCTCTGTAATATTTTTGGTTTATAAAAGCTATGAGGAGTTATTTAACGCGCAACGAGACGTTTTACGTAAGCTTATCATGATCGCTTCAGAAATCGCCCATAAAAATCTAGTTTTGAGAAGAGTGTACTAGGTTGGGTCCCAGTTGGATACTTAAATTATATTCTATAGAAATGGGGATGTCGTAAAACTTGATTATTCTGGGTGAGTACGTTGTTCCTGACAATAACAAACGTGTTAGAAGTGCTGCGAGTGTTTTTGGGAAAAATTATAGCAGATTACACCTCCAAAAAAAAAATCTTACGGTAAAAAAGACATATGGCAAGCTTTTATACTCTTACGAGTGCTTAATGAAAACACAAATAAGTGGTCAATTATAATTGCAATATTATATTATAATAATAAAGCAAATGAATCCCACGTGCTATATTTATACGATTAAACTATAAAATTGTACCATACACAATAAAATAACCATCCATAGTATTTTTAATTGGAACGTCCTTTTACGGTCTTAATATTTTTTGGAAATGTTAAAGACACCCTAAGCAATTCGTTTCAACCTTAGGTTTGTTTAAAAAAGGCCTAAAAATATTTTTTACAGCTCTTCCAAGTTTTTAAAAAGCTCCTTGCATTTTTTTGTCAGAAAAAAGATTGTTTTGGGATGGTCTTTATATTTTCTAAAAATGTTAAAGACACTACAAGCAATGCAATTCCACCTTGGAATCGTTCAAAAACGGCCTAAAACTGTATTCTACAGCTCCTTAAAATCTTTAAAAAAGTACCAAGTGTATGAATTGTTGAAAAACGACCTAAAACTATTTTTACAGTTTTCCAAAATTTTGAAAAAATGTACAAACTTGCAAATTTTTGGCAAATATTCGAAAGTTTTGCAATAGTCTTCACATTATCCAAAGTTTAACAACAATTTCTGTTACTTATTATTAGGAATTGTTTTGAAACAACGGGAACAAAGACTAAAAAAATTTAATACACTACCAAGACGTTGTTTGCACTATTTGAAATAAATATAATAAGCAAAAAGGGAGGTCCAGGGAGCAAAACTTTATACACGAATGTGATCTTAATTGAGTAAAATACCCCTAAGGGATTTCTCTTTGATCGTCTAGCGAACTCTAAATAGAATTGTAACGGGATAAATTTTATTTGGATAACGTTATTCCAATACTTTATTATTGAAAAACAATAAAATATCTAAGTATATGTATTTCTCAGGACAGTATGTTGTCACTAAATTCTTTATCAGTAGTAAATATGTTGTTGAAATTTAAACAAACTCTGTAAAAATATGCAATAAATTCGATGTATAAATTAAAATCTATATTCTTCCAGGCAATATTAGAAGATTGTAATGAGTTGTTTGAATGCATTTGTTGGCCTGTAATTCTTTCAGTATAACAACAATGTTTATTAAACCTACACAAAAATATTCACAGAAAGGTCAGTTTCAGGTTTTTCCAAGAACAACTCAAAATATATGTTGTCCAAAGCCCAGGCAAATCTTTTAAAATTAATTTTCATTGGATAACTTTTGCTAAGTTAAAATTTTTACAATAGTTAACAACATTGTTAATGTTAGGTAAATAAGTTAAGCTTCAAAAATTATTTGTGGATAGGATTATTAAGAAATCGTTTCTATATGAGGTGAATTACTGAATTACAGATAGATTGGCCGATTACAGTAAAAATAATTGTTATTGTTGCAGGTACTTTAAAATTTATTATTTTAAAAATTATAACAGTTTGTTCAAAATTCTCGATTTTTTGCATTAATGCCTTAATCAATATCATCACCTTTTACTTATAAAAATCAGGTAAACCTTTTTAAGCAGTAACTTGATAACCGTCGTTAATGAACATCCATCTACAGCTAACTGACATGGTTACCAATTTACTTGTAATTTAAGAATCAACGTCAATTATTTTCGTTTTATAATAATAATTAGTTCAACCGGGGGCACAGCACCTCGGCGCTACGCAAAATTAGTATTCATTTAACATAATATTGTGGCGTTCCATATCTGCCATCTCCGGTAACTCGACTCGAGCTTATCAAGGCTTGTTTGCTGCAAACAACATCCGCCTACCGAATCTAACCAACGTTTTAAGCCAAACAGAACCAACCCCTTTTTATCTTGCTAGTGAACCGCTAACTGTTCGCGGAAGGACAGGTTGGGATTAAATTTTCACACAAGCAGACGCGGGACCGGGCGAATTTGTGTCATGAATAATTTTTATTAGTCGCCGCTCGCCATATTTAGTTTATTTGAGTCTAGATGAACATTCACACTAAAATCTAAATCGTACCTCAGCAGCTAAAGCTATTTGATGTTAAGTTACATGACAACAATCGTATCAGTTCGTCCGCTTTCATTATTCGTAAAAGGATAGGTACATAACTAATTGGTTAAATCTCAGTGTGCCTTAAATTATTAAAAAATATAAACGAATCTTCGTAGCCACTTTTCTACGAGCAGTTACCACTATTTTACAACAATTTCGAACAATTTTTGTTAGTTATTGAATATTTTGGGCGGTGTTAAATGTTTAAAACTTAAGCATCTTCGAGAAACTCTGAAAAATAAATAAATTTTCTCCACCTAATCCACATCTTCCCTGGATATAATAGAAATGCTAATACAAGTAAGAAAATATTTGACGTCCTTTTATGACGATACATTTTACATGTGTACTACAAAACTCAACAGCGTATAACTACAAAAAGATATGAAAATAAAATCTAGTACTCTTAGTAAACAAGAAAAATATTTTCGTTACAAGAAACGAGAACACTCAAAGAACTGAAAGTATATTCATGAAAAATAAATAACAGAAACACGTTTAGTTTCTTCTTTTATTCTCTATTTACGAACACAAAAGCAATGTTTGCTTTAATTGAAAAAAATAAACCTAACAAAATAGTAGAGAGAGTTATAGATTAGGTTTTTGTCAGGTGTGATGCAGAAAATTTCAATCTCAACTTGTGTTAGAATCGGAAATATATTCTTACAATGTGGATCTGTAGACGGTAAATCCTTTTTAAATCCCAGGATTTTTCTTTAGACCAATTGTATTGTCCAAGTTTGTAATTTATATCTAACATGTGTTTTCTTTATCGCGTTGTTTGTCGCCTTGCATCGTTACAATGAGCAATTTTATTGCCAAGTGTAAATCAAATCACATTAACCTCGCGAAAATCTATAAAACAATATTTACAACAAAGTAATTTAATAAAAATTGGAGAAAAAAATGAACAAATTGATTTTGCTAATCAATACATTGCTTAACCATTAACAATGTTGAAATCATACAGGTCTTCATACTTCATTATTCTTCAAATAAAATGCAGTTACGACTCTACGGTTATGATACTGGGCAACAGCTTAACTTAAAGACAATCACAAGCATTTTTATGTCAATATTAAATTAGAACGACAACATATTTGTAAATACAAAGAAAAGTATAATACCAAAGGTAGTTCTTCCTTCATTGTCCGTTTGCAAACGTTTTGATAAAAACCGCACACGAAAATAAAAACAACAAAAACTGAAATATCCTAAGCCCTTCAATGTTAGATATGACATGACTTTTAATAGTAAAGTGTGTACAAAGGACAATAGAGCTACTTTTTTAATATGCAGTCATTCTGTTGGCGCGGCGTTACAAGTCAAAAGAGAAGATCAATTAGTACTTCTAACCCAAAAAAAAAAACTTACTTCAAACAAGCAAATCTATAGTCTTCGCGACAAAAAAATTGAATACATACCTTCCGCATAAAGAAAATTGAGTCGATTTGATGAAAATATTTCCTTGCGCAAATGAAAAACGAATTCGAGCAAATAAGCCGGCCCTTTAAAATAAATGAATGCCGGGTAATAACAACATTTTTACATAATTCATGCATTGCTTTTTGTGAAAGGTAATTTAAATTGAAAATGAATTAAAGCAAAACTCGTGTAATACTACTTTGAATAAAACAACTTTCATTTTAATTACGTTAAGCAAGGAAGTTTCACATAGCAAAACATACGAAATTATTTAACATAATTACAGTCAGTGTTCCTAGGGTTTTAAAAATACAAACACAAAATTCTGCAAGGGGTTAAAACGTTTAAATTACATTTTAAATTGAATTGTGATGTACAAACGAATATTAATGCTGATGGACTCATAGTTTTAGATAAAAACATATACACATACTACAAAGGGATTAAAATTAACGTAAGAAAATTAAATTTTGTTATGAATATCCTATGATAAGCAATTTTGATTGGCTACTAGTTTAAGATTAGTCAAAATCTATTCTTCGAAAGAATAACATGTCATAAAAAATATGAACTTAAATTTTAACCCCTATTGTAACTTACTTGCTTATTTCCATTGACTAATGGTTTATGATTTAAACATTTATGTTATTAATGATCAAAAAATTATTAATTTTATGGTTAACGCCATATTTAATCTTCTAAAATTGAAATTTGGAAGTTACAAAGACATGTACCCTATGCACACATGCACGATATCAACTGATTTGTCAACAGAAATTCGCTCAAAACTTTACAAGTCTCGCAAAACCCCGGAACATGATCTGCATTCGAGCATAAAGCACGTGCCTTGTGATAGGATTAACCGGGTTTGTAAGTTTATTTGAAGTGAATACTTGTAATACGACCTCAAGTTGTTTGTCACCTCTTGCCGATACCAATTGTTGCTGTTTCACTACAACAATGTATTCATCAGATTACAGCAACAGCTGTTAAGATTCGCCGTTCGATGAATGAAGTAGAAATGGAAAGTTTCCGAAAAATTTTGTGTTTTTAAAAAGCAATAAAAAAACACACTTTTAACTGTTTAATAAAAGATTTTTAATACGATTAAATAGGTTGCAATTTATTTGTACTATATTTATCCAACCAAACCGATAAACCCGGCGCAAACTAAAATGCAGTCCAGTCAGTAAAAAACTCATCTTGTTTTCCTCAAATAAACGCAGTATTTATGGCTTTCAATTAGTTACATGCACTAGTTAGCTATATAAAAGCTTCGCTAAAAGCTAAAGAGCTTATTCATTCCGCTTAATTAATTACAGCCAAAGTTTTTAGCTACTTTTAGCAATGCACTACTATTGATATAAATGTAAAATGGGGTTTTACTTTAATTTTGCATAAATAAAATACTTTTACCACACAAAAAACGGTACCTAGTTTAGAGCATTCAATATTATTTTAAAACGAAAACTGCTTAAAGTTAATAATAACAAGTTTGGGAATATTAAAAATTAAATTTGATGTAAAGCAGTGTGTGAATTTAATACACTTTAGGCTTCAAAAATGGTGGAGGTGCCGGGTACGTACCAATTTCATTTTATTGTTATTAGTAACAGATTTTTTGTGAACGAATTATAGAACAATCTGTATGTAATACACCGTCAGAGGTTTATTAAATGCGTTTACTATTAAAGTAATTTAATTATTAACTCAAATAGGTTTCATAAAAAAATGACGTACGCTGTAATGTATGGAAATCTGTTACAGAAACCTAGCCCAGTTTCAATACTCTCGTTTTACAGTCTGTAGAGTTTCCACAACATATCCTTAATTAATCAGGTTAGTGATTATTAATTAAACTTGTCTATAATAAAAACGAATGTTTTTTTTATGCTGATAATATATCATAAGTTATTTTTAAGTCAGTTTTAAGTGCATCAGCTTCCAGGCAGCAATAACACTGTTTTATAATAAAACATATTTCCACTTGTCCGTTAATAAATAATGAGATCACTAGAATAAGCCAAGGTGAATTACAAACTTTGTTAAGCTGACCAGTTCCAGAAGCTGTAGACATGGCATTATTTAAAAGATTTGAACGGTAATAAAATTATATTACGTCAGCCTTAAAATTAATTTTTGTGTTTACGAAACAAATTTATACTAACAAAGTTTTTTTCCTAATAAGTTATGCCCTTAAAAGTTTCCTACTCATCTCCTAGAAGCAGTATAAAAATTTGGAAAACTACGTTACGTTTTGGAACATGTCAATCTATAATTTTGCTACCATAATCTCAAATAATTTAGCTGGCCCTGTAAAAACTAATATTTCCTAAACCACATATTGCAAGTAATCCCAAAAAATGTCTTAGATTTTTTTTTTAGTCTTTTACTACTGTAAGTCAATTGTACAAAACATTCTTGAAGTTGTACTAAGAAATACACTCCAAGTTTACGTGGATTAAAACAAAATCAAGGGTTATTTTTGTGCCAACAACATTATTGAACGTTTTACAAGTGAATATGGTAAGATTTGTAGAATATACAAAGGGAGAGAGAAACCAATGATGAATGGCAACACGTCTCGACTAAGCCTTACAGGAAAGGATATTTATTACGAATAAGATGTTCTAAAGGACGAGCCGAATGTCTAGTATAACAGACGACTTGATTACACTTGTTTTCAGCAAAATATAGTTAGCGTTTGAGTGATAGTGCGTAAGGCTGACGAGACACTGACATGACAGTAGTCAAATCATTACAAAGAAAATAATTGAGAGTATCAGGACCATTGTGGTGCAGGTTGTTAAATTTGAGATTTTAAAGTTACAGATCATTTGCCAATTTAAAAATTCTACTGCCTGCTGAAAGTTTGCAGATTTTTTTAGTTCTAAAATAGGATAATATTTTAGTGTTAAAAAACCGGAAAAAAATTGAGAGATGGTAATTGAACAATTCACTTTCCACTTAACAAATATTTATGGTGTAAAATATCAAAATAAAAGTAACAAGATTGACTCCATGTTAGAACAGTATTTTATTTGCCTCCGTATTAATTTTATGCTACACATGATTACATAAAAAACTTCGCTTTGAATTCCCGCATGCATGTATAGTGAATAAACTTTCTAGTATAGAGTACAGCATAAAGTGTAGTAAAAAGCAAGATAACGAGCTATTAAAGAGGATTAAAGAATAATATGAGCGCGCAGCAACAAAGAAGATTACAGAAAATATGGCAAAACTGAATAACTCATTAATTTTATTTGCAGCGTAAAGTAATATAATGACGGAAAAAATCCGTTAACATTGCTTTGTACTCACGGCTCAACATAAAGCAGTAACAATCGTTAGTGTAATTGAATTACATTACACAAAAAATAATTGATGTGGATGTAAAGAAGAAATACAACACAGTTATCTTTTCACAAACAAATTACTCTACAAATATTAACGATATTTTAAACAAGTTAAGCGCTGTCGAGAAAGTTTTGTAGTTAAAATACAAAGATTTACGTTAAGACTTTATATAACATAGCGTGGAATTCTAACGAAAAAACTGCGTTTTGTATAAAAATATTAAACAAAAATACCTATAGCATGAATAATTATGATATTTTAGATTAGAAAAGCAGTAACAAGTATTAGGGCAATACTTGCTTGCAAAAACCTTTTATTATTAAATAAACCCCTTATTCAATGGTTTAAAAGTGTCTATACTACATGATAATGCACGTACTCATACCTCAAGTCAGTTTGTTAAAGAACGTTATTTTCTGCTTTAGATTTATTTGACAATCTTAGTTTTCAATCCGAATTTGTTAGATACTTTAGAATCTATCGTAAAAAGCGATTATTTTTGTACAATAAATCACACATGTATAAATGCTTTAGTGACGAGATAACACGATTTAAAATTTTACGAGAAAAACTACAAAACCATCTTGCAGCAAACAATACAATGTTGGAAATACAGCTACAGGGATTGCATTCTTAGTAAAAATAGTTCCTGGTTTTACGAGAGTCTTCAACATTTATACGTGTTTAAAATGTAGCGTCGCAGGAAGCGATTAAATCTTTTAGTTGTACGAGAAACAATGTATACAAAATAATCTTGCTTGAATTAGACATTTTATGCAGAACTTCGCACCCGAGGGATTGTCATTAAATGAAAATTCTGTTATTTTTAGAAGAGATGAGTAACAGAACAACTAAAGTTTGAAAAACAAATATTTAATGTATAAAGCGTTATTAAAACATTGTAGTTAACCAGTATAAAGGTTATTTACAACTCACCCTGTGTGTTGTAAATTAGTAAGTTCTAGACTAGCAAACTTCTTTGATTCACTGCCAAAAATCTCATATTAATCAACATTTCTTTAACGTTTAATTGCTTACAATTGCCTTACAACATCCATAAACATTTATTGTAAGCTGATTATATATCGCTGTAATATTTTCCCCGACAGTCGGTGGTATGTAAAAAAAAATTACCTAAAAACATTTATGTCATTTTCGCTCTACTTGTTCCGTGTATATAACCCGCTCAGCGATATAATTTTTACGTGTCATATAATTTTATTACAGCCCATAAGAGCTAAATATTTAACACAGCTTACAAGCGACGGTCGTAAACTGTAGGATAAAACATAATTACCAACGTAGGATACTAAACAGTTCGAGTGTGCACTATTATTTGATATTTGTGACGGGATACTCGTCTGGTTATGGGGCAGACAATAAAATCTGCATAATTTATCGACATTTAGAGGCGAATGTGCAAAGTTTTCGACCCAATTTGTTACCTGGAAGTTCGTTTTGCTTCGGCTACAATAACAGGAAAGTTTAAAGTTTAAAGCATAAAGCAGATTTGATATACTACTAGGTTAGTCAAGAACAAATTGATTTCTATTAAAGTAGTCCCTAATCTTTAAAATAACGAGTTATACACAAAGAACTTGACTTAATCTCGTGCATAAACTTAACGCTATCTTTTAACTAGAGGCCTAGGCTCCCTCGCAAAAATTGAAGGCATGCCACTGACCTCGACAGAAGCAAGTGTGAACAATTTGAACTTTGCATTGTGTGAAACTCAGACGGACCTAACAGTACACTCAACTCATTCAGTTGCTTTTCAAGTGCCCTAAAGTTGGAAACTTAACACTCACCCGTTGCAAACCGACGCCTACTTCACGGTTTTAAATTATTCGTGCAGACATTTCACGCTAAAATAAATTTCACTAAGCGCCGCGTATATGAATCGTTAACCATGTCGTTTGTTGTAGGTACGTTAAATTAGACAAAGTCGCATTAAAATATTTAAGACGCACGACTGTGGAGGCGGCATTCATGAAAAGGACCCTTGCATCTCTCTGGAGATTTTGTGTATATAGTTGTATAAGGGAAGTCTCCATTACGACCCAAGCGCTACCGAACTTTGGAAGACGGAGATGATGTTGACCCTGGGGCAGGTTCCTCAGAGACTTATCTATTGTATATAGTTTCCGATTAATCCTGTTTTAGCGTTTAATTACAACAATGCATTATTCTGCCTAAAGCCCTTGTGCAGATTATTAGTTTTGGATCGTTGTCCTGATACACGGTTAAAAAGAATCAAATGCGATAACCTAATAATCGATGAGGTAGGATTATACGACATTCATTGCGAGCAAAATTTGTTGTTCGAATGTATCTCTTATAATTACAACTCGCTAATTGAAAATTTTTAAATCCTGCTGTTGAAAAACGTTAGAAGTTAGAACTTACGTAATACGAGTATTCAGTGGCTCGGGACGAATTGATTCAAAAATGTTGGTTGTTGCCCATTATCTGTAACAAAGAAAAGCAATCATTATTTTAATGCAAAAATATTAGTTCCTAAGTTGCAAAATTTTATTAGAATAATGTTCGCAGACGACATGGTCTAAGTCGCGGAAACAGAAAAAAATCTGCAACATAATTATTTAGAAACTCTAAACCTGGAATTGAAAAAAATCAAAATGAAAATAAATACCAAAAAAACTAAAATTATGATCGTTACAACAGAAAACAAAGGGCATAAAATCACTTTAAATGGGCTTAGGTTCGAACAGGTACAAAGCTTTAAATATTTAGGAGTGATTATAGAGAAAAATGGAGGAATTGACAAGGAACAACTTTTTTTGGAAATAGAGAAGTCCCAAAACGAAAAAAGTGGAAGTGGTCAAAAATGTAGTAAGTTAGGCACTTTTATACAGAAGTGAAACGTGGACACTCACAAATAAAAATAGTAGCCGAGTGAATGCAGCAGAAATGAGATTTCTAAGAAAAATACAAGGAAAAGCCAAAAAAGATAGAATCAGAAATGAAACATATAGAGAACATTTAAAGATAAAATCAGTTGAAACAAAAATACAAGAAAGGCAGCTGGAATGATTGGGTTACATTTATGGGATGAAAGAAGAAAGGTTAACCAGAAAAGCCTATGAAGCAAGATCACAGGAAAAAAAACAATAGAGGTAGACCGAGAAAACCTGGCAAGGCGAAGTAAAAAAGGCAGCATCGGATAGAAACAGCAAATGGAAAGACATAAAAAAGCTAGCACAACAGAAAAGCATGGAAAAAAGTCAGCACAACACAACTCAACAGTCCTACACCTAACAGTAGAAGGACTCGTGACTAAATAAAAAATAAATAAGCCTAATTAAATATCACTCATCTTTTTTTGAAAGACTATTTGCCGGCATGCAATACCAATATTGAAAGTCCTTCGTGAAGCGATAACATATTTGATATGTATAAGGTTTGTTTAGATATTTGTGGACTTATCCTTCAGGAATGTGCAAAGTAAAATAATCTCTGCTGTTTTTTTATATACTTTAAAAGTTTTAAAGCTACAGTTATAATAATTTGAGGGCTAATATTTATTATTTTGTGTGGTAAACTATCAATAACTAATAAAATTTTGTAGGTTTTATTATTTGCGACAAAACCACCCTATCTATATAGTTACCAGCGGCGTGCGGTCCATGGATGCGTTGGATGCGGCGCATCCCCTAAAATTCACGTCAAGAATATTTTTTTCCGTATCATATTTGAATTTCGTGTAGCTTTATTTCGCTTTGATTTTATTTTTTGTTACGTGATAATTTTATTTATTATATACGATGTTTTGCCTGCTCGAAAATTTGCGTTATATAATCTACATCCAGCGAGCGGCTGACGAAATGTGTGCGATGCACAGCGCTACCGATTGTGAGCCCGACTGAGGGATGCGTTTCTGATTGTGGATTCGAAATTTGCGTTCTTGGCGCATGCGCACTGCGATGCAGTCCACAGTCTATTGCCCATTGAATAAAAAGATAAAGGAAGGAGCTTTTAATACTATACTGCAGCGTTTCAGCGGCGACGGAAATGACGACATAGATAGCCTCTTATGGCGGCCGGTGTTGACAGGTGAAACAGTCGGAGATATTTTAGTTTTGTGTACTAGAATGGTTAGTTGTAAATCTTGTAGTTGTAGTAGGTCCAAAAATGTTAAAGATAAAAAGATTACGTTTCATAGGTAAGTAGATACTAATATTTTGTAGTGTAATCATGTATTGAAAATTTGATATGGTCTGTCAAAATGGTATGTCATATCAGTGGCGTGCATTTGTGTACAGCATATTTTTTAATAAATAATCCAAATATTGAAATATGCTGTCATGTTTTGAATTCCTTCAACCACGAAACAAGAAAGAAATAAGTAAATAACAGGCTCAATTCAAAACAAAGCAAATATTTACATTAATCAATACATATTTAAAAATGTTAGATACGCCACTGAGAAGCGGAAACATGCATCCGCCATATTGAGAGGCTAACGTGGACGCCTTAGTAACGCTATAACGCTCATTCCTTTATCTTTTTATTCAATGCTATTGCCCGCATCGTTGCTTTACTTAACAGCTACGGAAAGCGGTTGGTTACTCTCATGGTTCCTCTGTGTGGGGCAACTGTTATATGGTAGGGCAACCTCACTCGATTGATATTACCGCACGCTACAAAATAATCATTTCCGTTGTAAATTGATTTTTGTTTACTTTCTTTAAATCAAGCTTCTTCTATTTAAATAAGCTTAACTCTATTTTTAGTGCACTGTTTCGCTACTTAGAATTTTGATTATTATTTAATACGACCCATAATATGGATGAAACTGTGGTTAATAATAATTGCAATTTTTGATTGAAAATTTAAAGAATATGAAAAGAATTTGCCGGATTTTCTATTACAATCACTTCAGCCAACTTATGGAAAATACTTTGATTTTATGAAGTTAAAAAGTCAATTAGTTTACGTGTACTCGACTCCCGACTTTCATTTAAAATCTATAAATTGCATAAAAGAATTAATTGTGAAAGATGAGCTAAAAGATGTTTTGACAGAAGTATTTAAATTAATACAATTAACTTGCACTATACCTTCCACGAGCGCATCGGTTGAACGATCGTTTTCGACAATGAAAAGAATAAAAACATTCACCAGAAGCAGCCAAAATGACGATAGACTGTCTGCTCTCGCTTTAATATGAATTGAAAAAAAATTATTGCTAAATATGAAAGATGAAAAAAGATTGTATGATGTTGCTATAGACGACTTTTGTAAAAAAGATCGTAGAATAAAATTAATTTTTTAAAAAATAAATTGTTCGTTTTTTTGGACAGCATCTTCGGTTGAAAAGTCACCGCACGCCACTGATAGTTACCACAATCGTTATGAAAAGCAAGCTACGACTCAACAAGAATCTGTTTCAATAACAACTTTCGGCGAACCGTGAAGTTGTAGTTGAAGTCCTCAAAATAACAGCGATTCAATTTAAAATGATTTTGCACAAATAGCAAAGCCGAGTTAATCCTCACAATACAGAACCAAACAACAGACGCTCCAAATTAAAAATTAAATGAATCTTTTTCGTTCGCCGGAAAAAAAATACAAAGCCGAAACAAACGCTCTACCGCTGAAGTTTTTATATTCTCGTTGAAGCGTAACAAAGACTTGCTAGTCACATAATTACTCGTTAACAAATTAGTCCATCATTTTTTAATTATATTTTAGCTTAGTACGGAAAGTAGCAATTACTACACAATGTGGTTTTATTATTAGATTACTCGCAGCTGCGACATAAAGTTGAAACGAGAGTTGCGTGTTTATAATAAGGAACTTCAAAATTAACCACGGCAATGCGGAGAGAGGTGCACATATTTGGCTGAAAACTTGGAAAATTATAAGCCTTCAAAAACATTATTATAATAATTGTTAAGGATTAAGTTATGAACTTAATAAACAAGCAAATATTATGGTACAATTTAGAAGTTCTAAGTACTGTTTCCAGATACTTTAACAAAAAGTCTATACATAAATCTTCGATTATTAAGCTGTTAATAATAGTACCTTGAGCAACCATAAGCAATCAACATATGTCAAAAAATACTATGCAACTTTAATAGATACACTTTTAGGACAACACAACAAAAATCCGATGTATAAAAAATTGTTTAAATATACGATTGGTAATATCTTACTTTGTCTTTACTCATTAATTACCTAATAATACGTTCAATTATTTGAGTAGTTTGTTCATTAATTAATTAGTTCCATTTTAATTGCAAGAGATGAACAGACGAGATTCTTAAAACTGATTTTGGATTTCGACAAGAGATCCTTCAAGCAATGGTAAGTGAATTATAATTAAATTTACTTATATTATATTAATAATTACTTCTTTAAAATCAGCCCATGTTAATTTCTGATGTCTTTTTTATTTTATTTTCAAATGAAAAAACACAATATAAATCACCGAGTTTTATTTTATTCCTATAAATCGTATTTTTTTATTGTTGGGATTCGATTTATTTAAACTAGGTTGAAATTTACCTTGTGGCGAAAGTACATTGTAAATTTATTGCTTGTCACAAACAAACGGCGTCCGGTGTTCGGTCATTTACGAGAACTTTAGATGAAGAATTGGTACCGCCAGGGCGAAGTTAGAGTTGTTACTGCGTTAGATCTGATTTTAGTTTCTTTAGACTGGCGTAAAGGCTTTTGGTTAGCTGCAAACTGAGTTTGAATGTGCAGTACTTCATCGACTTTAAAATAAATAAATATACTTAGCTATTATAAACTCATAATAAAGACAAGCAAAAAAATGTGTGATTATACATTGAACCATTTTATAACTCATGTGCTGAAGCATAAGTATTCTTGTTAGTAAAAATATGCCAAATAGAAACAAAGCTTATATATAAACACATCAAATAAGTAATAAATGAATATTGAGCCAATCATTAAATAACATGAAGAGATGTCATTTAAGTTAACAACTCTTAAAAATCTCTTATAGATATAGCAGGCCAGTTTAACAGTTTTTTAACAATTACATAAGGAATTCTTCAATAAAATAAAAGTTATTCCTAAATTTACGCTTTTATGTTGATCATTTTGCTAATTAAACGAATTATTTTTAATTGAACTCACTTATAAGAAATTTAAATGTAATAAAAAAATATGGATTATAACATTTAAAGCTTAAGAATATTCTTTAATTATTACAAACGCCTAACAGTAATAATGTACAACCTTAAAACATAAGTAATTAAATGGAATCTTCTTTAATTTGAAATTAATAACTGAATTACTCAAACAAAGAAAGGATTTTTAATTAATAAACCATGAAACAAATTACCATTAATTAAACGTCTTTAATACAACAAAGCAAATTAATGAATTTCAACTTGAATCTGAAAACGTTTATTAATATTTAATCTTCGTGAGGTTTCTTAGACTGGGTAAAAGTAAGATGATTTTAGGTATTTTAGATTTAAAAAAATAACAATGCAAACTTGAACAACTCAATGTCTACTTGAATTATTCTTAAACTACTGTAGCGTTAAATTTTCTAACTGCATTAGCTCTGTAGTACTTTTAATAACGTAACGATGAATAAAATTGAGGAAGAGGTTACCTCAATCACTTATAGGGCAATAGAAAATTATTAAACCACAAACTTGAGTTATTATGATTGCCTTTAGTAATGTTTTCAAATATATTTAAAGAGAGTTTTCATTTTAAATGCAAAAATGAATACTTTTTAAAAGTTTGTTGGACTAATTGTTGTGACACTCCTTGTATACTTCTCAAAGCACACGATAAAACGGAAGACTGCAGGGAAACCGGATAAACTTCATAAATAAGTAGGTTTATATTGTGCACAAAAATCCGAAGTCTCAAGTCGGAATATTCTATTTTTAGAGAGCCAGATAAGCACCCTCTGAGAAAAATCATTGCTTGTCATGTGTGGAGGCAGCCTTCTATATAAAACGAGTCGAGCTGATGGTGTTATGTAAACGTTCTTCCATGCGAGCAGTCACAACCATGAAGTGTATGTTCTCAGCTGTGTTTACGTAAATCACTGGAAGCTGCGATGCGAATAAATTGCCTTTGGATGTTCCCGACGAGACACACGCGCTCCCACGGTATTTTTTTTATGCGTCTGCCTACATTGACGGGTTATCAAAAAAAGCGCATTCTTCTGAACGCTATAAGCTGCAATTTGGAAATGTTCCAAGAGACTTCTCTAACAAATACATCAGCCATCGAACAAATGTAGTAGAAGGAAAACTATCAATCAACCGGTCGTCAAGTGTCTTGGAAACATTCAATGAACAATTTTTAGTGAGATGTTTAAGGTAACGCGGCCTCTTAATGAAGCAAGGAAACTCGCTTTAAAAACCTGCACACTCCAGTAACTATATAAAACTATTAGACAATAATTAGTAGAGTAAAAAAAAACTATTATTACTTAAACCCCAGAGAAAAAAATGCCCAAAAAAGAGTTTGCTAACAAAGCCATTCTTAAACTAAAAACACCTATCTTCTTAAACACATACCTAGCTATAATTTTGACAAAATTAATGATGCTTGATATTATGCTGTACAGGAAAATGAAAATAATTAACACTTTTAAACCACGACATTTACAGCAAACGTATTGCTAAACCCACGCAACAAATAAATGACACAAATTTAGGTACAATGTAGAATGAACCAGGAGAGTACACAGGTGATATATAGCCCAGAGTTAAAACAAAATCCTATAATTGCCAGATTAATTGGATTATCCGACAAAAATTTAAATTAAAAGTTAATTCCTTTAAGCCATCGAGTTTCCCAGAACGACAGTTATAGCGGGCGGTTTTAAAAAACACCACGTACAATTGCAAATTTTGTTGCATCTGATTAAGCAAGACCTTTATTATCGTGTTTACCTTTTTACTAATTTTGCTGTTACGGCCGATTTCAGTTAAAAAGTTGCGGAACAATCTGTTAAGGCAATCTAAGTGAATCTGCGGTCTGCCACCCTAACAGCATAAATCTTTCCGCTACCGGGGAAAAACGGAACGAGTAAACTATTACGCACACTTTGACCTAAATTAACGAATTTTTTAAAATGGGGCTGTGAACAGAGTAAAATCGTTGGAATTTTATTATTAAAAATAAATATGCTAGCAGTCAACGAAAACGTCAGTTTTCTCAGGCAATGCTCTTAAAAATGATCACATGATAAAACTGCATTATGTTTTAGATCTTCAGAACACGGTAAAATAAAAATTTTCAAGAAAAACACGTTGGCTCAGGCATTGTAAAAATAAATAAGTGTTTAAATTCAGCGTTGTAAGTATATGGCAATGAAAACCATGCACCATAGCTACGACAAACGTTATGCAAAAGTAACTGAAAAAGAATTGGAATATTTTAAAAATGTAATAATATTCAGAGCGTGGTATTTGAAAAGCCAAAGTTGGTGTTAATATTGAACACCCTCTATATGTCTGAACAATTTGCAAATGTTTCCTGGATAGCTTTGATAAAAACCTTTCGAACGCCGGGCAGTGTTAAATTTTACATTATTTAGGACCGGAGATATGAATTTTTCAATAGACCCTTAGATATATAGTAAAAAATGGTGGAGGTGCCGGGTTATATTCACACCGTTTTAAAGAAATGCAGATAACTTGAAACCCCATACAAAAACAACTAACTGGGGATCTTAAAAATGTAATAATATACAGGGCGTTGTATTTAAAAATCCAAAGTTGGCGTGAATTATTTTAACAGTATCTTAAAACTTAAAACAGAGATACAAAATCGTCTTGTATATTACAGACGTATAAATACGTTTTGGTGAAATGCTAAACATTTCATTCAAAAGCATTGACAACTCAGATATTATTGAGCACATCAATGTATAAGACTATATATATGCTAAAGTTCGCATTTACCTGAAGAGCGTAAAGACATTGTGTACTTTAAGTTATCTACAATGTAGCGACATCTACAAATATTACTTGTATAAACGTTTAAGTTGAATTCTTGGTACAACGCCTTATGCATTTATCTAGAAACTTGATGTTTGTTGTTTGTATAAACTTACATGTAGCAAACAGCTTTTGTGATATAATTAACGAGTATAATGTAACATAAAGGAGTTCAGAATCAAACCAGACAGTTAAAAATTTGCAGAACAACATTAAAATATTTATAACCAAAATTATGTCCTGAAGAAAAATTTATAATCAGATTTATTTAAGATCGATAAATATTTTGAAACAACAAATATTATTGTATTTCATTAACTTGCTTATTTTATCTAAAGACGTTTACTGTACATTTAATATTTAAGCGAAAGTATGGCTATAATTCTTAGGTATTCATGTTAATACAGCAAAAATTAATTATGTTACACACTGCCTTTGTTTGTGAAACCCTAAATAACAACTAAACTAAACCCCAAATAATTTTTTCAAGGTTATACTCATAACGTAAAATTAATTAATGTTTAATTTTCGAATTACCGCAATGGCTGTTGCCAAGCACTCTACAACAAATCATAATTAAATTCAAACCCCTGTGTGCCGTACAAAAAAAAATTAAGCAAATTAAATCTCAAACGTTTTCTTAATAATTAAAAAGCAAACAAACCTCCAAAATGTCTCTGTCGGTTTTCCGTCTCACAATATTTGATTAATTAGGTCAATTGTTCACAAAAAACACTTACAAATGCCCACAAAATTTTATCAAGCAAAACAGTTATTTTATTACATCGATCATACAATAGCTTTACAAGTGTTGAGTCAGTTAGACAAACATATTTGATAATTCATAACAATAAGTGCTTAATTTAATTTGAGTTGTACTATGATACTGATCATTAAGCGCATGTAAAAGGAGGTTTATTGTTTGAATAGCTTCATGTAAGTTAGCAGAACAATGGTTGTTAATTTTGATATAACGTCTACAATAATTTAATTACTAACTATTACAGCTTCAGTTAATTAAAACACTCTAAAACACCATTTAGCAAGTAAAAACCTAGACAAATAATATTCATATGTACGTACTTGTTAATAAGTTTAGAAGGTAACTAAACAACAATTAAAAAATCATAAAGCTATTCCAACACAGAAGTTGCATTTAGTAATTCCTACATTGCCAATTTTAACTGCATAATATATGTACCTCCTTGCTACGACAAATCAGAACTTTTGATTATTTATAATGCAGGAGACCTATGACAAGGGTATAGTTGGTTATACCTCTAGCACTATTTCACCGAATCACGTACGTAATAACACGGAATTCTATTAATAGTGTCCGGTATGAGTGGAAAAGGCAATAACAGTTTTGTAAACAACCACCAAAAGCAAGATTTATTTACCAATAATAGTTATTATTGCATCCAAACTTAATAGCAACCAATTTTAGTCATTTATCATAAATAAACTATCAGTTGGGACTTGATTTACTAGAATAGAGTTCAAATATATTACAGTAAGACTAAAAAAACGACAAAACGAAATCGCGTATTTTATTTAAATATATTTTTTATACAAGCCTCATTGTTTGTATATACAGTTCAAGTACCTACACATTAACAGTTTCAATAGGATTAGTTAGTTCATTTGATTAAAACTAATGGACTCTCTGTTATAACAACAACAGTTGAAACCTATTAAAACTACGCCACTTTTTGGCTTTCAGTAAATTTTGTATACACCTGTAGAGGCGATTTAGGATGTTTTTATTTCATTTGTTCATTCATAAATAACAGAAAATTCATTGAGCAAATATATAAACGTATGTTAATACAGTAACGTTACCTTAATTGTTAGTAAAATTACATACATATTAATCAATAAAACAGTAAGAATCAGGTAATCAAACGCCCGATTTTTTCTTTCATTATTTACTGAAGAACCCTGTAATCAATAAATGCTACCTACACAATTGGGAAATAAGGCCCAACTCTGAAAAATATATGATAGTGCTTTTTGCAGCATCAAACACATTAATATTGCTACAAAAATAGCAATCTTGTTTCGCACAACTGAAGAAATACATCAAGGAAAAACCCTTTCAAACAAATTAAAATATAACTTTTCTGTAATTAAGCAAATAGCTGGTGATTTTGACGTTTTCGGTTGTTGAATCTACTTTTTATTACATGTTATTTAAAGAAAACAAAATTTCAAAAACCTTTCAGCACAACTTACAAGATAATATGGCACTTTAAGACGATCAATGAAAAATGCACCTTCAAAATATCGTGCGCAGTAAATCCTACGTTTGCAAAGAGTTTTGTTTTTGTTGCAACACTTAAAAAAAAAACAATACGCTTTATAAGGGTCTCTCAGTCAAAGAATATTTATGTACGTTTCATCTGATATAAAAATTCTTTCGAAATATTTCAATTCTCAAGAATTCAGAGAAATATTTATTGGAAAAATATTTGTCACTGCAAATGTTTTGTTTTTATTGAAGAAGATGCTAGTTCGCGCAAGAAGTAAATTTCTAAGAAAATACAAGGAAAACAACACTAAACAATTACCATACCGAAAAGCATATATTAGCAATGGACATAATTAAAAATGACGTAAAAATTAGTTAATACATGAAAATAAAAAAAATTAATCCAATTCTTAACTACAAAAAGACAAAAAAGTTTATATTACACCTTGGAGAACCATTAACATTCAAATAATTTTTTTTTTATCCTTAATTTTAATATTTAGAGTAAATTTATTGCATTATAACAGAAAACCGATTTTTATGGTGGCACCAACCAACAACATTTAAATACCAAATTGGCAATAAACCTCAAAACGACCGTTCTAAAAGAGGAGTAAAATATTTGTTTGTCATTTTAAAGAAAATTAAACTGCCATAATACACTGCAACATTGTAGAATTATATCAAATTTTACGACTGGGTCATAAAAGTAATAGTAGAATGTTAAAATTTGGTTCAATTTAAACCAGCTCCACACATTTCAATCAATTTAAATGTCAGCAGATTTTTCAAATTAAACAGTGCATTAAAGCAAATTATAGCATAATAAAAAAATAACAAATTTACAACAAATCAATTGATCATTTTAAATGCCAATAGTATTATACAAATTAAAAAAAGAAGTCCTAAGAAAATACCGATTTCCAGATTAACTAATCCCAAAGTTTTAACGTCTTGCAGTATAAATTTTAAACCATAAAAAATGAAACAGAAATTTAAAAACAATTGGATGAAAACAATAATAAATTAAGTATTGCATTAGTAATGAAAGAAACAGATAATATAATGACAGAGACAGATACCTACGAAAGAAAATTTTGACGTCGTGTTCAAAGTTTTTCAGAGACCATTATAATCTTCTACATTATATTAGGCACATAAGCACACGTTTGTTTGATGTCGTAAATACAAAAACATTTGCCTCAACTGTTTTATTTTTCATGCTGCCTTCTAAACAAATAACGAAAATAAATAAAAAAAGTGAGCATCGCACAGTACCGAAAAAATGACAGCGATATCAAAGCAAGCCTTTAATCATTTGAGAACGCAAAGAAATCGGGAACCTATGTCCCCATATCATACAAGCTTAATTAATTGAAAATAAAAATCACTTTCCTGAAAAAATCATTATTAAAAATAAAAAATGCTTTTGGGCTAACTCTGCTACATCAACTATTTCAAGAAATAAAACTACGTCAGAACCAACTTGACAATTACACCTTAAATGAAAGCTATAAATAAAATGAAGGGTGCAGATTTGATTTTTCAACGCTTCTAGTTGTTTTTATTTTCAATAAATTCAGCTTGTGCCTCTTATACAAAAAAAAATCCCTCCATCAGAAGCAACTTCTTCGCATTCCTCCATCTCTTATCCGCTAATGGTGAATCGTTTGATGTTTTGCGAACATCAAGGACACATCGTGCGTCGGCCATTTATCTACCAGTATATTAGCTCCACGCTAACTCAACAACCGCAAAATCATGTCCTCAGTCAACGAATCTCTCCCTCAAGAATATTAAGCTTATATCACGAGAGGCGCGCGTTCAGTAACTGCTGCAGAAGTCGTATTCAGAGACATAATTTGCAGTGTGACGTTACAGTTAATTAACTAAACGAAGAACTATTAATTTGATTCGGTTCATTACCATCATTAGCCGTAATGAACCGCATAGAAATGGTAACTCTGCACGTTCAACAGTTTGCAGAACGTTAAAATAGAGACACGATTACAAAACCATGTGTTATCAACAAAAACAAAACTAGCATAAAGAAGTGGCTTATGCCTGACGACTGATTGTCCGACTATACTAGTTAAAAAACATAAAAAAAATTAATAAGTTCATTTGAAATTTAAAAGGCAAGAGACGACGAGATGAAGTAAATTTAATATATTTTCTTTATTGATAACGTTATACAGGGTGTCCCAGCCAAGACGAATTATTCGATAGCTCTGTTATTAGTAATAATATTTAAAAAAGTTAAATATAAAAGTTGTTTGTAATCATTTACCACAACCTAAATGCCTATTGGCATAATAGTGAAAATTGTGCCGATTAACTGCTCTGGTTGACAGTTCATACAAATTGTTTTGAATTTTCAAAGGCTACCACCGATATTTTAGGAGCTATCGAATAATTCGTCTTGGCTGGGACACCCTGTATATTTCTAGAAACAATCCCTTATTAAAATCTATATCTATTTTTAGAACATTAAATTTGTTACAATACATTTTATAAATATTAACACTGATATAACCAAAAACGGCACAGACAAGAGATTTATGTTTGATGTTTGTTTTTGTATTATTAAAAACGTCATTAAAAAATTATTGAGCATGTTCTATCTTTGAATACGTTGCGGTCAGGGCAATGCCAGGTCTGCACGGGGTTTTAAAAATTAAAGAAAGAAAGGATGTAGATACAGTTATTACTTTAAAATTTGCATTTATTTTACTGTAACAAGAAAATTTAATACAGTGGTTAAACAAAAACTTCAAGAAGGACCACGTGGTGCCAATTTCATTTCGTGTTTGTTTTTTTATTAAAAAAACAAATATATTCCATTTCAAGACGCAAAACTGGCCTGCATTTGATATTGTTTTATTGGAAACGGTCCAAAATATTGTAGCACAAGCACAAAACAATGATAACCTCGACACAATTCGTGTAATAATGTGAAATATCGTTCAGTATATTTAAGAACGACATATTTTACATTTGGATTGCCTTACTAAATATTTGTACGACTATAATAAATTCGTACTAGCATTCTAGACGATGGACGAGAGTTTCCAGCTTCCGACAAGATGACAAAAATTTCCATTTTTCCCGAATAATATTTACATAAAAGACGCCATCTGTTGAACTGGGAGTCTCGTCTTATTTAAACAATACCGCAGGCTCGTCGGAAGGAAGTGTGTCTCGAGCCAATTTAATCCAAAAAAATATAATCAAGTTATCATCTAGGCCAATTTACAATATTCTACAACGGACTCCATTTATTCGCCTTTTAATTAAAACATAAAGTACGTAGAAATACTAATAAAACAAAAAGCATTATCGTTATAAGCCCCCGGTGAACTAAAAGCGTCGTTATGTGTGCAACTTTATTATTTTTTTTGTGGCTGCATAATAAATTCCATTACTGGAACGGCATTGTCACACCTTAAAAATGCAGTAAACAGCAAAATAAAACCGAACAAAACAATCCACACATTGCTTTGTCGAAAATTTACCTTAAACGTTTCCTGCGAAGGAAATAGAATCAGAAAAGAAAAATCCTTGCTATAAACTACAAATAATTTAAGTTTACTGCAGTATTTTTGCTTCACAGGAACCGCAACTAAACTAAAACCGCATCAATAACTCGCTATAAACTTTTGTGTACCGGAATTGTCGACGAATTCGACACGGCTAAATGAAAAAACTGCGCTACAGTGAAAAACTATTTTAAATTTACGACGAATTAGACTTTAAGTAATGGAAAATTAAATACTATGCGAATATTTAAGCACAGATTACATAAAATAAACAAGTTTAATTAAAAATTACTTAGGTACCATAGTTTACGAAGAATCTTGTTCAAAAATGGTAAACCAGTTTTGATATTTATTTATTTTTCAAAAGCAATGTGTGAGATTTAAAGATTAAAGGCAGAATAACAATATAATCTTCTACACACACCTTTCTTTTTATACATTATTAACAATATTTATGTCCCTGTAAAATACTTTACAAATGTAAGTTTATTTAAATAAACCATAAAGTTTACAAGTTTACTAATTTTAATCCTAATCTTATAATGTTAACATCATTCCAAATCGCTGCATGATGGCCATAACAGTGAAAAATTGTGCGTTCAAAGGTAACACCCGAAGAAGATTAAATTGTTAATCTGCCTTAATATTTTTTTTTTGCAACTTTATCACTTTACATTGCGGCAATTATAATCTACTGTTATTTCAAATTAGCCGTTGTTTTTTTCTGCACGGGGGGTTAATTGTCTTGGGTTTTTTTACACGGGGGGTTATTTGTGCGGGGGTTATTTGTCCGGGGGTTATTTGTACGGGGGGTTATTGTCCGGGGGGTGATTGTCCAGGGGGTGCTTGTCCTGTTACCGTGAGATTGGTACAGGCAAAGATACTTAAGTGTTGAAGCTGCTTTAGCATTTCTGAAAGAAATTTTCCATAAAATAAGTGCTTTTAATGAAATTTATTTATGTTATATAAATGAATAACTCAAATAATTGAAGAATTTAATTAAGCGATTATATAATTTTTAATAATGTTGTTTTATTATGCTTGTAATGCAAAAAACTTATCTTTATGTTAGATCATATTCTGCTTTAAGCAGTGCGTATTAAAATGAGTTTGAAGTTTCTGGAGCACCTGAACATCAATATTTTACCCGCGAAATTTCCTTCATCCCCTATTATTACCCATATCAAGTTAATTTAATTAATGAAACCTGAGCAATATTAAAACATCAGACCCTTTATCATTAAAGTTAACACAGAAAATTCACAAGGCCTAGAGATATACACTTACGTTTCATATTTGCAAGTTGTACACTGAAATTAGCGAGGGTAGTTTGTTTACAGTAAAATTATTATTATGCTATTTCGCGACAACTTATAACTTAAATACATATTTGGTTTTCAAGAAACAAAATTTTAAAATAACCTATCTCAAAATAAGTTGAGCATGTGTAAACTTTAATAACATATTTGAAAATTGCTTGTACCACATTAAATGTTTTATGGCAAATACTGAAGCTCCATCTCTTAGAATAAAGAAGTTACGGGATGGCCAGTTCTTACTATGACACCCTGTACAAAACTAACTTAATCCAGCTAGTGTGAGCACTTAACCCGCTAATAAGTTTAAGCACAGTAGGTCCTTCCCAGTAAACATGTTGTTATAAGCTACTTATTTATTATATTACTTTGAGTTTGATATTAACAAGGCGTGCTACAAGAAATTAATACTTAATTATACTTTGAACGGATCTCCTTAGTCAACCAAGGTACAATCTTAATTAAGTCTGTAATATGATAAGCAGCTGAAACATCTTCTGCTCAAAATTCGTTTGATTTAAATATTAATAACGCGCCGGCCTACTCCGCAAATTTTCAGATTCGTCACTTTAATTAAAACGAAACACTTTCTGCAAAATATTAAGTGATTATAACGTGTTACATTTCGCAAATCAGTAGCATATAACCTGACACGTATCTTGTGAATTTGCAAACATTTCTTACGAACAAGACTCCCATTAAAGGTTGGTATTTAAAAACTGGCATAAGAAAAGGAGTTGCTTTACCCAAATAGCTATCTTTCAAAACTCAAAATAACCTCAAATATGCTACATTTTTGTAAAGGCACTTTTGTGAATTTAATTTTCTTAGACATAACAAGTTTTATATATTTTTTTTAAATGGGGCCAAACTTTGCCAAAATTAAATGAACAAATGTCGATGTGTGTTTCAACTTGCAAGAAGGAAAAAGCTACGTTAATAAATCTTAAAAAGGAACCGCAATTCACTTATGATAAAATAATAAAATATTAAAAGCTTAACCACAGAATTAAGTTTTACAGATTTACTAGAATAATGTTTTTATTAATGAAGGGAATTTTATTTTGCTACTATTCAAAAATATCTTTAAACTAAACTGAACACACAGGGTCTACTGATACACTTAGGGACTTCTTACAGTAACTTCTGAGACGCTTCAGTAAGAGGGACACTTGATAAATGACGCCCTCAGGGATTTCTTAGAGCAAATCTTTGACGTAGAAATATTAGTATGGCGGATAAGTATAGTTGAAAATGGAGACATTATTCGCAATTCTGATAAATTATCGCTTAAAATATTTTAGCTTCAGAAAGTTTATGAATGAGCTTGTTATGATAAAAAAAAAACTAAACTAACTTTTTCACCAGAATTAAAGAATACTTTCTTCGCACTTGGTATAACGAAAGAGCAAACACGATTGTATTGGTATATGTAAAATATTTTTTCTAAGCTTAAAGTGATTAAAACTTGGTTAATACTTGGTTAAAGAGAAATGCTTTGCTGTTTAAAAACTCAAAATATTCAAGCAAGTTTCTTATAAAGAAATCAAGAACAATGAAATTAGTCGCAAGAATAATTGCTCCCTCGACGTAATCGCGGTGTTAACACAAGACGAAGTTGCAAACGACATTAATTAATTTGAAAACTGGGGTTAGTGTAACTTTACACTTGTTAGATCCAACCTCAAGCACCACCACAAGTGACATCCAAGTGCGCTTACTTCAAAGGCTACAATACTACAAACGGTTTTTCAGCACCCTCTGGTACATTCAGCGCTTACAAAATAGAGTTAAAGTAAGAGTTGTAACTTCTTGAGAACGTGTATACAGATTTGAGACAGAAGAAAACTGTGTAATTACTACGATAATTACTGTGTATGATTAACGCTAACTGAAATTTAAAACAACAAAAAAAAACTTTTAAAAGCACGACTTCATACAATATTTCCAAAGTAATTTAAATGCCATAAAATCTCTACAAATATTAGAGTTAGGAAAATGGTAAACACAAAAACCTAAACAAATTTAAAGTCTTCTACATTTCAGTTAAGTGCAAAGGTTTCGAAACTAAACCTAAAATGTTATTTCCATTTTTTTTTAGTATTTTAAACATGATATAATCAGCTTACATAAAAGCATCAAATGGCTTACAAAAACTACATAAAGGGCATAATATAATTCAAGAGATATGCATTTGTGAGTTATAAATTACGTATTAAAAGGTAATTATTTTAATTGCTCTCTTTGAAATAACACCACAGCGGAGATAATAAAGTTGGATACGATTTTAGGTGGTCAGTTATAAATATAATGCAATTAATTGTTGTTACAAGAAGTATTTAATCACTAAATAAAATTACAGTTCTGATGTGATTAATAAAGTAACAATATGTATTGAAGATTTAAAAACAAAATAAACACAAAAAAAAATTCGAGAAACTAGAGATTAAGACTCTATTTAAAATAAAAATTCGCGGATGGTATTTTAATGGCAAAAATTTAATCACTAAATCTTTATAGTTTTATATTAACAAAGGTCAAAAGGTCACGTGTTTTTTCATCTCGTGCGGAGACTGCTATAGGGGGGGTTGACCCCCTCTTCAGTCTTTATATTAACGTAGTTGCTAAAGACAATAGCCACAAAAGACTAAATAAATAAATAAATGAAATTGCTACTAACAAAGAAACAAGAATATTTTAACAGGTTCGGCCAATAGATTCTTCATGAAAAATATTAAGCGACTTTTAATTAAAATTATTTCTGTCATACAAACGAATCGCGTAAGTATTTGAAGCGTTCATGAGCCTCAAAGCCGAACAAAATTCTATATTCTTGCATATTTAACTGTTTTACTCTTTCCCACAAACAATAAGATGTACTTACTCATAATTGATGCAAAAAATGCGGGTATAAATAACATCCGTAGTTGACTGTCATTACCTGCAACAAAACAAATGATAATTAATATTATGTATAGATTCTAAAACCTGTATCATTTGTGTGTAGTCTTCAATATACAATATTAAACGACAAAAAGTCACAAACTATGTATCGCTTTTGGACCAAAATCCCTTCTATAACGTTGATATTATCACAAGCTCTACTAATCAGTTATAATTCCACTAAACACAGTTAAATCGTGAAGTTGATGGATATTTTTGGTAGGCGGCTTGTGTGACACATTTATCTGAAGTCACAGCTACAGAACATTAATCATTAGCCAGAAATATTTGCCAAACATTTGGATGGATCACACAGCCCGCGCATACTTCGTTACAAATGGCACAAAAAGCACCTTCACGCATACACACCGACCATTTATTAAAGTCTATTTTTTTAGCCGTCTTGTAATTAATTAAAAAGCAACTCGTTTACATCGTGGATACCGATAATTAATTTTTGAAAGTGCGTAATTTAATAAATTACAACGGAGAACAATTTCCAACGAAGCTTTCGTGAAATTTGATCCACAACTTGATTGTAGAAGCCTTCGTTCGGCCTTTTGGAACGTGAAAATAAATTTCCAACATCAAAGATGGCCATTACCTTTCATGGCCCGGAAGCTGTTTTAACAGGTTTGTGCGGTGGACTTAAAAAAACATTGTCAACCGAATGTTTGGGCGGTTAAAGCTTCATTTATCAAATCCATTAACGTGTTTCGAGTTGTGAGGCTTTGTGAAATATTTGCTGTAGGTGAAACTGTCGATTTTCAACAATTAATGGATTCATTGTTAATCTACATTTTTTAAATAATATGTACTTTATTACTAACACCAACTAAGAAATAACTTCGAGAGCTTGGAAACCTACCTCGTTTAATACAATTCTTTTCTTTTTAACTTATTTTCATAACTTACTTGTTAACTTAATAATTTTTGGTGGTCAATGAACTTAAATTTCTACACATTTTTTTTTTTAACGATGAGAATTCGTTCCAATATTGATCAGTACTAGTTAGACTTCCCACCGATAATCAATCTAACACCGAAACTCACAATAAAGAACTGAAAGCACTCGAGTTTTCCAAGGGGCTATTGTGTAGTCTGTTGCGAACCCCTTGAAATCACAATCATTTTTTATGTAGAAATACCACTAGGTGTATTCTCAGCATAAACCTTCAGCTGGAGCAAGTGAATGAGAAAGATTCTTTGCAACATTTATGAAATTTTACAGCATGGTGCAATTATTAGGGAATAAAGATTATTTCAAAGGAAGAAAATGAATTTTAAAGTCTTAAGATCTCTCACTTGCAAAAATTAAACTCTCTTTTATTTATTTTAAAGTTTTTACAATAAAAATGTTTGTATGTTCATACAAATTGGAAAAAGACCCTACTAGATTTAATAGTTCATAAATATATAACAAACCGATTAAGGAGATATGTTTGCATTAATTTTTTAAACTCATAATCTATGATGAATACGAACAATATTTTTTAAGTAAAGATTTCGATTTAAAAAAAAAATTATGAAAAGAAAATGTCCCAAGAAAATTCTGTTACAACTTTATAAACATAAAACATTTAAAAAAAAATTATTTTGTATTAAAACGTACTGATAATCATTTCACTTACATTATTATAAACTAATTTTATTTTACCACAACACACAGTTTTAGCGCCACCCTATTAAGAGAAGACTATTTTCAACGGAAAAAGACTTGTGTGGGAAGATTTAAAAGGCAGCATTACAGCCGAACACAAAATGTAATTAAGTTATTCAGTACAACAGATAATTGTCAAACTGTGGCTTATGTTGGGAGCCGGACTTTGAAGAAACAATAATGTACAGTTAAGTCACTAATGCCAAACCGGACAGCAGCTTTATTTAATACAGAATCAACAGGTTAGGGCTATACGTTCGCTCTCAAATTAGAACAGAGTATTATCATCCTAAGCCGGGCAATAAATTGCGTTCAATGAACAGGTATGTATTTAATATTTATTGATACTCATACACGCGATCTTCCTACACATATTGGCTAAAAATGTTATCTGGTCTATCCTCTTTAACTTCTTTAATATAGAAAATAGAGAGATAACTCACCAAAACAGAGGTTACTTGAAATAGCAAGTGTCTGAAAATGTGTTAACAATATTTTAATAGATTTCTCTACACTGAAAACCATTTTTAAAGTAAAACTGCTAAAAAAAAAAACAGTCGAAATTGTTCGTCGATTGATAGAGCTTTTGTTTTGTACAACAGTTTAAAATAAATATTACCTTAAATTCAAAAACAATCTAAACCGTTTGCAATGTGTAAAACAATTGAAAATTTAATTTTTGCTTTGGTTTTATAAAAATAGAATACCATTGCAATGCAGATATTTAAAAAACCGCGTCTTGCACAGATAGTTATAAACAAACGCTTTGCTAGGATACAACATAAAAATGTCTCAATTTTTCTATTATTGTTGATGATTTAAAAGTAGCATTAACTGTTTTTTTTTAATGAATTTTATGCAATTTTTATTTTATTCAACAATAGAACTTTAAAAAAAAATAATTTTGAGTGTAATTTTCTAAACTTACATCAAGTTTTGATCACAGTTTAATAAATGAAATACGTGGTTTAATGTTTAATTAAGTCGTATCGTGAGAATATTAACAAATTGTTAATGGTTTTGATAAAATAACCGAACACAAGCGACACACAAGCGAGAAGTAATAAACTAAACTGTGGGGTTTCATCAAAGTAATATTAACGCCTTTAAGTAAGGCGAAATGATTAAAACGTTTACAACCAAAGGTTATAAAGTTGGCTTTAGAACACATCTCAAGGGATCATAAATAATTATACGAAAATTGAGTCTCCTGAAACTTCTCCAAGAACATGCCATATAGTCAGTTTCATTGCTTTAAAAATTATGCTGTTTTTTTTTAGTTTTGGGATAACGACAATATCAAAACAAAACTTTTAAATTGCAAAAAATATTATTTCATTGGGTATAAAAAAATTATATGAGGTTTACAAAAACTGAAAATTTCGTATTAAAACTTAGGAGTATATTTTATTCAAATTGATTCTAAAAAAGCTTTACATTCCTAAATGCAGATACATACCTAATACGTACCAGTAATGAAACTCGTATTTTTATATACGTAGGTACGTCTTTACAATTTAAATCTTTTCTTTCCTTGGGGCATCGAAATAATGTATCAGCTCCCCCATCGCTATCCGTTAAACTCATTTTATTCCTCAATCACACAAACATGGCCTGCATTTAAATTGAAATACGCTAAAATTTTGAAACACGCTCAGAAAAATAAGGAATGGATGTTTAAAACGTTGTGGATTATTTTCTCCATTAGTGTAACTTAGATTTAGTCTTTACAACGTTTTTGTCCTTAAGAAATTTGATGCGTATTTGCCTAAGTGTAGCTTGAGGTTAAACTCTGAAAGGATAAAACTTTGTTACTAGAACTTTCGGTAATTTCATACCGCGAATTATCTAAATTTGCGAAACAAGATGCGTTAAAGATTATCTTCTATTATACTCCTATATAATTATTGAAGGACGAATTATTTCTACGGCAAGAAACATTTGACACTTGTTAATAATTGGTATAAATTTGTAGGCTTCAAATACGTACATAGTAAAATTATACAGGGTGTGTAAAAATTGACGGAAGCGCTACACGTGGCGATGTTCTTCGTAAAATTTTAAGTCGAAAATCTTAATACGAAAATGTTGTACCATGCTTGCTGTGTCTGCAAGAGGTCATCAAAGTTTTAACATTTAGTCCTTTAATAAGCGTTATTATTTAATACTTGCAAATGAAAAAGCTGCAATTTGGAATAAAAATAAATTTCGAATAGTATTTTTTCCTAGATTTTTCCTTTCAAACATTGGTGTTGAAAATATGTAAATCACTGATTTGAATGAAAATAATACATATGGCAACATTGTCATTAGCTGTCATCTCTGTTTTTCTCGTAATTATTTCCAGTTTGTGTTTTACGATATCCAAAAATTTGCAGCTATGTTTACGAACTAAAGGCTTTCAGTTCGAAAAAAAATTGTAAATACCCAAGTAAAAATTGCTGATAAAAAAATGTCCACACGCAAATCAATGTATGCAATGTTGCCAATTTTTTTTTTTTTATGGTATAACATTTTTGTATCAAGATTTTCGACTTAGAATTTTACGAAGAACATCGCCACGTGTAGCGCTTCCGCCAATTTTTACACACCCTGTATAGGTGTAAAAATAAATGCAAATAACTTGGAAATCAAGCATGTTAGCTAAAACAAACTTTCAACAAAAACAATTTTTAAAAAAAGTTCTAAAGAATATAGTTTTGAACACCCTGTGGAGGCCAATTTTTTTTAATACGCTCCAATTGTAGCTTAAATAAAGTTCTTTCGAACGCAGTATAGTTTTGAATTTTCCTTAAATCAGAACTATAGTTATTAATTTTTTAATTAACATTTATGCAACTATTAAAAATGGCGGAGGTGCCGGATAACATCCAAAATGTTTTAAATAAATGCAAATAACTTTAAATTAAAACCATGCACTTTAACTACAACAAACTTTATACAAAAGTTACTTTAATAAAAGTGAAGAATCCAAAAATGTTAAGGCTCCCAAAGCAATGCACTTCCACCCTTAGTTCGTTTAGAAACGGCCTAAAACTATGTTTTAGAGCTCCTCAAATTTTTTAAAAAGTTCAGAAAAAAATCGAGTGTTTTAGAACAGACTTTTCATTTTCTAAATGTCAAACATAGATATTCTACAAAGATTTTGATTTATTCATGTGGTTATAGACTCAGCATCAATTCTAACCAGCAATCTGCTAAGGTCGCAGAAATATGCGTATATTATTGCTAATCGGATCTAACCCAAAACGGACGCATTTGGATTTGCCGGCCAATTGGACTTCAACACAATAATTTAAGATTATCGTGGATTCATAATCGACTCCACATACGTTTTAGCCTATAACACGTTTGAAGCCTTTCGAACGAAATTATTTCGCTCCAGATAAACTCTAATTAGGAATTTTAGGCCTGTACTGTCCTAGATGTTACTACCACCTTTTCCAACCCAAACCAATTCGCAGAGAGCAATATTCCCGAAATCACAGCCATCTTCAATTACCTTAACTCAAAAACATTCAACCCCTAGCTAAATTAGAGCAATTTCGCATCCCGCTTTCATAACCCTCAGTCAAATTTGGCGATAATTGCCGGTACATAAGGTTGTATACGGTTATTGGCGGCACCATATGCATCAGTTTTGTCTGTACAATTTCAGTTTAATGGCCCATTTACACAAGGGATCGCGCCGATCAGGTACGCGATGCGAATATATTTTCCAGTCAACTTGGTTTCCACTGAAATGCCACCAAATGGATATTTGTGTGCAGCTTCGGGAATTCTACAATGAACCCTCAATTGAACTGTGATTTAGCGCGTTACGCGATTAAACGTTGAAGCTGGAATTCAAAATTCACTTTACTAGGTTACATTGCTTAACAATTGACACAGTATACTAGAAGAATATTAGCCAATTTAACGGATAACGGTATTAGCCATTTTATTTTTTTATAATTAACACATTTTAAATACCATGAACGTACAAATAATCTATAATTTAGCAGTGCAATTCTTCTTTATTCAATTATTTCTATTCTGGTCGCATTTTCTCGTTGCCCGCCTACTCAATCATTAATGTAATTAACCATCATGTTAGCCTGTCTGTCGTCATCCATGACCTTCTCTTTTTCAGTCAATTTGGCCGGTCCGGCGTGGCCTGATCAGTGCCAACACTACAAAGTGATTGATTGTTCAGACTTCCGGTGAGATGCTCCTTATTTTCTGTCATATCCGACTACTATTAAGGTAACTCGCGACTGCACCCTGATAAATTTACTAACAGCGAAGAAAAATTTGAGCTAGATTTGTGAATGGACGACACTGCAGTAGCTTTTTCATTGCTTAAAATGTTCATAGTAATTTCCACACCAGCTTAAATGAGCGTGTTTTCAGAATTTTGCGTGTATAAATTGACTGTTTTGTACCAAGATTAATTTTTCTGTTTCGTAATAATTAACAGTAAGATAACAATAGGATTAATATTGGTTTAAAGGATTATGAAGTTAAAAAAACATTCGATTTCTATTTAAAAGAAGTAAAAAATAGCCTTTAATTTTTATTACAAAATCGTAATTTAAATAATTTCAAAGCCAAAAATCATTATTTAAACTATAAATATTTTTCGATTTTTTCTCGAAAAAAGTGCAAAAATTATGGAACACCCTGTGTATTGTGCATTATTTCGCTGCTAAACCAAACTTCCTATCAAAAATGTACAAGGTACTTTTACTAAACTTGGCTGTTTTTTAGTAATACGTAAAACATTCTCCACAAATGTCACATTATTGAGTACCATACTAAATTCCATAGCTTCGTTACTAATTAGGATGCAAAAGAATGTTTTATACAAAAGCTGTTCACGATCATTAGTAGCATAACCTCAAATAATTTTCCACTATACAGAGTGTTTCGTTTCCGCGCACCAGTGCGTAAATTTGTTACTTTATGTAACACCCTTATCAATTTTTTAATTCCCAATGAAATAACAAGTTTTAAGCCTTCTGCTAAATTTCAAAAAAAATATTTTTGTTTGTAAAAGCGCAAAGACTATAGTTTTCGCACATTCCTAACAGTTTTAGCATCGTATTATTTCAAGGTTAAATTCTTGAAATTGGTCAAACATCTTGATATATGATAAGCGATTTGCAAACAAATTTTTTATACTAATAAATAAATTACTCAAATAATTCAACCATTAATCGAAAACCTAAAAGTATTTCCAGGTTGTGTGTGGTAATTGCGGAGATTGAAGAGCAGATAGAGAAGTTATAAATAAAGTTTTTATGTTATTCCTGCTTCTTTGGCCACGCCACAGACATCGCGACTTTAAGGTTCAAAGTTGTGAAGAATGGGTACAAAGACAAAAGAAAATTGTGGGAAACACACATCTACCTCATACTAAAAGTTGATAAACGACAAAATAAATGAATTAGCTACAACAATAGCCTAAAAATAGCTTAGGAATACAAAACAAACCCGTCAAATTAAAAGCTATTTAATATAAAACCCATTGATGGTCCATTCATAGCTTCGCGTTTAATACATTTATATGAAAATTTGGTAATTTCTCCATCACACTGTCTCACCGGCGGTGATTTATTAGCTTTTGTTGCAAGGGTTGGCCTAGTTTACGTTAATATTCTGTGAGATACAATGGCCATAATATGGTCTTTAATGAATATTGTACTGAAGACACACACCGAGCGCCAGCAGTAAACGAGGTATTTCACCGACGAATTTAACTCACGTTGTTAAAGCTGGAACCACGCACAGTTTACTGTTCATCCAGAACCCACCTGCTAAGAAACGCAGGCACATAAATGCGTAATGAGGTCATGAATGGTTTGATATAATGCGAGCACATAAGCTAACCCGATCCTTAATCTAACCATAAAACTCACATGAGCACTATGGGCATATCTGAAATATTATGTGAGTTTCGTGAAATGGAATAACGAAAAATTATGCAAACGGGATCTTTAATGATTTGTTTGCTGCATATTTTACGTCTGGGATATTAAAAGCTCTCATGTAAAGCAGACAGCGAACAAACTTTGCCGGAATGTTTCCTGAAAGCAAACTTTGTTTTTTTAAAATCAAATTCAGAAATAACGGCACATTTTTTTATTAAGACGAAATGAAAATCTTACGAGACGAATTAGCAACTGAAAATTATCAATTTTGTGTTTAAAATCGTGCAATTTTTCAACATTCAACAAAATAGAGTCCTAATATTCCTGACCAAAAGTAGTAAAAAAAACACAGCAAAATTTTATCACATAGATTTCTTATTATAACTTTTAACCTTTACAACAGAATTTTATTGGTGAATCAGCAAGTATTTTAAATGTTAATTTAAAAAAAAGTTAAGTACACTTATATGTTACAATTAGTTAGAAGTTATCATGCAAAAAATGTTTATACAAATGATAAACATAGAAAAAGTTCAAGATTAATGTGGGCAGTGAATAGTGTTATTGTACATTCCAAAATGTTTAAATTACAGGTGAAAATTTTGTCGTTGGTCAATAAAAAACGTACTTTGAATAAAACGAAAAAGCTTTCTCTACAAAAATAAATTCGCAAATATAACTCCAGTACCATTTAAAAAAATTATTTGAGGGCCACTGATTTGCTCTACTAGTGCACAAAACCTATTCAGCTATTCGAAATAAATTCGTCTTTTGTTACTGTTTTTCGCTCAACAAAACCGATACCTACTTGTTATTTTTAGAACGAATTACGAACAAATAAGTTCAATTCGAGGCATAAAAGCATTTGTATAAAATCCAAGAATTGTGTTTGAACAAAAACAAAACAAACACGACCGAAGAAATTACAAACACAACAGGAATCACGTTTATTACATCCAAATGCAAAGTAACAAAAGGAAATGTTGAAAAACTTTGTGCTGAAATAATGAAATTCTTGGTACATTTCACAAAAACATTATTAAACATTGTGCAACTGTTCTTCAATATAATAAAAGTTCTAATTAATTTTCAAATGCAAGTCAAAAGCAATAACAGATTAGTTTAAGAAAGTTTGTGGATTTATTTCAATGTTTAAGGTGTGTATTAGAAATGCTTTATCTAAGGAAAAGAATGTGCAACAGCAGAAAAATCTGTGCAAATTTTTTGCCAAAACTAAGTTTTTAGACTGTTCATAATAATAAAACGAAGGTTTGTAAACACTTGGGACTTCAATATCGATTTCAAATCTTATTATTTCCTTTATTTGAATAGCGAAATAAAATTCACAAACTACAAAGGAAGAGTTTACCATCATTTCCTATAAAACGCGAAGGTGTGCTCTTGATTTACGCTCGCGTTTGATAGATTCGTGAAATTTAACGGTTTATATGGCGCTTTTGAACTCCATGAAGACCTGGATGAAGCTATATCACATAAAATTAAACCCAGGCCATGATCTCTTTTATTTTTTGTTTTACGACTTCGGTAATTTTGGCATTTATTGTCTCTACATGGGTTGCTATAAATTTGTCTTTACTGTTGTAGGATCGCGCGTGTGGGATGAAGAGGGATTTCGAGTTTCAGTCGAGGATTTTCATCCACTTACAGGATCATACGTATAATTAAGGATTCTACGAGTACAATAATTTAAAAATGTCTGTATAATGGTAAATCAGACTATGATAATTTGATGCGTTATAATATTATTTAAAACGAATATGTAACAACAACTATTTTCTTCAACTAAATAATTGTGTGTGTAAATTAATTCCGCGTATCAAAATAATATAAATTTGATCCTCATACAATGATTTAACTTAAAAAGAAATACTACTAACTTCAATTAAATCGCCCAAATATTTAAAGCATTTTTCATGAGCAAAATTTATAATAATCTACTCGTTTCAATAACACCATTGACATGAAACTTTCAACAATATCACTTTACGAACAGAAAATCAAGGTTAGCTATGCAAATAACTCGGTATTATACTCTGTCAACAGGTGTTTTAAAAGTAGACATCCGATAAAGACGCGCCTCAAGTGATACAGTATCAGATTTCAAAATACCTCTACATTAATAAATAACGCATAAATATGTAAATCACACTGTTTATGCTATGATATTCAAAACTCGCAAAACGGGCTTAATATCATCGTTTGCATAAATACAAAAAACATCAACAGAACTTACAAGTGTTTTTTAAAAGAAGTTTGCTCTACTTCGACAATACATGCTGCATAAAAGAACAAATATAACGATGTAAAACATTGAGCAAGGGCTGTTAACACTTACAATATTATGAACCGACTTTCATCAGACTGTTTATTTAAATAAGAATCAAAAATAATCACCATTTATTTTTGTAGGCTGAAAATCATTTTTAATATACACCTGCAGTACTGTTTACTAATTTACACCCCGGCTGTGTCTTAGTAAAACTTTTAAAATTGAATTTCCAAAGGCACGCAATTAATTTTCTTGCAACAAAATTAAAAAATCTAGTAATTAGAACTTTATTAAGAGAAATTTCAAATTTTTCCCACCCTAGAGTGTCAAATTTTTGATCAGATATGAATATAAATGCGCCCTGTTACCTCTTGTAGCAGTTGGCGACACACCAATACAATTTAACAGCGTTTTAACCATAAAACACAATTTCACCGACATGAAGCGACAATTAATGTCGTTTTATTGTGAAAAATTAGGTCAGGTACACATCAAACAACGGGTTTATAGCGGTTAGGCCCTCGTTTCATCAAATATGTATCCAATAAATACGGTTTTATCACCTAAAGTTCCACCCGAAAATATCCCTCGATTTTCAATTATAAATGAAACTTAAGCTCTGATTACTTAAGAGTTAAAGATTTACTTTACAAATTTATAATTGACTTGGGGCAGGCAAATAAACTCATTTCTGGTACTTGTTGATCTGCCTAAAAAGTATTTTGAGTTTCATAAATTTTCAGCATGAAAATTTATGAAATATTGACAAATGAAGTTGTAAGTAAATTTAATCCAAAAAATATTTTTTATAAAACTTCAATTTTTTACTTTACTTAATACCAAAAAATTGTCGTCGAGTTTTTTAAATCTATATTCTATTTAATTTGAAAAGGATTAAAGTGTTAATCTAAATAGTGACCTAAAATTTAAATTACTGTGGGCAATTATACAGGGTATGCTAAAAGATGTTTTTCATTGAAAAATTCCTCAGTAAAAACTTTATGCACGCATTTTAAGTATCTTTGCTGCCAACAGCAATACAGAAAACAAATCTAACTTAGTTTACTATTTATATTACATCACAATGTGAAGATATACCCACCCGCATACAGTTCTCAATACCAATACATGCCTACAACTCAAATATTGATATCACCGTCATTATAATTCAAATGTGAACGTAGATAACATCAAATTACTCAATAAAATATTTAGTGATGAACAAATACGACATTACCAAGCAAACATTGACCTTCGGATAACTACGTTATTTACCTATATTTTTATGTGAATAAGAACATAATGAGATTGCTAGACTATCGCTTATAAATGTCAAGTGAACATCATTATAAAAGCAGTGAAGCAGGATTTTCAAAAACAGAATACTGTTCCATTCAGTCTGTACGTTTATTTAAATGTATAAGTTTTTATAACTAGGCAAAATTGTCCTGGTAGGACGAAAAATCCTTAGAGATAAAATTGTTATGTTTACGAGATTGACAAAAAAAACTCTTGATCTTCTAGCATCTCTTAACAATCATCAGTAATAAATAACGTTACCACTTCAAATAAAAATGTCAAAACAACTCGAGGCACAATTTTTGATATAATAACTCATTAAAATTTATGACATCCACTTATTATTCATTAAAACACAACGATCCCATACAAATACTCTTTAAGTTAAAGTAGCTACCTCATTGATTTCTCATAAATATTAGGGGAACGCAAGGAACCTCCCTGCCCATTTTCGATTTATGTCTTGTTCCACGATGTTCGGTATGTAAAAATTGATTAATACTGAAATATATTGTACGTCTTTCGTTTATTTCGGTAGCCATAAAAGACATTTTAATATTTTTTACGACTCTTTTTACGATACCTTAGTTTAACGTTATTTTTAAAGTTCTGTAAACGTTCCAGAAACTGAAGCACTAGCAATTTGCTATTTTAATAAAGGAAAATACTAAGAATACATTGTTGCATATTTTTACGACGTAATATAAAATTTCTCTCTAGAATTTATAAAGTAATTGAGAGATAAATACGAGAACTGTAACAAAAAAAAATCTGTTGTAAATTATGCGTTTTAATACTGCTATTTATAGCAAAACCTAGCAGCCCGAAATGGTTTTTAATATTTAGTGCTTGCTAGAATTAGACTGAAGGACTGAAGCATACAACACGTTTTACAGATTTTTCCGTTTCAATTGTGGTTACTTAATTGAGAATCTAGTAATATACAGGGTGAGTCACGACGGACGCGTCGGAGTTTTATGGCAAAACGCTTTATATTTTCCAATTTCTGTCGCTGCTAGATTATGTAAGTCAATAAGGGCTACATTTTAAAAATATTTTCAAACATACAGGGTGCTCCAAAAAAGAGTGGCATATCAAAGTTATACTTTTTCTTATGGAACACTCTGTATATTTTTGTATTTTTGGATTCCTCTTTAAACTTAATTAAAAAAATGTACAAGGTCATATGGGTTTAAAGTTAACCGTTCTCGTGAAAATCGCATTTTCATGAAAATACAGTATTTTCAAAAATTTTCAACATTTAAAAACTTTGAGAAGTCTGAAGAAATTCGCTTGGAGATAAGATTGACAATAGATTATGTAACACTTTGCACCACCTACATTTTTAAAATATTATACAGGGCGTTTTTTACGCTTGGTCAAACTTGTGAAACTTTAAACATCGATAACTCATTTTTTTTAAATACAACCCCTTATATTTTTTTACACCGTCTTATAGAAAATTTAATTCTCTTTCGAAAACATTAATACTGTTTTATACCTAAAATTGATATTTTCCGAGATATCGCGATTTTATTGTTAATTATTAGGGCAATGTAATATTTTCGAGTAGGCTACGAAGGTAGACAGCGGTAATTTGAAACAATTGAACGAAAAAACAAGAAAGGTTTAGTTTTATCTTTTGCCTACGCATTTTTAGCATTTTTTTATAGTGAAGAGGAATCTCACGTTTAAATCGAGATTTATTACAATTATTTATGCATTTATTTATTGGACCAGTATGATAAGATGATTAGTAAATCATATAAACTATTTTTTTTGTATGATACGACTCTCGGTTCTACCAAAATGTCTTGGCTTAACTTCTGGTTCCACGCATTTTGCAAACATTGTGTTTTATACAGTGTGCACAATGTTTAATGAAGGTAAGTGTTTATGGTGTCTTAACTAAAATATAAATACACAGAAAATATTTCAAATTGGGACCGTAGTAACTTTAATTGTACATTTATAAAAATATTTCCAGTGATAACTAAAATGTATGTAATAATAATTCAAAAACTTTTAGTTATCACTAGAAATATTTTTATAAATGTTCAATTAAAGTTACTACGTTCCCAATTTGAAATATTTTCTGTATTTATATTTTAGTTTACACACCATAAACACTTACTTATATTAAACATTGTGCACACTGTATAAAACACAATGTTTGCAAAATGCGTGGAACCAGAATTTAAGCAAAGACATTTTGGTAGAACAGAGTGTCGTATTATAAACATACAAAAAAATGGTTTATAGGATTTAGTAATCATCTTATCATACTGGTCCAATAAATAAATGCATAAATAATTTTAAGAAATCTCGATTTAAACGTGAGATTGCTCTTCATTATAAAAAAATGTCAAAAATGCGTAGGCAAAAGATAAAACTAAACCTTTCTTGTTCTTTCTTTCAATTGTTTCAAATTACCGCTGTCTACCTTCATAGCCTACTCGAAAATACTACTTTGACCTACTAATTAACAATAAAATCGCGATATCTCGGAAAATATCAATTTTAGGTATAAAACAGTATTAATGTTTTGGAAAGAGAATTAAATTTTCTATAAGACGGTGTAAAAAAATATAAGGGGTTGTATTTAAAAAAAATGAGTTATCGATGTTTAAAGTTTCACAAGTTTGACCAAGCGTAAAAAACGCCCTGTATAATATTTTTAAAATGTAGGTGCTGCAAAGTGTTACATAATCTATTGTCAATCTTAACTCCAAGCGAATTTCTTCAGACTTCTCAAAGTTTTTAAATGTTGAAAATTTTTGAAAATACTGAATTTTCATGAAAATGCGATTTTCACGAGAACGGTTGACTTTAGACCCATATGACCTTATACATTTTTTAAATTAAATTTAAAGAGGAATCCAAAAATGTAAAAATATACAGGGTGTTCCATAAGAAAAAGTATAACTTTGATATGCCACTCTTTTTTGGAGCACCCTGTATGTTTGAAAATATTTTTAAAATGTAGCCCTTATTAACTTACATAATCTAGCAGCGACAGAAATTGGAAAATATAAAGCGTTTTGCCATAAAACTCCGACGCGTCCGTCGTGACTCACCCTGTATAAACCGTTTATAAAGATTTAAAACGATATACCTACACATTTTTCTTTAGTTTACAATTCTTGCGCCAAATATTATATAAATCTAATTGCTACCTCCGTTAAGATATATTTTGATTTATCTGTAGTGACAAAAATTTACGTTGGAGCATGAATTATCACTAATACTACGCACAATTTCAAATACTTATTGGATAAGCAATATTTTTGTCGTGGTACATCACGCGTTACATTGGCATGTGACTGAATTATATAAGTAAATTTTATTTAGCCATGACTTGATAAATTTTTAAGCAATTTAAGATGTGCAAAACATATTCTTTAACAGCCTACAAATTTAGGGCAATGCACTATTTTTTAAAACAATTCACTGGAATTTTGAAAAAAAAAACACTCCTTGTGACTAAACAAAGTCCTTGAAAATTAAAACCCATTTTTAACTACATTTTGATGGCACCTAAATTCATTTTTAGCAAGCGAAACACATCAGTTTCTAGTCCATGTTGTAAAATACTGTTGTTATCGTCGTTATAAATGATTGATTATCATTAAAATTTACTACCGAATAAAACAGTAATTTGAAAAGCAAAAATATAATAACGACATTATATTTAGTAGTGGATACGACATAAATTTAGTTATTAACTTTACGACCATAGCTGAATGCAATAAATAAATCTAGTACTGCGAAGAGCTCCAATATCACGCTTCATTAAGAATTTTTCATGACCAACAATAAAATCGCATCAAAAACAATTTCATGAATTTAGATTGAAGTGAGAATTGGGCATAACGAATAATAAATAGCTTCGGTGTATACAAAACGTGGATTATAAATGAAGAATAGCAGCAAATTTGTTGCGTTTAAAATCAGATTGTAACAAATTTATGAAGCAGAGATTTATTTGGCGAAGAAAGTTATTGTTAACATGCAACGTTTAAGCAAGCCGATGTTCCAATAATTTTTTTGTTGAACTTTCTCTATGCATTTCAGAAGGTAATGAAATTTAAAAGTGTTTAGAAAACCGGGAAAAAAAAAACTTTGGCATGGAAGTAAATCAACAAAAAAGTATATGGAGTTGAATATTACATTGGAAAGTAGAGGGACGTAAGGCAATAACAAAAGATCTTAAATAACTCCAACTCCATATCTAAAATGAAAGAAGCCTTCAACGTACAGTAGGAAGTGTTAAAGTCTTGGACCTTTAACGTCTGTAGTGCTATTTTACATACTTATTAGGATTCTAAAAAGACATTTCCGAAAATATTTTCATACCTTCAAACAACTTTGTAAAATAATCATGCAACAAAAATCTTTTTTCGTTACTATCCAATGATCTCTCAGATAGAAATTTCCCAAATCGCATCTCAACACAAGCATTAACAGGATAACGCCACAAGATTTCGTCTACAGAAGTAGATTTCATGTTAGGGTTACAAATGAAGTCTTTTGGTCACTGAGCGTCCAGGCATGTCTGTTAGTTTTGCAGAGATTTTAAGGAGATGTGCCTCGTGGGAAAACGTCTTGAACATTTCAGAGTTCATCGCTTTTATTACAACACCTATTCATGAGAGCTGAAGATAAAAAAAAGGTTGTAAAAGAGACATTACTTATAGTAATAAATGATATAGGTTTATGGTTTGAAGAGGGCCATAACAGACTTATGGGATATGGCGGGTTGATGAACCTATAGAAAAGAAATATGTCCGACAACACTTGCATTATCGATAAAGTTGAGGAAGGATTTGAGCTGGGAACTTTATTAACTTTACGATGCTATTTAAGTAACATGAAATTCAACTTTACAGTAAAAATAAATTTACTAGTAAATAATAGTATATTACATAACAAGAGTTGTATGAAGCATACTACGCACGAGTGAAAAAGTTCTGCACGTAGCCGCGTAGTGGCGAGTGCGTAATTGCTTTACAACTCGTGTTATGTAGCTTACTTTTTCTACAATCACATAATACACACGATTTTAACGGCTTTTTGGCTAATATAGGTACACATGTACGTTGTCTTGTCAATTTTGACGTAAAGAATTATACCTAATATGGTTTGATTAGGCATGAATAACCCATAAAATAAAGTATAAAACACGAAAGGGCTTGCCATATTTTCTTTGGATCTTAATGTTTAAAATGTGTCTCTTCTAAGTATGCTTATTTTTTCACAACACTGTATATGCTCAAAGTAAGTTTTTTTAACTACAAGATATCCGGGGAAAAATGATTTAAGCTCATCCCAGTGTCGTGTGACATAATAGAAATAGAATTCTATCGACTTATGTTCGGGACTTACGGCCTGCCAATTTTGACTGTGTGACAAATGTTAATGGCAGTTTCACAATCACAATTTTGACAGTAGTGAGTAATTTTACCTGACAAAATAAATTGGAATATAAATTCTGCCGCCGCCAACTCCGAACCGACATGCAAACGTGTCGATTTTGTTATTCTCACAGGTCTGCAGTTCACACCTACAGGTACAATATTACGTCACATTAAATTAACGTATGTATAAATGAGGTTATTAATTCAAATGCAAGCTACTACAAACTTTATTGCTACGTGTTAATTATTACTTAGAATTAGTGCTAGGCTAAACAAAGGATGTAAATACACGTTCGATATAATTTATAAACGTATCCCGCAATGATTCTCAATTTTTAAACGTACAATAACAAAAATGATAAATAAATTTAGCCACATAAAAACTACAAAGGAGTCAAGCACAGTTCAATGGCAACACAGAAAATAAAAAACTGTTTGTGGCAATCAAGAGATGAATCGCGATTTTTCTGTAACCTCGCCGATTCGTCGTTTTTAATCCAAACCAAAATAAACGCAGGCTCTTTCAATTGCTGCATGTTTTATTTCCCCTCATTCTTTTTTAAAAGTTTTCCGATTTAAACAGAGATAGAACGTGCACGGTACAATGGTCTCTCATTTTTAATTTCCAAGTTAAATGAGAATAATCAGAGTTATGATGTGGTTCTGAAAACATTGTTGGATTAAAATGGTCACAATAAAACTGCTCCTCATTTAAAGAATCACGAATCATGCCACTAGAAGCTTTGCATTATGTTCGAATTTAATTTAAGTTTGTTCATTCATAAATGACGAATGGAAATTTAAAATAAACTGTGGGGCCACAAGAACCAACCGACTAAATGAAATGAAAAAGCTCACATCTACAAAAATATAGAATTTAATAAACTATGCAAAAAAAATAATACAGGTTTAAAAATGTATTACTTCGTTTTAGGTTATCTAAAATGGAATGATAAATCGTTTTGGACCCGAATATTTCCATAAAACTGGCTTTAATAAAAAGTTCTGTAATATTTTTCTTATTTGCTTTGTATACAGAAAATGTTCTGGCCTAAAAAGAATGCCCTATGATATTAAAAGGTTGACTCAACTGCTCAACTTTTGTAAATCTTTACTTATTCAGTTACGGAATTATAAAAAGAAAGTTAAATGTCCCAAAAAAAACTTTCTTTAAAACAAAAACATTTGATTTTAAAACAAATTAAGTTAGGATCTGCCCCATGTAATTATCTACCAGAAGTTGAAAAGGCTGACTTGGTCACATTCCGTAAATTGCTGAAAAACTTGGTCAATTTAAAACTTGATAAGTAGATATAGACGTTGAGTTCGGAGAGGAAAATCTAATTATACTTTTAATTTTGGGAAACTTGTCAAACTTAAAGAAATACTTGCACGCATTGGTTGTTGGGAACGTACACAGAGGAAGCTTTAGCGAATACTGTGTAGAACATTTGAGTAGGTCCAGAATTTAATAAACTACTTCTTTAGATACACTTCGAAGCTAAGTGAGAACCATATTGTACTAGTAGAATGAGTTTTAGATGAGGAGTTTCTTTGCGAGCTGGCTAGATTTGATGTTCACAATTACAAATAGTAAATTGCATTTCAAAAATCCTAAATATAGTTGTTTTATTTCTAAAAAGGGACGTTAAAATTCTTCTCTCGCGAGTAGAAACTCAATTTTATTGTTATATTTCTAAAACTTGTACTTGTGTTTTTGAAAATGTTTGACTAAAAAGTTTAAACTTTACATTGGTCTGGCTACAACTTTATGTTTTTCATACTTTATACAAATATTTCAGTTAATTAAACGCGAATTAAAACTTTTCCACTTGATATTCAAAACACTTTTCTGCGTTTTTACGTTGATTGAAGTTAAAAGTTTAATGAGATCAGTCGTGGCTGTTGAATACTCTGCTATAATTTCCACTAAAAACTATTTAGCCTTTCATCGTTTCCCAGACGATGTTCTTATCTCCATTCGTCAGAAAAACTGCGATTAATGTTTTTGCTCCGTCCAACGGAATTCGTTACAATTAGTATCATTAGGAGGACACAATACACTCAGACGGTCTAAAAAATTAGCCAATTTGCAACAAAGAATTGTGCACCCGGTATACATAAATAATAACGGAAGCTAACTTGGTGGATAACAATGCACAATGGTGATAATAATAATTCAGTTGCGTTTTGACATTAATATTCTGCTGCGCAAGTTTAAGAGATGAGACGGATGTATTTGTGACTCGTCCGAGGGTAATAAAATTTAATAATACTGTTTAAAAAAATCAATAAGTGTAATAAAAAGATTATTTGTCCACTAAAAACTGCCTCGATTCGTATATTTAAGGTGTTGCTTAATAGCTATGAATCAGTCAGTCCATTTAAGATAGAATTTGTGTGGTACAAGGGGTAATATAGGCAACCTGCGCACACTTAATTTGGAAAACGCACATTTAAACTATAAATTAGATACAAATTACATTGTTGTTGTATAATGAACAGTTCAAATATCTTGCTACACTTACTGCTTTTCTGGCATGTTTTCGTTTGTAAAAACAAAAACTATAGCCATACAAAAATGCTTAAATTACTTAAGTGATGTTCTGCATTTTTGTCATCACACCACAACATGACTTTTTATAAATAATTTCCTTACATAACAGCAACACTTAGCCATTCATTCACACGTTACATCGAATGACTTTGTATTTCACTACGACCAAACAATTACAAAAATTGACCTCGCACACTGAATAAGTAACAACAATAAACCAGACAAATTTAAAATTATAATGACATTTAGTAGTCTTTTAATTTTGTCGGTGCCAAACCAAACGTCACAATTACTTAAAAAGTGTCCTAACGTTATAAATAAATAAATAAGTCATCCATAATTCCTTAAATAAATAATAAATGTGCACGACATTCATTATCGTTGCCAATAATTTGTAACAAAAATATTATTGCACTTAAATAATTGTTCTTTTTTTGTAGTGATAGTGGAAAACAAACAAAAAAAGACTGAACAAGAAGTTATCTAATTAGGCTGCAATATAGTAATCCAATTTTAAATGATATTAAGTTATTTCTAGCAATTAAATTGTTCATTATCCATTAATTCCATTAAATTATGATAAATACAAAATCAAAATTGTTTTCATTAAACGTCAATTGCTTTAGCAATTAGCAAAATAATTATAAAAGTAAAAATTTTAAGCTTGAAAGATATTCGTGTTTAAAATGTAATTACAGTAATGACACAATTATAAAGTAATTATTATTAAGATTTTAAGGCACTTGAACTGGCGATTCTTTGCTTGTACTGCTTTTGCCGAATTTAAATTACGACAAAACGTTTTACTTTTGAGGGCCTGTCGTTCAAGAGACACGTGAGTGGTCCTTAAAATTAAATGTTTTAATTGATGTCAACGGATTTCGCATTTTTGTGACACTGTATCAAGAATAATTGTTTTCCTTCTTCAAATTTTCAGGAAAAAAGTATGACTGTATTGTTAACATTTCAGCACTGATATCAATCACAAACTCAAGCTATGGCAACTTCAAAATACTGTCAAATTATAATGAGACGCTAAACTTACACTATATTCCTTTGTAAAGCAAAAAAAAAGGCATTGAGTCAAACTAAAAATCATACTTAAAAACTGTCCAAGTTGAGGGTTTAAAATGAATTATTTCCAATATTCACCCCCCAAACTATGTTACAAAACCGATTGAATGATAAAGTTCTTCATAATAACATAATTAAACCCTTGGAACAAACGTTTTCGACAGAGATTTTGCAAGTTAATATTTTTAATGGAAATAAATTTATCTTTCCCGATTATAACTTCACCACAGCCATTCATGAGCTATGCAAAATAATCCCAGGTATATGGCTATAATTAGAAACAGCGTAAACATCTTCTAAATATGTCAACCGAACGCAGTCAATTTAGATCTTGTTAATCGTTCGGTTTTATTGCTAAAGCCATTCGCAGATAATGTATATTCGAAGGTATTATTTTAACGTTTGAATTAACAATGTTTGTTAGCCTCATGGTTTATCGATTATTCGTCTGTTTGCCTAAGTGTTTTGTTCGCAGAATTTGCATTGCAAAAATACCAAAGCGTTAATGCAATAATAATAACAAATATTCAGTAACCTTCAATATATTTTTTAATCGTTGTTTCTTTCTACAAAAATCGCATCACCTGGTGATTTATTTGACCAACGTCACGACCTAGTTACACCATCTTCAGTACACTGAATGTTTTACATTGTATCACAAATAAATTGATTTTCAGAAATGATTTGTGTAATTTATTCTATAATTAAATAAAGAACTAAACAATGTTTATTTAGGTTGTTTTTACATTTGCATTATGGCTGGGTCTGAGAAACTAGGCGTTTGAAAGACAAAATTACCATTGAATTGTCCTTTTAACTGCATTTTTTTTTCAGCAATTTAATTAACATTGCACCTGTTACTGTTTCAAAACAACAGCGTCATGCATAAAAATACTAACACAGCATAATTACCTGTTGATTTTAAAACATTTTACTAGATTTTACATATTTAGTATTGTACAGTTTATTATTATAGTTATGCATACAAAAATACTTGTTTCGTTTGGTACTATTTATAACTCGTAAATAACAATTGTATTTTACTTCATAATTTCTGTGTACTGCAGGGAATTTACCAATTTATAAAATTATTTCTGCAAATACATGGGTAATTACTTCAATAATTGTGGCGTATTTTTAGAATCAGTGTTGCTATCGATTTGTAGAGTCCATGGAATGTTTTACGTTGGTTTTCAGAGCTCATTGATCAGCACGATAACAAAATATGAAGGAATAATAAAATATGTCAGAATAAAGGGTTCAGTGGTACACACACCCTGTCCAGAGGTCGGCTATTGTCACTTCCAACAGGTGTAGAATATAACGAATAGACCTTTTTTCAAACTGGAAGCTTTTTCTATAGATAACGTTACAACACACCCGTTTAACAAAAAATTATGAAATATAAACCAAAACACATACCCTAAAGATGAATTCCCAGTTCCCACAATCACACAAGCCGACACCGCTATTTTTATTTGTCTATTAACTGTGATTCACGGTAAAGATTATTTTTATTGATAACATTTCGAGATATACTAATAAGGGCGCCCGAGGCTGATGTACGGCCCGTTACTGACATTAAACATAATTAAAACTGTTTTAAGTTTCTCAGATTAATGAGATTCCTGTCTCAACGCACACATTTTATATCTGTTTATGACACACACCTCGCGAGATGACAGGTCCAATATCATATTTTATTGCGTCACATTAGTGGTGCAATAAAGCCGGAATGTACGGATATTTTGATGCATTTTTGAATATCATTAAGCCAGAAGCGTTACAGAACCTGTGGCGTATTAACATATTTACGTTGAAGGAAACTGTAAATGACATAACACACAAGAATGGTGTTTAACATGAAGCCGTCGGTGGCTACAAACAAAAAATTAAGTTGTCCAGAGTCTAGTAAACTATACCATGATATATTTCTATGAAAAAAACAATTAAAAATACCATAAAAATGTTTCAAATTTATGTATAGGAACAACTAAATATATTGTACGTCAATGTGCTGTTTTTTACATTGTTACGAGGGCGTATCAACTGATCAAAATTTCGGGAATTAAGCTTTAGTTTTTAAGTAAAGTGTTAATATATAGGATTACGAAGGCTCGTTTATTAATGACGGTATTTAATACAACACAACAAAGATTAACATGTCTCAATAATTACCTATAAAATACAATTAACTGTCTTAAAATATACTATCGACAGCCTAAATATTAGCCCAATATAAAGTCACCAATTTCCATAATCCAATAAACTAATTAAATTTAGTTACAACGTAGTAAATGGTATTATACAAAATACCATTTCAATAATACACAGCGCCGACAATCTAATTATTATCAAATTTAATAAGCGGGCAAATTTTATCACCACAATTCGATTTGGCTGTAACCCTGCAGCAACAGATGAGTAAAGCCGTGATGGCGAATTCCAAGTCCACTGCTGTTTATAGTTCTAATCGACTATAGTTAGAAAGAGGGAAGCAAAAACTCCCAATTAACTTTGAGCAATCGAGATCAATCGAATATTTAAAGAGTTTAAAAAACGAAAAAATAGTGCATATACTTTTATAGAGGAAATGAGATCAGATAAATGTGTCGTACGTTTGAAAATCATTAATTGGCAATAAATTTTAAAGCTACTCTGTTAAAAAAAAATGGAATCATAATCGTTAAAACATGCTTACAGAAAATTTAAACAATAATCATTTTTCCTAACTCACTTTGATACTTTCATTTGTTTAAACGTGCATAAGTAATTTTACCATTTTCTATCAACCAATTAGCTAATTAAGACACAATACATTCGAAAAACATTCATTTAAATAATTAATTGTGAAGTAATTGCCAATTTTGTTTATATTAACACACAAAAATTTACTTTGCAAAGTTTTTAAGTACCTGAAAATTAAAAGTTAGAACAAAATTACATCTAATAGTCATGTCTTTAGAAACTACTGATAATAATTGTAATTTTTATTAAGATTTAAAAACCAGGGGTTTGGAGCGGAGCGCGGAGCTGGAGCGCGGAGCAGTGGAGCAATGGGTTTTTGCCCGGAGCGGGAGCTGAGCCCGGAGCAAAGAATTTTGATTGCTCCACTGCTCCACTTTACTATTATAAACTACAATTATTTTTTTTCATGAATTATTCTCATGGGTATAGTATTTAATAAAATTTTAAAAAAACTAAATTTGATTTTTTTGAAGTAAAATTATTATAATGTAACTTTTCTGAATATTATTTTTCATTATTTTGTATTTGAATTTTGAAAAATTTTAAAGAACTTTATTATCTTTTTTTAACTTTTTTAACTGAAGATCAATAATTTGTTCATTTATTTAACTTCACTTGTTTCTTAGGGTCAAATATTGTAATTTTTCGTCCATTTCCACATATCTCATAAAATTTTAGCTTTGTTGTTAAAAACAAATTTTTAAATAAAAAAACTTTTTTTATTAATATTTGGAGCGCGGAGCGGAGCGGGAGCGGAGCTGGAGCAGGCATCTTGATGCCGGAGCGGAGCTGGAGCGGAGCAACTAAAAAATTGGACTGTCCAAACCCCTGATTTAAACAGTAGATGTTTGCTTTTTTTAATTATATTGAGCTTGGCAGATCTGTTCAAATATTGAAAATTTTTAATACCGTAAAATTAATTAGTAATTTTTCAAAAGCAATCACGTTTGAGTTGTTGAAAATCGGCTATTCGTTTTTTCGTAATGGGTGTCTTGTTTGGGCGTTAATTTGAAGTAAAACAACCGGCTGACATGATAACCAATTAGTGTACGAGAATTCTAAACTAATTGCCACCGAATGCCTCAATCTGTGTATTTTTACTGGTACTGTGAAACTAAAAATACCCTAAACGTAACCACAGTTTTTCACATATTTCAAGGTTACCACATAAAATAAATTTGTAAAAGTAAAAAATGAAGAAAATGGGAAGTAAATTTGTTGATAGCAATGCAGTTCTCTAAATATTTAAAGTAGATGATCTGTTGGCACATAAAAATAAGGTAACGTTTATTAATTCGATTGGACTAATATTTAAATGAATAAATACATACAAATGATATTTAAGAAATAAATTTACCAAGTAAATTACACGATTTTAAGAAATATTTTGACACACAAGAAACTAGTTCAGTAACACTGTTTTATGAACGAAACTTAAAAATTATTAGACAATTTTAACTGTTCTAGCATAATTCTAGACCAGCGGTGGGCAAACCGCGGCCCGCGGGCCGCATGCGGCCCTTGATAGTTTTACATGCGGCCTTCCATAAATTCTGTATTAGTAAAAACTTCTATAATATTTATAATTTTTTTGTCGCTCCCAACTTACACATAATTAATAAGTTGTTATTATAAAATATTTTTTTTAGTGCGGCCCTTTTAGTCACACTAATTGCGCAAATTGGCCCTCTTCAAAAAAAGTTTGCCCACCGCTATTCTAGACCAAAATTCTGATTGGCCCAAATTTAGTAAACCCTAGACGACCTTTTTGAAAGAGTGCAAATTTGTCTACATCTTTATTGTAGTCTAGTTATAGTAAGTGCCATACTTGTTCACAACTTGCACACAAAATTAGAAGCAAACTCCATAATTAAGTTTAAGAAATACTCATTTGGATTTTTTTTGTAAACTGCTGTACTAAAAACATAATTAAACTCTTAATCAGTAACAATACAGTAGCGTTACTGTTTACGATTGTTTGCGATAACTTTAATAACAAAAGCACAATAAAGGAACTTGGTTATTAACGAAATCCTAACCAACAAATCATTTTTAAAGGTCTACTTTTCATTTTATGTATGCACATAAAATATTGTCGGACGTAGGGCGTATATAAAAATATCGCTACTCCTACACTACTGCAAGCTTAGTGCTTTGAAATCTGCTTGGAATACATAAAAGACTGTGGACTAGTTGTGATAATAACAAAACCAACAAAACTCCAACACACAAGCGAGACCATTAAAATGAGAAAAAAAACTATTACTACGTTATGGAAAATAGTATTAACGATGTAAACAAACCTTTGTATATAATGGTTTACGTATAACTAAAAGAATACATAAAAAAAGATAAATTTGTGAAAATTTAGGTTAATAAAGTAGGCACTTTGATTATCGATAATACCACATAAATTTATTTTCTTTGAGAAACCTTAATTTTTTAATCTAAAAATGTATATTAAGTATATCTTAGGGAAAATAGATGATTTTGCAATACCAAATAGGCAAAAACGCGTATAATTACATACTTCCGGGCAAGTTTTTTAGGAAAGAACTTTGCGATGTTCTCTGATCTTGTCTCGTAACTAGAAGCACAAAAACCCTTCCTAACTTCAGACGCAAAAAACTGCGTTAAGATAGCGACGGAAGTGTAATAGTGTGTCAATTTTTTGCATTAAATGCTTTAAACTTGATGATTATAGCACATTGCCGCAAAAAAATCCTCAAGAATTTCCTGCGATGCTGATCTGTAAAAATTCGGATTGGCAAATTCAATTTGACACGAAATTCGGGTCATTTCTGCAAAAATACGAATAATTTATCGCAGACCAGTTGCTCTTGAAAGAATTCTTTTTAAATCGTTTGAACCATTAACTAACTCATCCAAGGCACTGTTTCTGAGAGGCGCGAAATCAATTGCCAAGAAAAATCGTCAAAGACAAACTTATCTTTAATTCCATTTGAACAGAATTATCAAAGCCCGGTTAAATTCGCCGTAGCTGCGTTTGAATAATTGTAACCAATTTAATCCTCGTTTAATTGTAGGCTGTACATGTTGCATTCCATTTCTCTGTGCCGATTTAAGCTTCGCTTCAGTAGAAACCTAATTGTGTACTGTCAAACTTTATGTTAACTAATATCGCTTTAAAGTATCCCGAACAATGTTGCAATGCATTAAAGTATTATTTAGCTAAATACGTGTATAAATTAGTAGAACTATTTATTTAACTAACCACGTTTCAGATTTAACTAATTGCAGTGGTTGGAAAACAAGAGGATTCTATGTTTAGCGAAATTATGCAACCAGATATAAATTGGTAACCAATAAAATAGCTTGATAGTAATATTTTATCCTAAAATATTCTCTATAGATGCTTAAATATGGTCTCAGTCGTTTAAGATTATTTATGTTACGTTAAAATTATTCAACAATTTGGTTAATCACATCTGACTCAAGAAATAACTTTCATGTCCTTCAAAAAACAAACAATTTACAATAAATATTTAAATTAGTTACTTGGAACAAGTAGTTTGGGTGCATCAACCCCTTAAACTTGGAGGCGCGCAAACATAAATTACTACAGCGAATTCCGACACATACTACAAATACAAAGACATCGCAAATCTACTTTCACTGAAAGATATCTCGCAAATGCTAAATCAGTAAGGTGACTACACTTACAAGCCACAACAAACCAACCACCAGCTGATAATTCCGTATCCAAGGAGTGATTTAATGCGTTGAATGATCTTTGTGATGGTACCACAATGTAATCTGAACACAAACACTTGACGCTGTTAGTTTTTTAATCCTACAACGAGGGCGCACGTACCTACTTTTAACCAACAACGGTTAAAAAATTATAAAACATTTTTCGACAATTTAAATCAACCTTAAAACGAACCCTTGCAAAATATGTTTACAGCAGTTATCATAATAATTGGAGTTTTGGTTCCCCAGTTAATTGTTATGCTCCAGGGAAAAGGAAATAAATTAATGTGTATTTTCCGGACGATGCGGAAAGTTTTAAAAATTTTAAAACTGCTGACTTTTAAGTTAACAAAACAAAAAACAACACCATAGAGAGGAAAACAAAAAATACTAACCACCAAAATAACGAGACGTCATAAAATTAATCCAAGTTTCTACTGCTATTAAATTAATTTAATTGGTAATTATATAGCCAAAATAATTAATAACCATATACACCTAATTAATTGCTACAATCTGCAGTAATGAATCTAATTAATTAAAATGTGATTTTAAGGTACACACGCAATGCAAATTACTTCTATTAAAAAACATTGTAAAATTGATTGCTATAAAAATACCATAACTCACCAACTTTTTTCAAACAATTTTTGTTTAAAGTCCCATAATAATCAAATATTTCACGTACATGACTCAATCGTGCCCCGATAACTAAGAAAAAAAGATATTTATGACACCTCATAACTTACTGACAGCTTTAAACTCTCCATTCCATTATAAACTCAATACATATTTCAACGCGAGAATTTTTTATAAATTACGATATTTAATAACCGTTTATATCAAGAAGTGAATCATGTAATGTGGAAAGATAAATATTGATTTTATTAAACGTCTCAAAAGTTGAGATTACTAAAATATGATCCGCTTGCTGTAAACTTTACAGTTTTAAAAAGAACTGCTGACAAATTAACGACGCTAAACATATTCCTGATAAGTTTATATTGGCAAAATCTACGAGCTATTTATATAACGGATGCTTGAATAGCTTTGCCAATAGTTTAAAGGTAATGAAAGTATTTAAACCATTCGTTTTTGTAAATAAAAATATGGCTTTTCGTCAAGTCAAAGTAAATATGTAAACCTCAAACCCAACAAAAAATCATTAAGTGTCATTTTTCAAGAATAAAAGTATTAAAATTAAAGTTCGCGACTACAGTATTACAAAAAAAAAAACGAACGCCAAAGGTCATGCTTACAAAATCTTTAAGTTAAGTTCAACGTTGTGTTTTTGTTATTACACATACAATAAAAATTAAAAAGATATTTTAATAATGTAACAGTTGTAGTCATAAATAATAATACAACTAATTAGGAGACTAGAGTTTTTCACAAAGGATTTTTCGAAAAATGGTTAGTGCTTGTTATTCAAGTTTATGTATTATTAATAAATAAATTATGTAAAAAATCCAACAGTTTTTTTTATCTAATTGTAGTTGCTTTTTCGGAACGCCTCAGGCCCTAAACGATGTTAAATTAAATGAACAAGCAACAAAAGAATGCTTGGTAATCTACAAAAAAAGACTTATACCTAAGCCAAACACAGATATATTTGATGTTTGCTTTGGCTATTGGGCAATCTACATAAATCAAACGGTTATGTTTGAGTCTTCTAAAAATAGTACATGAAATGTCGTTCAGTTTTCTCCAATATGAAGCTAAACTGCCATCTAGATATCAATTCGATTTTGGACCTACCAATATAACAAACGTTTTCTTCGAATCTACCTTAAGCCATATTTACTTGATTGCAAACAGAACGAATATTGGTTTATGTAATAATAATAAACTGGATTTAAGATAATGTTATCGTCGTTTGGATTTGATATTGTTTTTCATTCGTTATAATAATTTGTTTCGCAAATGCAGCAAGTTTAAATCCAACATCTGGTGTGTTATTTTTACGAGAAATAGGTGCCTAAATAATTATGTTCGAATTGCCAAAACGATGCTGTAAAACTTAGGCAAAAAGACTGTAAAACGATAACCCACTCTTTTACACTGAATAAAAATTACAACTGATTTTTCAAAAAAACATTTTACTAATTACAAATTTTTCAGACCATTTTTGCAGTCCATATTAAAATTAAAAATTGTTTGTTTTACCAGATAAAAACTTGCAAAATTAATAAAACCGTATCAAATTAAATCTATATGGTGGTTAACCTTTTATTTCCAATATGTTTAAGGCTTCGCACCGCTGTAATTGAATAAATATTGATAAAAAAATATTTACAGAGGTCAGGTAATTAAAATCAAATTTAATTATAACCCTAAACGTAATTTTAAATTCCTTAATCGCTTATAATTTCGTTTTTTGTGGCAATATTTCCAGACCTCTTTTTCATGACTTCGATTAATTATAAGTACCGATTTTTTCAAGATTTGAAAGACATTAATTTGAATAACCTTACAAAAGCTACAGACTTTTAGGCGGCAACCGAAATTCTAATTATACTGTGACAAGCAGACACCAAATTTCTTATAACTGTCCCGAAATTATCGACAGGCTATCAAAATAAAATTTAACAAGATTAGTAAGCTAATTACTATGGATTTTAAAGACTTATAATCCAAAAATAAAACCAGTTACTGTTGTACGCTTCTTTAAAGCAACATTTTACAACGTAATGTTACATGAAATGAATATTATATAAAAATTACCAACTCGTATACAAAATTCTTATTGTACCCGGCAGAGAAAAGCGAAATTTCCAGGCTTTTAAAAGCTTTGGAAAGTTTTTCTTAACGCAAGCTAAATTCGCCTATTAAGGAAGTTCTTTGAATAGTTCCTTCGAAACTTTTGAGTAAAAATTCTTTCAACAAGCGATAACTCTCGGCAGAATTTTGAATCGTTTTCGCAAATTAACACTTTTGAGTCGTAATCTGACGCTACTGAATCACCTGACGCTTACAAATAGTTGTAAATACTTTATTTTACTCACGTAAAGTAAAAGTCCAGTGAAGGTCGATTTTCATACCTGAAACTAAAGAAAAACTGTATTAGTAACAATAAAAATACAAACCATCAACAAAGCAACAAAGCAACAAGTAAACAATTTACATTGACCAAAGATTTAATGAATTGAATTATACGGAAGCAATGAACAGTTGACATACATTAAAGACACATCAAAACCATACACAACTAACGTACTTTTATAAAATCAGATTGCTTTTAATATAGCATGATTTTCATTTAATTTAATTTTTTAAGTTATTATTACAAAATAACAGCACATATATTTAATTTTCTAGATTTGAGTAACGATTTAAAACACTTATGAACTGATATAAAAAAAGGCAATTTAAGAAGGATTATATTCAACGGGTAGAATTTTATAATGTTGTAGTCTTATGAACCTCCAAAACAATATACACAAATTTAAATACTGTTAAATTTAAATTGATTTGTGCTACCCCTTAGTATAGTAATATTTCTCTAAATACAGATTTAATTTATCATAACACATTATAAACTAATTTATCAAAGGCAACAAATAATATATGCTTCCATCTCGAATGTAATTTTTATGTCTAGACTAGACGTAAAAATTTTTAGAGCAGTAGTTTAATAAACATTCAAATCTTTAGCCCCATATTTTCGTTACATGACAATCGTATGTCACCTTTTTTTTCAATTTAACTTGTTTGTTTTCCCTTGTATTGTTTACGCTGTTAAAAAGTTCCCCGTTTTTTTGTTGATCAAATTTCGTATTTTCTATTTACATCGAAACTTCAATGTCAACTTCTTTCTGCGTCATGTTTGAACTTGCGATTTCTGTTGGTCTTTGCCATTAGTTCTGTTTGACAAAGTTATAATCTCGATTACGTTTTGATTAGATTTTATTTGCCATTCCCGTTGGATTCAAGTCAGGAGCAAAATGTGCGGATAAACTGACGCCACTATTTAATCCCATTTGAAATTATGCTGCAATTTGTAACGTGGGCATAGAAAATGGAATTATTGTTGATACAGTTAATGCAGTGTTATAGAACAGCGAATATTTGCTAGGAAAATGCGCCACTGATCATAATAACGTTTCAGATAAATTGGTACGGTTATTATAACTGATATTTGTATAGTTGATAAACTTTATAATTTTATTGCTTTATTTTATAATCATTTTACAATAAACAATTCATAAAACATGAAATTCGTACATAAGTGTAATAAATTAAGTGAAGTTGTGCTACTACTAGGGGTGGGCGTAATCCAAATTTCGATAACGAATATCGATATCGAAATTATATCGATATAATTTCGATATCGATATTCGATATCAAAATTTGGATATCGCCCACGTCGCGTTACTTATCCGCTCCGGGAAGTCTGGCTCCCGGAGCGAGCATACAGCACTAGACATCCATCTACACGTCGCGTTACTTATCCGCTCCGGGGTTTGGCTCCCGGATAGAGCATACAGCACTAGACATCCATTACACGTCGCGTTACTTATCCGCTCCGGGGTTTGGCTCCCGGAGCGAGCATACAGCACTAGACATCCATCTACACGTCGCGTGTTACTTATCCGCTCTGGGAAGTCTGGTTCCCGGAGCAAGCATACAGCACTAGACATCCATCTACACGTCGCGTTTTACTTATCCGCTCCGGGAAGCCTGGCTTCCGGAGCAAGCATACAGCACTAGACACCCATCTACACGTCGCGTGTTACTTATCCGCTCCGGGAAGTTGGCACCCGGAGCGAGCATGCATCACTAGACCCATCTATACGTCGCGTTACTTATCCGCTCCGGGAAATCTGAGTCCCGGAGCGAGCATACAGCACTAGACATCCATCTACACGTCGGTAAAAAAGTGAAAAAAGAGACTGGACCTAAAAAAAAAAAAAAAAACGCTTCTCGCCCTCAAAATATCGATAGGTATATCGGAATGTCGGATATCGATATATCGAGATGTCGATATATCGGAATATCGATATATCGATATCAAAATTATATCGATATATCGCCCACTCCTAGCTACTACAATGAGAATATTTGTCGCCTGTTTCATTACGTGTATCGTGCTTATAATGTTTACTAATGAAGTTGGATAAGAAAGAAGAATATGCTTATTTAAGTTTATTTTTATGTAAAATAAATGGTTAAACTACTTGCAAATATGTACAAAGTTCAATTTATATTTACAATTTAAGAAAAGCTATTCCAGTAAAAAAAAAATGGCAGCCATATTAATTATGAGAAAAACGTAAATCATATTTGTTGCAGCTTCCAAAAAAATGTCATTTACGAGTATAAGTAATGTATTTGGCTGATGCAACTGAAGTAACTTCCTTGTGCTATTATTATTTTAAATATTGCATAATCGTCTTAGTTATCAGTTCGCTTACAGCAAGGTTTATTTTTATTCCAAATAAAGTTACTAAAATTAGCTAATTTATTAATTAACAAAACGGATCTAATAAATATCATCGTCTTGAATGGCAATATACCTACTCATTTAATCACGAAAAAGAATTAAATAATAAGTTTTAATGTAGCCAATGCTTATCAGGGGCAAACGTAGAATAGTTAAATATGATATAAACTTCAAACGCAAAAAGTTCTGCAATTGGAAAGAATTTGATAGTCTTGGGGCTTACAGTACAGGGACAATAAAAAAAATTAAACACGTTACATTTATTACTTTATACTCCTAATAATTTACTATTATTCATACATAATTTTACGAAAATTTTTAAGAATTACATACCAGAATATATTTTTTCTCTAACAATAAGTGAGCTACTCCGTCGTTCATTAATTTACATCACTTTTATGCAAAAAAGGAAGCATCAAATTATAATTTCACAATAGTGCCTTGCTTCTACTTTATCAGCATAATGGCAGGTACTATCTTGAAAAGCAATTTCCGTTAACTATAAAAGTTTAACTCCTGACACTTGCACAGTTCACAAAGTTTTTCACAGCTAGACTACGATCATTATACATTTATGTGTAAGACATTGCAATGCAATGTCCTCCGTGCACTTACAATTTCAGAGTTCAACGAACAGCCCAAGAGACGGCGAATACTTTATTCGGAGAATTTAACAAATTATTAACACGATTCATAGTAAATGCACTGCAAAATTCGATTTTCAGAGCCGAGAGAGTTGTAGAATATTTCAGGAAGGCGAGTGCATTTGTTTAATGGATATTAAAAATTAAGTTTAGCCAGAAAAGAAAACAAGATTATCGCAAGCATTTTAAACCAAAAAGCGCCGAAGAAAATGATGTGTACGTGAGACACTTAAAAGGAATTTTAAATCTTGTGTGAGAGGGTGTCACAGGAAGAATTCCCTAACTCTGTAACTTATTTATTTTACGAGATAGATCTTCGATGTTCCTGGCAAAATATTTAGGACGTCTAAAGCCGTTTTTGGATGTTATTAGATTTTACATAATATTACCAAGTTTTTAAAATTTTAAAATCTCATTTTATTCTTTTTATTTTTTACAAACACATCAATGTAAAGCCCTTAAAATTAGTTTAATTCTTTAAATTGTACATGGGATGTTTATTAGGGCCAGTCAATATTTCTGAACCCTTATCAATAGGTCAATTTTTTACAAATAGAATATTCGATAGTTTTACTATACGTATACTATATTCTATATTTCCTCGTAGATAATTTATAATATTAAGGATATTCTATGTCTAAAATTTTAAGGCTGTATATTTTAACCGTCTTCAAATTTAATATCGTTTAGATACATTTTAACCTCAATCACTAGCTTCAGAAAAACTAATTAAGAATTTTAAGCCTACACTTTTCAAGTTATTGTTATTTTAAGGACTTTTAAAACTAAGCTATTAAATAATATTAGAATTTTGCAAGTTTAAGCTTTAGCTTAAAGTGTACAAATTAACTTTTTTCGTATATTTTTATGAACACATGCATAATAATATAACAAACAAAAATATCACCTCAAGAGCCGCGTAGTATAACAAAATATAGAATCGAGTCGTGTCGTGTCGAGTCGTGTCCTAATAAGTGGCAAAACAAAACTACTTACTATAAAAACAGCTATCAAGTCAATCCTTAACATTGCAAGCAACGTTGAAGGAAATTGTCTTGATGCGTTTTTTATTATTTGCAATTGTAGCTTAACAAATGGACATTCATTTCTAATTTAGATGAAAAAACAACCTACAGCAATCTATTTCGCCGCTGTCAACTTTGTAGTAATAAAATATGTACCCGTCAGGCGGCTGTCACGTCTTCTGCTTCTTAAATAGTTAAACTGACTTCCATGTCGTCGACAAACGTATAAAAAAGTATGTAGTCCCTCTGTGCGTAAGTAAACATGCCCCACCGGACCTATAGCAAGGAAAATTTTCGATGCTGGTCCCTCGTGATAATAGAAATGCACGTCTTGAACTTAACTGATCGTTACAAATAATTATTTATCTTTTACCTTGCTAATACTGTTGGTATAGAATATAAATAAGGTTCCTTGGGTTTTAAACATACTAAGTTGTACAATAATTTACAATTTTTTTGCTAGTTGCAACAAAGAAATATTAATTGTAGGTCTTAAAGTTACTCCATAACGGAAAAAAATCTATTTTAATTTAGCCCTGGGTATGTTTTCATGGTTGGCAGGTTACCTAATAATTTACTCTGGTACTTGAAATTTACATCAATAATTATTCATAGTTGCATATCATGAAACAGCAGGTTTTCTTGTGTTTTGAGGAAAAAAAAAATCAACTTAGTTAACTGTACCACAATAGTCCGGCGCAAAAGCTTCCAGTAGCTTAAATTTTTGAGCTCACGAGCAGATATAGATCTCTCAGCAACGTTATCAACGCATAAATGCGTTCTTTCCACTTTAAATTTACGATGGCATTCATGCACGGAAGGTAGCACGAGATACGGAATTCTCTCTGCTTACTTGACACATTTGCAAAGTACAAAAGCATATTTCTCTCTACGTACAAAAATTTATATTTTTAAGCAATTTTTAACACAAATTTTCCTCCATAAACATTTTTTAGATGACATGCACATAAATATAAACTACTATAATTCGTTTAAAACAAAATAATGTAAAATGTTTTATCTAGATTAAAGCTAACTTTGTTGTTATTATTAAAAATACCCAAAGCCAATGTAATAATCATCAGATCACAATCGTAGTTTAATTGTATCGATAATTAACATTCGATTCACGTAGTTATATCCTCTGAATATAATTAACGTAATGATTTGTTTGTACAGCATTTTGTGGTTGCAAGTGCAACTGTGTGTCAGCATTTGTAAATTTTGTGTTCATTACGTGTCCATTCATTTTATTGGTAATTAACTGCAAACACCAGAGTCGGTAAAAGTTGTGTCAGCCCAAACGCTTTCAGCATATTTAAATATCTCCGTACTATTTTCAGTCAATGAATCAGCAAGATCATATTAGAGTAATTTACGCATTTCTTGTTTAGTTAACTTTCATTTAATGCACTACGTCTTTGAAGCTGTAGTGCATGGAAAATTAACAGTAGTTTAGGAAAACTTCGAGGAAGTACTAAAAAAAATAATTTGTGAGCTGTATATGCCCCGATTTGTTTTCCCAAGTGAATCAGTTATTTTGCTTAAAATTTTTAGCGGCGAATATATTTCGCAATCCTCTCTCTTTGAACTGAATATTATTTTTACTTACAGTGAAACACTTTTATGCCTGTTTATATTACTTCAAAATGATATTTTCCAACCGGTGCATTAATAAATTAAAAAGTCCGCTTTTTCATCTCAAGTGAGTGCACTTAGGTATTAAAATAACGCTGTAAATTTTTATTTCCTTCATTTTAATTATGCAGAAATTGTTTACAAAGGTAATTGAGTTATAAAACACAGATATTAAAAAGAATGCGAATTAAATTAAATTAAAAAAATTACTATTTTTTTTACTGTTTATAAATATTTTAAATAATGCCTAAGCCATCTATAACAACTACCAGTTTATTTAAAAAACTATTTTTTTAGAGCTGTTTAAAGTGTTTGAATATTTTTAATGTTTTTGGGCGAAATCCGAAAATAGCGCAATGGGCTAGAAGGTTTATAAACATTTACACACGCCTTAAGAATTCTATTTATCTAATTATAAACAATTTATTTGTTTTACTTTCCAACTTTAACTGTAATTAGAATCAACTATAAGTACATAAAAAAAGTTTACCGAATCTAAAACTGTTGATTACTAAAACTGTTCTCCTTGGTGGCTTTAATTATTTTTTTTTATAGCCGCACAATAAAGGTTTTATCGCATGGCGTGCCTTTGCATATAATTTCAGCATCGTAAAAATTTTAAACCCGAAAAGCTTAACCGGGAATTGAAATTTATTAGCGAATTTCAAACTAATATACTAAAACTGATACCGACACACAACAACTTCAACCATAAATTGAATGCATAAAACGCGTACCAACATTTATGCAAAGTAATGTACAAAAACAAAATAATTTGAAACAAAAACTAGCGCCGTAAAAAAAACAATATACGGCCGACGTGTTTATCAGTTTGATTTTCAGCTGTTTATTTTTATACCAGCGAATTCCCGTAACAAAATCACGAATACACAAATGAAAAGCGATGAAAAATATATCAACTGCGTTTGAAGATAATTTGCTTCGTATTTGAACGTATCGCGATTTTTTTTATCTCGCTGAAATGTAAAATGCCAAACGCAAGCTACAGATCACAAATGTTTTCGTGTCAACAGAGAAGACCGTTTTTTTTACGTGGCCGCCGTTTCCTGTCAGACGAAAATCCTAAACAGGAAGATTCGAGTTGAATTAAAAAACCCATCTCAATATTTTACTAGATTTTCGCACGTCAGCTGCAAAGAAGGCAGGGAATTGTAACCTTTAAGAAATTTAATTTGTTTCGCCCCTACAAATCCGAATACTACTGTGAACTGTTTCTTTCAGTACAAAAGAGAAAACAAATATTTTTTACACGTCATCAAACTTCAAAAAAACAATTTAAGTGTATATCCTCAGATATTTAACTGTTAAAAACTCAAAAAAAAAATTGTTTCGCCTAATTATCTGAAAATATGTTAAACGGTGCCTAGGCAATCCATTACGTCCACCAGTGTCTTAAGAAAACTTTCATAAATATTTTTTAGAGCTGTTCAAAGTTTTTAAAAAAATTCGAAATGCTTAAATCTTATACAGGGTGCCCATTTTTTTAACCTGTTGTATGGGTAACTCCGTTAATATTGGAGATACAAAAACGTTTAAATTAGCAAATTTGTGCAGAATTTAAAGGGAAATCTGATGCCATTTTCAAATTTGACCTACGTTCTTTCTTTTTTGATGTGACATTTAAGAGTTGTCTCTTATTTTTAGTGTAGCAGTTATTGACCAGTTACAAATTTTAAAAACAAAACGTCAGAGTTTGTCAAATATAATTTATTGTTTGTTGTACATATAAATCTCTCTCTCGTGTTGATCAAAATTTTTGATTGAGTTTATTGTAAATTTTAAAAACAATGTGTTCTAATGAAAAAAAAAACCACATGCTTTTCTATTACTACGTTTGTAATAGAAATAGTAGAAATTCAAATGTATTTGCAAAGATTTATGGAAAGGAGCCAACCAAGAATGAAATTATTTTCGTTATTAAAAACCAATTTAAAAAAATACGGGTATACCAAAAAGCCTGATAATATTTCTTCATTAAAAAACATTGTTTTTGAAATTTATAATAAACAAAAATTTTGATCAACACGAGAGAGGGACATACGTATAACAAACAATAAATTTTATTTGACAAACTATGAGGTTTTGTTTTTAAAATTTGTAACTGGCTAATAACTGCTACACTAGAGTAAAGCATAACAAACCTTATATCATTGAAACGAGAAAAAAATAACCTTTTTAATAAGACCACAGCCAACTATGACTTCCATTTAAAAAAATGCAAGTTTGTGCTATAACTCGGAAATCGAGAGTGCTATGAAAATTTCGTTAACATATTTAAAATCTACGTAAAAATATCTATAAAAGCCAATTTTTATTTTTGTTCTAACTCATATGGTTACGGAATTATTCAAGTTTGAAAAAATCGACCTTTTTCAGTTTTTTCAAAATATTTCAAAAAGTTGATGACGTAAGTCAAATTTGAAAATGGCATCAGATTTCCCTTTAAATTCTGCACAAATTTGCTAATTTAAACGTTTCTGTTTCTCCAATATTAACGGAGTTACCCATACAACAGGTTAGAAAAATGGGCACCCTGTATAGTACATACATTGACCCATAATTAATTACTTAATAATTTACCACCTCACAGAAAAACTTGGTTAAAATAAGGAAACATGAGACAGCAACCCAAAAATATTAAGCACGAGTTGATTAGAACAAAATTCGTGCTACAATAACCACGATAAATCACATTTCAAAAGCAAAACACTGTCGAATCGATTTATATTTTTTGCGCTCTTCGAGACGTGCCTCAATTTGAAAGTATAATTAATAAAAGATTAAAAAACTGGAAAATGCGGCCTATATTTTAATTTAACAAATAAACAACATAACAGATTCTTTTTTAGTAAAATTCCTCTTACAAATCATTCCCAATCTTTTGCAAACAAAAAATACGAGAAAATTTTGTCGTAGTAAATAAACTTGAGGGATGCAAAAAAAAAACTTTACATTAACAATTCTATCCCCAAGTTCGAATACACGCCGAGAAACGATCTAAACCATAGTACTAACCACGTATTTTTCGTTTTTTATCTAAGGCTGCAGTTGATCAAGTTAAAACAATTAGTGTTTTAAGGCTGTAACAAACTTAAAAAAGTGCACAATTCTCGAATCCTAATTAATATTAGAAAAACATCCATTCTCATTTTCGTCCAATTCAATTTTGCTTGTGCAAACTACAACATAATACCGATAGCCGATATGTTTTTGAGCGAAATGAAATCAAAACATGTCCTTTGTTGATCAGAATATGCTACGAAAACAAGATCTGTTTTTAGTACTTACATATTCATGACCTTAAAACAAAAAAAAAAGGGTTTTCAAGCGGGTTATAACAGTAAATTAAAACACTTCCAAGTCGGCTACGTTTAATTGAATATGAAAAGTTTTAAGAGCATTAAAACAAAGTTTAATTCTAACTAATATTTAAATGAACGCAAAAGGAAATGCGGATAAAAATAAAACTCACTATGCTTTCATACAAAAAAAAATTATGATTGTAAAGTTTAATTAAATATGCACCGGAATATAAATGCTCACTGTATAATATTATCTTTGCCTCATCCATAAATAATAAATCCGTATTTTTACGACGTTGATCGATTGTTTTGGAGCCAGGAAATGCTAGTATGTTTTAACTTCCGTGCCACAAAACTTGTGCAGTAAAAATATAAAAGGTTTTTAACATCCTAAACCACAATTCCGATACAACCGTCGATGAACTGTCACATTAAAATTCCTGAGATCTTCATAAAGTCTTAAAAAAATAGCCATAAAATGTTATTCTCGGTGTAAAATCTTTTATATGACTTTAATCTTTTGTATTAGGGTTTATTTGAAACTGCGAATTTAAGAGCACTTGACAACTTTTACAAGGCACGTCCAAAAATCACACAAAAAAAATAGCATAAGATTAGAATAAATATAAAAAATATTAAAAGAATGTGATGAATATTAAAAACAAAGTTTTTGACCACACGTACATTATAAATTACTAGCACTTAGCCCGTCCTAGGACGGGTATATTGTATATCTTAAATTTAATCTATTACTTTTTATAATACCGTGAGCTTCAAGTTAGACACTGTTATGTTACCGGTGAGTTAAAATTTACGATTCATTAGACACAACTCAGTCGGTCAAATGAACCCGTAGTAGTTTACTGCGTTACAGATATTTTGTAGCTATATTCATGCGTTTCAGAGTCACAGAGTCAACCTGGACTTTTATATGTATTTATTATTATTAGCGATAAACAATATTACATCCCTTATTTTTATTTTGCAAAAATGCTAGTAAGAAGGTAGGAAATTTCTGGTACGTTTTTTGCCTCCAACATATTGTAAATATATCTTTCTAATAACCTAATATGAAAGTAAAAATGATGGTTTAGTGAGTTAAAAACACAAATGATACAATAACAATTAAACTTTATAGCGTCTAATAACGTTACAATGAATCATAACAAAAATGTTGATTGAAATCGATAAACACACATTCTTAGGCCTGTACAAAAAGATAAAAAAATGCCCACTGGGTTATAAAACAAAACATAAAGCTTGTGTGGTCGCAATGCGATTAAAATTACATTTTACGGTTAGCGGCAATTTAGATCGAAATATCGATCGCTGTCAGATGCACTGAAATAAAACCAAGGTGAAAGAATTTCAAGTATTCTAACGTTACACAATTTAGATAGCAGTAAAATATAAATCTCCCATCAAACGCCTTCAAAACCCAATATAAATAGAATCAACTTGACTTTTATTGCAAATAACATTATGCAGGGAATATAAATGTGCAAAAGTTGACCAGTTAATAAAAATGAATACGATAACAAACGACTAAAGTAAGCTAATGAAAATCGCGCGATATTCCCCGAAATTTGATTAAAAAAATCATCAAAACTTGTGTTATATTTAAGTGATCAATTCTGTTTTATTGAAACAACATTTACATAATTCGCTTCAGTAAAACATTTTCTCGCAAAATGTATTTCAACGTTCGCGTTAATCTCTCTTAAATATTCTCAAAAACTGCCTTTACATACAACTTTCTAACGTCAAAAATTACCGTTAGTTTGTGAATTTATATACATAGCTCCTACCTAGTAAAAATAAAACCATTTTCAGCAATTTCTGACTCGGACTTTTTTTTTGTCCGGCATAAACAAACACGACAACGCAAAGTCTCGCGGATCTGCGCTATTCGAGATTAAAAACAAATGCATCAGGATTGATGTTCATTTGTTCAGCAAACAATATAGTCAACATGACCTCCCGCGACATCCAGCGGCGTGATCTGCTATTTGTCGTGTTTTGATCGAGTATTAGATGTTTTGACATTGTATCGTTGCATTATAAAACCTTGATGTTATTTTTGATTCATATATTTTTGCATCGCTCTTATAGATTACAGGTAAAACCATTAGCCATGACGTTTTAAAAAATTCAGGCAATTTAAATGCATCTAAAGGCGAGTGCTCACTAATGTTTTAACAATAGCAATAGCAAGGGCTTGGCTATAGGAAAATCCAATAGCTCTAGTAAATTAGGGGCCCTACTTCACCAGGTACCACTTCAGCAGCCCCAGAAACAGATTAAAAATATTTTTTGCAGCTCATTATAAAATTTTAAAATTTGCCTATGAAATTTGTTTGTCAAAATTTCAAACTACTGTCCAAAATTCTAATAAAACCAAAATAATAACGATTAAAAAAAAAAGTCGTATTCATGTAAATGTAACTGCATCTTACGACTATAATCCTAAAAAATTTTGTCACACAAATCAAGCATGTTACATAAATAACGAAGGTCAAAACAAAAATTAAGATTATGAGATAAAAACTTTGGTAATTAACGACCTTTTATACTAATGAGTTTTCGTAGGTGGTAATGGAAATTTTCGTTCGAAGTTTGTGAGGTGACAGTTCTTATGCTACTTCGATAAGTTCCCGGAAAACTTTTTTGTAAACACTTTCGATGTCCACTAAGTTCAACTTCTGTTTCAGTTAGTGCAATAATTAAAAGTTGCCCAAACTCGCTTAAGCAAAATGATCGCTTCTAAAAATACACTTAGACAAAATACTGGTACAATTCGAAATAACCACAAATTATTCTAATATTAAGATACTTAAAATATGAATCTTAAGTTGGAAAATATTTATTAAGAACAAGTCCAACAAAAATATTCTGAGAATACAAAAAACACACACCCTGAACCAAAAAATTAATAATTTACCAAAGACAAGAAAAACAATCGCACAACTAAAAACATTTAAGAAGTTTAATTTACGATAAGCTTTACCAATTTTACACATTTTTATTCATTGAGATTTTTCAGCTTTCATTCCTTTATTAACGATCTAAGCAAAAAATAACTATATCAACACGTTTGAACTAATCATAAAAACCTCAAAAAACACCCTTTTTTATCAAAGGGTTCTAAAAGTTTCACCATAAAGCTTTTCACGATTTCCTTCAAGTATAAGCACTACATCAACATAGTCCTAAATGTTTGATGCACAAAAACGAATTTATAATTCATACCTTCAACGAATGCTCTTTGTCTGACTGTGGAAAGTTGTCTAAATATTTTATTTAACCGTGCGATTTGATTTTTATTGACTTGGGAAATGTTTCGAGATGTTTTGCGATTGGCACCGCTGCGCTGTGTGGCACAACCGTTGTTTGTTGTGAACTAATCGAAAACTTTTCAAGAAAACGTTTCATGTAATTCAAGATATCAAGTACTTTTTATCTGACACTTGTGCTAAATTAAAAAAATCTGTAAGACATCGAAGAACTTACATTATTAAGTGACGTTTAAAAAAATAAAGTATACCAGATTTTCATTTCCTCGTTTTACAATTATTAAGTGATGTATAGAAACTTCCAAAAATATATTTAAATGTAAATTTAAAAAAAAAACAGTATTAAAAATTATTACAAAATCGTCAGTGGTTTTTAAAAATATATTTGTGCTAAAGAGCCTTTAATACAGATATAAATATACAATTTTAGTTCTTTGAAAGTAAGTATTTGCCTTCATGTTATGTGTAGTATCCTACACATAACGGTGGATGAACTTAGGATAAAAAAGAAGCAAATGTATTTGATAAAATGTTTGATAATTTAAGTGATTAATTTATTAATAAAATACGTCTAATAGAATAATAGAAATGACACTTAATTACAAAAATTTTAAAAATGATGAGTTACAAGTATCTAACCAGCTTGACAAAACTCTTTTATTAAATCAAATACATTTTTACTTTTCAAAAAAAATACCCACAATTTATTCTCTTTAAAGCAAAGCGAATCTGTTCTTGCAAACTTTAAAAATATAAAGGAAGTATGCATGGATTATCTTGTGAACCTTTTGTGAATTTTCTTACGTACTATGCCCGACTGTACTTAAACGCCTGTTAAACGACAACAGTAGTAAAAGTTTTAAATTTTTCACAACGGCTTAGAAAAATGTGAAAAAGAATGTCCAGGCTTGGTGTATTTCATAAAGTAAATTTTAAATCTACATATAAGTACAATAAAGCTCTAAAAATGGTCAAATTATTGTTTAAAAAATTGATTATCCATGATACCTTTATACCTTAACCATTTTTCTTACTAACAAAATTTTTTTGAAAGGAAGAATATTAGAAGGTTTAATTATTCATTACAAGTATTTCGAAACGTATTAGTAAATTTTAAGCAAATGTTTCTTAAACTTTGCTACTATTGGATATCTTGACATTTATTGTAGAAAAACTTTTAAAGTTTGATAAAATTTTAGGCTAAACTAGACGTGTTGTGTGAATTTTTCTCAAAAGATGGAAAAGTACACATAAATCTGCAAATTACGGATATAGAGATCAATGTTTTTGTCGCACAATGCTCTCTAGGATGTAACTGAGCACCTAAAGTCACATGCTAAGTGATAATGGCGCAACACTCTACCTCTAACTTATTTAAAAGCTCATACTTTGCCTGACCGTGACATATTGCACACCCCCGAGAATGCTCTGGTATGGCCAGACTTAATTACATTACATGTAAGTAGTTACATCAAGTTTGGACCAAACACGTTTTCATACATATACCTGCCATTACACACACAATTAACAACAACAACACCAATAGTAATAGTAATAACAAAGGTAATAATTAGAAAATCAACATGAACAGATGTATGTTCCTTAAACCATTGGCAAATCAAATAAAGTTTAAAAAATACTAACGCAAATACGATTTTAACTTAAACAGTCGTAACTACCTACAGCTTTCTAATCAATTTTAAATGAAAAGTTTTATAATGTAAGCGAAATAAAGTGTGCTTAAATATGAAAAGCTGTTTGCTTAAAAGTAAAATAGTATTTTAAAAACTAATGTCAAGATAATTTTTCAAAATCCAATTAGATATTCAAAAAAGATTCACGACTACAAATATTTTGCCAGAAATTCTAAAGAGTGTTATCTCTTAAGATGGTCTGTCTGGGACACTCTATATGTTTTTACAACCACATTTGTGTTATTCATGTTAAATTTTAAAACCTTGAACACTTGCATCTCTTTAAAAATTATTTAATTTGTTTTTAACGCACCGCGTCCTAAGCTTCATTTGAATCTTCATAAAATTAAATCTTCGATAAACCCCGGCACGTTTTTAATCAGCCCTTGGGGATGAAATGATCCGTGTTCTATAACTCCCGAATTGTGTAAGGGCTGTGCGCGTGTGTTTAAAATATAATTTGATGATATTAAGTTGTTGCCTTAATTTTACCTATCGCGGTAAAATGTTATTGTTAGGTGTTCGTAGTTTATTATTGATCGTTTCATCGAAGTTATCCACTATCTCCTCTTACTAAGTTTAAGTTTGTGTTAATAGGTTTTCGAGTTGCTGCGAATAGTCTCGGTGGGTGGGTTCAGAAACTAGGTAGTTGAGACGTAAGCAAACGACATTATAAACGGGATTATTGTCTTTTACGAGAAATTTCAATCTCGAGTTTCACACGTTGCACAAAAAGGTCATTTCTGAGCTAGTTCTTCGTCGTATCGGTAATACTTTCTTCTATGATTTTTTTAGTACGCTAACTGTAATAGGAAATACGAAACAGTAGTTAAAACCATTACATTTGAATATTTTTAGAAAACTTATTAGTAAAAAAAGCATATCTTGCAGTTTCAAAACTTTTTTACCTCTGAGATTAAAATTTCAACACTTTTCGAATGCAATGCAAGTTTCAAGACTATTCTCTGCTGATAGGCAAGAGTCGGGAAACTAATCTAGCATTTTTACAAGAGATTCTTCCAGGAAAAACTTGTGATTTGCAATAAAGCTTACTTATTTTAATACACTTCGCTTAAATAATCCAGCAATTTGTTAAAGACCTGAAGCTTTAAAACGTTACGGTATCTACAGCGACTGGTTCTGAAGATATCTCTCTTAAGACGACCAAAACTTTCGATACCTTCGTAACTACGAAAGATCCGTATAGGTAATACAAATGATTTATGAATATCTCCCTAGGATTTTGCAAAAAAAAATTATTTGAATATCAGACACGCTGCATTGTAGCATATTCCCCGCACGTCTGCCAACATAAAATATCGACGAAAAACTATTAGCATACGTCATATATCGTGACCTTTTCACTACTTATTGTACAAAAGAAGGAAAAATGAAATATAGGAGTTTGTCGCAATGTCCAAAACACACATATATTATTTACAAAAGGCTTTGTAACGACGCTTGAATGTCAAGGGCATGAAAATCAGTTTAAGAACATACATTAGATAGTCGATAAACATTAGTGACATTTAAATGAAAAAGAAAAGTTTTCGGGTCTACTTGTAGGTTAAAAAAATTACCCCTGCAATGAAATATTGATTTCCACTACCAAAAAAACAACACCAATACGCTCAAGCTAAGCCACAACAAGAATGTGAAATAAACAAGTTATTGAATTAATTAAGACTCGCAGTGTTTTTTAGATCGACCGAACTTTGAGGGAAAAAACGATTTTGCATGAGAGTCGTATTTTTATATAAAACAAATTTTCCAAAATGTTGCCTTCGTTATAATTTGTATGCGGTATTTTTAAAGTTTGCTAACCCCAACGAAGACAAATTGCTCCAAAAATATTTCCGAATCCTGTTAACAAGAGCAGCAGTAGTGAACAAGCAATTACAAAAGCTGTTTAACACGTAAGCGTTTGACCTTCAAATGAATTACATATCTGCACGTCACATTTTATTACTCTGTGCTCTTGTCATTCCGAACCGTCGCTATGAGCGGTCATATCTAAAGATGAATGAGAATTACGAGCCGAAGCGATATTCCGATTAATATGAGAGTTGAGGAAAAAGACACTAAAAGTATAATACCCCTACATAAAAGATAATTAAAATTCCGCACAGAAGTTCTAAATACTTTTAAGATGGTTTAAAAAAGCAGTAGTATTTTAATTCAAAATTTTGGCCGTTAAATCAGTTCCTAGGGATGTATGTAGCCAGTTATTTTAAGGACATGTTCGATATTTTTTGAGGGCAGTTGAAGGCATCACCAAATTATTTCGCCAGACTTTCTGCCTATTAATACTTGAATAATTAATACCTAAAAAAAGTGTATTTGAGCATTTTTATTTCGATGGCCGAATGGAAGCAGAAAGAAAGAGGAAACGTTAAATATCAATTATTCGTTAAAGCAATTTCTAACCAATCCAGTTTGCGTTCCAAGAGCCGAATTGATTGATGATAAAATTATTGGAAAAACAAAAAGTCCTTAAAACATTTTAAACGGTTCTTCAAAAAACGATACTGATTTTAATTATTTCCTGTCTTTTGCCAGTGCAAATAAGGAAAGATTGAATTTAAATTTACAACCGATATTTATGGTTCTAGTTTAAAAAAAAATACCAACTGAAATGTAGTCGAATTATTGTTTATTTATATAAATGAGTTCAATTAAAAATCACTTGTCTGCTTTTAAGAAGAAACTCTTGTAGAAACGCCAAACCAGCTTCAAAACTCTCGTCTTTTTATTATAATAACTAAATCGCTGTTGATAAGGAGACAAGAGTATTGAAATCGAAGGAAAGATAAGTGATTTTTATTTTAACTAATTTATATTAATGGAGTGCATGAATTATATCTTGTTAGGGAGTTGTATCACATTGTTATAAATAGTCTTAGAATTTGACGTGCTGTAACCTCTTAGACCAAAGCTATTTTTGAACAAACACCATCAAGATCCTTATCCAAAGATCTCTGTTTCCAACATGTAATTTATATGTAATCAGCAGTGATGAATATGTATGCAAATCTCACACAAACGATTATTACAAGTAGTAATGCATGTTCCGCTCCCAAGATGTTGGGCCTGAAATATAGTCTAAGCTGTTCGTGACATTCCTGTTACTGATTTTGATAAACACTAAGTACATGTTACGAATTTCATGCATGATAGAGATCCATTATAATGCATTAGTGCCGTTAATCTTCCTACGTAAAACGAAAATGAATAACTTGGGGCACTGCGTTAAGTGCGAACATTACAAACGTCTTCATTTCGCTAGTTCTAGATCATAGCAAGCTGGTGTGGATTGTTTTTTTGCTACAATTATTAATTATACACCTTAAAATATTAAAAGAGCTTTATCATTAACGACTAATTCTTTAAATGCGTATCATGGCACAATTTAGGCAAACATTTGTGACAATATTGTAAGTCCTCTAATGATCAATAACATTATTTTATCCACACAATGCTTCAAAAATTGTCACATCATAAACCTGCATCATTTCTAAGTTCTTAAAAACATAATTTAAAGCGCAAACCCCTAAATATCCCAAGCCATTAAGTGTGGAACTATATTAGTAGAAAAGAAAACCTTTATATTTAATGACACAATCAACTTTGATTCAAATCCTACATTGATTATGTAGTTAAAGTGTGCATTTGAACAGAGTCGGTCCATTTCAATATCTCATCAACCCTTTCAAAATTTAACTCACGCAAAATGCCACAGAGCTACGCAATTTCAGAATTATTAGGTCCAATTAATGCTTTGCGAAACTGATCTTAAGAAAACCCAAATTTATGAGAAAATTATAGTTGTGATAAGTACATCGTAAAGGCGGCTAATGGTCCTACGAAATTAATTAATTAACATTAGGAATTACAATACTTAACGATGTCTCATCGTACAAATCGAGTTGGGTTTATGCTTTATGGGGTATTGCAGACAAGATTTTTTGAAATAAATTTCAAATATCAGTCAAGAATAACGTAATAAAGATTTAATAAATACTTGAATGGTTTAACAAAATGTATCGACCATATCAATAAGTTTAAAGAAATATTAAAATTACTATTTCAACTTTTTTTGCAACGTTATTCGTTAACACACAGGATATCTCGTTAGGTAAATAACCTTGAAGCCATCTAAAATCAATAATCCACTTTATAAATTCCCACAAACTTTTAAGCTTAACCCCAAAATTTATTCCAGTAAGAAGAAAACAAGCAGCAGCCATTTCTAATAGCTTTTACCACCCCATTATGTTCCATATAAATTCAATTAACTAGCAAGAATCCTCGTGTTACTTTTAACAAGTACCAAACCAATATGCTATGCAGTTACTGAAGCTACAATAGAATAAAACTAAACCACTACAATAACACTTCGTGCAATTGTAAACGTGTACATGGTAGAATGCTCCTTTGTGGCGCTAAGGACGAAGCAGTGCTTTGGAGTCGTGTACTTTTTATCCAAATTAAATTCAAACTAATCCTGTAACTGCTAAGCTGCAATACGAAACAACATATTCATTACCCAAGTCTGGAATTTTGCCAGTTATCGTTTCTCTAAAATAACTATTACAGCTAAGTTTAGAATACAAATAAACTGTACTGGATAATAAAAGTTGTTAGCGGTTACATTAAAAAGGGAAATGAAAGATACAAATAAATTATCTAACATCAAAAAGAAATAGTTAATGAAAACGAAAAGTTTCTGTCAACAAATATTATAATTATCTAAGGGTTTCTTTAATGTAATGCAAATAAATTTTGATAAGTTAAGAATCTCTTTTGTAGAAAAACCAGAAGAAAGCTACTGAGAAGGGAAGATTACCACGAAAATGATCTACAAAAAAAATACTTTGTAGACAATAAGTAAAGTAATTTTCACCTACATTATACTATTGTTTTCAAGATTATTTAAAAATAAAATGAACAATGTTAGTCTACAATCTTGAGCCAATTTATTATAAACATTTAATTTTTCACTTAACTTAATTGTTTTTTGTAACGAGCTAATACTAATCGAGTCATTGACAAAAAAGTTTCCTATTTTTGTTTTGGCAACGATCAAATGAGCAGTTATTTATGTAATATAGGCATTTCCGTTTTGAAGATTGTTAAAGTAATCTAAATATATTCAAGTTTAATTAAAACATCAATGATCTTATTCCCAAATAAAAAAATAATCTACTGACGAACAGGAAAAAGTTCCGAAACTCATAAAGATTTTTTCAGGAAGATATTCTTCTCAGGAAAAAGGTCAGTGATTTTTCAACTTCTTTTAATTAATTACAAAAATATTTCACGAATTCTATAAGAATCTTTTTGTTTTGCTTTATGGGAAGAAGCAGTTATCAAAGGGAATATGGGATAAGCAAAAACTCGGTTAATAAGAACTCTTCTATACTAAAGTAAAGGTGCAACTAAATTTGCTGCAAGATTCCTATGCCAATAATTATTTTAACGGTTAAAATGTTTGTCGTAACTAAAATACAGTGCCTTACCATGTCTCAAATAATATTTTATAAAAAAAAAATTTAAGCAAATATTTAACCCAAGTTATCTGTACAACATCTGCAGACATACAAAATATTGTACAATAGGTCGACGTCTGCATGCAAGTCACAAGCATTTGTGAAAATGTTACAATTGCAACTACTCGTGCAACAAAATTATTATCAAAGCAAACGCAACTTCGTCTCAAATATAGAAATTTAAAAGTTATACTGGTATACCGACACAGAAAATTTTAACAAGAAGCTCTAATGATCTACAAATAGTTTATGTGACAGCATTTCCAAAGTTGCAGTGACACATTTTCATTTTATATTCTTTGCATGTCCACATTTAAGAACATACAACGTACTCAATTCTTTAGAGCAGAATTAATTAACTCGTGAAAAGTAAACGCAACTTAGCAGGTCGAATAATTATAAAATAAACTAAATAGTAACCAAATTTTAACTAGGTACATAATACCTTAAAACAATCTTATTTATAGCTGTCTCCTGTCTGTTTCTTTTCCGATTTACAATTTAACAAATTTCCAATAAACTTCCAACAAATAGATACGTCACACTTAAATTAAAAATAATAATTTATAGTTATAAAGACTATTACAATTTCTTCGTTTAATTTAAAGCTTTTCATTGAAGTTTTAAGTCACAAGGAACAGGAACAGATAAAAATCAACTTATTTAAACGAATTTAAATGTCCCTACTGCGATGCATAATCGCTTTGCTTTACGTCTGCAGCTTCTTTGATATTTCAGCTGAATCCGAGCTGTCAAGTTGCCAGTATTTATAACACAGTTCCAGATTGCAATGAACATGTGATTAATAATCAAGTGAGCTCTCCTGTACAATTAGTGAATTTGCAGCTGATACAGCATTGCAATTAACAGTTGCAGTTCATGTGCAGCATAATTATTGATTATACGAATTTGTATACAATCGCAGAAGGTGACAGTTTATTACATCCGTATTTCAATCGCTTTATTATTCGAAGGCATTTAACGGCGTTGTCTGTCGTAAAAGAACTGGATATGAAAACTTAATTTCATTACCACGTGTGTATTTGAATGGTTACATTGTCTTGCTAAAAATTTAATTAAAACAGGCTTCGCTAATACGTGTGTATCTGGGATTCCGAACAAAATTTCATCGCTTTTTTTTACGTTTGTAGTTATTTTTATAGGCGAGATAATGTAAACTACATCTTGAAATATTCAGAGGTCTCCTGCGACAATTTATTTATTAACAAATTCCCAGACTTTTTTTACCCTCAACGTAAATCCCATTTACACAGCACACTACAAGTAAAATATGAAGATAAGGTTTTTCTTCATTCATTTTTTATACAACCATTGTATTTTCCTTTGCATAGTAGATGAGAAATTTTATAGAGCATGTTACTTGGGCGAAATTTCGTGACACATTTTTAGATCAAATTATTCATTAAATTTTGTACACAGTTGAGCCAAAAATCTTGGAATATTAAATAACATGACATAAACGAGTTAAATTAAAAATCACTTGTAATTTTTAAACGGAAGATCTTTGTAGAAATACTAGATCAATTTAACGAGGCTATAAATCATTTATAAAAAAGCAAATGTATCTTGGTTTAAAAAAACTGTTGCATGATATTACTAACTCATATTAATTTCGTGCTTTTTGCACCCCTTTGCCAATAATAAACGTCGCATATGGTTATAACGAGTTCCCAACTAATTAAAAAAGATCGCGATGTATCTGATATTCGATTTTGAACTTCGTTCCTTGGTTGTTGTATAGGTTATTACAGAAATGCGTTTTTGCGGACGATTATAAAAATAACTTCGTGCATCAATTATGGTTTTTTTTTGCAGTCATTGTGGACTTGGCTCTATTATTAACAAGTTTTAACAAACAAGTTCAAGGCTATTCGATTTACCTGGGTCAATTATTTAGAAATTACTTATGTATTTTGTCCTCAATATTCACAACTTCTGCACATCCATGGAATTTCAGCTCTTAAACCAAAAAACTGAATCTATATCTGTAATATCAAGTAAGATTTTTATACAGGCCTGAATTTAGTGGACTTAAATTTTTACCACTTGCATGTTATTGTTGATAAACGTAACAATTAACTACTGGGTGCTGACTCTTCAAGGTTTAGCATCTTACTGTTATCCGATCATGGTATTAACAAATAATTATCTGAACGTTTCTTCATTAGTTTTGCTGCTTAAGAATCAAACCACAATAAATATCAGGTTACGCCTGTATCATGTTATCGCAAGGTACAATATTTCGTATTTGTGATGCAACTTAATACGTAAATAACACAAGGGGAAGCAAAGGTTAAAAACGGAAGTATGTTATACCAAACCAAATCGATCAGGTGATGACTATATATAAACATTGAAACCTTGGTAATTTTTTTACAAACACAGTACACTTGAAATGTTAGGATCGTGGCTATGCGAGTCTCATAAAATTATATGCATGCAGTTTGTGATTTTTAAAGCGTGTTACGATGGTAATCCGATATAAGAAACATGTGCACATCATAAAATCAAGATGATCCTAAATCCTCTTGCTATAAGTTTAAAATTTTGAGTAAACTGAAGGTAAAAATGCAAAGCTTATGGTGTATTAAACATGTTTAGTAAGTGTTAAGGCTATTATAATACTTTCAAATTTGTATCCAACGAAAATGCAAGACTATATTCTTGATTTTTTTATAAAAATGTTAAAAAGCTGTGTATGAAGTTAATTTGGGCTGAATAAAAATTCTTCATTATTAAAACTGTAATTACAACTTGTAAACAGAATTTTCATAATTGTATTCATCATTTCCGACGATTCGTAGGTGTTTTAGCTACACAGTTACAGATACAATCTGATCTAAACAAAGCTAACCCAACTTAACGGATTTTTTTCAAAAATTACATCATTTCTCCCGATACTTTCAGAATCTATCAAATTAACGATATTTTTAAATACTTGATGACTTATTAAACTTTAGGAAACCATTAATTTTATCGCCAGACCATAAAACAGCACTAATTTTTTAAGTTAGCAGTTACGCCTCTTGACAAATTAATCGGCTTCACTTTAACGGTCCGAACAAATGAATTTTTAACTATGACTATTGAATATAGCAACGTATTTAATGCTTAACTTAGCATTTCTGGACGGGCATCGGTTTATATTCGGTTCAAATATTCGTAATTACAGTAAAATTAAACGACCAATTAATTTAGTCATAAATCGATCATAAAAATTTAATTTTGCAAAACTGGATTACGTAACCAATACATATACATACGTACATTTATTATCACCTTACGCGGAGACAGATCAATGATTAGTCGCTTTGTAGTTGTAATAATTTTACAGCTGACGCAATTCATTCACAATGAAATGGAATGTACCCATTAAAAATTTTAAAACCTGGCAGTTAATATTTATTAGCAAATCTCTCGTCTAATAGCAATTAATAAATCATAACCGACCACAATGGGCAAGTGTTTTATTTAGAATTCGTAGGTGATACATCAGAAATGATAGCGCGGTCGTAAAAACAATAGAAAGGTAAGTCGCTTTATATGGGGCGTATTTTTACACGTCAATTTCGAATTATTTACAATATTTCGTGATGGCGGACGTATCTTATGTTTATATTGATGCGAATGCCGATTAGGTTTGATTGTAGAGAATTGTTTAAAATGTGGGTCAAATGCGATATTTTTATCCTTACTGCATTTTTTTCTGTTTGGTTTTAGTCCAGCTTAAACAGAAACAACTTTTTATCAATTACTTAGAGTCATGGCCGGATTTAGACTTGATAAGGCCCTAAGCTATTTGAGATATGGGGCCATTTATAAATCCAGATATTATATGTCAGTGCCAAATATGATATATTTAAGTATATATGACAATTGCTCATTCGGACAAAAAAAAATTGGGGCCCCCAAGAAAGTGGGGGCCCTAAGCTATAGCCTGTGTAGCTTATACGTAAATCCTGCACTGCTTAGAGTAGGAAAACCAAACACATTCACGTGAATTTTTGATTAAAGTAATATTGTCCAAGATGAATTGGATACATAATGTTCAAGCCGTTACTTTTGTACCGGTAGTGTCCTTGTTAAATCCTTAACGTAAAGAAACTCTTATTTCTGACTGCATTTACGAGTGCACAGTGATAAAAACCATGATAATCGTTGCAGACGTGTTCTAATAATTGCACTCAAGGGCTACTAGAATAGCTGTAATGATGCCACATCCGACAAAGCTATTTAAACTGTTATGCAGTTACATACAATTGTTGCAGTTTAAATTGCTACAGATATTTCCTAAAGTTAACGTACGTTTCGTTAAGAGAGTTGAAAGAACCAATTAGAGTTAAGAAAAGTAAAATCATTCCATGTTACACTGTTTTAAACAAAGAAATGGTAAAGCCGGAATTAAAACTCGTAATATAAATATTTACTTAACAAAATGGTAAGCTTTTAGCTTGTATTTTAGATTGATATTCTAAAAAAGTTTTAAACATTTCTTTGTGACATATTAGCATGGAATTTATAAAATTTAAATAAATTAAAAATTCACAAATTGAATCATTAAAACAAAATAAAGCATTTGTTGAGAGGAATTAAATGTAGCTACAATGTTTGCCTTTAATACAAGTTCAGTACTACATAACTTATCATTTTTTATGAAGTATCTGAGGTGGAAATAATAAACCGATTTCCATACCCTCATCTCTTCATTAGTACGTGGAGAGAGATGAATTTTAAAACTGGTCTAGCATTAATTTCTTTAAAAGATCCTTCATAAAAAAATTAAGGATTTTATTTAAAAATGTTTATGTTAATCAATGAATCACTTAAATAATTGAAGATTTTATGCATTTTAAATAAGTTTTTTAGTTTGCCTAATCATAACTTGCCAAGATACATTAATTAAATACGTCGAATATACTTTGTCCCAAAAAAAAAATTAATTAACTTAAAAAATATTAAATCCCAACCCAAAGAGAATTTTATTTGCAATTTTTTTTTTAATTACATACATCAGCTAAACAATGTATTAGTTCTAAATAATTCGTTATATAAATATTTTCACAAGTAATAATCCGTTTAAACTACAACATAACTTTTTTGTGACGATATTTTGAATCGATCACTAATTTTACATTAAAAGTAGCTGTTATTAAAAGGGTAAACGAATTGAATGATTAAAAATGTGCACACAATGTCATAACACCAATATAAAATGTCTCGCCTGTGTGAAATAAAAAACACAAAAATTTTAACAATTCAATCAAATCATTCCTCGCCTATTACAAACAAATTTTTGCAAAATATTCACCTATCTACATTCAACACTACCAATTTAGTACATGACACTTTACTACCTCAACGTGAATTTTCATTAAAAGCAATTTCATTATTTTCAGCATAAATATTTTTGCAAACTTCCGCTTAAAAGTTACGAGCCTAAATATCAAATCTAGTGGAAAAACAATCGAAAAAATGTTGGCACAATGAGAACTATTTTGTTTACAAATTGTCAGACTTACGCATCTTTTCGCAAGTTGGAAATTAACCTTGGACGAAACGACATAAAAAAAGTAGATCAAAGAAAAATATTTTGAGAGCATATAAGCCCATATATTTACAAATTTGGGCGATAACGATTTGCAGAAATAATCCAAGTCGCCGGCGACGCGCGTAAAATTTACATGAGGCAAAATCAATTATTGTTAATACAGCTGACTGCCTGAGACAACTAAACCCTTTGAAAAATACATACTATTTCGTTATAAATTAAGTTTTAAAATATATACACTGCAGCTTTATTAAGAATCAGATTTTAATTGCACATGGGGCTGAATTTTGTACAGTTCTGTTGTAACATTTTTAGAGCTTTTGCAACAACAAAAAAACGGGTTGTCCTATTTAAAGTACTTACTACAAGTAATTTAAATTGGCACCAAATTATCTCCACTTTAAAAATTTTCAAGCCAATAAATATTTTACATAAACAGAGAAGCTATAGAGTACACAAGAAAATGTTGGACTAATAATATTTTCTCACGCCAGCCCAGTTCCTGAACCCGCCAGCCCTAACAAAACTTAGTGTTTGTGTAAATATTTTATAACTTTTTGACAGTTTTTTTTTTTATGTCGATTGCGTGCATCACGTGTTTTTCCGCTTACCCCCAGGTAATAGCGAAATATTAACCGATGTTGTGACGCCGTTCATCAACAATGAGTGTTTATAATGGATTGATTGTTATGGTTTATTGTTAATTACATGATTTAAGGCGACAGACCACTTTGACATCTACTTTAATAAATCCGTTATAATGGATTGAGTGGCAGGAAGTTATAATTTAGTGGATATGAGATGAACAAACTCCGAAGTCTATCTTAGAGCAAACGAACTGTGATAAAAATATTACAAAACAATTTTTGGGTTAATTTAATTTATTTATATTAAATAATAATCCCGGAGAAGCTACAATTAAATTCAAATTAAACCCGAAATATAAACCGATAATCCGAGATTTCATCGGCAGTTTTTTGTTTCCTTTTGTGAATTTACGATTAAATTATGATCGAAATCTGCTCCCAAGGCGTCTCCTGCAAAAACTCTAACACAAACTGACGTAATAAAAGAAAATTTTTGAGTGAAAATGTCACTTTATCAAATCAAATAAACAGACAGCACACCATTTTCCGAGTCAAATCGATTCTCGATTGAATTATTGAATAATGCTGGGATTTTCGAATTTGCAAATGGAAAAAAAATGTTATACTTTTTAAATAGTCTAGCAGACGGAATTGTCCTTACAGGCAACAAAGAAAATGTTTCTCACGACCAATTTTTTATTGTACAAAATATAATTATTTTCTTTAAAATATGTAGTTCCACGGAAGTGCCAAGCACTGGAAAATCCAGCCACAATTAATCACAGCGCAAAATAATTATTAATTCTTTGTCAGACCACACAGTGAAACTAATTTTCATATTAGTTTTAACGGCGCTGTTATTGAGTGTGTATTTAGTGCAGGAATAATTAATTTCTGGGTACATTCGCCTCTACTGTCGCCTTGAGCCACCACTATATCAAGTTATTTCCTATAAACTTTAGTTAAGGTATCACCCGAGAATCAATACAGACCACAATAGGTGGGCTCAAAACAATAGGTTAATTATAAGGTGTCAGTATGTATCAAAACACATATAAACACTATGAAGTATACCTATGCCTTTCTAAGAATTTTTTCCATCGTCATAATCTGAGAGTACAATTTTTTTATTTAAAAAGTCCATAGGCTGTTAAAATATAAATTTTGACGATCACAATTTCAAAACTACAACAAACAGACATAAAGGTAGTCAAATTATTTTTAAATAGTATCGAAAATTAAAACACAGGCTTTTAAAATGACGATAAACCTATTGATTCAATTTTAAGGTAGGTACTTTAAACTTTGTATAAGTAACTTAATTGTTATAAAGTCGACTTAAATTATACACTTTTAGCATGGTTACTCAGCAAAATATAGCAAATAATATATTATTAGTCTATAATGATAAGATAACAAATAGTTCGTCTGGAATTATAAGCCTTGCTGATGTACACTATTATTTATTCATCCTCATTTAGATTTATCTAGATTTAAATACGTTAAACAATATATTATATATAGTTTCTAATTGTTGTACATTTTAACACAATTAATTAAAGTATAAGGTTATTAACCATCTGGTAGAATATATAAATAATATATAACAATGTGTATAAATAATATCTTTATACACATTGCAAATAAATGTATAATCAAGATACTTCATATTAATAACAACAGATTTCTTTTATTGTAAATTCATCATCAAAATGTTTTCGTTAAGACATTAAGAAACTATTTTTATTTGCCCAGATTTCTTAGTCACAAGACAGGTCATAACTCTGTGACTGCTACACTTAATATATTGTAAATTAAATAGTTTGTTTTTGTCATTATGTTAAACAAAGCGAATTAACCTTGTTCCAAGAGCTATTTTATGTAGCTAAATTATGAGACTTGCAAACTTCTAGGAAAATTAGGGCTTTCTAAGAAACTTCCACTCCAGCTTTAGACAAAACGTTATTTAGTGGATTAAAAATAAATGCTTTAAAGCTAGATAATGTGTCTTGAATAAGACATGGCACTAGGAGAATAATTTAATAAAGACAAAGTTTTCTGTACCTTGAACTTGGCTGAAAAGTTTGTAAATAAATCAAGGGAATAGGCTTTGAAAAAACAGAACTCGTGTTATGAAGAATTCTCTATGAAAAACTTGATGAAATTTTTCAGGCTAGTCCACATAGTTCAAAATTAAAAGTTTTCAAGGTTTCAGATTTTGTGTGTCACTGCGAACAATTTTTTTTGAGCTATTTAAAAAAATTTACGTGAGATATACTTTTGTAGAAATGCACTAGTGATGCGTATTAGTATTAATAATAAACAACTTCTTTAGCTTATAATCGCACAAATGTTAAAGAACTAGATCATTGCAAAAGTACACTATTTTTTGCTCATTGAAGCAACTTTAAAAACTCATTGGAGATAAAGCTTTTAAATGTAAAAATTGTCGCACAAGAAAATTGCTCAAGCAAACCTTGACCTCTTCAAAAACATTTGTGAAACCAAAAAAAGCGTTGATGGTTTTTGGTCAGGAAAATTTTTAAGGCTAAATAAAGATATCTGAACACAACTAGAGAACAATTTTGCTTGTGTAAATGTGTGATTCGGTTTATGAAGCGGAACAAAAACCAGCTTAATAATTCTACCAAGACACGCCAAAACAAGTCAGCGATTGAAAAGTATTTGATTAAAGTTTTAAAAAAATATATAACGATCAGGACGTCTACGTTGCAGACCAATGAATTTTCATTACTTACAAGTATTTAATTTTTATAGATTTCTTTTCATGCTGAAAACGATGATACGCTTTCAGAAGGATTGTTAAATCGGATGTTATATTTGCAGTTAATTCACGTGGAAAATATTGCTTCCTTTGATATACACTCGTCATTTAAAACACAATATTTTTCTCCAGTCCTGCAATTACCTACTTGTATTATAGGAGTACAAGCTAATTCAAATTTTAAGAAAAAACCATCAAGATTATGTTTTAATTTAGCAAAACTGCTAAATTTAACGCAGCAGAGAGGCGATTTGTACTTTTTTTAATTTCTATTTAAACATTTGCAGATATGTGCAATATGTTTTAACATTATTAAACAGCATAAGTTTTATCAAGTTAGCAACAAATACACTGTAATTAATTCAAAAACTTTGCCCAGTTAGCTGCTTTACGTAGGTTTAATATTTTTACTAATTTTAATTTTCTCCAGAACTGACTTATTTTTAAAAAAAACAATTCTTTCGTGCACAGCAATTTTCTCTAGATTGTGACCTTTAACTTCTTGAATATTTAAAATAATTCTACCATTTCTTACACGGTTTTTTCAGCTTAAAATTGTGGTACAAACTTCCTTCATTTTTTGCGAGCCCTTGTCGGTCTTTTTTTTAAGAACTCGCTTACTTCTAATATTCCCAAAATTACTGAAAGCCGAAGTCTAACGGAACAACGGTCAAGTATGGCTCTTAGTGTAAGCCCACTCAGAAGTACGACTTTCTGTATTTGTATACGGATCTAAAATGTCTTGGTTAGGGCAGATTATATCTTCAACCTTTAGAGAAATCACAGACTTTGAAAAAAAATTACCTGGGATGAATTTCTAAAGCCCGTAGAACAATAGTAACAATTATTTAAGAGAATGTTTGCAAAAGTTATACGAAGTAATAATAAAACAACAATATTTAAGGATTGTATTAGTCAGGGGTTTGGAGCAGTCCAATTTTTTAGTTGCTCCGCTCCAGCTCCGCTCCGGCATCAAGATGCCTGCTCCAGCTCCGCTCCCGCTCCGCTCCGCGCTCCAAATATTAATAAAATAAGTTTTTTTATTTAAAAATTTGTTTTTTAAAACAAAGCTAAAAGTTTATGACATATGTGGAAATGGACCAAAAATTACAATATTTGACCCTAAGAAACAAGTGAAGTTAAATAAATGAACAAATTATTGATCTTCAAAAGTTAAAAAAAGAAAAAAAAGTTCTTTAAAATTTTTCAAAATTCAAATACAAAATAATGAAAATTAATATTCAGAAAAGTTACATTATAATCATTTTACTTCAAAAAAATCAAATTTAGTTTATTTATAATTTTATTAAATACTATAAGTACCCATGAGAATAATTCATCAAAAAAAAAATTTTGTTTATAATAGTAAAGTGGAGCAGTGGAGCAATCAAAATTATTTGCTCCGGGCAAAAACCCATTGCTCCACTGCTCCGCGCTCCAGCTCCGCGCTACGCTCCAAACCCCTGGTATTAGTAAGAAATTCATGAAGTAGTTTAATTTTGCCTATAACTTTTTTATTTATCTATTCAGGTATAATTTTTAGCTTGAACTACAACCAAAACGTTGGGCTATTATTAAAGACACTACAATTTCTTTTCCCTGATTTTATAAAGCTTAACCTCTCTAAACAATATTTATTTGACACAATTTAAAACTCATTTGTTAGTTCCACAGATTAATTTTAAAATCATGATATTTTCCTTAAATTATAAAAATTATGATGAAACTTGTTGGAGTACTGAGAAATATTTTTTAATTTGAATAATTTACATTCAACAAACTATTTCAGCAAAACCAATTATCGTTTACAAAACGCTCTAAATATTATTCCCATGCATCATATTTTCACGTTCGCATTTTTGTTAAAGTGCATAAGTGCTGAAAAAAGGAATTTTTATTAGCAGACGTTATCTGCTCTTCGCTCATTCCAAAATGATTGCCATCGTTCATTGAATTTTGCTGTAGGCGACTTGTTGGGGTGTTTTTATGTGAAAATATGTTTTAATTAAATCATCGTTAGCATTTCCGTGATAGAGCAAAATGATTTATTGACACAGCATGTGTTTAAACAAATCGATATGTCACGGTACAACGCCAAAATTTCATTTAGCAAAGGTTAAACAACGAATTTAATATTTTTAAATTCGTAGAATTTTTCACAATAAATTAAATACGATTTTAATCATAAATTTAAATGAAAAAAGAACTATTTTGCGTAAAATTTAAACCGAATTTAAGTCGTAATAATATCCAGATAATTTTACTTATAGTGCTTTAAATTAAACGACATATTTTTGCTAACGTATCAAAACGCAATTGGTTAATTGTTTAAAGTTTTGTTTTCAATTGACTAAAATAGAATTTCCTTTACACTACTAACGATTTCCCTTTAAAAACCTCTATTTTAATCTAACATTTCACAGCAAGTTATAATTATTTGATTACGTTGTCAGATATCTAAAACTAAGACTTTCCTGGAGTTTATCCTAATGTTACGAATCCTACAGTCTGTGAGAGGTGCAAAATAATATTTAATAATCCAACAACTTCCTTCACTCCCGCTTCTCTTATCTCAGACACATTCGAGTCAGCTTTTAAACTTTCCACCTCATGTTTCCACAGACAGATAAGAAATACTTTTAAAAGCATACGAATTAATGAATCTCTTGTGATTTCTTAACGCCCTCTGAAGCTGAAAAATTTGATAATACAACACGCTTCAGACTTTATGCGTTTTAAACCATCGTTTTATAGATATTTACATTCTATCCAAGTCCCAAAATGTCGATCTTATTGGTTTAATAAACTTTACACACCATGCAAATGATTTTAATGAAAAATTTTGAATACTGAAACTACATCAACAGATTATTTGTTAAAATATAAAACATGTATGTATTATTATGAACACAAAATATAACTCGCAATTAAACGGACGGAGTGTCGCGAAACCAGTACAGAGACAAAATAGAACCAAAACAGAAGCAAAAGAGAAGTAATCCATCAACATCAACAAGTAATTTTTAGTAGTAATAAATTTTAATACATGACTCTATAACTACTTCTTTTTGGGTAATGTTGAAAATTATTTCAATGTTAAAATACTCATTTTTTTATTTTACCTTGACCCGTATAGTACACAGACAAAAGAGTCTCGTGGCGTGTAAGGGAGTAATAGAAACCGAGAACGGATACCGGAGTACAGCGGAAGGAGGAAATGGAGCCACACCGATTAAACGTTAAGAGGGTAATGTTATTTAAGATAATGAATTATTTAATGGACAGTTTAACATTCCTTAAATTTATTACGATATAGCGCAGCTAAGATCCAGGACCAGCCGCGGTGGAATGGGCAAAGAGGATTATGGAAACAACTTTATCGATTAATATTAATAACCATAACTTAGTGGTTTGACTTTAGTTCCTTGATACTACCAACGATCATCAACACGTCACAGTCAAATTTTAGAAATTAACCGTTGGTAAATGCTTGAATATTTCGAGTAATTTATATAAAATTGCCAAGAAACTACTTTAAATCTACTTTCTATTATTACTTGAGAATACTAATTACGTTTGATGTGACATACTTACAGTTATTTTAGCAATTTTGCAATAAACTTACAATATTCAGTGTTTTTTCCAGTTCCCCAGAAAACGCCTAAAAATATTTTTCTCAGTTCTTTCTTTTTTTAATTTACCAAATAATTGTTGTAAACATTTTGAAAATTGTGTATGTGGCTTAATTGTTTCTAATAATGTTATACTCAATGCATTACAACTACAAAGTTGCTCAAAGGCCGCCCAGAATTTTTTTTTCAGGTCATCAAAACTTTTTTTAATTTCCCCAAGTATACCTATGAACAAGTTTTTTGAAACACGCTGTGCTTTTATATAATTGATAATAACTTCATGTTTCTATAATAATTAATTATCAAAATACCGTGTTTATGCTAAACTAATAAACGTTAATAACAAAAGCCCAATTCAATTACCACTTTTTTCGTCTATTGTTAATGCTAATTTTACAACACACTAATTACCGAATCGTTAACCTAAATTTCTGACATGTTATTATTCCACGGCCACCTAAAATGAACTCGGTAAGGTTAACTCGAATATCGTACCAAGGTTGCCCGTGTCTAATAAATTATAACGCTTATCGGTCGACTCCAAAAAAGTTCTACAAACTGCATAGCACAAGACAATTATTATTACATGTAACGTAAAACTACTCTCTCGACAAACAAACAGAGCAAATATTACATGTCCGTTAAAAGATTGCTTGAATCTCTCGTTTTATCACACTAGAGTTCTGTTCTTTTTGCAAAATACACCTCCGAGCAAAAATCATAAAGCAAAACGGTTCGTCGAACCCAAATAACAATAATTATACATGCAGAAACAATATTATATGATTCACGGTCTTAGATATCCATTTGGGCGTGTTTATAATTAGAAATATGATAAGTTTAAGAGGTCCACTAAATCAAAAATAAGTACCAAAAAATACACGACCATTTTTTCTGATAATAATTTTGTTTGGAAGTTTAATAACTATATTAACTGTACTTTAGATTCATCTTTGGTCATTTAATATCTCTCGATATATTTGGGAATAACATTTAAAAATTAAATACAAGGTGTAGTATCGCCAATAAGAAGTTTTCCATGTTTAAGTTTCATAAAAATTGTTTAAATTTATTGTAATAAGGAAGTTGTACTTATACTAAGGCATTCATTCCCTCCCAAGTGTTGCTGGCAAAAAAAAGCAAAGAACTAAAAATGTTAAAGAGAATTGTTTCGTGAAATATTATTCTCTCAAAAATAATATCTATAATTGATCACAAAAAATGTGACTTTTATCTAACCTGACAATATTTTGCTCAAATATTAAAAGCGATCATGAAAATATTTATGAAAAAAAGAAGAATATATTTTCGTATTTCAGTTTCGTCCATCGTAAGCTACCAAGGAGAAATTTTATCGTATTAATAGAATTGTTTTTGCACTTTACTTGCTTGAAGGTACGTCAATAATCGGAAAACATGACATTTTCCGTAAAACAGAATTTTAAGTTAAACATAAATCAACTTCAGCTGCCAGGATGCATTTAGCTCATTTTGTATGCAGTTCGCAGAATATTTTTCAGTGACTTGCACTTACTTTGTTGAAGTTGATCGACTTACATTTCATAACACGAGTACACTATTATTATTGGCCCATCTATGCTTTTAAAAATGTTTCAAAGGTGCAAGGAATAAATTAAAAATGTTTCCTTTACGTATAAACATGGGAAATTTTACGTAGGGTGTGTATTGTAAATAAAAACTTTAAATATATATCCAATACAAGCAAGAGAATTAATTAACTTCTTTTCTCATACAAGCTAATTTCTCAATAGAAATGGCGACTAACAATAAATTATATGTCTACAATCATCCAACATTTCAAAAGAAACTAAGCACGAAAACATAATTATTTAGGTGTTGTAAAATTTCATACCAATACACTGAGACTGCCATAGATGCATTTGCAAGTCACTCACCTGTAAAGAAAAAGAAAAATATATTAAATACACAAGCGAAAAAAACAATACTTATAAAATAAAAATAATCAATAACAACCAAAAAAATTTCGTAACTTTTGGATACGTTTTAGTTTCTTAAAAGTTATGATTATCCAAGTAACTAAATACAAATAAACAGCTAAGAATGTAAGTTAATTTCTTCAACAAAGTATTCAAGTGTACGACTGCCAATATACGTATTAAATTATCCTATTCACTCTTTTTGGGCTGATATAAAACATAACAAGTTTAAACATTTTGAAAGCACACTAAATTATAAAATTACAATAAATTTTGTTATTAGCAGCGTGTTGCTTAAACAATGACTTCCCTTCTATAACAGATGTTTCACAAACATGCCAAGAAGGTATATTCATGTTATGAATAAATTAAAACCGCTTTCAAAAACAAAGCATGACACAATAAGGCAACAATAGAATATAATTCCCACTTTTAGCCCTTAAAACACAATATTTTAACGAATTACCAGCTATGATGTACCCAAGGCACGAAATTTTATCGATTTGTAAAATTGTATGCATTTGTTGCTAAAGCTCTGAATAAAAACATAATAACTGAATGAAAAACTGTAGTAGTAATGCTGTGGTTATTTACTGGAAAGCTTTGATGTTTAGATTTCCACTGACTTTCCCCAGAAAAAATGCAAATTTAATTTAGCCAAGCACTCCTTGTAGTAATTATATGCCTCATTTAATTGCAGCCATTGCTTTAATGGAACAGGGAAAACATTTATTCCAAGATTTTATTGCTCAAGGCGTTGTTTCCTAAAGTAAAATCGATTTTTTTTAAAGTTTTATTACCTGTTTTGTTAAATTTCATTGGTAAAGAATATATTTCATACAAATAGACAAAGATCGGTCTAATATTTTGTCAACAATTTCAAAACACAATACTTAAGTAGGATTTAAATACCTAAGTAAAGTTAAGATAATTTTTTTGTGAATTACTTAAGAGTTGTCTACATAAATAGATCAAAACCTGTTTCATTTAAATAAGAATCCAAAAAGTTTTAATTATACGTACAATTAATCTATTCAAATTGTCAACCAGTATTGACAGCGAGTGTTTATATCTGTACATCTAGCCTAGCAGATGTATCAAAAAAGCTTTTAACAAATACAATTGAAGAGTTAATAAGTGTTAAACAAATTTGCACAACCGAAAGTGATGACCGCTAACAGCTAAAAAAAATTAATTGCTGTCTTGCAATGTTTTTAGTGTTGGGCAAAATATTTGCTTAAATAATTTAAAAACGTAATAAAATTGCTCAAAAATATACGACGTATAGCTATTAAATTTGAATTAAATAACTAAAAGTTAGAGTAAGGATCACAAAGATGTGTACTGCTTTGGCTGCAATTAATTTTGAAAGGTAGTTCTTTCAAATAATTGATAAATTTTATAGCAATCCCAATAGAGAAATGCTGAAAATCCAAACATTAAATTAGTCCCAAAACTTTTCGATCACCTCGCGTATACATCCACCGAAGTATTAACTCGTTTGCGATTGACCAATCCACTAGACACACTCAGAGATTAGATAAGATAAATTAATTACCACATTCAAATTGACAATTTTACAGATGTAATATTAAGTCCGACATTATGTTTTGTAATCTACGACATCTACATAATTTATAACGAACGAAAATGACTGTGTAGGATGTGGTCGTACCTTTAGGCATGCGATTTCGGTTTTAAAATATCTTAGTTTACCTTAGCGTGTTGGCTCTTGTTTATTTTTAGACAATTGCCGCAATTAAAGCACGATAAAGCATGCGGGAAGTTGTTCGATTAGGAAATTTATATCAGTGAGTCCTGTACGGAGTCGCTTAAACGTTTATTATCAAAATTAAGCTCCACTATAAATAGACCCAACGAAAAACACTTCCACGAATTGTTTTTAATAACTAAAATTTGATATGTATAAAATATACGTTGTCGTATTTGCTTAGCAAACTCGAATAAAATAAAATTGTTGCTGTAAACTTATTTAGCTTGCCCTGTTTTGTGTAAACGTTTATAAAATTGTTATTTTTACAGGTAAGTCTTAACAATAAGAATTTTCAACAAACCCTCTGAGTGCAAAAATAACGTTGACAACCTTTTTGTTCTTGTAGAATTTCGATTCAATAAAATCTCTTTCAAAACACAATGAATTGATCCCGTGGTTACAAGTTTGACACAAGCTCAAAGCTATATTTGATATTATCTAACGCCCACGTAAATAATCGACCGGCATTTAACGGAATACACCCAAAGTTATTACATTTCTCGATAAACGAAAATATCTGCAACAAATGAAAATATACTCTGCTTTTTATAGACTTATATAAAAATAAAGCGTACAGAAAGGACCAAATATTTTCCATTATTAAAAACTATGCGAAGCGAAAAATATTCCATACAAAATTTAAGCAACACCAGTTAGAACTCCCCGGCTTTGTAACTTGTCTATGATAAGGGATGGAGCTTAGGTTTTGTTGAAAGTATTTTAAAGGCTCAACATAATTTTAAATGATGGGTTTTAAAACAAAGGGTGCCATTACAAAAATCTTTTAGTGAGGATAAAATGTAACAAAATATTTGGAAACAACTTTCACCTCTTTAAATATTTAGTGATTACCATTGGATCAAAAAGTTATAGGACTGATAAGATTTGATTGTGATACCGTGTATAATTTAATGTAGGAAACAACTTTTTTGCAATGTCAACTTATATCTTAGGCAATATAATTCATTCATTACACCAAATAAAAATGTTACTGAGGTAACCCAAAATCAATTGGTTTTTTAAAGTCGTTTTGCCTCATGTTGATTTAGTAAAGTGTTACAAAAACCTTTTTTTTTTTGCTGCAAAAATGTATGTGCTGTGAACAGTTTTAGCTGGTGCGAAATCTACCATTAGAAAATAAGTAAACGTTTTGTTTTCAACATGCAAATGTTTCAGGACAGCACAACGAACATAAAACAACCGAGACAATATTTTACTCTACAGGCGAAGTAATTTATAACGCGTTAAAATATATTTCAAGAAAGTGTGCTCTTTTAATCTGGCGCTGGCTTTTAAAGTATTACAGACGATTTTAATCACACATATGGCACTATTACGTACAAAACAAGTATTATAAAAACAGTTCACATAAAACAAATATCTTGCGACTTCTTTTTTTCAAAAATCTAAATAAAAATCTTAGTGGCAGGAAATTTACAATCAATAATGAGCTTAAGATAGCTGTTGATGGATATTTTACCGAGTTTCTGAGAGAATTTTTCTTGTAGAGATGTGGCTACTCCAGAAACGTTGGATTAAGTATTAAGTGTTGCAGGTGGTTATGTAGGAAAAAATTGTTTTGGTTCTCGTATTTATCAAAGTTGAACTCAATATTTAGGGGGGAAATCGGTATATGATCTTTAAGGGGCTCAAGTCAATCTTCCCACAGTTATTACAATTAAAAATCATATAAATACCGATTTATATTTTCACAACATTTTTTGTCTGCGCACACCTGTACTGTTTTTTATTTTTCTGTTTATTCCTCTACAAGTTTCGTCGCTCCACAACGATTGGTGAATTTAATAAGTATCTAAGCTACGTTGAATCGCTTAAGGGAATTGAATTTCAACGAGACAATCCTACTGTTAGACCCAGAAGAGTAAAAAATATGCCCGGAGAAGCCAAAAGGGACCTCTTAATACCAAACTCCAATAAGCGGTATAAAGCAGACATTTTATAAAGCTTAATCGGTAATACGGAAACAAAAAATAAGCATCCTGTTATGATAAAGATTTAAAATACATGGGAAAATATGAGAGATTTTTCCGAGTTATTTTCGTAGGTACCATAAATGAATTATTAAACAGCAAAAATGTGGCATTATTTATACTTGAGAATATTAACGATAAAGTTTTGAAATAACTTCATAATCCCAGGCAAAAAATTCCAAGTAGAGAAGGAGAAAATAATTACACATCTTGTTAAAAATAAACACGATTTTTTTAAGAACTAAACGATTATTACTTTTAAATATTTTAAGACTATATAGTACGCAAATTTGCTATACATTTTGTATATGGTGTACAAATATCTTCTGACGCACACACCTGTGTCTAAATTATGGACGCATAGTATTTTAATTCAAATAATTATATCGAGTTTATGTTCCAGTCAACCGCAAACATTTTACAAGCTCAAATATTATTGAAGATAAAGCTTTGACTTCTCAAATGATTTTAAACCCTTGTAAATTCCATATATTTTTACCAACTACATTATCCCACATTCAAGACAAAAACTACGCAAAAAAAATCCAAATTGAGAATAAAGTTGAACAGTAAAATTGAAATAAATGTATCAAATTTTTTTGCCACAAATTTGACATAACATCTATGTTCTTAACTGATTTATTCCTGCATAATAAAGAAAATAATTTACGTTTAGTAATCCTATCAAAATTATTGCCAATTTGAGGGTCCAACGCGTCGTTATCATCTACCTAACTTCCAGAATTATGTTTTATTCAAGTAATTTACGTCCAACTTGGTGATTTAATAACTTGTAGCCCATTTCATTGTGTGTTTTTATTTTTAAATTGAATACATAAATCTTTTTATATACCGCATTTTATTGGACATAAAACTTTAGATACAGCCAGAAATCACCATTTAAATGTTTAAATACGTACAATAATTTACTTTGATCGTATAATTTTAAAAAAATGTATGATTTATAAAGAAAAATGCTAAGAAGATTATAATAATAGCTTTCATCATATCGTTTATCAAAAAACTAGAAAATATAACAGTTAGATATAATTTTCTTAAAAAAACCGTTAGCACATTTCAAAATTGTTCAGATATATTGGAGCAACTGAAAATTTTTTTGAAGTATAAGTATCAGCATTTTCATGGAAGTTATTTTGACTTGTTATTGACAGATATTCATTGTTATAACAGCACTACAACCGCCCATAATTAATAAATATCCAAAAATCCACCAAATTTTAAATAAAACGCGAAGAAAAAAAGTTTAAATACTCATTTACTTACAGAACAAACATTCTTTAAATGAAATATTGTAATATATGCTTTTTAAAGTGGCATACCTATTTCACACAGCAATATAATTATCATAATCGTTTAAACTAATGAAATATAATATATAATGCGATATTTCCACTTTATTTTGCAATCACCAAGCGAAAATGTCGTTCATTTGAAACTGTAAAACGGGTACATTAAATTTTATTATAATAATTAATTATTCCCGATCGCTATTAATGTGGTAATTCGAAAACTTGTTAAATTTTGGACCTCGAATTTGATCCAACTCGAAAACATACCGAAACGTTATTTAATAACACTTTATATGATAAAAAGTTGCAGAATTAAAAAAAAAAATTAGCCGGGAACAGACTTTCAACATTCGGTATATGCAAAACGTGAAACAGCAGAACATCTGGATTAACAAATGGTAAATATAACGTAAAAAGTGTTAATTAGAATTATTTACGCATCTCACATGATATACCAGCATGCTAGATCAAAAATATTTACATCCCGACGCAAAAGTCTGAAAATTTCGTTAATCACACAAAAATTGCACCGAATTAATGTAATAGAATCAAAGCCAGTCAAACAGCACTAGTTTTTTAAAAAAAATATTGGCTTTATTGTTTGTAAAAATGTTAGATAATACTAATAAAAATTTTTTTGAATTATTGAGAAAAAAAAATTCCAAATGGATACCCTGGGAACTTTTATTCTCAAAAATAACTATATTATTGGCTTTATTGTTTGTAAATACGTTAAAATGTTATGTAACAAATGTAATAAGTAGTAGTTTTTAATTATTTTAAAAACAGAACTTGCACAAATAAATCAAGCCGCAATACTGATAAGATTAACTTGTTTATTTCTAATTAAGTGTAGTTATGTCTGCAGCAAGTAAAAATAATAAACAAAAAATATTAGATTTTAAGGCACAAACTCAACACAATATCTGCCAAATTAGTCAGTTATGTAAATCAATATTTTCATTACGACTCATAAACATTATTGACTATAGAAACCTACATATACAAAAAAAAATGTATAATATCATCCAGATCACATACAGTAATAAAAAATACTATTATTATTCTTCTAATGGCAGAACATTCATATGTAAATTAGTAAACAATAAATAAAATGCAATAAAAAGATTACCTTACAAATTTAAAGACCTTTGTTGACGAGCGTTATTCAATTATTCATTTAAAAGACGAAGTCGCACCGTGAACTTGGCACAATAAATGGGGAATCGTGTAAATATTTTTGTTTTGATTGAACTCTTCAACCCGAGCTATTTGATGTAAATTTAACGCTAAATGTTTCACTACAACCTTCAACCTTTTTGTTGTTGATTCGAGGATCGTACAAACAATGACGAATACAAAACTTAGTCTTTTTATTATTCTACTCAAAAAGGAACGTAATAATGCTAAGTACAATCCCACAAATACGTTTGTAATAAAATTAAGAACTATTAGAGTTATGTAGCAATGACGGATTGCATAAGTTTAATTGTGTTTTTTTACGCTATTGAAAAATTTAAGATTAATTATTCACAGCTTGTATATGAATGTGGTAATTCGCAAAAAGTGTTGTGTAACGGCATAGAAGTTAGTTCGGGTGTGAAGAGTTTAATTTTGCTGTTAAAAAATGTATTATACGTTTAGAATTGCTTTTCGATTCAATTTCAGATGACAAAAAAGTCAATTAAAAACAGCTAATATTTAATTTCTAAAATTTAATAATGCAGAAGGTAATACAAATGAAAAAAGCTGTTCTATAGGTATAAATTGGACAAAGAATTAATGCGGTATAACCTAGGATCACGAAGACCTCTGGAGGCAACCACAGCAGAAGAAACAAAAAGGAAAGTTAATAATTTTGTGTTCATTGATTGCTGTGCTGAATGAGTGTGTCTATCATCGATAAGATAATTAACGTATCTTCAACAAGTTTAGAATCACCATTATTTGGGCGTTAACAAAGACGGTATGCACCACAGCATAAAACTCAGGGAAAAAACGTTTTTAAAAAAGTTGATGCTGTAAACACCGATATTTTTTCTTTCCCAAAATTTTGACTGTTTACGAGACCTGGATATTTCATTAGAACTCTCCTACAAAACTACAGTCCATGCAGTGGGTTAATAAGGTCTCCTCCACCTCCAAAAAAAGGTCAGTAGTTGATCATTTAAAAGAATAATGATCTGTGGGCTAAAATTTTTTGAAATGCAAAACAAACTTCATCATTGAATATATGTAAAAGGATTGTACTATCGCATGAGAGATTTATGGTTGATTGAAACAGAATAATTTTTGTAAAAACGCTTAAATACGTTTCAAAGGAGTTTATTTTGAAAAATAAATTTTATAAAGCCCTATATTGTTTTATGATTGGGTACCTAATAATCTGTCCGCGTATTTATTGATTACTCGAAACTTGTGTATTATGTAAAAATCGTACGAGATTTGTTACAATATGTTGAAATAGCCACGATACTAAATTTTGCTTGAAACTGCTATTTCCACCTTTTCAATACCGCGACAGATTTACTCCGATAATTAAAATTGTCAGTTTGGCACAGATTTGCATGTGTTGCTACAGTTTCTTGAATTATATTTATTAACGTTATATTTTAAGCGAGCTGAGAAAATTAACCAGAAAATATTCAAATTAACAAGATGGCATTTATTATACAACAATTTACATGCAAACTCCCACTCTTTCGAAACATAATTAGTAATAATGAAACTCGTCAATTAAGTTAAAAAGTTTTTCCATTTGACGTTAAACCGGACGAAAAGTTATAATTAGTTTGTAGACGGCCGTTGATCGTGCCTCGCAAAATTTCTACCTTTGTCATAACATACGTTCGATGAAAAAACAGTCGAAGAAGCGTGTGTTTGTGTGTGTCTGGTTAAAACGTACAGAGGGCTCGGTTTAATTGTTGATTATAAAGCATGGATAAAACAATTTCGAAACAGATAGGAAACAAAAAATAGCTCAGTACGAGTGGTTCATGAGGGTGAAAACTACACTTTTAAAGAACTATGTTTTACTTAGCAATCATCTGTATGCCAATAATGACTTTGAACCATTCTTAAAATTATGCTGTTTCTTGGGTAACAAACTCAACAAATTTTCTATGCCTATTATTTTCACACACACACCTTGCAAAACAAAACACATCAAAGTTGCTTTTGTTTTCACCGAGTAACTTCAATGCACATCTGTGAACTCAAAAAAAAAAAAAATCGCTGCTGAATGGGGGTCTGTTAATGTTACTCTTTAAAAACAAAGTAACATTCGCAAATGCGAAAACTCATACGCGCAAAGCATGAATGTAAATTTCAGGTTATGTCAGCAATTTCGTGAAAAAATATTTTCATTACCTGTTTAAATCGTTGATGGACACTAACAACGTTTTTTTCCACAAAAACACGTGGATAATGCGTCTAAATTTGTTAGCTCTGAATTAAAAAATACTTGACGGAAAACATGATTGTCTGAATTTACTTCACCCTTCTAAAAATCGTGTTGCCTTCATTTAAAAACGGATTCTTTTGCATATTTCAAATGCGCACCAAAAAAGTGTAACGATACAAAACGGTGAATTATTTTGCAGGAGTATTAACTTAAAAAAACAATTACGAGTAGCTGAGTGTGCTGTTCATTGTGCTAGATTAACGAACACAATTGTTTTAAACGCATTCAATTGTGTACAGCTTTTGAGAGTGCAGTTTTTATGCTTAAAAAAAAACATATGTTTTTACAGACTTACAATTTCTATTAGTTTTTTCAATAACCTCTCTCCATAAATAATTCGAACATTTCTTAAGTTATTTGAGGAAGTTGTTTATGCATCATAAATGGAACGTTTAATTAAAAATCATTTTTTATACAGAATCTTTTGTAGAAATGCTAAATCATTTCAAATAATATTGCTACAGATGAAAAGACGAGGGTCCTATAAGTGGTACTGTATAACATTTTACAAGAGATTCTCCATAAAAGAAGATAATTGAGTTTAAAATAAACTTATTTAAACTTGATCAGTACTTCTTTATTTCTTAATACCTGACAGCGGGAAATACCAATAAACTTCTGCTCAGGTCATTTTTTTTTTCGTGGAATTATTGAGTGTACAAAGGTCAGGCAACGAAATTTCAAAGTCTTTTAACCTTATTTCATCATATCCTTACAGTATTCTAAGAAAATCTTATATGCAATAATATTTAACTAAGAGAGCGGTGTCGCACATAAAATATTTCGTTTAGCCCATGGTTTTCTCGGTATAAAATTACTTTAAAACAGATTTCCACTCTCATAGGCGGGTAACATAAATTTTCTCTTTAAAGGTCTTGTATTGGGTTCGTTTGGCAAACTTATTATTATCGCCATTTTATGCAATGAATACCTACATACACAGACAGAGATTAGAATTTTAATTACAACTTGCAACAGAGCATCACCTAAATCGAACAATTATACAAGGAACTGCCCACCGGTATAAATAACCAACATATACGCGATTAAATTTGGATTTAAAAACCCTAAATTCAATGCGACGACTGTTTTTTTATGTGTAGCGTGCTGTGCGTTTTTGTTTACTTCATCGTAAAAAAATAGGAAATTTATTTAATAAAAATCACAGCCCAATTAACAACGATGCTACCCTGATCTGAACGTAAAAATACGCTACAAAACGTAATTACCTCTATTAAAAATGTAACAAACAAAGCTTGATTACAAATCACTTAAATAATTCAAGCCTCTAAAAAAATATTAACCTACATTTCTCTGCGCATCAAAGCAACAGACAAAAGTAATTAAATAATTCTATGACAGAATAATTACCGAAGCACGTCTGCATACAAAAACAATGTACACACAATGATGATTTACAGTGAAATGTTACGACAGTTAATTATTTAATCTTCTGCGATGAACCTATTAACGGTTTTATTTCTTGGCTTATAGTGTTCTCCATTAATTAATCATTTCATGTGCGTATTACAAAGGTCACAAGTTAAACTATAGACTTTAATTCTATCAGGTAATATTCAATAATTGATTTATATTTTAACAACTTTATACGTTAAAAATTGTATATGAGATTATCATGCAATAGCTAATTCAAAAATACAAATAAAGTAATTCGTAAAGAAATCATTGGATGTGCTCTGAATCCTAAATTCCAGTATTTTAACTACATTAAAAAAAAACTGCATGTTAAGAAGTAAAAAAGCACCTAAATAAAGTGAATGGTTAATTAATTTAAACAAGTATTTAATATAAAACTTAACCAAATAAAAGCAATTTATGAAAGTCTCTCAGGAACAATTAGACATTAAATGGCAAAAAGTTTATTTTCATGCTAGTTAGAAGCACAGAGTACGAGCTAAAAAATTAGAGAACAAAATTTAAACAGTTAAGGCCAAAACAGTAAAAAGATACTCTCGAGTTGGCAACTTAAGAACTCAAAAATAACACCCCAAGATTTTAAAAAATCCTAAATGGATGCTATTTAAGCAAGAGGGGAAAAAGGAACGCACAATATAAACAAATAACTTAAAAGATTTTAAAATCTTACACAATTTGCAACGAACTGCTCAACATATATTTTCTGGGCAACCTGCATAAAATCAAGAAACACTTGAACGACTCCTGTGATGATGTAGCTCCAAAAAAAAATTAATAATCCGAAATTTCAATCAAAAGTCACTTGCAAATGAGGGGCTAGAAGCTAAATCAACCATCTCCTCACAGATGACTAGCAGCGCCAATGTATCAATTAAACATTTACTAGTCATTAGTCATTAGGGTACCCAGTTGAGCGTAAAACAATTAAATGAAGCAGAATAACGCAGATCAGGCACCAGCACCTACTATGATTATAATCTCTATAACCAGATGAAGCGTGGTACGGTGGACCTAAACTCCCTAATAAAATAATATAATCCCAGTGAAAACCATACTTCATCAAGTTCTCATAAAAAAACTGCTTATTTAAAAACCCTATGCGCTTTTAGTATTTTTTAATTTCCAGTTAAGTTGTTTAGGGTTCTTAAGTACGAAAAATACTATAAAATTATTCTGTTTTTGCTATAACGCTTCATGTGAAACTGCACTTCACAACACCTGCGTGGCAGCTATTTTTTTTTTTTTTATATAAATAATGATCTATATCAGTAGCGCTTACACGATGTTTAATTTGCTCCGGGCGTCACAAACCCGATGATTTATACAACTTCTAATAATATTTACCATGGAAAACAACAGATATTATTTATAACCCGAATAAAACAACGCTACGCGAAGAAATAAAAGTCAGATCAAAGCGGCAGGTAGAAATAAAACAAAACGCTGCGACCTGCTACAATATTTTTTTTATCACCGCGGGCGTTAAACTATTTTTTTTTGTTTTATTCCCGGCTGTTGTTTATAATAATGTTTGTTTTACGTCAGTCTATATGTGTTGACGTTGAGTGTGCCTAATAAGGTATAAAAATAAAAGAAGGTGATCGAACACTTTCAAGTGTTTTGTCAGGTTGTGTCAATACGAAATTTTTTTAAAGTAAATAATCACGAATTCGCGCCCTCAAAATTTTGTAGAGTGCGTCAGATTCGAACAAACATGAAGAGAATTTTTGCTAAACATTAACTTTGTTTTTAAACAAAACAATCAAACATATTCAGATGCTTGCAAGATCGTTACTACATTGTAATGCAATTTTATTAAAACAAACTAAATTTTTTTTTTCAAACTTTTGAATAGCTGTAAATGAATTTAAAAAAATTAATAAAGACCATTGCAGTTATTGACAACAACAAAAAATTAAATAGTTTAAGGCCACCTTTGAACTAACAAAATGTGGAAATGCATTTTTAAGGGTCTCTTTAACATTTCTAGAAAATATAAAAACCGTTGCAAAACTTTTCAATATTTGCCAACAAAAAAATGGACTTGGAACTTAGAACTTTTACATTTTAATTATAGTCACTTACATTTTCCTTAATTTTGTTTTTATAATTTTCAGGTGTTTCGCATGGTAACTATTCTAGTTGTTACTGTAAATTTATAATCGCAATGTCGGTGTTCGCTGCCTGGGCTTACATATTAGGTGCATAAATGAACTTGTCGCTTTGTTGACTATTTTAATTAAACCCTAAATTACTGTCAGCAGCATTAGCTAAATATTTAGAGAATGTTTCCAGGCCACATCTGTGAATTGGCGAAATTTGATTAAGCTGCCGAGTTTTATGGCGAATTCGCCTTAATTTCGTTTTTCTCTCGCGTCCATTGTCAGGTCTCAATTATCGAGACCGTGCTCTGAAACGACAAATTGTAAATTTATTTCTTAAATATAAAACTAGATTGGATTAGCGACGTATAAATTATTAGCTTTAGTCTTTTGTTGTTTGAGTGTGGCCTGTAACGTTTCTATTTTATGTCTTGCAGCGCTACGTTTTCGCCCGTCATTTTTTTATGTCTGTTAATAAATTCAGGACGTGAAGAACGCTGACGACATAATAAATTTTGATTGTATGTGCAATGTGTCGAGGCGATTTTGTGTGGCACCTTTTTGAATAAAAGCTGTAATTTTTCTCGACAGCCCCATAAATTTCCGCGAAATAGGTGGATGTTTCATTTTTTCTTGTACGTTTAAAAAAAAGTTTTTATTACAATAATGTGTTGAAACACAAGGCATTTGTCACCTTCTCAGATCAATTTACACTTTAATATCCCTCTTTTTACGACAATAAAACCCATCCTTTTTCTTTCAATTCAAAAATATACTTTTTTTCTATCCAAAAAAATAGACTACCTGATAAGTGCTTGAATAATTTGTGTTATTCATTTATAAATATAAATAGATTAAATTAAATATTAATAAACCTATGAAACAGCGAAAATTACTAATTGGCTGGTATTTTACACGTTTCTTATTGTCGTCACAGCGAACTGCAACATTTTATGACGGGATTTTCCTCGCTAAAATGCACTTACATAAAATTCCACAACGATGCTAAGTTTTTACACTGTGAACGTATGTTAATATTGTATCACTTGTATCACAATGAAGCATATCAGTGTCTATAGAATTCAGTGAACGAAGCTTTAGGGCGAAAAATACGCCTCTCGTAAAAATAAAGATCGTCGCATTCAGATTACAAACAACACTTTACAGGTTTATAAGAAAAACATGTTGATAAAATGACAAACAACTAATAACACGAACAACCAACAAAAATTTAACATGTATTTGACTAAATCAAGTAGCTTTAATTACAGATGGATGTAATATCCTTACAGAAAATTGCTATTAAAAAAGTAAGAAACTCACAAAACAATTAATTAACTTAAAAATTGTGTGCTTCATTCAACCCTAGACAAATAAATTGGCAAATTACATTTACTAACATTCGCTTGCCGAAAACAGATTATATTTGTTTATCCAAACAAATGCCATCCGCAAACAAAGTATTCAAAAACATTCAAACATGTACACAAAACAAATTCAAGACAATTTCATATCGGCACAGATTGTTTTTACTGTTTTTGCACAAGACGTATAGGGCAAGTTTTTTTCGTAAACAATGTCACTGAAGAAAACTTTCCAACGAATTTTATAATTTGTTCTTTGTGATATTTATTATTACGTTGGAACAAAAGCAAGATAAAATATGAATATCAACCATTTTGAGATTTTAAGTTAGCACTAAAATTATAATCACCAGACCAAGTGACATGACGGTTTAAGAACAATTATTTTTTACTTTTTTTGATGCGTTTGTATTTGTAATTCTCAATATTGTTAGTAGTAAGATAATTTCAATTTTGAGATTAAAGATACATAAGAATTTTGCTTTAGTTTTCAGCACATATTGTACAAGCTACAATACTATACTATTAAATTTTGCCTAGTTATCTCGAGTTGTTTACATTCAATGCAATACAAAAGTGTCACTTTATCTCATAAAAAATAATATTGCTTCCTTACTTAATTAAACCAAAACTAAAGGATCATGTAAATCAAATTTCAACAAACTATATGAATAATGTTATGGTAAACCTTGCTAATCGCATAGCAGATGTAAGTAATGCAATTAGATTAAGATCATGGGTTATTTTGCAATAATAAAAATTATAATTACAGTCCTGCAAATAATTTACATACAGTAAAACATGTACTCTACTATTCACCAATACAACAAATTCTGGTTTCGAACAAGTACCGCCAACACATTTTTCTAAACACATTCAATCTATTTATTTTATTTCTGCAAACTATAGTCGAATTCAACAACCATTACGTTGGTCATTACTGTGCAGAGAACGACGAAGTTCAAAGAGCCCTTCTGTTCCGGAAAACTTATTTCAGTCTCAAAAAATAACCAAAAAAACTAATGGCTGACGTTAAATTTACAAATACCTCTGCTAATAATCTTACAACAGTACTCTGTCAAGTAAACGACCATAATTTCAAAATCCCGAGTACCAAAAGGAATTAATGTAAAAAATATCGACATTAGCATTGTTATCTGTTCGTTATGATTTTTCCATGTACATAAATACGAGAAAAACACATGAAAGGCAGGCCCTTACAGATAAAAAGAGAGCTAAATCAAATTCAGTAAATGACAGTCAACATTTTTTTTAAACATAACGTACAGATCCAGGCTAAATTATCATGAAGCTATGATTTATAATTTTTTCGCTAAACATTACATTTATCTTAAAAAACCGGGCGTAATTGATTATTAACCAGCACAATCTCAAAAGAAACTAACAGCACACAACATTTAAAAATCGACGAACATTGAAACATACAAACGGTTGGATTAGAATGAGAATTTATTTATAAATCAGAAATAACTTATACTATATAGATAATTAAATGATACTGCAGCCTATAAAAAGGGGAGTCTTAAAACTGTAACTGCATTTGGACAAAAGATTCATTGAAAAACAAAATAAGTGGGTTTATTTAAACTTATTTATATTATTTAAAACATGTTTTTTGTACTAAAAGTAGTCAAATGCCATCTATATCAAGTGAACAGTGTTTTAAATTACCTGAAGTCTGTGGTACTTTTGTCTATAACTCTAAAATATGCAACAGTGTGCACAATAACTCAATACGGTGAAATTCAAACTTAAAATCAAAGAAAACAACATCAGAAGAACTTGATAAATCGTAAATCAAGCGTAAAATTTTGTTAGATAAAAAAATTACCAATTTTTTATCACAAACAAACTTTCCAACACGTTTTTGTTATTATTTCCAGAAGAAAATAAAAGTTCATTAAAACAAAATACTATGATATGCTAAACGTAACCCACCAAATGTTTTTAAAAAACATTTGCACACATACTTTTAAGCTAAATTAATTTGAAGTCTCAGTGTGAAATATTTTTAAAAATACGATTCACAACAAAAATTCAAATTAACCAAATAATGTATTGAAATTTCTTGGCTTAGGTATATTTCGTTATCGTTTAAAACATCCAACTATAAATCGATTTGCGTTAGTTATTACAAAATTTTATTAAACTTATCCACATCGGTAAACAAAATTAAGCAAATCAGTTTATTAGGGACCATACAAGTTTGGATTAGAAAGTTATGAAATCACCAGTTTCATAATTTTGTTTATATTTAGTCTGAACTGACGGCCGCCAAACTATCACTTTTAATAAGTTCGTAATTAAGTATGTTAAAACACTAATTAAATAAAATTTACCTTGCCAGTTACAGCTTCATGACACTAATTGCAACTTATTTCAAATCCAACTCTCGGTGGTTTAGTATGAATCATAACTGTCTGCGGTCTTTTTTAATTATTCGGCTAGATTAAGTTTCTTAGCTGTTTTTATTTGCGTTGAACTACCGTTAATATGTGTTTCTTGCGGCTAAGAAGAGCACACAAACATCCATAAACAGATCATATTCCAAGCTAAGCATATTAAAATTATTCTCTTCGACAATAAAAAAAGTCGTATGAAAATGAGCAACTAAAATGGACAGACGTGCAAACAGTACAATGCCACCTAATGCTATTAAACTTTTGAGCTCAACAACTTGAGATAATGATATACTATTTAAAAACAGAACAGTTATAATGCAAGCTAAGAAACAAAACAAAGGATGGGCATATGCAAATTTGTACACCTACAAATGAAAATGAAATATATTCACTCATAAAATATGTTTCTATTACAAAGAGAGAAACGTTTATAAAAGGTGTCCCTCATTCGAATCTCAATATTAATTAAGGCAAGGTAAATTTTGTATAAAAAAAGAGTTCAATAGTTGTTATTAACAGTTTTTAAAAGTATTAAAACTCTCACAATGTGATGATAATTTAGTTAAATTACCTGATGTGGACTTAAAAAAAATTTGATGAGTACAAAATTATGTGGAATTTTAATTTGTTATAATTTTGGCCCTAATGCATTACTTTAATCCATGAGAAACATTTTAATCGATAAGTATTGATGCTGAATATTAATGGGTAGATAATGCAACCATAAAATTTATTTATTTATTTATGCGTGATAATAATTTATTTATACTCATTACCAACACGTAACGTGTGTAAATTATAGCTCAATTAATGGAAATTATTATTTATGAGACAGAAGCTAACCGCTTTTGATTTTCATGCATAACATACAGTAAATAAACGTGTCTGTTTTAATTAAAAATGAAAAGCCACTACGCAACTAACACAATTTGTAAACAATTTTGATTAAATCTTGAGCACTTGATTTATTTTTTTAAGTAAGTTACAGCAAAAACAAACAAAAAACAACCATCTAATGACAATCTTTGCAACAAAAGCTATGCACAGGGCTTCCAAATGACAAAATGCTTTAAATTAAAGCTATGATTTAGAGTAGGTAGCTTTAAGAAAATTTAAAAACCAGTACAATGTACTTATTTAGTCCACAATATGAGCTAACATAACATACATGAATGTTATAGAATAAAATCAAACCAAAATGGACTTCAAAATTGAAAATCTACAGTCACAATATCATTCAATTTACTTTCAAAGACACTACAAGATATATTCTCTAATACTTTTTACAGCAAAAGTTTAATCAGGAAAATAAAAACTTCTTGCGTTGGCTAGTGTTTTAAATTCTCGTAACAATTTTTTTCTTGTCAATTTTCACGCAATGACATTCTTTTAATCTGATTTGATTAAACGTTTATTTATAAAACCCTATAAATATTTATTGTTTGTATATGCCCAACCCAGATAAGAACTGTTTTAGATTACATGGTGTTTCTTAAATATTGCGGAGGTGATTCCTTATAGAAAATTAAGCGGGGTCTTTCATATAAAATTTTTTCCTTAGATGTCTCCTTTCGGAGTTACACCCCCCTAAGGAGAGCTGTAAAATTCGGTTTTTATTTTATTTCTCAAATTTGCAATAAATATAAGAGAATGATATTTGCCAGATGTTTTACACTTATTTAAAGGTTTCCCATAGTTCACAGGGGGGCTAAAAAGTGCGACCCATGTTGGTTTTTAATAAGAACTTTTTGGAACTGTTAAAATTTTGCAATTAAAAATAATTTTTTTTAGCCTGGTTTATTTAGAAACTTTTTTTATTCTTCAGTTTTTCTAGTAAAACCTACCGTTTTTGAGTAAAAAATGAAATAAGGAAACATAAACCATCAAATATATTCCAATATTAAACGATTCATTATCGTGGTTGCCATGGTTTGTTTATGTTCAAGTTGGATAGAATTGACGGGCGTTTTAGCGTTGTCGCCGCGTAAACGTCAAAATGAATTACACCCGTCACTATACAGTATAAAACATAATTTCCTCGTATATCAAAATTTGAGAAATAAAATAAAAACCTAATTTTACAGCTCCCCCTTAGGGGGATGTAACTCCGAAAGGAGACGTCTAAGATTTTTTTTTATATGAATCTCCCCCTTAATTTTTGCTAAAGACTCACCTCCCGAATTTTTCCGCTGTAGGTATTTAAGAAACGCCCTGTATAATAACAGTTGAAAACAATTTCATAAAAAGCAGAATGATATAAGAACAGTACTACAATAATGAATATCAACGATGATACTTCAAAACATAATAGTGCGTACAAATTATTTATTGCAAATAAATTAAGTGGATAATAGTATATTATATACCAAGGTAGAGAAGTCAACTATTATAGCCTGAGGGCTCAGATTAGATCGCGAGGCGCGAAGCGCCGAGGGATCTAAGGGCCCGAAGGCTATAAGACTTCTACCGTGGTGTATATACTATTTTTTTCACTACTAGTAAGACAAACCCATTTATGTTATGCACGCACTTTCTAACCTAAAATATAAAAAGTTAAGTACCTATCTATTCTATAGAAATATTGAATCTGCGTGTTACTCATCTTGCTAAATCACTATTGTTATTAAAAAACATTGTTTTTAAGCGATGGTTTCATCTAAAATACTGACATTATTAAAACTTTTCTTTTTTACGTTGTGTCAATCGACCGTGTGGATATTGACAACCGTCATTTATTTCGGCGCGAAAGTCGTGTTATTTAAATACACCAAAGTTTTTAAAATTAAATTAATTTATTTAAACAACGTTTTAAATGCTAAAATACCAATAAAGAGAATTTCTTTATCATACTAAATCGTCCTATAATTTTTTTTTCTTTAAAACTACAACAGCATTATCAAAAAATATAAATTTGTTCATTATTCACCAGTGGTTAATAATGAAAAATTGTTTACCTGTAACCATGCATAGGTAGAGAAATTGAATTTCACGGCATTCTAATATACGTCATAATGCTACGCTATATTACTAGTAGTGAAAAAACATCTTTACTTACTTATTGTAAAATTAAGTCAAATTTCTGCCAAATTATTACAATAAAACGTCCCGCTTAGCAAGCCAAATTTCAAGTTAATATTATAATTCTATTCATGATGAATGTATACCGTGCATATAAACCTATAAATTACATTAAAAAAGTTCGTAAAAGAAATTTCTTTATTAAGTTTGCTCATATAATAAATGAAAGTCTTTCACAAACAATACTTTTATCAGATTCTTTCGTATGAAAGCACACCATTTCCCGCCAATCAGCGAAACAGCGTGAATTAAGAATATCTCCTTCATCAAATTTACTGTGTCGCCAAATAAAAACAGCGATGAAAGAAAGAAAGGACAAACGCGTTATCTTTATAATATTTCGGAGCTGATAAAAAATACGTAGCTTCGTAGTAATTTAAAATGTTTTCATCTTCCCATGTTATATTATTTCAAATAATTATAAATTCGGAGAATATTCAATAGACTTCTGATGTAAGATATGCTACAAAATTAATTTTATATTTAAATAATATAACTTGTGAAGTGTATTTCGTATTTACTGCTACGTATTTTTATGCCATTTTTTAAAGAATATTCCATCACTTAATTTCTTTTGTGCATATTTTTAAAAACGAAAGAGGTATTCTGAAAAGGTGATACTCTCTTGGACACACTGTATAATCCAGTGTAAATAAATCGCGTATCTTGAAGCAAAACCGTAAAGTTGTGTACCTCAGGCACTTTTATAGATCTGTTAAAAAAATACTACAGTTTTAGTACGGCTGGGCTATGTTCCTATACCTACGCCTATTTAATAAAAAATGTCTAAATTTAACTTTATCGACTTCTAGTGTACTAAATAAAGCGCCCGAATTGCCAAATTTTATTAAACCGTAAACAAAATGATCCAGAAAAATCGTAATCTAGTGGGACTAACGCGAAATAAACTAAACAAAAAAAAAACTGTAAACACAGGAACAGGTGTTATGAAAATCGTATAAACTTTAACGATTCATTTTTAATTACAATAATCTGTATCTGTTTTGATTCAACTTAAAAGGCAATGAGAAAGCCAAGATTTATAATTGTTTAGCGGTATGTTCGAGTGTAATAAATTTTATCAAGACACCACCTTAGAAAAACTTACGTTTGATAACAGTCACAGCATGATTACAAAAACATAGATAATTATTGTTTTCCTACTAAACACTATCTCGATTAGTGTATTTCGTGTGGGTTATTTTATAAAGTTCTACCAATCGTAGTAAGCCGACAAACACGACAAATTATAAGTTGCTTATTTCAAAAATAATTATCATAGCTGGTAATCTCAAATATTTACGTTAAATGAACAAACCTTGACATTCAATACTGTACTTGTAAAGTTTTATGATTGCTATTATTATAACTCGGATTACTATCATTATTTATACATTAACAAACGCCATTTTAAATTAGTCTAGTTTAACTGAAATTCCAACAAGTGTAGTATAAGCCAGCGATTCTTAACCGGGGGACCGAAAGAGGATTTTAGGGGGACCGCGAAAAATTTATAAAACGCTTTTACTTTTTAAAATATTGAAATCTTAAAAAAAAATGTTATATCCTCATTTTACTTCGTTTCAAACTGGTATTGTTTTGTATTAGCAATCTGAGCAGATTGTGGAGACGCACCACGTACTAAAATAAAGAAAGGCAAATACGATTGACTTACAAAAAATTCAAATTAAGCGACTCCTATCCGAAATAGAGGATCCAACTAGCAACTAACTATTATATTAACAAAATAACTCAAACGTAAAATCTATAATCTATCACACTTTTTTTAGTTATTGATTAGGCGTCTTGTAAAAGTTCACTTTAAAAAGAATTACAAAGAAAATAAAATTGTCAAGATACTATTTAATAAAAATTATTTAAAACCTACCATAGATGTGTATAACATATTAAAAATTGTTAGTTTGAAAAGCTTAGTAAAAATAGCACAAGCTCAACTTATTTACAAAATAATAAAAAATAAACAAAAATCGAATGTCATAAAAAAAACTATTCTTTGCATGAATACCAAACACGAGGTGCTCAATGTTTTTATTTGCACCCTGTTTTTTCTAACATTGGCCTAAATAATCCTATTGCTTTAAGTTTAAAAACTTTTAACATTAGTTTACCTGAATATTTAAAAGATACGGATTAAAAAAGGAGATTAGTAAAAAGCTTAAAAGAATAGTATTCGTTTATCTAGTTCGTTCCACATGTTCGCTATGTTACTATGTTTTAGAATTGATTTTTTTTTTTTAAATTTTGTTTTCTCCAAGGAAAGTTGTGTATTTTTTTTTCCTATTTGTTTTCAAGTATTATTCTCATTCTACACATCTATTATTTTATAACTTCGTTACCAGCGTAAGCTGCTTTAAAGTTGGTAATGAGTTTTTTTGTTGATTAATATAACCAAATGTGATTAATTTTTTTTAAATAAAAAATGTTCCTGCCAATTTGTAGGATTTGTTTTGTTTTATTTATTATAAAGAGAATAAATAAATTATTATTAAATTAAATATTTAAAAAACAATTATTGTACATGCTTTTAAATTTGCAATTGCTAAAGCTACGACTGAACAGTTTTTAAAATTCCAGCTTGAAAACCCTAAATGCATTGTTTTAACTATAATTACTTAAAATTTAAAATATTTGTCAAAATGGAATCGTGGGACATTTTAAAACAGGTATCATCGCATTTTTCGCCCAAAACGTTACGATTCAGATGAGCTAATTTTGAATTTTAAGTGTATATGGACATAGCTTCACTTAATACAAACCCGTTTAATTTTTAAAGGCTTTTTGAAAACCCAAGCTGTCAGATCGGTTCAATTCGATTTCCCAAATTATTTATTTAATTTGAGTGCATGTCTCAGTAATGGCTACACTAGCTCATTATCAACATATAAACAACGTTGGAACAGCCATACTTAACGTCTCAAAACGTCGAGTCAACTCACAAGCAAAAAACACGACAAGTATTAACTTTAATTACAATCAAAAATATTGACAAGCTTAAATTAATGCAAATTGGTCGTGTACATTTCACGAATAAAACCTAAAAATACCAGTTTATTCATAATTTAGCCGCGAAATCCTAATATACAATATTTAATTAGGAAACAACCGTACCAAACAACGACATTTATTGGGCTAGCAATCGCATACCATACCGAAACCTTATTTTAAAGTTGAAAAGTCCCCATAATTTCATTGCATTATCATACAAATTACACCGAAAAAAATTAATGCTTTGCTAGATTTTACGGAAATCGTTTTAAAGATAGAGCCAAAACTAAACATCATCTAAGACAGTTATTATCTAATGATTTTGTTTTCCTCCATGCGAATAAATATGTAAAAATAACTACCTGTACCGTTGGTCCTATGCATGTTGCTCGGATTATGATAACAAAATATTTTTCTTTGACGTTAGTCTAGGGCAAGGTAAACGAACTACAAATTGCAATCTTGCGTCTATGTCTGCCATTAAATCTAACTCGGTATAGAGTATTACGTTGCATTTTTAAAATTGCCCGCAATAAAGGTAAATCTGGACGAATTTTTAACGTTGATTGCAGTGTTCTAGAAAACGCGAATCAATCAAAATTAATGTAGCTGCATTAGCGATAATTTTCAGATCCAGCACGATAGTAAAACATTAAATTTGTTGAATTTTAATGTGCCCATTGATTATAACACACAGAAAAATATCGATAGTTTTGTATGTTGCAAAAGTTTTTATCTTTAAAGAAACACAAAAACTGCCACACAAATATTTTCGGTCACTTTTAATAACAAAGTTAATTGGAGTATTTAAAAATAAACCGTATACCTATGTTTCAAAATCTCATATCTTTTGTGGTAGTAATTTTATTTATCTATTGACATCAGAAGTCGTAGCAACGACGTTCATCTAAAACTCTAAACAAACTGCAATTGTGGACAACATCGAAACAAAAAAGAAATAATTAGAAGCACTAAAACTTTATTTGTTTTATTTGGGTTCAAACTGTTTTTGTTTAAAATTCTCGCAGCATAAGAAAAATTCTATAAAATGCAAAGACCTACGCAAGAAAAAACAGATCCCTGATAGCAAAAAATTAAATTGCTTCGCTGGTAATATTATTTAAAAAATGAAACTTTAATAATCCTTACACGGGCTTTGTTTTAAACAAAAATATAAACCACAAACTATTCATAAAGTTTCTGTGTCTACTCCGCTATTAATCCTGTTTGTGCCGTGTTCCATACTGTGGATGAACTAGCTACGCCATATCTTGCCAACAAAAACGTGAACTGCATAAGTTTTACAAAGGTTGACGCGATACGACAAAGAAAACCGCTTAGAAATTGATTTATTGCACTACGATGCGAGTGTCGCTGTAAATATAAAAGTGCATATAATGCAAGCATGTGTCTTTATAAAAACAATAAACTATGGGACTCGCATTTTAAGCGCTCGTGACAAAATTATTGTTACAAAAAAAAAAATTGTGGAGCTTATATATGTGCAATTAAAATCATGACCACTAAAAGCTGTTACCACTGGGCTTATGCCAAAAATTGCTGGAATTAATGGCAAAAGGCGGTGCTAGCCGACGCCAAACTCGTACATTTAACCCCTCTTTACGGTAATCTAAGAAAAGTTAGCTTTTTTGACTGAAAAATCAATAACACAAACTTTTAACAACCACTTGAACTATAAAAGCAGGTTACCTTAAGTCCTGACACTCTTTATTTTCACAGTGAAATGAAAAACAAAAATTGAAACAGATTAAACAAATTGGAATGCCAAATATTTCCAATTATTCGACGAAATTTAACAAAACTGTCAGTAAATTAGCATGAGATATTTACAAATGCACCATTATTAATACATACAGACGAACAAATAAACTTGTAGCAAAATATCCTAATTTCAGGTTGAAAAAATTAGTATAAACTAAACTGTGCCCATAATTTATTTAAATTATTAGCAAAATATATTGGTCATATAATTGAAAATCAGAATTGTATGAAGTAAATAACGTAGGTATGTATATGAAACAAAATTAATATAAATTTAAAATTATAAACCGATACAGACTTCCTTCAGAGATTTTCAAAAAGTTTGAAAATTGTATTTCTTTAAAGAATTTTAAAAATTAAAAAAAATTAAAAAACAATCTGAAAAGAAATAGTTCTGATGTTTCTTAAGTTTATTTAATAAGTACTGGTGGACTAATAAAAGTACATAAAGCTTTTCATGTAAATAAGTTTTATTAACATTTCTTGTAAAGATGCTCGACTAGTTTCAAGTCTAATCTCTTCGTCAAGTTTATTTATTTACAATTAATGAATTATGTTATAAAAATAAATAAGATTGCTAATTTGCTACTTATAAAGAGTTTTGACATTATTATAAAAGATTCTTCTTGATAAAGGACAGGTTATTTGTAATTAAACTTATTTAAATCATTATCATCTTATTTTTGTTAATTTACTGTGAATGAAATAAAGATAACAGAACCAAAACACACGAAAATAATTGAAATATGCCCTCTATTTTGTCTTTGCAAGCACTGTATTGACTTAAATATTGAAGCAACAATATCCTGCTTTGCCATTTACTGAAATTGATTCATACTAAATTAATTGTTCCTATTTTAATTACCTTCAATTTAAAATAACACTATTAGGAAATTGAATTTTACTAACCAAGCAATTTAGAATTTTCACCCTCGGGCCGTGCTTCAACGTATATGCCCGCAAATAAGCTCTGCCATACAAAGTAATTTATCCCCTGTTCCAATGAATGTAAGGGTTTCTTGTTAGGCAAACTTTACGTATAAAACATTGTAATATCAGTTTCCTGGGTACATGTTTCCATAGCAGACGAACATATGACGGCAAGAAAAAATTACACACAAATAAGAGAGCCGTGTATGCGCGACAAGGCGTGTTAAAAAATACGAAAACGTCTGTTACAGAAACTTGTTTAGATTTTGGTAAATTAGGTACCTATTTGCGTCGGATATTATGAGTCCTAAACGAATTTCTGCAATAAAAATATTTAAAATGGTTTGTAAAATAGTCTATGGTTATTACGCATTAAGTATAGATACACTATTTAACACTTTCACAAGCTATACAGCCAAAAGCACAATTTTCGAAATTTTGAGAACAATATTTCTAAGAGTGTACTTGGCAAATTTTGATGAGCTGTGCAAACATATTTTTTCTGAACAAATATGTAACTGTTATGCATTCTGTAGAAACTGTTAACACTTTTACAAACAATAAACAGTTCCAAGGTTAGGCAATTTTTTAAAAACATTTGAAGGCTGTAAATAATTTTTCTAGGCGGTTTTTAAACCCAAAATTTAATAAATTTTCATTTTATACAACTTTTCGTCTTTTATTTTTAATGTTTAAGTTATTTTAGAAAAGAGTTTTCTTCGAGAACAAAAACACACTTAACCTGCATAATTTAATATCTAAAACGTTTATTTTTCACGAGAAAACTAACAAATACACATCGTAAAATGAGCTTGTCAGAGGTAACAAGCCCGCGACTAGATGTGATATACATTCTATGCAATACAATAGCACATTATGTTATTAAACGGACGAAATTCACGAACTGACAGTGTGATACGGCACATGATGTATAAATAGCTACCAACAGCGGTAAGGTAGCAAATACAAACACGAGACAGACATGTGCAAATATAAACAACTATGAAGTATAATTAGAATATTGTGTAAACTAAATATATAAATTTGAAAATGTTTAGGCAAACGTTATATAAATTAATTCGATGGCAATATGAACAATGAGATTGTTGTGTATTGATGTGGTTTAATACATAAACAATAAAATTGGGGGTTGATATATGAATTGCAGAAGGATGAAATGCATATACATAATTATAGGGTGTTCATTTCATTTGGTCCACTTTGGAGATCCGGAAAATTATGTGAGTTGAACGTTAATTTAAGGAAAACAATATATTTCTTTTTTAAAGAGATTATTAACTCCTTCTTCTCAATCACTCTCAATACAAACAAACAACAACCAAAATAGCTTTTTAATTCAATATATAAATACAGCATTGCAACAAGTAAGTGAAGTTTCGTCACAAAAACTTTTGCTAATGTTTATTGCTTGACAAAATTGCAACAACTGATAAAATGTACACCATTTATTTTCTTGATATTGTGAGAAATATGTACAGGATCCGTTAAGAGACTTCAAAGCAGGGTAGATAAAAATCGTGATTTTTTTAAAAAAATCAAAAAAATCGATTTATTTGATTTAAATCAGATTTTTTTGATTTAAATCAAATGTACCATATTATCGAATTTAGTGACATATTCACATGCTATTTCTGTTTTGTGCTAATATATTTAATAACCAATATATTTAATTCATTGGTGAATTTTTGTCAAAATGAAAAATTAAATATAATGATTAAGAATTTTGAAAAAATCAGTGCTAAATGGTGATGTTTAAGTAATTATATACAGGGTGAGTCATTAGTGCGGGATCGGTCGATTGTGGCTAAACGGCTTGAGATATGAAGTTGATTCAAATGCTATTTTATAGTTTTTTCTAAACAACAATAAAAATATTTTCAAATATACGGGGTGAGTCATCTTTCGGGAACTAATAGCAACTTTTATATTTCAAATACAACACCCAATTTTTTATTTAATATTTTTGACCGCCTTAATTTTAGCTTTGCATCAATATAAAATACTACAGGTTTTTATACGGCGTTGTAAAAAAAAAATTATTTTCTAAATTATTTAAGGTTTTAAGACTTTAGTTAAAAAATTCTCCTGAAGTTATTTTGAAGTACAGAGTTTTAATTTGGTATGGGCATGCAGAAAAAATTTCTCTGTTCGCTCGATATGAAAAAATTTGAATCACACATACAGGAGTGTTTATAAATAGGTGGCAACTTCTGTAATTTTCAAAAGCTCGTAACTCGATTTTTTCAAATGCAAACCCCTGTATTTTTTTATGTCATCGAATTTGTCTTTAAAAGAGCTTCATATTTTGTTAAGTATGTCCTATACCCAAAACTCGTACTTTTCGAGATATTCGACATTTTTTTTCTAATCGTTATTGAAGCAATTGAGTGCCGTGGAAATTGAAAAAACTGCCTGTTCACTACGCTAACGTCAAAAACTTGTCATTTATATTTTGAATTATTGCATTTTCACAATAAATATTACTTTACAAGAGCAAATTGATATGGTTTATTCACCATTTCGTGTATTTAATTACTAATAGTAATACAGTTCTGTTTTATTATAAATTAATATTATATTGTACTCATATAATCTGTGATTTAAATTGATAATTTTTTTTTTAAAATCACTTGATTTAAATCAATGATTTTTTTAAAAAAATCACTTGATTTAAATCAATTGATTTAAAACTGCTCAACCCTGCTTCAAAGTGACCATAAACACGTTTATAAAACTTTTACACCGGTGCTGTTGGTAATCTGAACGCTTCAAATGTTATATGAAGGTATAACTTTAAAGATCTTTCAAGTTTTGCTTATTTTAAGTGATGCTATAACATATAAGCACGCAATAAAATAATTCCTATAAGCTTACTCCTATAAACTCGTATCTACTATATCTTTGAATAATTTAAAAACGGAATGCAAAATTCGCTTAGTATACCTATAAGGACAGAAAATAAATAATTAAACAACGCCGAGTTTATGCAGAGCTACGAAATTAAACACTTTTGATATATGCTGTTTTATATTTTCGTCGGGAATTTTAATGAACTGCATAAATAACGGAAAATAACACAAAGCAAAATTTCCCCTGTAAAAATTTTCGACTACATTAGCTGCCTGCTGAATTTTACGTTTGCAGATGTCATAGCACAAATAAAACAACATTTAAAAATGTTTTCAGCCAATAATAAACTATTTTAAAGTAAGCCAAATCAAAAATTTATAAGAAGCTGAAGACCTTAAATTCCAGCAATAAACGTAAAACAATTTTGAGGTCTCATTACAGCCTTAATGAGTTTTAAATTCGGATCCGGAAACTCGAACTAATTAAACAATAATTTAAACTCGCTTTAATGTTGAAATTCGACTCTAATTTTAACATGAAACTTCATAACAGGAGTTTTCTTTTGAAATGTTTATGTAGTTAAAGAGCAGTTAATAAAATAATTAGCTTTCGTTATTGTATAACAAGACCAACTCATTTTGTGCTTAAACTGGAATCGCAATATTTTTTATAAACTCCCATTTCAAGTTGAACTGGAATTAGAAGCATGCATCATCGGTAGACAGTTGTTAATTATGACGTTACAACTTAAACTAAAATTTTTATGGCCCACAAAATTTATAGCCCTATCTAATAAAAGATAACCATTTAACAGTTGGCGAAATGGCATGATCCTAAACAAATTTAAATGTGATTAAATAGTAATTAAAAAACGTTGTTTTGAAGCACACAACTACCATATGTGTCTCTTAATGTCTTAATCGATACAGTTATAGATAATTTCACCAACTAAAAAATTAACATGAATTTTTGAACACCGTATTCGCCTGAACTTGCAACTTTTGGTTACTTTGTATTTAGCTACTTCTAGTATTTTTTGAAGAAAAAAACCATCAATGATCATGCAGCTATTTTGACTTTATTCTGCAGAATTACAGTAAATATTGTAACGTGATACAATTAAAATAATTTTTGATACTTCAAAATAAGACAGAACTTCACAATTCTTATACAAATATTACTTCGTTTTTATACAAAGCGATGAACCATGCTACACAGTCCTTGAAATTGTTGCACAATTATTCAGCAACATGAAGTAGATGGTTGTCATTCATTCACATCTTTAACCAAATCGCGATACTAAAGCCGCTTACACACTACAGACTGTCATATGCAAAATGTGCGATGAAAATCAACTAAATTACAACCGCTTTCCCGTCAATATTTCCCCAAGAGTTAATAAACTGTGCGTCCAATTTTGCCGTTTTATTGAAACATTCTAAAGACAAATTATTCGCAGCTAACTATTCAAGTATGACGACTATTTGTTTTGAACAATTATCGCTATTATCTAATGCACTGGGATAAATTTCGTTCGAGATGAACGAAGTTGTTTACCATGGTAAATGAAACAAACACAGCACACTTGTTGGGTTTTTATATCGTTTCAACAGGTCAGGGTTGTCTACTGCAAAAATTACACAATCCAATTTAAAATGGACGCTAAAATTAGCGCGTGTTTATTTAAACAATTGCTGTAATTAACAGAATATGTCTTTTACAATTCATTAATTAATGGTGATCAGAATAAACTTGTATTAAAGAGATATATTATAACGTTTTAATACAAAAACAGGCTTTCAAGTTAATAGATCTAAGATATCTGTATTGATTTGTTAAACACACTATTTTATTCATGACCAAAATTTGGGCTTACAATATTGTGAACACAGATTTAACTATTTGATCTAAAAATTTATTAAATAAATTAAGAATAATTTAAAAAAGTTATTTTCAATCGTTTTTAAGAAACTAAAATATATTTATGTGCTGATTATAACCAATTTACTTACTTTACAATCAATTTAAAATTCAATACTATTTTTACTACTCAAAAAAGGCGCTTGCCTTGCCAGAGAAACACTAAATTTGCTTAAGTATTAATGTAACATATGCTCATGAAAACTGGACACTTATTAAAAAAGGAAAGGAAGATCCAGAAAGGTTGACAAGTCGTCTCTCCATCAGTCACAATTATAATTAAATAAATGAGATTGTCACTCACAAAAACACTTAAATCTTAAAAGCTAGACCCTTCGATTTTTTTTAATTAAATTTATTTATAATAATGAATGAATCGCTTAAATCACTCAAGCTTTAATCAAACACCCTTTTTTAATTTAAAAAAGCCCAATAACGACTGCAACTTATAGGAGAAACAAAATATACTTTAACATTTAACATCACCATCGACTCAAATCAAATAACATATAGACATATTCGAGAATAGTAAACTTCATTTCTCTGTTTCTTAAAATGCGCGTTTTCTATTTTATTTCAAACATACAAAAATGGGGTTATTCTCGTAAACAGTCAAAGCAAAGATCCAATAAGATTGATGGAGACTTTTGAGGGAAGGTTTCTATTACCATCGCTAACATGCTCGCCAAACAGCTTTTACATTCCTTTTCGAATATCCGCGATTCCGAAGTGTATTTTGCCATGTTGCGGTGAACTGAAAACACCGACGTTTTGTTTTGAATACGTATGATATTGAACTTTCCCGAAAGGAACAAAAGTATCGCGGAAAACTTCTATATTCCGATACATCGGGGACGTACACTCGAAATGGTTTGTATTCAAACGAATGCACTTGATTAAAAAAAAAAAGAAAAACATTCGACAAACGATCGCTTTTCAATAAAATGAATGCTTAAGGCTGCACGGTACAATGAAAAAGTCTGTTTGCAATCATAAACCGATTTTTTTGGAAGTGCTATAAGTTTAATTTAAATAAACCCTAAGTTAGAACTAGCTTTGGTTACCAACTAACAGACAAACTGTAAACTGGCTAAATAATTACTGAAAAAGATTTAAAAAAACAATATTTTATAAGACATCAACAGAAGAGATGCAGAAATTTAAATTCTTTAATAAAAACCACGAAAGCAATTAATTTAACAACATCCAGTGGAATTATTATCAATATTATCTCACATCAACACAATAATTTAATAATTACTGATTAATTGTATGCAATTAAACTAGTTCATAAAAAACAACCAATTATTCACTGCCGGTTCATACTGCCAGCCATTAAAAATTAATAAGAATTTTCCTAATTGTGCATGAATTACATCACAACACACTGTCCTTGCCCTCAAGTAAATAAACGATTCCACATAATTTAAAAATAGTTTATCAACAAACGTTTGTTTATATTTACTTTGTGTACTTAAAATTCCTTCACCTTTACCAAATCATTTTGCGATATCTGCTGGAGATTATCTTTTTCGATTTATGCGAGTAGTCGAAAACAATATTCTGAATGAACGCGCCTTGAACTGAATACAAATGGTTTTAAGATTTTATCCCAGCGAGTTATTCAACAATGCATTTTGCTAAACAAAAACGATTACGAGCTAAAATAATTTAGAACCGATCATAAATTGTGGCAACACGACGCGAAAACGTGTACCAGATACAAAAACCGCGGCCTAACCCACATGACATGTTTATGAATTAAAGGAAATTTTAAAATCTTAAAACAAATTTACAAATTTCAAACATCCACATCTAAAAAGTTTTGTTATACAAAAATCAAACACCAAACTTTTGAATCATAAACAAATTTGCTGGTTCACTTGCAACAAACTACCTAATAACACGTATATAGTATATTCCTTTTAAAATTGCTTACAGCGGATTAAGAAGAGGCAGAACTAAACGAAACAAATGCACAATCTCCGTCTCTTTCTTTAAATATTATTTGTGTTTACAATTCAGTCTACGCCAATGAAAGTTGTAATCTAATTGAAGGCGGATTCATGAAGATTATTGCAAGCAGTCGAAATTTGATCCCTAATTATAGGTTCAATAAGGTTTAATTTGGGTTCTTAGGTAAAAAAAATTAATATCTGTATCAGTGTTTCCCAAAAGTTTTTGCTTGTAAACAATTATAATTTAAAATCTATTATAGCGTATATAAGGTAATAAGCTTTTAGCGAGAACTTGTTTAGAACTGCAGCATTATGGTCATTATGCTCAAAGAAAAGCAATTAGGAAGATGTGGTATACGATTATGATTTTAGGTGTTGTGCCATAAAAATCATTTAAGGTTTATAATCCAAGATTGTGTATGTACCTGGGTTGTTCCAACTGCTTAAGCCGATATGGGAAGTTTTATTTGAGATATACTATACCTAATAACACGTATAGCAACCTAAAATTATATAAAAAGAATTAATCATATATTCCTCACACTTAAACAGCAAAGATCGATGAGGCAATGTTTTTTTATAAAAGTAAAAAAATCGTCTCTGCTTTAAGCATTTCCACCAAGGTAATTTGATTACAAAAAACCTCGCGTTTCCTTTTTTTGTTAAATCGCTTTCAATACCAAGTGACACGGGTACGATACCCTCCACATCCGTTTAATAGAGCCGAAGAAAAAAATTGCGCGCATCTATTTGAATAATCGACCTTAAGAACTACGCCGACTACCAGAAATATTTGAAAATCTCATAACACGGACTACAAAGAAATGTAAACTCGGCTTCCTCGAGATATTTTTTCTCTTATTTGTGTATACGCAAGACTAGGCACACTCCAGAATTTTGAACACGGCTTTTTGTACTCTCAAAAACGTCTAGCCACCGCCGGATTAAGGCACTTTGTTCGCTTGTCAGTGATTTTTCATCAATAAGACGGTAAAAGTTGTTCAACAATGCCTGATTCGGATTAAGATAAGTTGAAATTCAACGCGTACAGACTTAAATTTACAAACGTTCTGCCACGAAGTGCTTAATGCCGGTTTAATTAAATAATGTACCTTGTAATGGGTAAATTAACTGTCACGCAAGAAGACTGGAGATAAGTTAATGATCAGTTTGCAAGTTTTACAAGATGCAAATTAACTACCAAGCTAGTACCTGTTTCAGGGATGTTCAACATTTTTTTTTTAAATCAAAGTTACTGAATTAAATGTAACATAGCTGAAATCAACCGTAAATGAACTGCTTATACGCGTAATCAACAAAATACAGACAAAATAAAATACAGATACACAAAAAAAGCTCAAGTTGTACGTAATTTCATCGAATTTATTATAAACATCGCCAAAGTTTAAGCAAGCATGGCGCCAAAACACTCCTTTAAAAACACCTTTCCGATATGCAACTAGAGTTATAAATAGCTAACTTAAATATATTTAGCTTGATATTATACATTAAGGAAATGCACGAACGTGCAAGTAAGATAAGCGTGCCAAATAATTACCAACTAATGCAACGTTATGACTACCAAAAGCTTCATCTTAAAAATAATCAAAGTGATATTTAGCATCGCGTGCACGTAGGCAAATGAAAATTGTATTAAGGCTCAAATATTACAAATCCGCGATACAAAATGTATCAACAATTATTGTGAATTATTTCAAAGTAGTATAAACCTCTACTTATTATTTAAATATCACACATACGGTGTGTAAGTAATATCTGATTCTAAACAAAAAAATACAGATGACATATACAGTGACGTGCAAAATACCAGGTGATTAATAAATAAAATTATCTCTACTTTGATTTTTTCAATAAGATAATGAGCCTACAATAAATACAGCGAAAGGGGTGAAAGATTTGTTTCAGGATCCAAAATTGTTGGTTATAGAAAAGCCATAGCAGTTCTCCAACCTATATCCACTAAACAATGTTGGCATGGAACCCAAAAGGAAATTACATAGACTTACTAAGTCTAAAAATAATAAGAAAGGCTGGAAGTATTCGAGAAAGACGCCAAAAAGTAATTAGCTTGATAGCTCTAAGTAGGTAATAAAGAATTTACAACAAAATAGTGAAATCTATTTAACATCGGTTTTTTTGCTATTTTTATAGGTGGTATATGACTTTTATTAAATGTAATTAACTAGTTTTTGCAGTTATGTTTAGCTAAAATACATAAAAATATTACATTAAGTCTCAGTGATCTTTTTATTACCAAAATTTTTGAATATAACTAAATAGCAATCAAAATAAAAATAAATCATACAACACAAAAGAAACTACAACTTCTTCTTGCATAACTACAAATCGCCTATTTATCGTCACACATCTGCGACTCCCGTTTCTAAAAAATATTCCAAGTCACATAATATATGTCACAAGTGGATGTATGTATTTAAGTGAATTGTATAACTTCATGATGATTTAAGCAGGAAATTTCCTGTAATAAAAAGTAGAGTTGGTGCAGAACAAGCAGTAAATTCCTGCTGTGGATGGTGCAACCCTCTTCGTGACAAACAACCTTGTCAGCAATGTCTGTTCTACCAAACACACTTAACATGTACAAACACATCATACTGTAATTTATGCGAGCCGTTATGTATTGACAGGTGTTACGTAGCATCAGTAACCATCAGAATATTTATCTACAACTATATTATGAGATTCGAAGATCATTTAAAATGTAGAAAAGCAATTTTTAGTCGATTAAATCGATATATTTCTAGCAACTGTAATACTAAATTTTCATTCACTACGAGCAGGCAAACTTTTCAATGTCAACAATTTTTTTTTTCCTTTACATTTATGTAAAGAAGTTATTTTATTAACGCGAAATCGATAGGATATTGATTGTATTGGGAATACATATAATGGTATACCTACTACTTACATTAAAAAAACTCGACAAACCAGCAGGAAAAAGCCAAAGTAAACTGAAAAAAGTAATTATGAAACTCGCCGATAGATCTATCTAACGAAACATCAAACGCAATTACGCCCTGAGGCAAACAAATAAAAACAACATTCCAAGAAATACAAAAATAACACGTATGGTTGTGTTATGTTTTTTTAAAGCAAGCGGTACACAAAAAACGCTATTGATCTGCAAACTAAGTTGGCTAAAGTCAACTGTTTTGCAAAACGCACTTAAAAAGAATTTAAAGTCAAAAACCTTCCTATTTATAATACAGTACTTCTAAAAATAATTGGAAGAATAACTTAACAAACACGAAATTTGCATACATTTCTGTGAAACAATAAAGTAAGTAAGAATTTTGTGTTCCAAATGAAGTAGATTATTAAAAATGTAGCTAAACACAACTTTTTCTAATCAAAAAAGAAATAGTAGACAATACCATTAACGAATAGGTGATTCATTATCATTACATAAAAATGAACTTCAAAAATCCTAGAAGTTTTTTGCTCCCCTCACAGTGGATTTGACGTTAATCGACCATGCCAATTAATATGCAAAACTCATCGAGTTTGGACGAAATCCACTTACGATGATCGATTTCTGAGTTAAGGGTTTTGAATACCTGTCACCTAAATAAACTTAACGGCTAATTGCAAATACCTGTAATTTAGCGCAATTTTATGTTTTCGGATGCAAATAAGCGGTATGTAAAATTAAGAAAATAAGCATGGGTTTTAAAAACGTGTTTCCATCATTTTCGTCTGGTTTTTTGATACTTTATTATCGAAAAAACATAGACATTTTCAGTGTTATATAGATATGAACTGAAAATGTTAGATGTTTAATATTTTTACAAAAATATTTGTAGAGGTAACATTTTAACAGCATGTACTTTATTTCTAGGTAAATTTAATTAAGTTTCTTAATATATGTGCTGCATTCAGTCTTTCTATCGTAGCGACTAAAAAAATTCTTATTCAAAAACAGGAACCGACATACAAGAAACAGGTACACATTTTTCAGACAAAATTTTAAGTATTTAACACCAAAAACGTGTTATCAAAAGGTTCGAATATGACTATAACTCCTAACGAAATTCCAGTACCACAAATCGTTAGTAATATTAAACCTCTTCCATAAGATCTTTAAACAAAAAGGCACTACAAAATGAAGACACAAAATTAACCACTTGATTTTTAAAGGTACCTACAATAAACTTTTTAACTCATGTAATAAAAACCAAGCTCAATAATACTTAACAATATATGTTATACACTAAAAACTAGTGCATAGGAAATGTAAAATTTGTAACGATTTTTTTGGATGAAAATGGTTTCGATTCACTTTTGTAAAAGATAAAGTAGATACATCTAAGTATTTCAAAAGAATCAGCAAAAACCTGCATGTATAAATCTGTTTTAGATCTTCCTCGTCCTAAAAACATATTACTACAAAATATTACACCTCCGTTTAATTGCTAATTTAATTGGAGAAAAAACCTCAATCAATAACCAAGTTCTTGTTTCGGCCAAAGAAAAATTAATTAAACTACTTCTCGTTATGGCGGTGGGACTTTAACAAATTTAACACTCGACAATAACAAAATATTATTAAAATTAATGGTTCATAAATAATGTTAGTTGTAATAACGTCCCATGCAGAGCTCACAGATTTGCGCTACTTTTTGTCAGCACACACCTAATTAGTAACATGCCCATGGGGAAATTGTACTTTCTCAATTCTACAAACATAACTGAATCATCTTATTTAGCAGGAATTTTAGAAGTTACTTAACCAGCCCCGAAGGATTCGTTTTAACCATGATTATAAAAAGTCTTGCCTTTTTGAATCTATAATCAATACATCGCTCTGTATTACAGTACATTGCTCATCTGCTATTTCTAATCAAAATTACCTATGCACGTCCGCTGTTAATCGCCAATTAATGGTAAATTAAGTAAGTTTCAAATTAAGCAACGACTAGTTATTTCAGAAGCGCATGCAATTTAATTTATACCGACATTTATTTTATTTAAATAAATAATGACCATAAAATTACTGATAAGTAGCTAAATTAAGCGCAATTTAATTGAATTAAAATGCAGTTCAATTTTAATCTTCCAGCAATAAATATGCGAGCACTATCAATTTCGTTTAACACTCGTCGTAAATTTTATGGTAATCTCAAAAAAATCAGACGATTAAATAAAATAAATTTGTGAAGACATATCAAGATTACCGTAACATATTTTAAACGCTTTATTCTTGTTTTCAATTTGCACAAATTGCTCATCGTTGATTGTGTTCCGAGGATTGCACAAAAACAAAAACAATTCACGTTCTACAATTACTTTACACTGACTAAATCGGTACCGACGTTACGATTAGTTATGTAAAACAAACAACCTCGGAACTAATTCTTAAAAAATACAACAAAATTCGCATTTACCGTTCAGTGTATGTCTACACAACGATACTACACATGCTACATTACATTTATTTTATATATACCTAATAGTGCGCAAAATAATAGGCAAAACTATTGATTCCAAAATTGGATTAATTTAAATCAAATCAAAGTTAACTATACTGTACAATCAATCAACAACGTTAAGGAATTAAAGTGCAAGAAAGTTTTAAGGTTTACTTAGAACGATCGGAGAAAATAACTCTAATAACAATTTTACATGTAGAAGGCAGAACTCTGAAGATGTTGCTAAAATAATGGATCTATTAATTAATAATGTGAGCAATGTTATTAAGGCAGAAACTTAAACTGAAATTACATAGTGAAGAAAAATACCAACGGTCTGATGAAGCTAAAAAAAATTATTTGGATCACATTGTCCCAGAAACTATGACAAAAAATACCATCGACAATATACAATAAAACTATCAAAAAATTAGGAGCTAATTTTTCTACTTTATGTCCTCTACTCAAGGGGTTTTTCTGATTTTATTGTAATCAGAATTATGCACCGTATTATATAGCTACTAATTTACTCCCAAGTAAATTTGGATTTAAAGCAGGGGTTTGGAGCGGAGCGCGGAGCTGGAGCGCGGAGCAGTGGAGCAATGGGTTTTTGCCCGGAGCGGTAGCGGAGCCCGGAGCAAAGAATTTTGATTGCTCCACTGCTCCACTTTACTATTATAAACTACAATTTTTTTTTTTTAATGAATTATTCTCATGGGTATAGTATTTAATAAAATTATAAATAAACTAAATTTGATTTTTTTGAAGTAAAATTATTACAATGTAACTTTTCTGAATATTAATTTTCATTATTTTGTATTTGAATTTTGAAAAATTTTAAAGAACTTTTTTTTCTTTTTTTAACTTTTTTAACTGAAGATCAATAATTTGTTCATTTATTTAAATTCACTTGTTTCTTAGGGTCAAATATTGTAATTTTTGGTCCATTTCCACATATCTCATAAAATTTTAGCTTTGTTTTTAAAAACAAATTTAAATAAAAAACTTATTTTATTAATATTTGGAACGCGGAGCGGAGCGGGAGCGGAGCTGGAGCAGGCATCTTGATGCCGGAGCGGAGCTGGAGCGGAGCAACTAAAAAATTGGACTGTTCCAAACCCCTGAATTTAAAGCAAAACAAAATATGATTTAAAAAAATGTAATTAACATGAAAGTGGGGATCGGAATTCATCTGTAGAGATATAACCGAAACATTTTATATAGTCGTTATTAGACGATCTAGTTCCTTGAAATTTTAATTAAAAATCTTGGCAAGGAAACTCCTGCCCACACAAACATTTCCACTAACAAAAGCTTTAATATCATTCGACAAGATTCATTGTGCACGTCCGAAAACTCCATTATAATTGTGAATAGACGCTAAACAATATTCACCTGCACAATAAAGAATATTGCAGTTGTATTACGCAAACATTTCAACATTTTTTAACAGCAATACGACGAACTCCGTTCATTTATACAGAAGTAATTATTATATAACACCAAGTAAAACAATTATTGTGCAATTGTTTTAATTTTAGCAGACACACACGTGTTGAAATGTGTTTATTTATACATAATAAACTTCGTATTTACTTTAATTTTGAATACTAAATTGCTCAGACGACGGTGGCTATTACACCGTTGGGTAAATCACGCGGGAAAAATTATACAAACGCGAATCTAAGTGGTGAAGCCGTGTTGCATAATCGCGGCCATAAATATTCTCTGCAATAGGAAGATGAGTCTTGTACCTAATCACATTCATCGACCCCACGAGTGAGATTAATTCACGGACCACACCATCACTGAACAACATACGTTCGTTAAAGTATCTAGCATGCTGTGTGAAACAAGTGCTTTGATGTTTTACGGTTAGTTCACTTATATTACATTATCACTATAATTTAACTGCTTTTAAACGAGAACTAAAAAATAATTGTAATTAAAAGCTAGCACATTCCCTTTGTGCGTTAATTTTAAAATTATTTCAGTTACGTTTGGTTGAAAACAACTTGGATTTAATAAACAAATAAAGTCTTTACTGAAAAAAAACACGACAGTCTTAAAACTAACAAATAACTTAATAAGATAAGTGATTTTTCCTCCGGATAGTAACATAATATTTACTAACAATTTTGATTATACCAGTGGATATTTTCTAAAACACACGCACATACTAGTAAATTAAACTCAACCAGTGCCAAAAATGTTGTTGAATTTTTGCAGAACAGTAGCAAAAATATTTTTAAAACTATAAAATTTTGCACAAAAGAATAAAAAAGGCATTTTAACAATAAGTTATCAATGAAAGCTTAAATATTTGAGTGATTTATTTATGTAAAACGAATAAGAACTCTTAAAAACCATTAAAATGTTTTGTAAAGATTTTTTTGTGAAAATGCAAAACCAGTTCCAAATCTCTTCGGAAAAAAAATTGCTAAATAAATTGAAAAACACATGAAATTCATTAATTTTTTAATTTCTGTTGGTTTACATTTGTTTTCCTGAAATATACAGTTATGAGCTGTATAAAAAAGCAAATAGCAAACGAAAAAATACATTTTTTAAATAGTTTTTGATTCTTTTAAACATGAAAAATTCTCGAATAATAATCACCTTAATAATATTGGAATTTATTATTCATTTCTAGATATTTTAATATCCATTTAGATTGAAATTCTTAGTTAAGGAAACATTTAACTTGTAAAATGAACACAGATTTTAATAACCAAAGTCTCATCAAGCAATCCAGCAATGCCAGCGATGATGAGATCTTGCACATCTAGCGGGAATTACTATCTAGTGACCCACTTGAAATACAGGATATCCTATTTAAAATATCCTAAACAAGGCAACAACACCAGAAGATATTGTTTATATGCATATGTCTTTGATGTCTACCACAAATCCATTAAAAAAAAAACTGCAGTTTCGATTGCTTTTAAAATATAAGATTGCAAAGCAAAATAAATTAATTTAATATGATAAAAACTGCAATATTCTGCACGACTATATTCCACCATAGTCTTTAATAAAATTTCCCTGTAACTTGCTTAGTGAAAAAAATTACGAATGTATTTTAAACGCATACTAAAAATAATCGATTATCAAAAACACTACTTAAAACTGCACACATTTTAAACTATAACAAAATATAAAACTACACCAAAAAATTATCTAAATGAAATTCAATTATAAAATTCGATACCCAAATAAAAATGTACCTATATGATAATTTTTGTCTCCTGAAATAGTCTCCTGAAATTAACTAATGAATTTGTAATTGCATAGTTTAAAAATGTGCATGGAAATTCATATTAATATTACAAATAGCAAAATAATTCCGAAGTCATTGTTGTACGTTTAAATTTTCAAAAACAATTTAAAAAAAGTGTAATGTTCATGTAGAATTTTCATTGAGCGATTTCTAAAAACATAAATAATCAAGCAACGAGATGTTTTTTATAAAAACATTAATTTAAAAATATCCTACGACGATTGTTAGACAGAAATAGTTATCAAATTTTACATATACTAGTCAAAAAAATATAATTTTCAAAGTTAAGTGCGTAAAAAAAACTGTAAACTTTCAGAAACCGAAGATCAGTTTATTAAACACCCTATAAAACTAGTAAGGTGTCTCTTCAAACACTCAGTTTATTAAATCAGCTGTAAAATTATTAACATTGTTGTACAAATATTCCTTGAAAATTTCAAATAGTACGAGAGATCTGGCAAATAAAACTAAAATCAAAAAATTTTACCATTGTGCTGCGCATGATTTAAAGGCCCTAACACGTACATACATTTTTTACCTTTATCTAATTCCACATAATTACGTAAATTAGCAACGCTACCAGGCAATCTTGTTTACAAGATAATTTATTAAACATCTAATCTTTTATTTATTCTACATATTAAAAGAATTTGAGTTTGTTACCGTCACAAGATCAAATATTTATACAGAAATTGTTTAGTTTTGTAACGAATGAGAGCTCGAATAAATTCGCAAGATATTTGTTGCAAGCAAACGTCTTTAAAACACGAAAATTCTTAAACAAAAACAAGCAAATTTGTGAGTATACAGGGTGCGCCATTAGTGCGATAAAGTCCATTATTGCCCTTAATGTCAACTTAATAAAAAAAAAATTTTAATGAAACTTATAGTATTTCTACACGTGCATGTTTTAAAATTAGTTTCAAGTATACAGGGTGTTTCATAAAAGTGGGGCGTCACTAAAGGTATTTTTTTTTAATTGAACACCCAGTATATTTTTGCATAATCGAATTCAGCAAGAAAATCTCCATATGACAGTATTTTGTTTTTTTCTTTTTTTTGCGACGTTGCCAATTTATCTTAAAAAATCTTTGAATTTCCAGAAAAACAGGGTACAATACTTGTCAAGAGCACAACGTTATGAATAATAATTGGCAAATGATATTTTGCACATACAAAGTCAAAAGGTGTAGTCATAGTCTAAATACATCAAAATTAATTTATATTATACAGGGTGTTTCTTATAGATATGCCAACTTCCCAATTTTCAAACATCAATAACTTTATTTTTTCAAATGGAACACCCTGTATATTATTAGGTCATTTTGTTGCATTTTTGTTTTTCTTCAACTTTTCTTAATACTTACCTATACCTAAAATGAATATTTTCTGTGATATTTACATTTTACTTATTCTTATAAGCGTTGTGTAGGAATTTCCTAGTTTTCTCGGAGTAGGCCCCGACTTTAACAATAGAAACAATAATTTCTGTAGTAACAAATGTCAGAGTAAATTGCTATCAATTGTTAAAACATAAATAAATGAGTATAACATATTCAATAGGAATTTTCCAAAAAAAGAATTGATTGATACGGTCTATGTTGAGGGTGGCGTATTTTCGATGCCCATACAGGGGGGGTATCTCGGTAATTTTCAGAGATTAAAAAAAAACTATATTTCGAAAATTAAAAAAGATATCAAAAATCTGTTTACGACAATAAATTCCTCTCGAAAAAAGAATTCGAGACTACGTACTTAGTTTTTTTCCATCTCTGATAATAACCGAGATACCCCCCCTGTATGGGCATCGAAAATACGCCACCCTCAACATAGACCGTATCAATCAATTTTTTTTTTGGAAAATTCCTATTGAATATGTTATACTCATTTATTTATGTTTTAACAATTGACAGCAATTAACTCTGACATTTGTTACTACAGAAATTATTGTTTCTATTGTCAAAGTCGGGGCCTACTCCGAGAAAACTAGGAAATTCCTACACAACGCTTATAAGAATAAGTAAAATGTAAATATCTCAGAAAATATTCGTTTTAGGTATAGGTAAGTATTAAGAAAAGTCGAAGAAAAACAAAAATGCAACAAAATGACGTAATAATATACAGGGTGTTCCATTTGAAAAAATAAAGTTATTGATGTTTAAAAATTGGGAAGTTGGCACATCTATAAGAAACACCCTGTATAATATAAATTAATTTTGATGTATTTAGACTGTGACTACACCTTTTGACTTTGTATGTGCAAATCGAGATTACGTACTTCGTTTTTTTAAATCTCTGATAACCGAGATAACCCCCCTGTATGGGCATCGCCCCCCTCAACATAGACCGTATCAATCAATTCTTTTTTTGGAAAATTCATATTGCATATGTTATACTCATTTATTTATGTTTTAACAATTGACAGCAATTTACTCTGACATTTATTGCTACAGAAATTATTGTTTCTATTGTCAAAGTCGGGGCCTACTCCGAGAAAACTAGGAAATTCCTACACAACGCTTATAAGAATAAGTAAAATGTAAATATCACAGAAAATATTCATTTTAGGTATAGGTAAGTATGAAGAAAAGTTGAAGAAAAACAAAAATGCAACAAAATGAACTAATAATATACAGGGTGTTCCATTTGAAAAAATAAAGTTATTGATGTTTGAAAATTGGGAAGTTGGCACATCTATAAGAAACACCCTGTATTATAAATTAATTTTGATGTATTTAGACTATGACTACACCTTTTGACTTTGTATGTGCAAAATATCATTTGCCAATTATTATTCATAACGTTGTGCTCTTGGCAAGTTATGTACCCTGTTTTTCTGGAAATTCAAAGATTTTTTAAGATAAATTGGCAACGTCGCAAAAAAATGAAAAAACAAAATACTGTCATATGGAGATTTTCTTGCTGAATTCGATTATGCAAAAATATACTGGGTGTTCAATTTAAAAAAAATACCTTTAGTGACGCCCCACTTTTATGAAACACCCTGTATACTTGAAACTAATTTTAAAACATGCACGTGTAGAAATACTATAAGTTTCATTAAAATTTTTTTTTATTAAGTTGACATTAAGGGCAATAATGGACTTTATCGCACTAATGGCGCACCCTGTATTTAATTATTTACAATAAGCAAAAATATTGTAAGTTGTTTGATTATAATTGTGTAGACTCTGATAATATAAATCCGCGAGTAAATTATCTAGCGAAAATATTTAAAAGAGGGTACGCTATCTGGTTCTAAGAGATTATAAATAAACTTGCGGGTTACCAATATATCGATAATTACTTTTTATCTTCATGATTCAGTAATATGATGAGATTACTAAAATATTTATGGATTTATGCTTGAATGCACTGCCTATGTAAAGACATCGACAAAACATAAAAACTTCACATGAAAAATTCAAGGGCAAGGAAGCAATCAACTAAAATATATTTCCACATCGAAGTTCAATACTTACTTAGCATAAGATATGGGCCCTTCTAAATGTACTGCTGATAGTTTTCCAATATTTTATACACCTTGATCCAATATAATTCAATACACCACATCAATCACTTTTAAAGTATGGATTAATTTTGTTTCACACTTTTGACTGTTAAATCCCAAACACTTTTTTGCACCTTCACTTTGAATATATTGGGATTTTACTCGTTTAAAAGTAGTCTACGAAATGGGAATATCAAAAAAGTTTTATGTGTTGCTCTGTGGGTGCAGTTACTGTTGCCTGATGAGTCGTAAATAACTGGTTTTTAAGGAAATATATGTTAACATGTACGTTTAGTTGTTTATATCACACGATTCACACACATATTTTTTATTGGCTTCTTATCACCGCTCGGGTGCTTGTAAATCATTCGTAATTTTTTCAAGATTAATCCGCTCAACAAATTTTTATTAAAAGGTTGTAGAGCGATAAAATGCACGTTTTAAATGAAGGAAATGTTTTGTTTATCTTCAAACAAATTTAAGAGCGTTGCGTTCTTGTTTTTTTTAATTAACTATGTATGTTAAAGAAATGAATGTTTGTTTATTTTTTCAAGAAGTCGTAAACCTTTTTCAGTTTATTGTTTGTGTTTTTACAATTCAAAGGCATATAGGACTTTTAAAACCTTTATAATCAAAAATTAATTAGGCGCTTTTTGTGAAGGGTAAATTTAAAAATTACTTTTTTTAAAACCGCACCAAGGGCCATTAGTTTAAAAGTCTAAGCAGTAAGGAAACATTAGCAAAAAACTCCAGAACTTCTTAAAGGCTTTATTAAAGCTGTTTTTTACTGGTTTATGGAGCACAAATTTATATTAATTAGGCGCATTTTTATTAATTAAAGTCATTTTTGTTGCGTGATTTATCGGCTTCAGTTGTTATTTTTTAAACCACTTGTCTGGATACAACTCACTTTTGTTTTCCAAATTCGTGACTAAATGATTTTGACGTAAACTCAACACTGGGGCTATAAAACTTTTCCTATTAGCGGAAATTTTCGTCCTGGATGTACACGGAAAGCGACGCGGGACTTTGAAAGTTGTCGCATTCCAGGAGGAAAGCGTTTACAACCGGTGCTCGCAACGCGCACGCCGACAGTCGACTGTTTCGTACCGTAACAGACTGCCATGTTTTGAGTAGCCCTGCGCGGATTCGTCTACTTTTGTAAAATCTAGTTGAAATATTAAGATTAATGTATTTACATACGTGGGTGGGTATGGTTGTTTTTGATATTTAGATTAACATATGATAGATGGTTCATATCCTTGGAATTTTGCGATAAATCAAGTTCCCCACAATGTTATCTAAGTACTTTCTCTAAGCCCATACATTAACTATTGCACAATGATATTATGTCGAAAGAATTCTTTCTCCAACACAAAGAGCTTTTTTTAAACTCTGATTAGCTATGAAGTTATTTCAGAAATTTTATTTTACGATCGCTTAAAGGATTCATTTTTTTTTTTTAATTGTACTGTATTATAGTAAAACCAAAATATCAAGTATTTTTATTTCTCAATGGAAACCAATAAAACAAATTTCCAAAATTAGGGTCTATTACAAATTTGCTTCTTCAAATTATGCAAGTTTTTGAAAGGCCCATTATTTGTGAGTACAATAAGCCAAAATTTTTAAAAATCGATTTGAAACTTACAGAGAAATTCACGAAAAATGAATCCCTTCTAAAAGTGTTCTTTTGTTCCGAAATCCGCGAGATCTAATTAAATCAACCACATTAAATTTACACCCGATTTTCCTATTTTTTTGGCTTACACTTTAGCAAAAACATCACGCCAGCCTGTAAATGAATCATCAAAATTCATTTTTGTTTTGTTTTTCTTATTTTTATAACTTTACGAAATTCAAAATTGTGTTTATTTTAATAGCGAAGGCCGCGATTTATAAGTTTTCTTGATTAAATTTTGTAAGTTTTTAAAAGGCCCATTATTTGTGAGTCCAATAAGTTAAAATTTTTGAGAATCGGTTTTAATTTCCAGAAATCGTCTCTTAGACGAATTTTTTTCGATCCGAAATACACCGCGAGTCCTAATTTAATCAATAACTTTTTTAATCTTCATCCAATTTTTAAATTTTTAGGCTTAAGCTTTGGCCAAAACACCGCGCCATCTTTTAAATAATCAAAATGGTATTTCTTTCGTTTTACAACATTTTTAAAGCCTGAAGAAAATGTTGCCTAAAAATGGTGTTTATTTTAGAAGCATCGGCTATGGAATTATTTATTTTCTTGTTCAAATTTTGTAAGGTATTCAAAGGCCCATTGTATCAACAAAAAAAAACACACAGCGAGTTCTAATTAATACAATAACTTTTTTAATTACCATCCAATTCGTTGATGTTATGGCTTAAGAAATTCTTCATTTGTTAATATAAATCTCCAATTTCAATTTATATTATGGCATTAAAATTTAATCTATGATCCATTTCCACCTCAATTTATATGAAATTTAGCGTGACTGATATAGACACGTGAAAACTGTTCACAGTTTAACACATGTACAGGCCAGACAAACATTCCGGCAGATGATGCATGTAAATTGTGACGCTACGACCAGTACTGCCTTGACTTGTTACCGTTCAATGTTTTCTATATTTAACCGCCGGCAACCTAGAAAAGTAAATTAGCGCCCGCTATGATGGGCACCTGGATCACGTCAGAAAATCACAACCGACTCTAATAATTAATTCGAAAACAAAACCCCAATAAAACTTTGTTTCAAATTCGATGCAGACGATCAAGGAGGCCCAGTTGCTGACGATTAATACCAACAGGATAGCAAGTAGTGAGTGTTTACGATCTATAAGCGGTGTGTTTATGTAATTAAAAATTAAAGCGGATATTTAATGTAGCTGTAAAAATAGATGATGCACGGCGCTTCTCATTTTAAAATGTAAAGTCATGTTTTAAATATGTTTTATGCTACTTAAGGCAATTTCCGATCGTTAAAATTTTATTTCTTTGCCTGTAACTTTTTTGACCAGATGTCATCATCAATGTAAAATATATCATACCTCGTTATAGACTATTTTTACGTTGGAAGATTAAAAATAAATAAACGTATTTCTGGAGAATCCACCAGTTAACTGACAAGGCCAGTTATTTATGGAACCCAACTTTAAAATAAATAATAATAAGCCAAGTACAACATTTCAAGTTCATAATCGCCTATACCTCTAAGGGGCTGATTGTGTCTCAAAGATGGTTCATCATTTTGCGAGGTATTTAGCGGCAATAAAATTTTAAGGTACAAAATACGGTAAGTGTGATGCATAATTAACAAAAAAATGTAACCAAAACGATCTCTCGCTCAAAATCAATAAAACTAAAAGCATACACATATGACAGCAAAATAGGGTAGGTTCTGGGGGTTCTAGGACAATCACCCCCTGGACAATCACCCCCCGGACAATAACCCCCGTGCAAATAACCCCCGGACAAATAACCCCCCGCGTAAAAAAAAACCAGACAATTAACCCCCCATGCAAAAAAAAAACAACGACTAACTTAAAATATCGGTAAATTATGATGGTCGTAATGTTAAGTGTTAAAGTTGCAAATAAAAAAATCAAAGGCAGAATAACATTTTAATACATTATTAACAATATTTATTTCCCTGTAAAATACTTTACAAATGTAAGTTTATTTAAATAAACCATAAAGTTTACAAGTTTACTAATTTTAATCCTAATCCTATGATGTTAACATAATTCCAAATCGCTGCATGATGCCCATAACAGTGAAAAATTGTGCGTTCAAAGGTAACACCCGAAGAAGATTGAATTATTAATCTGCCTTAATTTCTTTTTTTTTTGCAACTTTATCACTTTACATTGCGGCAATTATAATCTACTGTTATTTCAAGTTAGTCGTTGTTTTTTTCTGCACGGGGGGTTAATTATCTGGGGGGTTTTTTACACGGGGGTTATTTGTGCGGGGGTTATTTGTCCGGGAGTTATTTGTGCGGGGGGTTATTGTCCGGGGGTTATTGTCCGGGGGTTATTGTCCGGGGGGTGATTGTCCAGGGAGTGATTGTCCTGTTACCGTTCTGGGATAGTTATACAAAAAAACAAGGAGTTATAATGCCAATTGAAGTATAAACTAAATAAAAAATGACGTGATTATAATACTGCAAATCTATCCCGAATACATATGTTTCAATTTTAATAAAAATATTTACAAACAGAAAACTGGGTAAATCAGTGATTAAATTTAGGAGCAAGAAACCTATAAATATCTCATAGAACTGTCTTTCAACAACAAGTAGGTACCGTAAATCTAGCAAGAACATTGCATTTTAACAGAAAAATCCAGAAACGTTCCGAATAAAACTTAAAAATAAGACGCCACTGGATAGATTTAACGCAGAAGATAAGAATATAGCGACTAACGAATCGTCCTATACTTAATGAAAAAGGAATAGATATCTCCGGCAAAAGTTTTGAAAGATCCAGTAATATCTGGCATGCAAACCGCCACTATAAAGTTTAAAGTTTTATCACTGGTTTAAACTAGTTAGAAGTGCTTACAAAATTCAGACTTATAATTTATGACTATTATGGACAAAAGGTTCCAAAGAAATGTACAGAAAGAGAAGACAAAATTAACAAATCTTGACAAACACATTTTTTTAGTTATATTCCAGTAGTTGGAAAAATATTTTGCTTTTTCTTTAATTGATTAGGTCAAATTCGACACATACATAAGATTTCTTAAAATTACATTATGATATTTTGCTATAAAACCTGTTGTTTCACCTTCACAAAAACTTTTTTCCTGCTAGGTTTTTAAACAAAGTTAAAATTGCTCACTGGCCATATTTTCTCTATCACCTCTTGAAGCTTGTTGCATATTGCCAACCCAAAACGATGCCAAAAATGTTATCAGAACACACTCCAATCGAATACTATACATAACTGCTAAATACAACTTGAACAGTGCACGGAGTTTAAACATTTAAGGTCAAAGTTATGTTATTAAACGAATTTAATAATGCACACACAAGTAGTTTTAAACAGTTGTAATTCCGAAATTAGTTTGCTTATGGCCAACTTAGAGCTGCGAAGCAACTTGGATAACTTTAAACAAATTTACAGTCTTATTATAGCCAAGTGTTGCTTCTGATATTAAACCGAACGTTTATTAAAAAGAAAAATTAACTTTGTGTGGCAATGAAATGTGCAATCGTACATTAGTTGCTCGTTTATCGATTGTTAATTTTAAATAATGGCTCCTGACCTAAGATGCAGTAATTTATATTAACATTATTACTTAATTTTCTATTTTAATCGCAAGCAAATGACAGAGTAACAGAATATTAATTAAGATTTTAAACCCAAAGTATCTGATAATCGCAGTGTCTGTTATGGGGGTTCATGATTTTAAATACCACAGGTCACTACTACTAACATTTATGTGAAACGTTTATTTATATTCTGTTTTCTCGTTCGATTAAAGCGCTCAACAAACATCAACACAACCAAGTATTATACAAATACAATTCCAATATAGTTCAATTTAATACAACGTGCACAATGAACGAGAATATTGATCAACACGTTGGCAATCAACAACAAATAATCAAACATGGTACAGCGAAATAAATGTGAATTTAATATTCTTTAATACTCCGTGAAGCTGTCAGAACCGTAAATATTAAAGCTAAAAATACACGGAATTAAAATAAAAAGTTTATAAAGGGCAATCATTTCAAAATTGTTTTTTGTATCAGACAAATTTGATTAAAGCTTTAAACTAATACTAAAACTCTTCAATTGGTCCAACTAAAAGTGTACAAAATTATTCGCCCAAGGAACAAACTATGCCACGAATTTCCTTTTTAAAATGCACTAATATGATGAGAAAATAATGGGCCTATACGTAAATTATGTGTTCCGGAAACTTTGGCATCTTAAGACCTTCTTTTGTAAAAGAACAAGCTGCAGGGCTTAAGGAATTATAAGCCTGCGAACCTTAAAACACTGTACAAGCCTTTATATGGAAATTTTTACCCCTAAAATATCATACTCAAAACATATTTGTTCACTTCGAGTGCTTTAAGAGGATATATCAAAAAGATGCAGGACCTTTTTCAGCAACAAATATTAAAGAGATATAATATTAGTAAAAATTCGTTACTTTTATAACCACAATATACACACAAACATAGCTCCAAAAAGCTTTGTACTACCCAACCAATTATAATTTACAGTAACATTTAAGCCTTTTTCTTAAATATAAATCAAATTTTGAAAAATAAATGAGTTACAGCTAGTTTAAATTACAGACCGGTAATGTTTTTACTGTTTATAGTTATAAAGTTAACATATTAATATATATATCAGTTAGATTATAAGAATGTAACTCTTAAAAAATTTTTGAAAGGACTTATCAAAAACAAATAATTATAAGAAAAATGGAAATTTGGATTTAGATTAAGTTGGATTAGATAAGATTACGCTAAGCTATTTTGAAAAGTGTCTCTAAAGATAACTTTAAATATAGTTAACAATGAAAGGAAAATAATAAAAGGAATAAAATAGGAGCTTTGTCCATAGTTACAATAATTAAATCGTAACCATATTTTTTTACATAACTGCTGATTAAGACTATGTTATATATTTTCCGGGTATAACTTTACGTTATCTTCTTTTTGTAATTATCTTGAAATGTATACATAAAATTTGCAATAAAGTTGTGATCAGCTGTAAGTACTGGTTATTTTTTAGAATTTTCTAAACTATTTTTTTGGGTTGATCGATGTAACCTACCCTAACCTATTCCAATTAAACTTAGTCTAACCTAATCTAGGTATGTCTTATCCAACCTAATAATTCATGCATACAATCCAAATATTCATAAGCATTAATTTTTTTAACGCCAATTCTGAACACTAAAAAAACAAGAAAGAATAAAAACCGTCGGAAATAATATAAAACGCAAACCAATCTACAACGAATAAGTCAAGCTAAATCTCGGTAATTTTTTTAATCGCAATACTTCCAGCACCAATCAATACTTCCAGAAGATTTGTGGCTTGCATAAAACAGTAGAAGCTAAGGGAATTCAAGTAGGATGCCAACAAATCAAGTTGCTGCTTCACCGAAGACGATTTTCTAAAAGGTCAAAATATGCCCAATCAATTATTTGTAACAGGAACGACCCGATAAGTAAGACAAATTGAATTTTGCGCGCACAAATAAAATACCAACACAAAAACGCACAATCCACTTTTATTAAACAAAATTTTATGATATTACGCAAACTATTTTTCAAAGAAAAATTGTTATTTCCAAGTTAAATTCACGCCTATTCGAGAACTCTAAATTCCCCGCTTTGGTTCCCTGACTTTTTTACAGTACTATTCCTGATTTATAACAATACATATCGAACAAAAAGGAACGAGATATTTGGTTATATTGATAACATTGATTCGAACGAAACAACGCACAGCGACGCTAAATTAGTTTGGGGTTGATTTGACAGCTATTTTCATCCATCCATGGCACGAACAGATTGAAATAAGATAGATATGCACAGGGCTTTGATAGAAAATGGCAGGTTGATTTGCATATTTCAGATACAAGAAATGTATCTGCAGTTTTGTTGTTAATTTTGCAAAAGTTACGGGCACGCGAAACAATGTTATAAATAAATTTACGTCTGTCTTTTGGTTACTTAATGTTTGTATTGCAAAACTGTCAGAATAACTTGAATTTACAAAAGAAATAATTTGGGTAAATATCCTCTTGAACATTTTTAAAATTAATATACAAAATCAGCTTAGATCGCATAATTTTTATAAATGATTTCGAATATTTTAATAAAATAGTTTAAAATTGTATTTTAATGTGAAAACTACATCTTTTATTACGTAATAAGTATATGTATAAAAGATGCATTAATAATTAACAAAAATTTATAATAGAAACAATGTAATATTTACTGCTAATTTTTCCTTTGCAAATTATTCAAATTTGCCAAAACCTTCATTGCTCGAGAAAACGTGAAAAAAGACTTTTTAATTACATGAATTCCTTTTGCTTGTCTGTTATTTTTTCCGATAGTACAAGTCACTCAAATATTTTAATTATTTTCGCCTTGTGATTTCCTGGACTAGGAAAATTCTCCTGTCGCTCATGAAACCCAAACTACAACTGAAACTCCTCCATAATCAAGCCCAGCTAAGCTGAAATACAGTTAGCAGTTTTACTGATTGTGTTTTATCTGACCACATCTTTCTCTCGACGATCGGATGAAACCACTTTCCAACTGATATGTACCATTAATCAATCTACTCTCCTACTTTCCATTCGTCCTGCGTTATAACCCTCCTCCATTAAAAACCAATGTAATCGATAACACTGTCTTATTCACTAGTGCCCCTTTGTCCATTTCACTATTAATCAAATGTTTTTACGATGCAAGGCGTACGAAATAAGCCGGAAATATCAAGCGATTTGTCTGTGACCTTTTTTTAGAAAAAGTGGAATGTCAACATCAAGGAATAAATGTAGCAATAAATTGCACGATTTTTGCTTATCAGTAAGAGGGTAGTGCCGTTGACACATTCTTTGAATCAAATTCGAAAGTGCGTTATATTGAATCACAACACGCGTTAAAAATTAATAATATTTTTACGTGCGAGCACTTTCCAATTAATCAGAATTTATTAGAAAAAAATACTTATGTAATTATAATAACAGAATTAAGTACTACAAAGAAAATTGTTCGCTCTTTGAAAAACTTTCAAAGCTTTCAAACATTGTATTAAATTAATTCAAAACGTTTGTGATAAACAAAATTATTCAACGTCCAATTTACAATTGTTTGGGAAACGCACTTTCAAAATTTAAACAGATTAAAGGAACTCTTCAACGTTTCGCATAGCTTCGATTTGTCATCTTCAGAATCATTGGTTCTAAAATTTATAAAAAGTGCCTATGGTCAGTACTATGACAATTGTAAATGATAGATGTGACTATATCGAACGCCAAAGAACATGTCTAGTTTAAAGTATTTTAATGTGATTAAATTGCTGAAAAATAGACGGCGTATATACAAATAAATATTAAAAATTAAACAAATATGCAGCATAATATGCCTATACATATTTAACTTCTAAGAAGCCCTAATTAAACTTTCTGAAGTTCTTAATTATGCTTTATATTTATTTCAACAGTTGGTGGCTTAAATAAATGTTTACTTTCGAATTAACAATAAAAGAGCTTACTGATTTTCGCAGATAAAAATATTATTATGCATCGTGTCTGTCACAAATTAAATAAGGTGCAATAAATTAACCAATAATTATTAAACTGCAATGAATACCATATGCTTTGGAAAATAATCAACAGATTAGGTGCACAATGAAATAAAATTGGTACCTACCTACTTAAAATAATCTGCTAAGCTTTGGTCTATTTTTAATAGTTATACCTAGTTCTAATCCGTCCTCTTCTAGATACCATTACGGTGCAGAGGTGTGAAGGTGTACCAAAATTCTCCAACCCCGTCTGTCTTTCGCCAGCGTTTCCGCTTATCTCCATGTTAGCAAGTTATTATAGGAGCAAATACACTTAGGTATCAAATATTTTGTATTGTATCTAGATTTATTCCGTTTTTCCTCGTAAAACGTCTATTTAGAGATTGAAATAAATACATTCGCAGCCTTTTCACTGATATGGGGTTCAATGTCGCTATTATTACATTCGCGAACACAAAAAGAAACACAACAGTCCAATTTTTTTACAAATGGTGGGAAAAATACTGCAGTTACTTGAAATATTCGGTGTCACTGCCTATTAAGAATTCTAGTTCTTCAGTGTTCAACGTTTTGTTAGGTTTAACAATTTAACGGAAGCGATAAATAAACTTATTTATAATTTAACGTCACCTAAAGTATTCATTTTGATGTTATTTAATCAATTTTATCTAACTTCGAAACTGTTTCTAGCACCATAAAAAAGGTAAGCAAGAATTTATGGCATGGCACAAGGAAACAAAAACGCGACCAACTTAAAGACTCTTGCATAGTTACAATCCATTAAAGCATCCGGTATGGGACAAAAATTCGCTAAAACTAATTCCATTGTGCACTTCAAGTGCAAAAAACACACTCGTAATAAATCTTCCCCGCAAACTATGCATATTAATTGCGTCATTTAGTACGTCTTATGTGCCATACATTATTTTCCCGTCGACTACCGTTAATGGCTTTGTTGTTTAATTAACACATTTTAAATAATTGTCCATATCCTCCCAATTTAGACAGACCGTCGTAAATATTTTGTAGTTCATTGCCACTACTAAATACGGGCAATTACTTACAGTTACGTGGCACATTTTTTTGTACTTTACTTGCGTCCTTGTCGAATTAAAAGGCTAAAAGGGATACGGCCATCTGTTAGCGCGTTTATTGTTATTTATTTAGAGATCAAATTAATTATATCAATCCAATTATGCGACTTTAGCAGATGGATATAAAAATATAGTCGGGCAATATGCCGGTATCACTGCGAATACGGTCGGGATGTTTGGTTTATCAGTAGCTGCAAGTGCCCACTCGTCTAATTGTAATCGGATTAACTTCATTAACAAACTCGACTGTTTTTAAATGTTTTTGTTTATAGATAACGTTCAATTTCCAGTAAATACAATCGCAAAAATGCGCTGATATATATACTGAGCGTATGCAATGACCTAAAAGATTTTTTTTAACGAAAATACATCCACAAACCATAACCATGGTAATATAATCAAAAGGATTTACCATTTACCACACTATGATAATATTTACCCATATTTGTTACTAACAAATTAAACAGCAACGCTATAAAATTTAAAAATTAAAGCCTTCACAACCCAAGAGACATTATTTAACTTTATAATTATTATTTAAGCTCAAAGAAATATTTCATAACCAAAAACCACCTGGGAGAAGTCAATTTTAGTAGTTTCTGATCTTTATAAATTATAACAACTCTACAGATAAATTAATCAACAATTTCAAGTTTTTATATCAACATCCATAAAATAGTTTTATTCTTGCAAGATTCTATCAAACTGAATTTTTATGATCTGCTCAAAATTCGCGATTTTTTCCTGAACCTTCAATGATATCAAAAAATAATGACTACATGATAATAACCACAATTAATACAACAATTTTCATATCATCAAAACGAAAATATTACTAGTAAGTGCAGATTAGTGCAGAATAGAATTGTAGAAATGGAAGTTTTTCCAGAGTTTTGTTCAATTAATTCTTTTAATAGCAAACGTGATTATTTTTTAGATTTTCAATTGTAAAATAATTTAAACTTTGGTTGTATCAAAAGAATTAAGATTCGTTGCAAAATACACATGAGATTAAAACTAATTTCCTAACTGTGTTTGGACACAATCTCTCTAAGATTAAATGTGAGCTTACTTTATGATAATATTTAAAGATAAAAACCAAATTGTAGATAGCTATCAGCGTTTACAGTAAGTTACTGAATAATTTATTAAAAGTATTAAGCAATTAATAGAACTAACAATAAATATAAAAGCCTTAAAGTATGCTTTGAATATTTTGTTAGGTATTAATCCTATAAGATGAAATAAGTTCTTACGTTATATTTCGCTGTTTCGTTCATTATGCTTTTTTTCAATTCAGAATTAACAACAGACCATCGACTTTCCATCTAACAAACACAATTATTCTTGAACAATATCGGCTCGGTATGAAAAAATATATACAAGAAACACGAATAAGGGTCAAAATGTAAACAACAAATTGGGAAATATTTCAAGACGATCTGAAAATAGCCCTTTAAGTCTTATTAATTATTAAAAAAAGGCGAAATTCTTGTGCAAAAAACGAGATGCCTTGTTCTGTCGGGCTTAGTTGCTATATTTTCTACAATATTAGTTTAAACTTTCATTAACTCGTCCTATTGCAACTTTAATGAACATTAAATTTAAATGAACTGTTTGTTTTAAACAGTCAGTGACAAGACCATGGCAATATTTCTCATTTAAGAACACGTTTGAAAGCAAAATGGCGAGAAATTTAGTTCGTGAATTAGTCTTGCACAAGTTTTGGCTAATTATGGACGACACACTTTACAAACACACTAAAAAAACCATAGAGTTAGTAATAATAAAAGGAAAAAATATTTTTTTTTTAATTGAAGTAACTGCTCTTCAGGACAATTTAAAAGACGATATAAAACAATGTACGTAATTATGTCTACAGTATTTTAAAATTTCGTTTTGCATAAGTAACTATGACAGACGTTCTCTTATATTAAATTGTCTTCGGAAATGACGTCTAACATTAGGACACGATAATTATTCAGTTTTCTGATGATAAAAAAAAAAGGAGAAGTCATTCTTACAAGCTATTTTACGATTCAAGACGTTGTTAAACTCTTTGCAGCGTTTAAAAAATTTAAAGAACAAGCTAATAATGGTGTAATAAACATTTAATGGCATGGTTTGTGTGTTATACAGGATTTTTAATAATTATTTCGAGAAAATTTTGGGAATTTAGGCTTATTTTATGTAACTAGTAAATTATACATGTAGCAAATTTAATGAAAGCTTAATTATTTGAATGCTTCATTGTGAATAACTTACTAATAAATATTCTTGCGTTTTTTGTTATTGAAAATTATTATTTATTTGTAACTGATTTAATCCTTTTGCGTTTAAGTTTTGAGTTTCTGTTTTTTGAGTAATTTTTTTTTTCTTGAATACTGCTGTCTTTTATAAGCCACCTTCTTAGTTGGTATAATTAAAAAACTTTCTGTGTAATATTTGGATGGCAATTAAGATTTTCGTGAATATATTCTAGTAATTACGGTGACACATGCTATTTTAAATAAATTATTACAGTTGCTACAAGGAAGTAGTTAGAAGACTCCTATAATTATAAGATAATCATCTTGCAGCTTTTTCGACAACGTTAATATTTAAAAAAATACACGGTAACATTTTTAAAACACATGAAAAAGCGAAGGGTATGCTAGTAGATAAATTTTCATTTTCACAAGTCAGGTAAAAATAATCAGAGGTTACTTGCGCATATTCCAAAGTGCTGTCAACTTTTCATGCGGTATATCGGTACAAATTAATTTAACGCAAATCACTTTGAACGTTATTTTTATTGCCCATGGTTAATCTGTGCTGTCTTATTAATTCGTTACAAGTTTAATGGCGCTTCATGTTGTAAATCATTACATGATACCGACATTTAGTTATTTTTATGATTTTAACGTGTGTCAAAATATATGCCTAACAAATTGATTTTAAAAGAAAATTTTAACGCATTTAAGAACCAAAAAAATGTTGGTCAAACTTCTTGTTTAACTTGTGTTAGTGCTTTTTAAAATCAAACTTTGTAAGTACCTGCAATTTATTGATTTTATCAAAGAGTTTGCATTTAAAGCAGAAATTCTTTGTAGGGACATAAATAACAACAGTAAATTATTATTAGAAAATAAGGAAATGAGAAAATGGAAGATTGAAATTGCAAGAGCTGTTAAGAAAAGCGCAAATAGACAGATGCCCTTAACTATTAAAGCAGCCCTTCTCCAGTGACAGGAATTACAAAAAGACAGCTGTCAAATATAAATTAATTTAAAAATACATTAAAGCGAGCTGATTCAGTATTTTGTAAATCGAGAAAAACAAATTCATTAAACGAAAAACCATTGCTCGAAAAACAAATTTTATTTAGACAATTTTGTTTACGTGAAATTAATAAAACATGAACGTTCACAAACACATTAGACCTACAATAGTTTGTTAATTCAGCTTAAAGCTTTGTCTGAGGAATATTCACGATTTTTCGTTATTATTTCACTGACACATTTTCACTTAAATTTGGCGATTGTGATGGATCGATGTTTGAAAGTATGTTTTGAAATTCCGCAAGAATCTTAACAAAAAATACACAACTTTTATTTACGGTCGATAAGTTATGAAACTAACTCCAGACCGTTTATAATTAATTTAACGACATAATAAAAATGGTTTTAAGATTAGGTGGTAACATAAAATGCTTAATTTATTTGTGTTATGCTTCAAATATTTGAAAATATTTGTAATAAATTTGTTTTTATCTTAATAGAATTTCAATAGCTCCTAAGTAGTAACAACCAATTTGTTTGGGAAGATTTTATACACATTATTTATTTTAATTTATATGATTATAAGCAGGATGATGTAATGTTTATCGGTTTATAAAAATCAATGCTACCATCAAATGTTTACAGGGTACGTCAAATCTCTGTAATTATTTGATAGCGCATTAAGTATTGTACATTGAAAACAAGTTTTTACGTTTTTCTAAATATACTGTAAGGTCGATAGTAAAATAAATTTCTTGTGGATTAAGAGGGTGAATCTTCTAAACTACACCTATGCCCAAAAGGGCCGTTTCACATTGCTTTAAGTTTCAAAAATACTCTCCATTTTTGCAGTACATGTTTTCCTGCGATCCAAAAATCTTAGGATCACATACGTTCAAAAACTAATTTCGATTCGTTACCATTTCTAGTTGGGTTTCCTAATAACTGTACATAGCTTAATAATCAACTTCAAAATATCGTCGACTCGTTTCTATTAAGATGCGACAGTTCTTAATAATTCTATTTCAAATGTCATGGTTTTGAGAATGAAAAATCGTTTTCAATTTAATTCTATTTGTATCACATATTTTCAATAAAAATTTTGCTTGATATCCAGCATTTCTGGTCTTAAGTTGTTCAAAAAACGAATTGAATTACACATAGTAAGTATACGAGGTGTTTGAATTGACCTTTTTTTGCTTCATAAGATGAATACAGATGTAAATGAACACTGAACATCTTTTTTGTCTGGTTGGCAGAAGCAATTTGTTGCCAATGTATGTAGGTCGTAACGATAACTTAATTTTTGTATGCATAACAAACTTTTTGATCTCACCCCGTACAACTTTAAACTGAATAAAAGAGGAATGTAAGCAATGGCATTATTGTCTGGTGTGGTATGTTAGTATGGATACGTGCTGAAAAGGTATTGCAGTGGACTTAGTGTACGTATTTCGACGAAAATGCATTTTGGTTATGCATTATCGGGTTGTATGCAGCACGTCTGCATTTCAGGTGATTTATGCCGTGCTATTATTTCGAATATGCTTTATTTAAGTTGCAAGACGTGCAGGTAAATACGAGGGAGTGTTGATAAATAGTAAGCCTTAGTTATTCCTACTTTTGAAAAAAGCGAATGTCCTTCATAGAAGCAAGTATTAACTTTGAAAAGCTTGAATGCAAAGTTAAATAAATATTTTTAACATAACCTTTTAAAAAAATTTATTTGTAATATATTTGATGTTCATAAATATATTTTACCAGGTGATATAAAAAATTGCGAAGTTTGAACCGATAAGCTTAGGTTTAAATATTAATTGGGAAAATTAATGTACCTTGTTTTATGTGGATAAATATTTAGAACCACTAAAGTAATAATTGCTACAATAAAAAGACTTAAAAGATATAACTGTTTGCTTTATTGGTACTTTATATTATGAATTAACTATGACGAATACATTTTATAACAATGCAAATTTTACGGTTGTGAACATTCTACGCATGCATTTATTTATATGGCGTGTTGACTGACAATGTTTTTAAAATCCCGACTAACTATTCTTAGCCAAATGTATTAACAGCTTGTCAAAGTTATTTTCGTTTCCAGGCTAAATTATTCATAGTGTTAACCTGATAGTGAAAAATTAACTGACTAAGAGAGTTTGGCCACAGAAATTTAAACAGTTTACACCTCTATCATACGCGCGTAGACGAAATAAAATGTATTACGAGATACTTCGAAGGTGCGAATTAATAATTTGATGATCTTGGCACGTAGAGATGCTTCATCGATTTTTTTATTTGTGGGTTTTTGGGGGGGAAAAGAAATCGGCAGGAAGTGATGTGTTTATGCGCGATATCTGCCTGTCACTTTTGATTTGTTACATCACTGATTCTTAAATTAGTTTTCTATTATTGAACTAATCATTTACACGGGTTCAGATTAATAATTTGGGATGTTTTTGGCAGCTTTTAAAACGAACTTAAATTAAAAAGGCAAAATTAACCAAGCAGATTTGCATTTCTCTCCGTTTTGTATACATATTTCCAGTTATTAATGAGAACCGAATTTAGCAACTTTACCTAATTTAAACCTATACTCTAGCTGTTATAATAATAATATTACATATTACACTAATAGTGCGAAAACGTACGTTTTTAAAAGATACAAATTTCTTTCAAGTTGTGTGTATTGGAAGAGGGCATTTTTTACTTTGCTGGAAATTTAAAACAAAAACTGTTTTATTCTATAAATATGCTACGCTATAAATTCTGCAAAACAACGAACGATATTTCAGCAGCAGAACAAACTTCACGTTAAGTTTTAGATTAATTGACCGGACCTGCAATAAATAACTTATTTACTATTAATACATCCCATTCTGAAGTAGTAAAGATACGACAAAACGAATTCAATGCGAATTAGATAATTCTTAAAATAAACTACTTGAGCACACATAACCTCCTATCCTGTCGGAGATCATTAAATGTTCATTAATTTTCATATACTAAACTGTATTATAGTCAACGTTTGTGGTAAGAATTATATGGGGAGGGGAAAATGTGCTGATGCAACATCACCAACCTCCAGTATTAAAATATGAATACCCCATTAAATCATTGGCACAATAAACGAAATTAACTTTTGGCGTTCGTGTAAAATGATTTCGTTTAAACTCAATTATTCAATGTTCTATCTCATTTGTTGGTAATTAACGGCATGCTGTTGGCGGTAATTTGCAATTTTGTAGAGCTAAATTGCCGGACCGATTGTTCAATGCGTGCGTTCTTTTTTATTTCATTGTTTAAAATTCAAATGATGCCAAATTACTTCTGCACAAAAAAAAATCTCACAAAAGAGGGTAATCGGTCAAAAGTTATCCATCATCGAATGACCGACGTGTATGGAAATCAAGCCCCATCTTTATCCAAGGAAAATTATGGTCTGAGCAGTTTCGCTGGGGTCGGGACAGGATGATGCAAAATCCGGTCGACCAATTGAAGCAAAAACTGGAGATATGGTTTAAAAAAATTTAAGATTTGGTACAGTCAGATCGGCGGATGAAGTTATGTTTCTTTGCCAGGAACATTGAAGTATCCAAAACAACTTTTTGGAAAGTTTTGCAGGAAAGACAATTTTATAGACTGACAAGGGAAGGTCACGATACATTGTCGCTAGAATCTGATCAAGGCTGTGTTTATTGCATCAAGGACCTCAAAACTAAATATTTTGCAGAGTTATACGTGCCACTGGCCATTTCCTTCGGAAAAATAAGGAAAACACTGAAAAGTTGACAAATAAAAGTAATTTTGCGATCGCGTTGGCCTAGAAACCGTCAGATATAAAATCGAAATTCTTCTATTTACCGATTCGCGCATCCTTAACAAGTAAAGTGGTGCAAAGTTTTTGAAAAAATCTTGAACGGTTCTGGAGAAAAACGTCAAAAACGAAACACCTGCAAAAGTGCTATGATTTGAGAAGTTGTATAACAAAATCTATGCGACTTGCATAGGCGTATAAACAATTAATTTGCCTTTACCCAAAGTGATTATATGAACAAAAAAGAGTCAACAAAAATTTGTTTCTGCATTTAAAAACATTTTAATAGAATAGTAGATAACACAAATATAAGCGATGTACTTTATTTTTGTCCAAGCCGGTATGTTAAATATTAAAGCCAGTAAGCGGTCCCCAGGTAAAAAGATCGTCGTCACAGTAATTCACTCCATTATTTTTCCGATAAAAGTTCTACTCGCTAATGCGCTCAAAAACGCTGAAACGTAAGGCAGTTATTTGCTTGAATAAACATCACCTGTGTAAATCAAAGCCGAAGTCAATCAACAAAGAGGAAGCGAACTTCCGAACTTACGGCAAATCTCAACAAATTCTATATTTCAACAATCGCGTTCTCGCGCTCACACCCCGATCAAGTCCACGGATAAAAAAAGGACGCGATGCGACACGCGAAGGACGCATTTTAAAAGAGTTTAATGGCGAAGTGATTTTCAGTTGATGGACATTAAATCATTACTGTAGCTAAAACTAAGTTCTTACGTCAAATCGATCACTAAAGGTAAAAATAACAAAAAGAATCTTACAGTTTTACGCATTGAACAGATGTGTGTCGACACACGACCATTTTAATAGCGGCGAAAATGTTTTCTAGTTAAACATAAGAAAGCTTTTATACAATATAGGTAACTTATTTACATCGGCTCGATAGGAAATTGAATAAAACACCAGAGACAGTGCCAAATAAAGCAAATTTAGCGCTTAACATGTTACTCTCTTTTCGGAAAACTGGTCTGAAATATTAAAAAAAGCTCAAGTATTGTATTTAGGCTAACGCAAATTTTCCTGAATTTTTATTGCCCATTAATAGCAACCTCTTAATGTAATTGATAATATTAAGAATCATTAGCACAAAAAAGTTTTTGACAACAAATTTTTAAATAATAAAATTTTGCGCGCAATAATTAAAACTGCACACTTCAATTAATTAGCGCTGTTATTAATCACATTAAAATAATAAAATTTAATAGTTCTGTAGACAGCTGCAACTATTTTAAACACGCCTAGGACCCACTACGAAATTTTACAACTGCAATTTACTATACAGCAATAATTAAAAAATCCACCGTGCATAGCTAATAAACACACATTTAACAAGACAATTAACCTAAATCAAATGTAATTACTTAATTCGCCGTAATGAGCGTCGCAGGTTCTTAAACTTGAACTAAATACAACAAAACATTCTGCAAAGTTTAATTCGATAATGTTTGGAAAGTCACTGAACTTTATCGACACTTGAAAAGTTTCAAGTGACGTCTCTGCTACAAATAAACTGATTGAAAAAGATTTGTACACATTTCGAGAAATAATTAAATTGAACGAAGTTCAAGTCCTGCAGAAATACTTCGAGCAAAACTAAAAAGAGTATTTGGATTTTTATAGTTTAGCAAACACTGAAACAATACGCGAAAGTTTTACTATAAATGTAATCAGGTTTACTTTAAAATCCACTCATCTATTTTACAAAGGTTTTTTTTGTGTATACAGTTATGAAAATAAATAAATAAAATTGCTACTAACGAACAGATCAGAGTCTTAAAATTGGTTTCCTACAAGAATTGCTTCATAATTTTTAACTAAACTTGTTTACATTGGTAAAATGATCATTTAATCATCAAAATGAATTTTGAATTAAATTTATTTTTATTACTAAGTGAATCACTTAAGTAATTCAAGCATTTAGATTTAATTAACTACAGAAATTTATAAAAAATTGAAAGTACGTAGGTCAAATAATCTCCTACACAGTTTTTTTAGGAATCCTGCAAGAACTTTATTGGAAATTTAATTATGAAATTAAGTATTTATGTCCCTATTCACTTCTCCAGTTTAATTTAATACAAAAAATGAAAAATTACGTACATTTTTAAACGAACTGGGCTGAAAAATAGTATAGCCTAATTACTTATAAAAACTACATTATTAAATCATGATATACAAATATATTTCCACCCCCTCCGTGCTACTACTAATGTTCAGATGTTTTTAATAAATTTATAATCCCCAATAAAGACAGCAAGCATAATTCTGTCACTTAAAACATTACTAGCATTCATTATTTCTGAACTGCTTTGATTTTAACGTCTCCAATGAAATAAAAGCGTTTTCCAGGTAAACAAAAAATGCAGACTTTTATATCATTACCATTAAAATTCCTTTAAATACGCCTTTCAATCACTTTAGTATCGACAACCGATTTCTGAGCGAACCACCGAGATAAAAATAAGGCGAAGCTGGTAGTAAAAAAACGTCGATACAATTTAAAATAGATTGTCATGGAAAGCTGAGGTTTGCATGATAAATCACAGAGAATTATTTAAAAATAGTCTCGTCTGGTTGCCATTTGTTAATTTTTTATTTTTGTCAGTCGCAAAGTTGCAATAAATCTCGCAAATCATCTACGCCAGCATTTCCCAAACTGTGGTCCGCAGCCCATAACTGGGGTTGTCCAAAAAACATTCTAATTAAACTAAAGCTATAAATGCATTGTTAAAGATGTAACTAACATTTTAAGATAATATAAAGACTATTGCAAAATTTTCAAATTTTTGCCACAAAAAAAAATTAAGGGTACCTAATACACTTGGATTGTTTTTTAAAAAGTGTAAGAGCTATATAACATTGTTTTAAGTCGGTTTTAAAAAAACTGAAGGTGGATATGCATTGCTGAGCTTAGGGTGTCTAACATTTTCAGAAAATTTTCAATGCCATCAAGCCATCATACAATAATCGCAGCAGGTAAGCAATTCTGCTGTGGGTCGTGGCTATTAAACTTGAGATAACCCTGTCTACCCCCTGTAGAGGGTGAAGATGAAACCAGCTGTTCCATCAGGCACGATATTTAATTCGGTTACTTTAATTAATTAACATCTTTGGCCTTCATACGCACCGATATGTAGTTAAATTAAATTCAAATACCTTAACGCTAAAAGTGTCAATTATTAATAAACGAAAATAAATAATTAGTACGCACAATTGTTATGTAATAGCAACTTTCAAACAACTAACCCTGAAAATAACCTGGAAAAACAAATTAATAAAACACCAGAGCAAACATATTCGTAAATTTATAATGATTTCAAAATTATAAGCGATAAAAATATGAATTTGTATATCCAGAAATGCAAATAATTATTCATCCTCAGTTCAAAAACGTAAATTGTTGATCCAACACAGATTTAAGGGCACTTGAAGCATGCTTTTAATTCACCAATTAAATGTTTTAAGCACCAATAAATATACAAAACTCTTCACTCCATTAGGACGTAGGGATCCTCAACCAATTTACACGAACACAGTTTAATGATGTTAATTTAAAATTTTAAATAAATTTAAGTATACAATCGTCTATAAGCGAATCTGTAGTCTGTTCGTCTTAAAAACGCGAATTAAATATTTCAGCATTTCTACTTTACAAGTAATGGAATATGTACTTCAAAAAACGTGGGTTTTATCAATTTAATTTCAAACTGAAATGCATTTATTACAATCTGTTGTAATAAAGAAGTATCCATGAAACAACGTGAAAAGACATTGGCTAAGGTAATGTAAATATTTTTTTACAACGAAATAATTCTAATAATTTTTTAATTTATGAAAATTGTATAAAGTTTCTATCAATCCATCCCATAATAAAAATTATAAAATAATTTTAAATTCGCGTCATTTTTAAAAATTCTTTCGACATATATTTAAGACAAAACATTTTTTATGTGCCTCAAAAAATATTACATATTTTCAGCTTCTGAAACCAAACCTCAAATACCAAGTTGTCATACATTACGAAAATTCGTTTTTCATTTGCAGTATGAATCTCAGAAAGCATAGTTTTACTGCAAACAAATGAATACTGAACAGGTGAATATCAAACGAGTGAATATCTACTAACACGCCTGCTTATCTTTAATCTAATGCAATTGTTTCTAGAGCGTCGTTCCCGGGACATTTTTAGTATTTAAATTGAATAATAGACGGGTCTTGATGTATTGATTGTCTCTAACAACTGCTGTTGCTTTATTCAAAATTCTGTTAAGATCAATCGCATTAAACGTGAACGAATTCAAGCGTAAACTACTTTAATTTCCTCTGCTCACATTCTGCTATCGTTAAATATAACTCGGTTAATGCAGGACGATCGATGAGGGCATCGTCCTTATTAATTTATTGGTTGGAACATTTTTCGAGCCCACATTTCATAAAATGTAAAAACCTGAATATAATATTCTAAATTTCACATTCAATTAAAATTCGCTTAGATTATTAACCCCAAGTCTAAATAAGCTTACAGCAGATTAAAATTATTCATCGATTGTGAGGTGAAAAAATTCCAGTATGGATGTATTCACAACTTGTAGCCCGGATTTGTCGTACTAACTGAACTGTCGCGTGATCAATAGGTGACCTGATTTATTTGATTTTTATTGGAAAATGTATTCAACATGCAAGTGCAAATAACACATCCACAGAAATGCAATGACCGAACTAATGGTTACCTAGCACTTAGGAAAAACGTTAATTATTTTGCATTAGGATAGAGTTAGCTAAACTGCTTCGATTTCACTCAAAGATGTCTTTTCTTACTATTTATAATATTGAAGACAGCTCATGTATTAATTTAAGAAATTGATTTGCAATTAAAATGGGCAAAATATACATTTAGGTAATGATACTAATAACTTTTTTCAAAAGTTTTTATTCTGCCAATGAAATAGCTATTGATTACTTATCTTGTGGTAGATGACCTGTATAGTGAGATATCCTGTTTTAATTATTATCACGATCGTTCTTCCTTTAATTAAAATCTCTACATACATAATCCATATACATGAAAGGTACCCGTAATTAGAATTAAGTCAAACATAACTACGCCCAAGTTGACCAAGAAACTTTGGATTAAGATGTTAATGAACTTAGGGTAGCAGCTTGTAGTAGGCTAGTCAAATTTACATTCACGTTTTAAGACAACAGTTTTCGAGAAGAAAACGAACACTTTTGTGCTAAAGACAACCCAAACGAAATTACAAGACATACTTGAGATAACTTTGGGTAAAACGGCACAATACATATTGATATGTGGTAAACACATCGAAATTGCTTTTAGTTAACAATAATCAAAATTGTTTTACTTAAAAAATATCAGAGTAAATCAACTACAATTCAGGAATGAATCAAAACTGGAATTCGCAAAAAAAATACCATGAGCAAACACTGGACAACTAATAGATTACAATTTTTATCATGAGCACATGTAAATCTAAATTCAAAACTTAGACTTGGCAAATTTGAGGCGAACCTTTCAACATGTTTGACTGATTTAGTTTCATACTGAAACATTTTGGTGGCGACGTGCAATTCCATGCAAACTTGCAAACCAGTCCCGTGAAATGGTTTTCAACAAAAACGTTTTGTTCCCTTGCTCAGTTAGTGTTCACAGATCTAGCTAGCTATTTAATGGTCGGCCTCGACACAAGCACGAATGCTTTTGTATTATATTTCAACAACATGCATTGAGACAAACTGATTCTGCAGGGCAAAGGTCCCCCATTTCATATATTTGTGACTGCGAATAGACATTTTTGAATAAAACTTTTACGGATTTAATAATTCAAATACTCCTATTTATTAATACGAAAGTTGTCGTTATGTTTGTAAAACCTGTAAATTCTAATTTTCGATGTACTTCTTTTGGAATATATTCGTTTTTTGTTTGTTTAAACTTTAAACAATAAAATTAAAACAATATAAACCGTCCTTAGCGTATTTCAAAAAATCTTATATTGTGCAATAAAGCACAGCTTGGAAGTCATACAAACACGATCTCAACCTTTGCTTAAGAAATAAACAAAAGACGAATAAAAATATCTAATTGTTTGTAAACCGTCAATTGTTTTTGTTCGCTAATTACAAATTTATAACTCGGAAAACCCGATGAAGGTGCGTTTCACTTCAAACACGTGCTAGATGTAAAAAAAAAGAACGAAAAAATTTGTTTTTTGCAATGTTTTTAAAGAAATAAAGGCGTCCTAGAAAATCAAATGACTCGACTTTAAAATAACAACAGAAAAATATTAGATCTAGCCTTACTATGCGCTCAGATCATTCTAAGATTTTATTAATTGTACGAAGTGTTTCGATATAGAATGTAGTAAATCCAGGATTTTTATAACGCACCAACAACTAAGTCGTTGCTCGATTTAAATTACCAAGTTTAACCAACGTCACATTACGGCACTATGTAACTTCAGGAAATCATAAAATAAAAGATAAAACGCGGAATTTTAAATAACCACTGTAAATATTAAATATGACATCCCCCGTTCCTCAAAACTTCAAAAACGTCTAGCGCAATCCAGTTTTAAACTAGAAATAAGGACGAATCCTGTCATACTGTGATGCGTAAATAAAACCCTTCGCATAATCCAGAGCTCCGCGCGTCAGCCAGTTGGAGATGGCTGACAACACAGTAAAATAACACAGTTTTAAGCGAGAAAATCATATGAAGGTAAACAAAGGTGTTACTCTTGCGAGTGACTGAATTTTGGTAATCATTAATTCAGGGCGCTTCGGCCGGAAAAGTCACGACTAAATCTAGGAAGGCCGTGAAAAAGAGTTATTTTTGCGATACATCCATCCACCGCATGTCATATTATATGTCACAAAAGGCTGTAATGATTTCTCATTTGTTTGGAATTATAGGTTCGTTCGTGGCGTCACGTTTTACATATCTACTGAAAATTTACAGTTCTCCAACATATAAAAAATGTATCATGTTTCGAAATGATGCTACACAAATTTCGCAAAGTTTATGACTGTGATAATTCAAATCGAAAGTACCTACAGGGGTGTGCAAACGAAAAAAGACCGTAATTCACATGATTTGATATTAGAACTATTGATTTAGGCAGAATAACAATAACTAAAATAAGTTACAAACACAATTACTTCTTATCATTTTAATGTTAAAAATGTATCTCTTGCGGTTACCTTTAATTATGCACACAACTGTATCTCCAACCAATTAAAATCATATTTTAAATGTTGCTAAGCAAACTGTATAAACCTTCCATAACTGTGATCAATTAAATCAGAGATGTACAACGATTCCATAGTTTTAATTTATTGTAATGTACAGAAAAACAAAAATTAAGTTAACATTGTAAACATACGATAGTTATGATTTACCTAATAACAAATTTAATTGTCAGTCATGAAGAAAAATATCATTACCATAACCGCACCAGTCAATTATCTACCTGATAATTAACACCCCGTGTGATTAATTATTAGTTAATACCCCTTAATCGCAGTCGTGTTGACGTCAAGTATTTTTTTTTAAATGTATTTTAATCATGTAATCACTTAACCTGTCTGTAATTAGTTTATGGAATACATATTTCAAGGAACTTAATTATTAATTATTCCCACGCGACCAGGAAAGTTCGGGAAAATCAGCAAGAAAATATGTAGGCTTAAATGAAGTACGCGCATTAATCCGTCCCGCCACCTAAAGAGTTTTTAATCGATAAACAAGTTAACGTGCGCTACCAACTTATGTGGACATATAAGTTTAAGGGTGTACCAGCAAATTTTCTAAGCAAGTATAAGCAATGTGGAAAGTTTTCCCGGCAGGTTTTGACATATTTTGAAAAACCAAAATCTATAAAAATTTTATAAGTTCCTACATAAGAGTATTTCTTAACACAAAGCCACAGAATAAATATCGAATTATATTGTTATAAGTTTATCACAATAACAAATAAATTGAAACAATATTATCAACACATGTCTGAAGTGCTGGGCAAATAAGTAAATTAATAAATAACTTTACTGTCAAAATGAACAGTAGTTTGATTATTTTCCTGAAATACTTTTGTTGTTCATTAACTGGAAAAGGCATATTTATTGTTTAATGAACAAAGCGACTTAAATTGCTAATGTTTTAATTACAAGAATTTTAATAGCGCGGCCGATAGTTTAAAAAACTGAGACTGTTTAAATAACAGCACACCAGACATTCTAAAATTTAGTTAGCTTGATGTTTTTTTTTTTAAATAGCTTAAGTAGGACAGTATAGAACATTATAATTGCCAGAAAAAAACACTAATTTTGCACAACACTTTAATTCTGCTTTTTTTTTATAGAAATGCTGATAACATTTTGTTAAGTTTAAAAGCAACTGTTTCATTTTTGATCCTGTTTTAGAGACAGGTATTCCAGCAATAATCATTTGTCAAGTCTTGTAAACGTTTGGTAGATAAATCTGGGTCGAAAACAAAAAATACTACGTTGCCTGTGTCGTAAAATGAATTTTTCTGTACTCGAAAGAGTCGATTATGCGACTTCAATTTTATGAAGCCCTTGAGATGCGCCAATAGGAGAGAAATGGATGGCGCTAACTTGATCTCCACCTGCTCGATTAGAAGCAAAGAATAGACAACAATTTACTTTTTGAAACTTCTTAGAGAAAATTTAATAAACTTGAATGCCCCGTGGAGACTAAATAATTGCAAATCTCTTTAAAATAAGTTAAATAATTTTCAAAACACGAAAATATTCTGACAGGAATGTCACTAGAAACAAATGCAACGCTGTTACATTTACGACAAATATTTAAAGATATAAATCGTTTCACTTTTTTAGAGAACTTAGCGTTGCTAGATTAAGGAATGCAAAAATATAAGAGATAAAGTTGGAAAAAACTTAAAAGCAGTTTTTTTTATGCGTTAATTTGTAAAGTTATAAATTACTAATTAATATTCAGCAACCGCTCACACCTAAATACAATGCAGCACCAATTGCCAACTTTAAATCGATTTAAAGCTTTTGAATTCGCAAATGCATTATTCGCATCGCTTGCAGCCCATTTTAATCAAAACAATGGAAGTTAAAATAATCGAAAAGTTAGCACCATTAGTCAATTATTACATAAGTAAAGTTTAACTAGTATAAATCGAGGATTAATGCAGAATGCAGTTCGTTTAATCAAACAAATAAATCTATTGACGGGCACAAAGTGCATTTGAAATTGAATATTTTAATGTATTTGCCTTTTATGCACTTTATTTAACTTGATGCCGGATTGGCAGTTGGACGCTAGCTATGAATTATTGGCAGTAATGTCATAGCAAATAATTTGAGCAGCGCGTAAAAACTAGTTTGAAAATTTAATGCCACTGGCTCCTACATAGTTCACAAGACGTCATAAATACCATGCGATTTTCTTTTAATAAGGTATTTTTCTTTCAGAGTAATCTAAAAACAATCACGTCAAATATTATTTTATAATCTACTGCCCAGTGATGTTTAGCATAAAACAGCCAAGATATTTTTAATTGCTGTTTCAGCTACTTCATTGGGTTGCTGAGTGCGTTGTATTGCTAAGAAACAAATATTTACTTGCTAAAACAATTGTGTAATTATTTAACTTTATTTCAGATAAAAATATTAACAAAAGCACTTGAAATTTAACATCAAAAGAAACTTATGGAGTATTTAATTGTAATACAATCGTCTCTTTCACAAGAAGTACTTGTGCATGTACTTAGATAATTAAAAAATAATCTAAGAATGCTATTAAACGTCGATTAAAAACCGATAAATGCTGATAAGTACACAGTGGCACATTACCAATTCATGCCTTCCATAGGCAATAAGATTTGACTGAATTTTATGCACACAAATTATTACTTTTGTATCTGCTAAATCTATTTGGTTGTTAATTTACTTTTTCCCTTGGCACTCACGCACACTTTCTATTTGTAGTCTATAATCGCGCGCTATATATAACATTTGATGCGAAACATGACATACTGCCAAAGTTTTCCCAACAAAGTAGCTCAAAACGTAATAAATGACCAAAAAGTTCGTGACGTCAGCATTGGCCACAGAATGGCAAAACATACTTTTGTTATTGATCTAGTTTAACGTTAAATCTTGTTAAACTGCTGACACAATAAAATCAAATCAAAACAAAATTTTCTAATTGCTTCCAAGTTGAGGAGTTCGCCTATAGTTTCAAATACATTTTGGTGGTTTAATTATATAACTCAACTTTAATTCTAAACTAAAACATGCAATTAAAAGTGTATATTAATTAATACTAATTATTTTTTGACCACCAATAGTTTACAGGAAAAATCCAGCAATATTTTTTAAGGTCTATGTTGTATGTTTCAATACATTTAATAAAAAATGAACTTTAATTTATGTAATCTCTACTAATAATATTAACGTTGATAAACAATTGTGTTTATTAAATAAATCACTTACAATTTTACTATAGTAACTCTTATAGAAATGCAAGCACAGTTTCGAGACTCTCATCTCTTTGTAAGTAGCAAATTGGCCTAGCATTTTTGCAAGAGATTCGTTATTTATAAAAAATAAATAATTTTTAATTACACTTTTTTATATCCATCAATGCATCGTTTAAATAACTCAAGCATTTATCAAGAAATCGATTTTGTTTCATTCAAATTGTAGCAAACAAAAAAACTGCAACTCAAAAGTTTTGCTAAACATCGACTAACTGTAGGCAGTATTATTGTAAAATTTATTATGAAAATCAAAGCGTAAAATTCGATAGGTAACATAAAAATAACATGAGGGAAACAATTCCAAAAACTGATACAAAAATAATGTAGCTTCACATCAACTTATTACAAATTGTTCTGTAATAGCAGCTACATGACAACCAAAATTTTAATTTCATTGTGTGCTCCTGAAAATCGCAAGTAGCTACGAGAACACTTCTGTCAAGCACTACTCCAAACCTACAACAATTTCATTGATTGTATCGCGCTGTTAACATGTTTTTAATTAAAAAATTACTTTTAAACTCGTATCTTTAGCGTTTTTCCTATTTAATTCAGATTACATCACACATCCTCGAAGATCATTTAAATATATTTAACTTATAAGTACTATTGCACTCTCAAATAATTTTGAAAACATTGAATTTCAAAGACGTCCTGTGAATGTGTAGGCAATATGTTATTTTCGAATTTTAACCTTCTGTTTAATTTCTCTGACACGTGGAATATAACAACTAATAAATTGGCACCAGTACAAAAACAACAGTGACAGGCAACATGCTCAGATTGCTAATATAATAAAGACAAAACAATAATGTTTAGTACAAATATACCTCAGGAAATGATAACAAAAGTTTTGAAAAACTGTTTTAATACACAAGGTGGAATTCTGAACATATTTATGTGCAGAATTTTATTTAAAACAAAATACCTTAAAAGATTTTGTATAAGGGTTGTAAAAAACTTCCAAAAAGGCACCAAAACGTTAGAAAAAATACTTTGAAAAATGGTAACTTAAATTTAAAAAATTTGAACAAGAGTTTTATTAACAGGAAGAGATCCTGCACATATTTATGTGCAAAGTTTTATTTAAATAGAGCAAATGAATACCTTAAAAGATTTTGTATAAGAGTTTTAAAAAACGACCAAATATGCACCCTTGTACTAGGCAAAATGATCAGTTTGTATTAACACAATTTGAAGGTGGTGGCGCTAAGTCAAAACATTTAAATGTTCAAATTCTATATATTTGTCAAATCGCATTTTCTAGCTTGTCTCTGAGCAAATTCAGCCCATCATAGTACATCAAAAAAAGCCTTGACCCTGTTAAATTAAGTTTTGCACGCTTTTGACTAATTAACGCACAAAATTCTGTTCGGAATCTCGCCTAGCAAATAAGAATTGGTCTATATCCAAAAACCGAAAGCGCTTTTTATAATGTTTTATGAAGTGTTAAATACATAATAAAGCAACCGCCATAAATTTTGCAAAATACACGCAAGACAACAAAATTAATGTCCGATATTTTTTGCGCAATAAATTAATTTTGGACGTCATTAATGTACTTGCAGACGAATTGTTATGGGACAATTTACAAATGATTCTAGCGGTTTGGTCTGGTGCCAGGGGCCGTTAGGATTAACCAGTGATGCAGAGTAAAGTCCATTCCGGATGAAAAACTCTTGGACGGCATACAAGACGGATAGATTACCTAATTTCCGGCCAGTAAATCAGTACACCACTTGTGATTGGGTTATAGTCTCTTAACTAGAGCTAACACAAGCGATACCTCATTCACACTATTCTAAAGTAATTTCCTACAATATCAAAACTAAATACAATAAGTTTAATTATTGTTTCAGGTTAGAATTCGCTAATCGAACATTTACAAGGGGGCATTAATATATAGTTGGCCTAGATAATTTCTAATACACAGTACCGACTGTAATTACCATGGAAGCAAGTAAAAACAAATTGCGAAGTTTAAAACCAAAATATACAATCGTCTACCATCCCCCATATCTCCCGATTTGGCCCCTTCAGACTATTATTTATTTTCAAAGCTGTGGAGAATTTGTTTGCAAATCAAGAAAATGTTATAAAGCAACCCCTTTTGTTTTAATATTCATACATAAAAGCAAATAAACACAAACGATCAATCCTTTAGAATATAAAAAAAACACGCTTTGAGTAATACGATTTAATCAAAAGTTACTGATCGTGCATTTCTAAGCTTGCACGATGTATTAATTTTCCTACGCCCTTTTTTTATTTCCTAGTTTAGTGCGTTCTATCCACGAGAACAATGAGCAATGGTAGTCTCAAACAAATAAGATTTTTACAAAACATAACATTATCTGTCGTACAGCGATTATACTTAGACAATTTTGACGACTTCTGCAATATAGGTTTTTTTTTGTGTAAATTATTTTGTGTAAATTATTACAAGGCGAACTTCAGTAAAAGTGATTTTGTGTAGGTAAATGTATCTTACAGTAATAACACCTTACTCGAGTATGTATTTAAAAACCAGCCCCTAGTATCGATGTCATAAAAAACCATAAAAAATATCAAAAATGATTGATAGGATAATAAATATAGCCGTGATGAAATATTTTTATGAAAGCCTGGAAGCTTTCAATGTCGCGTATAACACAAATTTCACTTTACAGGAAGATTTATACCTCAAATTTAACGTTACAAGTGAAATTGATTTTGAAACCTGGCCTAAGTAATGCGTCGTATCAATTAGTTACCTTTTTTATGAAATTTATCCACAAATATTAATAAATCTGGCGACTCGGACCAATACTCTAGGCTGGCCGAACTGGAAACCTGTAAAAATAAACGTAATTAGTATAAATATTTACATTGGCAAGGCATGACATGATAAATTTGTTAAGTTGTCAATCACAGAACGTCATTGAAATTCGTGGAAAACAGAAAAATGAGGATTCGGTTAGGCTAAAAGCGCATTCACATCAAAAAACACCAAAATATGTTGTTACTTTTAAAATTGCGTAATATTCAAAAGCAATTGTGTTAAACAGGGTGTACAATTCACCATACTGAACATGGGAATATAGGAGTTTAAAAATAAAAAGGTGATTAAATTAGAAAAGTGCTATTATGTGCTTAGTAAGAATCTTAAGTTAAAATATGCAAATTGTGCCAAATTTCTGAAATATCCTGGAAAAAACTTAACTTAAATTTCGAATTTTATTTAAAACTTTCTTATCATCAGCAGTAGAAATTTGAAATTTAGAATTTATAGTTAACACCGTAATTGCAAGACGCCGTTGAAATTAAAAAAGCCTGCTTAGTTTCTGAGAAACGATAGTCAATTTTTTGTATCTTATTGAACCAATATTTACTACTAGCAGAGTAAAATACTATACGTTGTATAGGTTTTTTGTAAATAGCAAATTGCCGAAACGAATGAGCCCTATAACCAGAAATTTACGACAAATATAATAAAGAAAATTCCTTGACCGTTTTCATAACGCAGACATCAACGGACATAAAATAAGTATACAGCACTTTTAAGACTTTAATATCTAGTACTTACCTAATAACATCAAAAGACCTGCCTGTTACCTATAGATAATGTTATCTTTACGGCTCTAGCAAACCACATAAAAAAACCTTTTATTTTTATGCTATGAATCTACTAAATCTTTTTAAACCGCGCTTTGATAGACCATGACGAAAGCTATAAAATTTTCTATATTTTACAAGCTATCGACTGGTTTAAATTAGAATCCGTCACTAACCATGTCTTTTCGATCGCAAGAAATTGATTAATGATTGTATCTGCAGAGTTTACAAGAAAACACCAAAATCATTAATAAACCCGCTAGGAAATTGGGGAAATTTTGCAAGCAATGTGTGATAAGTTTTTGCCGACTGTAGTGTTCCAGGAGGTGAAGATAAAATGTAATTTCAAAGAACTTTACTTTCAATTAATTATCACAAATTATTTGATGAATTTGTACTGTAATGACCTCCTGATGGCTGACTCTTTCTAAGGCCAACATTTTGCTGTAAGATTTTTGACTGGACATTGAGCAAGAAACAACACTTAAAATTATTTAGCAATATAAATATTTTAACTCTGCATACACTTTAAGTAAGTAGGTAATATTTTTCTGTTCGCCATTAAAATTTCAAATCGAGTTTCGAAAACACCTGGGCTAAAACATAAATTTTAAAACTGCTGCGCTTTTAGGAATGATAAAATTAAATATTTGAACAGAAGCTGGTTGGACACCGGATGCAGATATTGCATGTTAGTTTCAAATGAACCCAAAATAAAAGCGAGCCATGACAGATATATTCAAAAATAAATATGTGACGCGTACCCCGACCAAGTATTTTGTAATTTTCCGCTTTGAATGCCCCATTCGTAGACAGTATAGGATGCATATCTTGTGCAAGAAACATTTTTAACGGGCTTAAAGTTTTACGGGATGAAAAAGAGTGTGTAGTGCACAGGTTCGCAAATACTTAAAATATCAGATTAGTTTTTGTATTCTAGTTATGGAACTTTAAATCACAGGCCATAAATGCAAAATAGGACGTTGTGGTCCTCGATCACTAGCTGTATTCGCCTGATTTGGCTGTCTGCGACTTATGAGTTTCCCCGAAAATAAAATTAAAGGTAAAAGGAAACCGTTCTGATATGATTGTAGAAAAATTCGAGATTTTGGAAGCGATTTTGAAATAAGAATACCAAAAATATTTCAAAAAAATGCATGATAGCTTTAATCAAGGTATCGAAGCAGAAGGAATGTTTTGTTATTATTCATGTTATTAAACGAATCGCTCATATTACTCAAGTATTTACCGTTTTATAGTCGTTTAATTGAAAAAAAAGGTATTGAGCAAGTTCAGAATTCAGTTCATCGTTGACGATTAACAAGTTTCAAGACCGTTTCAAGACCATTTCAAGATTCTTAAGCCGCTAAGAACTTCACCGAATGTCTATCTGCGCTTCGGTAATCACAGAGCCACTTCACCCAACGGCACACCGCATCCGCCAACAAACTACTCCAGAAAGTAACCACTGAACTCCTTCAGTTTTCACATTTCAGGATTATGAGGTGTAAATTTTGATAACAGTACCATTATAACAGCGTCAAAGTGTGCGCAAATTCATACCAAACATTTAAATAATGAGAGCGCATATAAACGATTACAGTGATAAATTAATTACGGAATCCTTCATGAACACAATATTTTATCAAAAAAATCGAAAATTTCTTAATAACCCGGTTGAAAACTATTATTTTAATTTTTAAAAGCGTAATTTTCAACCACCTGAATTTATTATTCAGTATTTTTAATGAATAATGGCCAGTATTTCGTAACATAACATAATTGGTCAGTATAAATGAATATTTTGGTCAGTATAATTAACTGTCGGTATCAAATAGCATTTTGTCAGTACAATTTAGCTTGCATGGTCAGTATTTTGATTTTTGGGAAATAAAATTTACATTTTTGGTGAGTATAACTAATAAATTTTTAAATTAATTTAAAAAAAATTCCTAATACTTTTGTTTTCATTAAAAGAAAAAACTTTAACTTTTAACCTAACTCTCAACCACTTGAGGAGTAATAGAGGGTCAGGTTAAAAGTAGTTTAAGGCTTTTGTTTTTTAAATAAATAATGAAAATTAACCGAATAAGTTTGTTTTCAATTTTTAAAAGCTTTATCTAACCTTCACTCTGGCCCTCAATCATTTATATCTATAAGCTTTTTTTAATAAATAATGATAACAAAGCTTATTGGTTTCTTTTCATTAAAAAAAAAGTATAAATACTGATTGAACAAGTATTTAAAATACTGACAGTTTTTGTATGATGCGATATAATACTGACCACTATTACGTACTAATATTTTATTATAAATACTGGCCCGTTAATTAAAATACTGATTCAAAATGTTTCTAAATACTGACCCAATAAATAGCAGCCAATTTCAACGTTTGTGTTTCAAAAACGATTGGGATGGATTAATTTTTGGTACACTTCGTGTTCACACATCAAGCCGAGCTATAAATCTCCCTTCAATTTTCAACTGCACTTTTTTATTTCGTCATAAGCTGCAGTTTTTGTTCCCGCTAATTGGTTTGAGTGGAACCGTAATTTTTGATTAACGAGTTAAACTAATTTATGAAACCCACGAAGCCATGAGTGAACGCCAATATTATTTCGGTGTTCACATGTACTCGTGCCCGTAAATTTGATTTATTACCTCGATTTTTAATCGGCGCAAATGACGAATGTGCACAAATTAATTCGTTTGATGCGATTTTCGTTATTTTTAAACGCATTCCGTTTCTGCATTGAATTTGTGGAGCATTAAATTTGCATTACATCGTGGCCTAGTTCCGTCTCCGATTAGAGTTTAGCAAAATATTTTATCGATAAAGCTTAACATTTATTTTAAGAAAGATTCGCATTGTCATGTAATGTCGTTTGTTTACTTCAACGCATGGAAATAACGACATTTTATTTGTTTGAGAAACACAAAAGGAAGCAATAGTTTTTTTGTAACTTGATTTTCAAGAATGGCAGCTAAACTACAGGACAATTTTGAACATGAAAATAATTTATAATAAACTGACAGACGTAGAAAATTGAGATGAAAAATAGCAGAGGTGCGACAATGACTGAACCAAACTGTCACAGCGTTACAAAAAAAAAACGAAAAGAATAAAGCTGTTTGTTTGTCACAATGGCACGGATAAAATTAGTTAACAAAAAATTGTAAATGTGCTGTGATTTCCTTAATAATATTTAAAATTAATTAAAGTATAACTTAAAAAGCTTTAAACAATGAAGTACCTTTACAATTTTTCCGCACGAATATAAAGGTGGGAAGAAAAATAAGACCATTATTGAAAAGTTCTGTGTACCGATACCTACAGCCTACAGGCTAATTTATCAACAAATTTTCAAAGCAAACACGGTTTATTTGATAGTATTTGCTGTTCGTATTTATTCTTAACTTTCATCGTAGAAGTTTCGCACAAAATAAAATAAGAAAAGTTAGCAAACAGACACTTTACAAGACGACACAAAGAATGGAACAAATTTCTCTCTTTGCCGTGTAAATATATCATTCAGGAAAGTACTTGTCATTTAAATATTTGATGAATAACAACCAAGTAGCCAGTTAAAATAATCTGAGGAGCTGTATAACAGTTGATAATTTAAATATTTAACGTCATTAAATTTTATTGACAATATCTTTACCAGTGTCTACACAAAAATTAAAAAAAAAAAAAACGCGAATACAACTTAAAAAACAGATAAGAGACTTTTCTATAAAATATAAATAAGGTTTCTTTACAATTACTTATTCCGTTATCTATGAAGAATATTACTTAAGGATTTACTAGACCAGTTTTAAAACTTCCTTCTTTTTATCAGCAATTTTTAAAAGTGGCCTAACATTTCTACAAACTTATAAACGTCGTCTCTAGAAACGCTCTTTTAATTTATTATGAATTATTATCTTACGATGGTGTCATTTATATTATTTTATCTGGATAAATATTAATACTTAAATTAAAACGCCATTTATTTCAAGCCATTTCCCTTCTGTTTATACAAATTGTGAATTAGTTGGCACTATTTTATGCAATTCAACCTCATAAATATATTAACAAAAGTCAAGTTTCGTACATCTGTTCCGCATATCCAATGTTCATGCAGTTTAAATAAAGAACGATGCGGTGGTTTTCTAATATCAGACGTCAGAACTCCGTTTCTGTTACACCAAATACAAAAAATTAAGTGTGAGTTAATTTTTGAGGGATTTGTAAAAAGTATGGGTGACAATACCCGTCGAAAGTATAAGATAGCATAACATAAAGATGCCAAAAATTAATAAGATCGACGATTCGGGTCTGTATGGCAAAGCACGATTAAACTTTTTCAAATAAATGTTGAAAAATGTATCCCTTGTAATAGTTATATCATTAAGCACACCACTGTAGGTATATATTTTACAACAAAAAATTCTTTGTTAAGAAGCCTGACCACCTATTGTTATTAAACTTGTTCTAAACTACGTTGTTATTGTTCTAGATCAAAATTCACTGTGATAATAAACTATGAAAAAAGTTAAATTGTAATTAACGATGTAGTATTTAGTATATTCCGATGATGTATTACCAAGCAAGCTTCTAATTTAAACCGTCAGGCGGCGTATCCTACGTACATCTTTATTAATCAATCAGTCTGGTTCATTTATGAAATATTAATTACTCCCTTTAAAGTAATCGTTACAGTAAATTTTTGATGCGAAACAATTAGAGAAGCGTTTTAATCCGTCATTCGGTAATGCGTTATTATCAGTTCTTCTTTTATTTTAGAAAAGGACTTATTACTACTACCGTACTACCTCTTAATAAGTTTAAGGTATAAAGATATAAAGACCATTGCAAAACTTTCGAATTTTTACCAACAAAAAATGCACTTGGAATTGAAGAATTATAAAAAATTATTTTAGACCGTTTTTGAACAAACTTAAGGTGAAATAGCACTTCTTAGTTATTAATTGGGCAAATGAATTTTTAAAGTTTGTATTTTTAAAGGCTACCAATTTATTTAACAAGAAAAACCTTTTTTTAAACGTATTTAAAATAATGAGACATCTATCTGATTACTTCACTAGATACTTTAAAAGATTAATTTAATAATATTACCAACATATTTGTATGATAGAGGTTTATCATATACATACAATCTCAAGTCAGTATATTGTTGCTTATTCTTCTAGAGAAAGCTGTGCCAAAGATTCAAAAAAAAACACTGCATTACCAAAATAAATGACTTTGAAAACGACCATCAGCTCTTCTAAAAGCAAATGTCACAAAAATACATCCACAAAATCAGATAATCAAGCGAAATTATCATGCACCCCTGACAATCACAATACAAGTAATCATTACCCACGTCAAAGTTTCAGAAAACCGCTTCGAAGTTTACACATCTTCAAGCTTCACTTCACTTCACACTCCATTAACCTCCATTCGCAACATAAATGGACAGAGAAATTGAAAAAGCCTACAGTTATTTTTTTAACTAGCCTTAACGACAAGTATCTTGAAGTTAAACCTCTAACTGGGCACGAAACGTAGTACGAGATTCAAACCTTCCGAGTTTTTGTTACCCATATGTAACCAAAAAAATGCACTTAATACAAAAACTACGAGATATTAACACACATAACATCGTTTAGTATAAATAAAAAAACGTTATATAAAGGATAAATAAGAATAACTTAAGGTAATGGTGCTTCTTTTGTGCACAGGTGAGCTAGTCTAATATCAATCCAATAATAAACTACTGCTTACGATTTGATACTGTCTGAAAACGAGTTTAACAGTAAAATATTTAATAAATTGATATAGCATTATCCATTACCTACTGCATGCTACGGTACCGTCAAAAAGCATTATGGCATTACGGTTTGCGTGCAACTTTATTTAAAACTGCATGTAATCATTATTACAGGCACTAAAAGGATATTAACTGCGGTTTATTGACTTTAAATATTTAACACAGTCCAACTGATTTGCCGACCATTAAAAATTATTTGCATTAAAATGTTTGTTTTGATCCGTGGTCAGTGTGACCGAGTTATTTTCAACAAAAATAATACTTGGGCGTATGTGTGTGCTATATTGGCTTTGTGAGCCACGAAATATAGTTCAGTAGGGCCAACTATATTGCCAAAAACACACATCAGCTTTATGTTATCCAAAAAATTATGTAAAATTAACCAAGAATAAGAAATTAAAAAAAGTAACCTTCTCGTTGCACGTTATCTACCCATATTAGTGATGCAACATTTTGTTTAAAAGTTTTCTCTCAAAATCTACACTAGCATCCAAAAACCTATTAATTTAAACAGCCTGAAAAGTATCTTTCAGACCGGTAGAGATATTACAAGCGCCCTTTTCATTTAAAAAAAAATAAATATGTCGAGTAAGCTCTAAAGATTTAGCTGCATACATTTTAAAACTTAGTTCAACTCTGCCTTATTTAATTTACTTTATGTCCAGTAAGCACCCATCCTTCTGTATTTATTTTTACGCAATTTTTTTAAAAATTATAATCAAATTATTAGCAATCAAAAACAACTCAAAAATTAGTGCCTAAGACTATGATAAAATGATGGATTATTTAACTGATCCGTTTATTAATATGAATGAGCTTGATTAAAGATCACTAAAAGTAAGGGAGTTTAAATTTGGCATTGTGTTTCAAAGAGAATCCCTTAGAGGGAAAAGATATGTGATTTTTAATTAAGCTTATTTACACAAGGCAGCAAGATATTATTTACGTACATGGATGCGTATTTAATTAATTAACCAAAGTTTAATATAAACTAAGTTCAAATTACAGTCAACGAAGCTTTTAAATGAATTTGTACCCGAGTGCCAACTCGGTACAGAACTTAATTTTGCATCAAGTTGTTTCTCCAACCAAAATGTTTTATTAATATTCGCATTACCTTTGACGATTCCTGTACATATTAAACACCATTTTTAACAAAGTGTTTCGCAACATGTCTGAGCGAGTTGCATTTGCTACTGATGGCAGCAGCTACATATATTTCGTTTGCTCGAAAAAAAATAAATTTGATAGCAAAAACCGCCTCGCCAAAATGACACATAAATATTTAAATTTATGGGCTTTTAGTTGAAATATAATATGCCCACTTTATTTATAGTTGAGTGTAGCCGTTAATTTTGTGATTCAACGGACATTAAGTCTTAATAAAACTTATTTAAATATATCAGCTACGTAAATTTAGATAAACATTGCATAATTCCAAGGTATATTTTTTACCCTAGTTTGATATACACAGTGCTGAGAATAAATATTGAAACAGACAAATATGTAGAACAGTATTAAAGATGTTACAATAAAATTTGATATCTGATCCTTATCATATTTTCTGGTTTCGATTAAAATATTAAGGTTGCAATACGATTCCCGGTTCAACCGGAAACCGACTCAAAATTTTAAACGGAACACCCTCTATATTTGTATATTTTTGGATTCCTCTTTTAATTTACTTTAAAAAATGTATCAACCTAATATCAATCTTGTTTTTGATTAATACTAACTCTACAATATACTGCTTTAGACAGAAAACCATCTCTAAGCAAAAATGAAACACAAGTATGTTAAAGTAAAGTCATGCAGTGAACGTAAAACATAAAATATCGGTTCTAGATCCATCAAAATCGCAAGTCTGGCAAGTTGATATATTCGGAGTCGGTGATAAAATTTTCTTAAACATTCGTCGAATCAAGATTAGCGGAATTTGTATTCAGTTTTAGGAACCTCGTGCCGAAACGTGCCGAATTTATACTAAATTTGCGATGCTGATAAGGTCTTAGTCGTGATATAAAGTAGATTAACACGAAAACATGCCGAAAAGTGTTTTGAGATGTTTGCAATGTGATGAACATCTTAAGTTGTCGTCCCACTCTGGACCAATTTCTTAAGAGTTACAAGAAACAGTTGCAAAATTGAGTTTTTAAGAAGTTTCTTTAGATAACAATATATAATGTTTTTGGAATTGTTTTAAACTATGCTTATGCGATACATAACTCCTACTATGTCGTTCAAAAACTAGTTGAAAACATTTGTTACAGCATTTAATTTTTTTTTTAAATTTGCCAAGTACAATTTTAAGTTTAATTTTGTTAAAAAAATTGGAAAATTTTGCTGTAGGTCTAATTGTTTAAAAAAATTGTTAATACATTGCATGCAATGCATTAAGACTATTAATTGGTCAAAAAACCGATTGAAAATATTTGTTTTAGCTCTTGAAATGTTTTAAAAAAATTGCCAAGTGTACCTATACCTTAAGATTTTTTCTTGTCAAAATTCAAAAATTTGTTATTGACTTATTTGTCTGTAAAAATTTTAAACAACATTCGTACGATGCATAACAACTATTAATTTGTTCTGAAACCGATTAAAAATATTTTTTACTGCTCTTCAAAATTTTTAAAAGTTTGCCAAGTGTAAACATACAGATTTTTTCTCGTAATAAATTTAAAAATTGGTTTTATTGTATCTAGATATGTTAAACAACATTCGTACAATGCATACCGACTATTAAATTGTCCAGAAACCGATTCAAGATAATTTTTATTGCTGTTCAAATTTTTAAAAATTTTCCCCTTATGATTTTCTTTTTTCAAAAACTCAAAAATTTGGCAATTGGCTTTATTGTTTGTAGAAATGTTAAACAACATTTGTACAACGCATAACGGCTATTAATTTATTCAAAAACCGATTAAAAACATTTTTATTGCTTTCAACTTTTTTTAATATTGCTAAGTGTAGATATACCTTAAATTAATTCTTATCAAAAATTTAAAAATTTGGTAATTCGTTTTCTTGTCAGTAGAAATATTAAACAACATTCTTAGAGTACATAACGACTATTAGTTATTCAAGAAACCGATAAAAAATATTTTTTATTGCTCCTCAACATTTTTAAGAATTTGCCAAGTGTATACTATTGTTGTTTGGCGTTATTTTGCGTTAGTCCTAATTATTGTTGTTAAATCCGACACAAAATGAATTTAATTAGAAGATTTTAATCTCACTTCATCCACTCGTTATTGAACAAATATCGTATTGAATTTTTTCGCGTATAAGCCCAAATTGCTAATTTCAATATCCGTTCCCATTATCTTGTCCTGGCAAATGTAGAGGGTCCTGTATTTCACATCCGTTTGATGATTTGGCGAGTCGGCGTCATTTCGGATTCAAAGCCACGGACTTGGTGCTTTGATGTTACGTCGCGTTTTGTTTATGTCCATCAAATCATGATGACGGGTAAATATACATCGAAATGTGAATGGTATTCTAAACAATGAACTCGGTATGCCAATTTTAAATCAAGGTAAGTTTAAAATAACGCGACGAAGGTGCGTGAAAATCGCGGGGAAGTCCGGTGGGCCACGAAAACTTTGCCAAAAGACGTGCTGCATTGACGCAATATGTGTCTAACCGAAGGAGACAGCTGAGGACCGCGTGCGAAAATAAACAAAAAAGTCAGTCTTAGATAAATTAAAATTGAATTTACAGAATGATATTTTAAAATCCTCAACAAAATGCTATAACGTTTAACAAAATTGTCAAAAACTAACGGAAAATATAAGATTGTTTCGTGTGAACCCCATCCTTGAACAATCACTTCATTTTATAACAATTTTGACTCAACATTTTTATTGAACAACATTGTATGGTATATTTCTGTCACACAAAAATGTCGTACAATGTACCAAATATCTTTAAAAGATATTAAAATAAATCCAATGTAATTGAGAACATTGTTATCTAATAAACAATACTATAGCTATAGCAGATTTGCATCAGTTCATCGCTAAAATATTAATTCCAGCCACTAGAACGTTGCTGTATTAAATTAATCTTCGCTGATTGTAATATGAACGATATTAGGGCCACTTTAACCGCCATAAATTTCAAAGAATCGACCACGATCCGTTCGGACAGCTATTGGATTATAGCAGGTAATGTCAAAAGCAGTTATATATGTTATTTAGCAATATTACAAGACCATTAATCTGTCAAGAGCGTCAGGTGTACCCAACAAACGCAGAAGCCAAGTGTAATACAAATAAATTTGTCTAATCTGTAGTCGGTTTTATCACTAAATCATCATAGTTTTGGATCGTTGCATTTCAACTCATCCAAGACGCGAGAAACTAGGGATAACGAATAAATTTTGTAAAACTTGAAATTAACCATGTCTTAATGCATAAAACAAAAATCAAGTACTCAAAATTTTTCAAGAAAATACTTTTTTAGCTTTTTGTAATATATAAGGTGATGATCAATATAAAACAGACAAAGATTATGGTTATAACGAAGGATTATGTATCGGTTTCAATCAGACTAGACCACGAAAAGATAGAGCAAGTAGTACAAAATAACACACTAAACTGTAACCATAAAAAAAAACTAAATACCTTTACTAAGGATTTATGTGAAAAATAAATTAGCGGAGCTAAGATGGCTAAAAGTCGTTTCATGCTTTTAGTATCAAACAAAATTACACAGAACCAAGAATTAATTAATGCATAAATGCCAACCGATATTATCTCATAAATCACCTTGAAATTATATAAGAGATTTTTACGGATTCACATTCATTTTAAAACCCAATTAACTAAGCTGTATTCAGGGAAATGAAAAAAAATGTAAATATCCGGAGAAGGTCCGCATTGCCTGGTAAAACTGACAAGGTAAAATAATTTGCAATCATCCACCTTCATTTCTACGGTGGGGCTTTAATCTTGGGAAACCTTTGGTCCACATTTAAAACGTTAATAAAAACCCTGCCAGGGAGAAGCAGTCTCAATTTACTAGGACGTTCTGTCTGTTAAACGAAATAAAAAACACGAGATAAAGTTAAGCTGAATGATGAGTAGTCGGTCGAGAATGATAAGAAAACGAACAGGGAAAATTTGAATAGATCGAGAGACGAATGAATATATAGCAAAGGAGACTCACTCGCGTATATCATTCTGCTTTCGGTTTAACAACAATTTTTCGTTATTTGCAAACTTAATTCGTTAGGTCACTTGACCGAAAGAATTTTGCAAGTCAAAAAAAATCATCCTAACTGACTCAATTTAAAATTATAAATTAAAGTATTACTGGCGCTATATAAATGAAAAACGACCGCTCGTAATGTATGACAACTAAGAATAAAATACATATTTCAGGTTTAGTTTCAATCAGGGATGGAAAACGTAACGTAACGTTACCCGATAACGTTATAATAACGATTCAACTATAATTTTTTATACAATAACGTAACGATATTTTTATAACGTTATGTAACGTTATAATAACCGATAACGTTTCGTTAAAAGTTATTTTGTATCGTTATTCTCTATAAATTAAATTCTAATGTGGCGACCTTTTTATTTTCTGAAGATATAATATTTTGTTTGTATGTTAGAAATTAAAATGAAAATAAAATATCTCAACCTCAACGTAATTTTGTAGGTACTATTTTTTAAATTTACATTTACAGATCCCAAAAATAATTTCAGAGTTACAAATAAAAATTATTTTTATACAGCATGTTTCTTAAATAATGTGAAAAAATTCGGGAGGTGATACTTAATCGAAAATTAAGAGGGGTCTTTCATATTTTGTTTTTCTTTAGGGTCTCCTTTCGGAGTTACACCCCCCTAAAGGGGATCGTTAAAATTGGGTTTTTATTTTATTTTCAAAATTTGGATAAATGTGGGAGATTTATACTTATAAAAAGGTTTCCCATAGTAATATTTTTAATCATCTCTCACCTTCACAGGGGGCTGAAAAGTGCGACCCCTGTTGGTTTTTTTATCAGGACTTTTTGGTGGGTTGAAATCTAGTAATTTTAAATTTTCTTTAAAAACTTGATTTATTTAGAAGTTTTTTTTATAATTTAACTGTTCTCGTTAAACCTACAGTTTTTGAGTAAAAAATTATATGAATGAACATGAACTATCAAATATTCCAATATAAAACGATATTGGATAGAAGTGACGGGTGTAATTCATGTTAACGCTTACGCGGCGACAACGCTAAAACGCCCGTCAATTCTACCCAATATGAACATAAACATCATATTCACTCATTTAATTGTTTACTCAAAACTGTAAGAATTAGGAGAAAAACTAAAGAATAAAAAAAGGTTCTAAATAAATCAAACTAACAAAATTTTTTTTTTGCAAAATTGCAAAACACCAAAAAATTCTGATTAAAAGCCAACAGGGGTCGCACTTATCAGCCCCCTATGAAGGTGGAAGATGATTGAAAATAATACTATGGGAAACCTTTTAATAAGTATAAAACATCTACCATTTGGTACATTTATCTAAACTTGAGAAATAAAATAAAAAACTAATTTTATCGCTCCCCTTTAGGGGGGTGTAATTCCGAAAGGAGACGTCTAAGAAAAAATTGTTATATAAAAGACCCCACTTTATTTTCAATAAGGAATCACCTTCCGAATTTTTTTGCATTATTTAAGAAACACCCTGTATATCATAATTTATGTAACGTTATATAACGTTATATAACATAACAATTAATTTTTTTAACGTTATTTATAACGTTATGTAACGAAAACAAATAATAAATAACGTTATACAATAACGTAACGATTTAAAACGTTATTCCATCCCTGGTTTCAATAGCTGAAAATGTATTTTTTCAGACGCCTAAAAACTTATTCATTTTTATACTTTATTACAAAAAGCTTTATAATATAGCCTCACTAAAAAGAAAAAACACGACCCGAAATGATAAACCAGCGCCAACATTTGAATTTTACGTGACTCATAAATATGAACAAATAACATGATGTATTTTTATTATTAATTAAATTAAACCGGACTTTTCAAATCATCGCAGCTGACAATTATTAAGCCTGATATTCCTGTATCATAATAAAGATTAAATCTGATACAGACAATACAAAAGACCCTCCACTACAGGCGAAAAGGAGCATGGTGTTGGTTGAAAAAAAAATTCAAGAGAAAATCTGAAGTACGAATTTGTGTTAAAAATAAAATTCAAAAGACGAGGTTCAAGTACTCTGCTTTTACGAGATAAAGAAAATTTTATATTAAATTAATAATAAAAGTTTACGATTCGACTCTTACAAACAGCCGAGTATTAGTTTATTAAAGTGGCAAGAATAATTTTTAATATGAAAGAGCGAGACAAGGATATTTTAATATACTTTGTAACAAATTGAAAACTAGGATGCTAATAATGGCAAACACGAAAATTGTGTGACAAATAAACTCGACTTCTTAATAAAATTAATTAGGAATGAACTAAAGTTAATTTATTTAATTTTTTGCAGGACAAAATACCTTTACACCCTTCGGGGGTTAACGTCAAGTTTAAATTTCTTTCTTAACTGTACAAATAAATTTAAAATTCTTTGATTAGTATCGGAGAAAAAATATGTATTCATGTTACATGCAAAAAAAATCCAGTTTTTGTTAGTTTCAATTGTTAATTTGCAATATAAAATAGTCTTGCGATTCCACGTTGTACAAAATTTATCTATTAAAAACTAATCTTGTAGGAAACGTATAAATTATCGCTTTTCGTTTTACCCTAAAGTTATGCCTAAAGTTAACATTTAAAAACAAAACCAGTGTTGTAAGTATGTCGATAATTACACGATTATGAAGTTATTTTTTCTTGCCAATAGATTTAAAAACCGCGCAAAGACTACGAATTGTAACACTTGGCTGTCTAGCAATTAATTTCCTTCTTCCTTAATTTTTCAAATTATGATACACAATAATTTATTTTTAATTTTAAAAACACAACTTTCAGCATGTGATGGTGCACAAGCAATTCATCACTGTTACTAAAGCCCCATCAATCAAGTAAAATCATGCGTGGTCGTATATACGCACCACCAACTTTGATATCAACACCGCAACGACTTTTTGTGGCACCAAAACGCCGTTTATAATTTACTGCATTTCGTCAACATCTGTCTTATTGTTAGACATACAACAATAGAGGGTTGGTTAAAATTAGTGGCCGATTTTAAAGCAGTTCCTTACATAATTCTACGTTGAAACAACAATGCAAATACATAGACCGATAACTACTAATGCAAATTTGCAAATGATCTGGCGAATAAATATGAAGAGAAATAACTGCAAGAAATAGCTAAGGAATTGGATAAAGAAGTAAAAAAATGGGATGAAAAATCAATGATCAACAACTACATACATAGAAATAAGGCCCAAAGGTAATGACTCCGGTAGTAAACAAAAGACAATTGTTAAAACATAACCAAATCAAGAACTAAAACATGAGCAAGAAAGAAACCCCGTATATTTAGGAGTGACAACAGGAGAAAATTGTTGCAGGTAACAAAAGGTAGGGCCCCTATCAACAGTTTTAAGATCAAAAAATATAACAAGAAGCACTAAATTAAGAATGTACAAAACTACAATAAGCTGTAAGATATGCATGTGAAACGTCAACACTCAGTAAAGAAGAGAAGGACGATCTAGATAGCAACATTTGTGGAAGAGTAATTACAAATTCTGGTGAACGGCGAAGAAGCACAAATGAAGAATTATTGAGAACATACAGCAAACCAACTATAACCCAATTAGTAAGAACTAGGGTTTGTCGGTTTTTAAAAATCGGTTTTGAAAAACCGGTTTTTTTGAAAAAAATTATGTATTCGAAAAACCGGTTTTTTTAACTAAACAACCGGTTTTTAAGCCTAGATTTAACACGTAAAAAATAAATATCTACATAAAAATCTGTACACTTCTGTTTCATTTGCAAAATCCAAAAAACATTGTTACAAAAAAATCAAACGTATTTCCGCTGGCTTCAAGAACCGATGGATATAGTCAAGTTATCGGAAAAAATATTATCTAGAATTTACCCAAATTCTGCTATAGCATTGGAAACAAATTTCGATGAAGATGAAGATATTATTAAGGGTTTTTGGATTTGCTGTTTTTGTTAAAGGTTCCTCGATAAATCTAAGAATTGATTTCTCCATCTCTTCTTTCAAGACATTGTTTTTTTCATTAAAGGCAGAATTTGCAGTATTTGAATCAACTAATAAAAGAATAAAGAATTTGGGCACACTGTTTGAAGCTTTAAAAACAGTAAGACTCAGCTCAATAGTCAGCGAACCAGTGTTTTCTATATCTGGTAATTTTGTATCTCAAATACGAACCAGATTAAGTCATGATTCCGTAAATGTTTTGTGTTTTTAAAATCATGTTTTCTAAAGAAAAAAGCAAATTAAAAAAATGCTATCTATGGTTTGTTGGAAGTTTAGAATTTTATTTTTTATCTTATTATTTGGTTTTATTTGAAATTTGTTTTATATTTCATAAAATTATGAAATATAAATTATTTTATTACGTTTTAATTGTTTTTTTAAAACTATTCGAAAACCGGTTTTAACCGGTTTTTTGGAAAAACTGGTATTCGAAAACCGGTTTTTCAAAAGTCGGTTTTTGTATAAACCCTAGTAAGAACCCAGAGGATGCGCTAGCTAGGGCATACACATATCTCCCAAATGAAGGAAACACGAAGATAGATACGAGCTAGCAAAATAAATATAAGAAAGAGAGGAAGATCAAGAAAAATATAGTTAAATGCAGTTGAAGAGGACATAAAAACTTAGAAATTCCGAACTGGCCAAAAGAAGCGAAGAACGGGAAGGAGTGGAAGGAAAAAACAAAACTAACCCAACTTCTTTTTTTGGGCTAAAACTATTGGGAAAAAAGTCGCAACCAAAATCGAACCGGTATCAACAACTCACACATTATTTCTAATAATTATGAACCGATTTTATTGCACAACTTGGTAACACAGCATTACCAAGTTATTAAATGACATTATTGTCTAAAAATAGCACGAAGCGTGTTAAAAATGCATTAAGGTGGATGCGCCGGGTCGCTTAGCGTTCCTATAATCCTCCTAGGCGTTATGCAATTACGAGTCTCTCGCACCTGTTCAGGTACACAAGTCAAGAGGTATGCCGTATCGATCCAATTTCTTGCATACTTTGAGGCCTCGCCGCCGGGGGCACTGCCATTATCGTCCTTACAGGACAGCGACGTCAAATAATAAATAGTGGATTAATTCAATTGCGGTCCATGAATTTTAAAACTCAGACTAGACGCACACTCGCGAACCGAGGATCTGTTGATCTTCGGTCTTTCCAATTTGTAAAGAATAAACATAACTTCAGGGGATGCTTTACTCAAAGATGATGTAAAATTGCCTTGCGAAAAGTTTGACACCAATAAATTTTACCGTTACATTGTCAGAAAAATCGATAAGTTGGATAAATTAATGTCAAGAGACAGCTACAAAAATTATAAGAAAAAAGATCATTCACCAACCAAATTCTTCAATTGCATCTTTATATCCCTACTATGTACCTACAACATTTTGTGTGTTAGTCAGTTAATAAGACAGAATTAATACTGTGCAAAGACTAAATTGCACAGGATTTAATTACAGCACATGTTCTAAAACCAATACCATTTAAATAAATAATTGTGATAAAATTATAAAGCTTATTGCAGTTTACACACAGACAATTACTCTAAGAAGGTTTAAAGTAATTGGACAGTTAGAATTTGTGGTATTATTTTGTCTTATGATTTGCTCTGCAGGGACTCAAAAATACTCGCGGATTTGTTGTTTTTAAACAATAAAACCAAAAATCCATGCTTTTATGCCCACATATGCATTACTTGGTTTCACGCAAATTTTTTTGTGACTTCTGCTTCTCATACTAGTCTTAAAAATAACAATCACAATTTCCAACACGTAAATTAATTATTTGTGAAGCAACAAGACACTCTCCGTTTCAATTTTCAAATGTACAACAAAAGGAATCCGCACCACGGCAAAGTTTTTCTTTCGCAACCAAAAGGATAGGATTTCCTTCGCTCGAGAATCTCAGCATCCGCGAAAGGATTCATATACGCGTGACGTACCTGACTTGAATACAAAATACTGCAAACGGCTAGTGTTATTTATATGTAACAGATGTCTCACTTTGTCACATTCCTGCGTGAAGGTAATTTTAAACGTCTGATAAAAACGTGTTTAAGTAAGAAAATTTGTTTTAAAACGTTTTTTAAAGGCATTTGAAATAATTTTCGAACACTAAATGTGTTAGACAAAGTTCAGTACAAAAATGATCGCAAAATTTTCACTCGATGATGAAAATTTATCTTCTACAGGAAAATTCGTCTACAAAAGATTCTTTACCAAAATAATTTTTCGAGAAATTTGCATTGTTTTTAAGGATCAATACAAAATTAAATGATAACGTATATTGAATTATTTTGGAAGTGAACATAAGATATTAAAATGCTATAAGTGTTTTTCAAAAATAACTTAGAAGCTTTGCAATTACTTTTTTGTTTCATACATAAATATTTCACAAAATTATTTCAAAATAATTACTAATGATTTGATGCTCCATATATAGTTCAATCGAAAATGATTTCAAAGACTAATTAATAAAGAATGTGTCTCAAAAACAGCAATGATCCACCTTGGCCGACAAAGAAGAAACCGAATTTTTTACAAAGAACGGCCCAGGGACGCTCTTCGCTAATTGGCATCCAATCCAATTGCTTAATTTTCTTGTACTTAACGCCGGTCCTGTTGAAATGCAAGACCACGAACCGGTAGATAATTAGAAGTAAACTAACGGGGCTCTAATGAACCACTAAGTGGACCGGGTAATCTACTGCAGAGTTTATGAAAGCTTGCAGAGTTTCCACTAATTTACAACATATTCGCTAAATAACCCTCCATTAAAATGATAAAAAGCTTAAAATCACTTTCGCGGTACATCCAATGTGCTTAAAGCAACCTCAACCACTTCTAACATGCTTTTAATAATAAATTTTACACATTTACCCTAAAATATTTACTTTTAAAGCAATAAACCCCACCAGCATAAGTAAATTAATTGTCAATTCCGCGAACAGGTGTTACAATTTTTTTAATATCCCTTTAAACCGAGTACCATGGCTTTTGCGAAATTCTTTAAGAAACCAGAATGAAAAATTTCTGCAAATATAAGAAATAGCTACCGTTATTCGTGTAAATCTGGGAAATATCTCAAGTTATAGCTCCTATATCTACAATAACCCAAATGTCGTTGTCACGGTGCGATGAAATACATCTCTGGGGACAATTGAAAGAGCAAAACTCACAATCTACTCTCGGAATAAAGTGAAAATATAAAAGTGTTGAAGAATGCGAAGAAAATCAAGAGCAACAGACAAAACATTACAGAACAGCGGGACTTCTGAGTGAAGTATGGACACCGTCGCTTTCATCAGGGGTAACAGTTTATCTCTTTTTGTTGGTAGTGTACATTATTTTTGCAAATTATGTTTCTTTTACGTCCTACCCAAGATTAAACCAAATAAAACTACCAAGGCACATCAGAAATGTGATTAACCGATTAATAACACCGTAATCCCCATTTTTCTGAACCACGTATTAACCGCATATTTTCCTTAACAAATTTACACAATAATATATGCAAATATACGTTAAATACCTTTAATATCTAATAAATTGTAGTGCAAAATGTAAATGACAAAGATGAGCTGCACAGGTTGCTGCTAGAAGGCCATGGAAGTCTAAACCGCTGACATAATTACAGAAGTTACCTGTGAACAAACACAAACATTTAGCACTCCAAGATTTTCAGCCATTTTCAGTAGACCCACCTTTTAGGTAAATCCTAGGAAATGTGTCAGCACAGCTGTCGTGTGGAGATAGCCCAAGGTATTGTTTAAAGATAGAGGTATGTCAGATCATAAATTTATTTAAATTAATGTGTCATTTCTAAACTATTGTAAAAGATACAATTATTGGCCCCTACAGTTTATGTTAGATCATTTTAAAACAAGTGACATGTAGATGGTACCTTTTTTAAATATATGTACACTGATAGGGTGTTACAATTTTGTTAAAATTTATGAAATTATTTATTATTACTGGGGGACCAAAATAACAGCAAATATACTTCGTAATTTACATCTAATTGATAAAAAAGTTTATAATGTTCAACTTTGATTTATAAATGTAATAAAAATTCAGAAAGTGTACTTTTAAATAAAAATACAATTTATGCTAGCAATGACATTTTATTTATAACAAACTGTGACAAAATGAAGATTCTAAAAGCAAATCATATTTGCAAAAGCATAGAATTTTTTTATCTCGGACAAATTACTATAAAACAAAAGGTTAAAGATAAATTAAACTGGGTAAAACAATAAAAAATGTTTAATTTTTGATAAATCTTTAAAAACATAACATTCAAATGCAAATTATATTTGTATTAGTAAAAAACCAAAGATTTTTGTATATTTTAAAAGCAAATTAAATTTTTTTAGGTAAAAAGTACTGTTAATTCTGTCTAATTTTCTAGAAAATGACATATTATTAAGTTTAAATTAATTTTTATAGCAAAGAAAAATTTAATTTTCAATGAACATTTTTAATTGCAAATGATAAAGACCAATTTTTTTATAGAGGTAAACAATTTTCATTTTTAACTGATTTTGAAAAAATTGATACTTCAAAGAAACATTATGTTTGTGAGGGGATTTATAGACAAATTATATAAATAAATTTAAAAAATTGACAAATTTTAAATAAACGAATATTTTAAAGACAAATTATATTTGTGTTTATACTAAAATTTTGAAAAAATGGACGTTTGAAAGACAAATTACATTTGCATAAATTTTAAATAAAACATTTTTACAAATTTTAAATAAACGAATATTTTAAAGACAAATTATATTTGTGTTTATACTAAAATTTTGAAAAAATGGACGTTTGAAAGACAAATTACATTTGTATAAATTTTAAATAAAACATTTTTACAAATTTTAAATAAACGAATATTTTAAAGTCAAATATATTTGTGTTTACATAAAAAATTTGAAAAAATTGACGTATAAAAATGCTATTGTTATATTTCTATTAGAATTAAAATTTATTAATGACAAATTCCTACAAAAGATTTGCTATGCGTTACCAAATGATGCGAAATATTCAAAATCTAATATTAAATTTTGCTAGAATGAAAAAATTATTGTATAACGCACAAAAATTTCATTATAAAAACTATTAAAAAGGCATTTACTAAAAATAACGTCCTATTGACAACAACAAATATATTTGCCAAGATAAATAAATTCTTGGGTGCAAGACACTGACATACCTAAATCTTTAAACCAAACAACTGGAAAATACGTTATTAAACCTGAAACTCAAAAAAAAGGCGAATAGAATTAGACAGGGCATTATCAAAAATTTGCCTATCGGACACTTTAATCTTCCGGCAGCAAGGCTAAGAGAATCGACAATTTTCTCAGCCAAAAATTACTTGAAACTCAAATCAACTCTAGCGTTAAATTTTTTTACTAACTGTAAAATAATATTGATAATGTGAATATCAAAAGTCTTGATAGTTTGAGGTGACCTTACTTAATCTAACCTGCCTAAAAATCGCTACCTGATCCGCCTAGAATATCGAAGGACCAACGCCCGAAACATGCGCACGACCTAACCGAACCGAATTAAAGAAACTCGAACTATCAAGACCAAAATACTGCCGGAAGTTAAAGGTAAAAGCTAAGTAAGAAAAACTGCCCTGGAGCAGGCCTACCTTGATCGTCCTCTTAGTTTTTCGCACTCCTCGCACCTACCTACAAATTAAGAAAAAAAAACAGTTAACAACTTGGCTATTGCGTGCAAATTTTTCACGACATGAATATACAGGGTGTCCCAGTTAACTTGAACAGCATGGGGATCTCGTAAACGGTAAGAGATACAGAGTTGGCTAAATGGGTCAAAATGATCTATGATTCAAGAGCAACTATTCTATGAAAAAAAAACTTGAAAAAAATTTACAGTTTTTGGGTTATTCGTAAAAAACAAAAAAATGACGTTTTCGATTTTTGCTTATAACTTGCTTATTTAAAATCATACCCAAAATATTTTTCGACATTATTAGGACACTTTTTTGCGTAGAATTGAAATTAGTTAATAAATTTTACCTATCTTCATTTGTTTTTGTTATTTTAACATCAACTTTCTTATTTTAAATACGGGTCGTAGTTGGCTATGACACCATTAAAAAGAGATTTTTTTTCTCGTTTCATTGATGTATGGGTTGTTAGGTTTATTTTTAAAAATAAGCAAGTTATAGCAATATTATTGTATTTGTTAAGTTTAATCAAAGCCGCCATTGGAAAACAAAACAAAACATCACATAAATAAACTAGCTGAACTTAATTAAACACAAATAAACCTAAATAATTTAAGAATTTTTCAAATTACATAATAATTTATGTTTTTCCAATTACTGTCACTATTGAATCTAAATTATAACATGCGTTCAAAGTGTAGCTCACTCTCCATGTGCAATACAAATTTGAGATCTGCACATTGTAGGTAATAATGTTTTTCTAACGATATTTCTTTTTATTTGATAAACTTTTGTTAAACTATCCAATCTTAATTTTGTAATTGTGTTCAGCTGTCTTTTTATGATTAGCTGTTTTAAGAACATTTTATCAAGCAGAAAGTAATATGCATAAGAAATAATTGTTATCTACAAAGTGCAGATCTCAAATTTGCATTGCTCATGGAGAGTGGGCTGCACTTTGAACGCATGTTATAATTTAGATTCAATAGTAATAGTAATTGGAAAAACATAAATTATTATGTAATTTGAAAAATATCTTAAATTATTTAGGTTTATTTGTGTTTAATTAAGTACAGCTAGTTTATTTACGTGATGTTTTGTTTTGTTTTCCAATGGCCACTTTGATTAAACTTAACAAATACAATAATATTGCTATAACTTGCTTATTTTTAAAAATAAACCTAACAACCCATACATCAATGAAACGAGAAAAAAAATCTCTTTTTAATGGTGTCATAGCCAACTACGACCCGTATTTAAAATAAGAAAGTTGATGTTAAAATAACAAAAACAAATGAAGATAGGTAAAATTTATTAACTAATTTCAATTCTACGCAAAAAAGTGTCCTAATAATGTCGAAAAATATTTTGGGTATGATTTTAAATAAGCAAGTTATAAGCAAAAATCGAAAACGTCATTTTTTTGTTTTTTACGAATAGCCCAAAAACTGTAAATTTTTTTCAAGTTTTTTTTTCATAGAATAGTTGCTCTTGAATCATAGATCATTTTGACCCATTTAACCAACTCTGTATCTCTTACCGTTTACGAGATCCCCATGCTGTTCAAGTTAACTGGGACACCCTGTATTTGTTATCAAAATGAATTTATCACAGAGTAAGATGTTATCAAAGAATCAAATAGAATGGAAAGGTTAAAATTTTGAAGTTGTTACATCGCTTTCGGAGATGCTTTGTTATTACCAAAGTCATGCTTAAGAACCTTAAGATAACTACCTTTTGTGTGCTTAGTCCTTCGCTTTGTTCCTGGAGTTTGGCTTTAGCTCGGATCACTTCTTCCTATCTTCATCCTCTACCAAACATAAAGATGTCCAAAGTCCATCCATCCATCCGTTCAGGAATACATCCCATGGTCAACCAGTGCTGAAACAAAATAAAACAGACACAGTTAAACACTTTTGATATACCACAAAAACTAAGGCATCAAATAAAGTCAGTTATTACAAACTAAAAGCATTTAGCTATTAAAATTCTTGAACAAACTAGCCCAGTAACGTTTCTATTAAATATGATAAATGTTCTTTTTCCTGACAAGCGCTGGAATTGCATATTCTAGCTCACACAACTTTACGGGAGCCGTTTGTTCAACTACAAACTTTAAAATTATACCAACTTACTTCTAACAGAACACAAACGCCAGTAGAAACTTATGAATGCGTTTTTAAGATTAATTTATTGCGAAAAGATAATGGGCTATAAAAAACGGAGGCAAAAGAATGTGTCAAATAAATTCTGTGTAATTTATAGATTACATTTCGTTTAGTTCCAACTTTCGTCGTAAAACTCATCTATTAACCAAAGTATTTCATTACTTAAACTTTCGCTAAAACGTTGGTTTGTATTCAAGGAGAAAAACGAAGTTTATACTTGTAGGATTTTAAGATTGATCTTCTACTTCCACTGAAATATTGACGCATTGAAAAACTTAACAATAAGTAATTATTGTTAATATTTATTTATAACATAAACTTGACTTCAGCATACAGCTAAGCAAAAATCAACCAACTTGGGTACTTGTTTCACAAATGAAAACTACTTCAAGAGTATTTATGCCTAAATGAACACAATTTCAACACGCGATAACAAAGGCATTGTTATCACACATCCTAAACAAAATGAGTGGGCACAGATACAGTTTTATAAATTACAACGGCATTCCGTAACAATGAAAAGAAAAACGGACAAAGTTTTTCATTAACAAAATTTAGACAAGATCTTTGCGTTGCCGCGAAATTAAATTTTCCAGTTGTCGTATCTGCTCGGCCTAAATTCCTAATTTTCAAGACAATGACAAATATTTTCTCTTAATTTGAGGATGGAATCCTACCTATGCCACGCGTAAAAAAAATGCGTCAGATACAGATAGTTTAATAAAAGCTAGACTATTTAGTTCTATTACATTAATTATACACTAGAAAGATAACAAAGACCTTTGGTTAGGTGCTTTACGCAAAACGAAAAATATTTGCGCGTTTAAAATATAATTTGAACCAGGGTGGATAAAAATCATGATTAAAAAAAAAAAAAAAAAAAAACATCGATTTATTTGATTTAAATCAAATGTACCATATTATCGAATTTAGTGACATTCACATGCTATTTCTGTTTTGTGCTAATATATTTAATAATCAATATATTTAATTCATTGGTGATTTTTTTTCAAAATGAAAAATGAAATATAATGATTAAGAATTTTGAAAAAATCAGTGCTAAATGGTGAGGTTTAATTAATTATATACAGGGTGAGTCATTAGTGCGGGATCGGTCGATTGTGGCTAAACGGCTTGAGATATGAAGTTGATTCAAATGCTATTTTATACAGTTTTTTCTAAACAACACAATAAAAATATTTTCAAATATACACGGCGAGTCACCTTTCTGGAACTAATAGCAACTTTTATATTTCAAATACAACACCCAATTTTTTATTTATTATTTTTGACCGCCTTAATTTTAGCTTTGCATCAATATAAAATACTACAGGTTTTTATACGGCGTTGTAAAAAAAAAATATTTTCTAAATTATTCAATGTTTGAAGTCTTTATTTAAAAAATTCTCCTGAAGTTATTTTGAAATACAGAGTTGTAATTTGGTATGGACATGCAGAAAAAATTTCTCTGTTCGCTCGATATGAAAAAATTTGAATCACACATACAGGGGTGTTTATAAATAGGTGGCAACTTCCATGATTTTCAAAAGCTCGTAACTCGATTTTTTCAAATGCAAACCCCTGTATTTTTTTATGTAATCGAATTCATCTTTAAAAGAGCTTCATATTTTGTATGTCCTATACCCAAAACTCATACTTTTCGAGATATTCGACATTTTTTTTCAAATCGTTATTGAAGCAAATAGAGTGCCGTGGAAATTGAAAAAACTGACTGTTCACTACGCTAACGTCAAAAACTTGTCATTTATATTTTGAATTATTGCATTTCCACAATGAATATTACTTTACAAGAGCAAATTGATATGGTTTATTCAACATTTCGTGTATTTAATTACTAATAGTAATACAATTTTATTTTATTATAAATTAATATTATATTGTAGTCATATAATCTGTGATTTAAATTAATAATTTTTTTTTAAAAATCACTTGATTTAAATCAATGATTTTTTTAAAAATTTAAATCGTTTTAAATCAATTGATTTAAATCTGCTCAACCCTGATTTGAACAATAAATAAGTATGCTAGTATGAATTAATTTTACAGTCACAAAAGCTTCAGAAAAAATGTAGCCCCTAAAAATATTATGTTGTTTATTTGCAAACTATAAACACCATCGCAAAATTAACGAAAAATCATCTATATTGTTCCAATAAAACATTTGGTCTACATTATTTCAGTATTGTCCAGTTCGCTATAATTCACAGGTATTTGTTTATGTAAACCACATTAAAAACTGCGTTTTATCGATCGAATTACAATGCCCAACCGCATGTATGCGATTGTGATTGTGACATTAACTTCGTTAACGAAAACATTCAGAACGAATTTCGAAGATAAATGGCGTGAATTTACCCAGAAAAGCTTTGCAAACTTTTCTAATTTAATTTGTTCCCTTAGTGCTTCCGAGTATAGACAGTTCTGAGAAAAATATTAAGCTTTCGCCAGTTTCAATTAAATAAACCAAAGAACGTCTTCAATGTTAAACAAGACAGTTGGGAGTTGATCTCTCATAACATGGGAATTATGATTAAAGGCCTAAAAGAATTTTTTACAACTCCTCGAAGTTTTCTAAAAAATTCAAAGACCTTGCAATTTGTTTTTGTAATCAATTGTTTTGGGATTGTCTTTATATAAGCTGAAAATGTTAAATACACCCTAGGAACAGGGCCGGCCCAAGGCATGATGCAAGTGATGCCCAGCATCAGGGCGCCCCCTTAAGGGGGCGCCTTACAAGATTATTTCTTTAAATAAAATGTGTGCTGTTTTTTAAATTTTAAAATGTCAACCAAATTTAATGTCAAAATGAATTTTATTTTAAATAAGCTAGTATAAAAATAAATTTAAAATACGAGCCAGTATGGATGAGGCTAAATTTGAACCGCGCGCCAACACAGAACTCGGCTAATCAGAGAGTGGGCAAAGCCCTGTGATTTCAATTTAAATATAAGTGATATGAGAGGACAAGGCTACGATAACGGCGCAAATATGACAGGTAAAAATAAAGGAGTTCAAAAGCATATTCAAAATTTAAATCCCAGGGCTTTCTTTATTCCGTGCCTGCACATTCGTTGAATTTAGTTGTGAATGATGCCGCAAAAATGAATGTCGAAACAATTAGTTTTTTTTTTGGCTTTATTCAAGAACTTTAATTTTTTTTTTGTAGTTCTACTAAAAGGTGGGACATTTTAAAAAAGAATTTATCAAAATTAACATTAAGACCTTCATCTGCAACTAGATTGGAATCTAGAGTTGAAGCACTGCGACCATTAAGATACGAAAATATACGACGCATTAATAGACAGATAATAATAATAACGGCTACAAAGTCGACATGAGGCACAAAGTTTAGCTAAAAAAATTAAAAATTTTAAATTTATTTGTTCTACTATTTTATAGTATGAAGTATTTAACAGATTAAATGTGTTAAGCAAAATTTTACAAGGTGTTAAGCAACATTTAAAAAGTGCATTAGTTGCATTAGACGAATTAATATGTTTCATAAAGGAATTAAGAACAGATAAAGGTTTTAATGAAATTTTGGAATCTGCAAAAGAACTAGCTACAGAGTTAGAAATTGCACCAAAATTTATTCCGTCAAAAAATGTACGAAGACGTAATATAAAGAAACAATTTAGTTACGAATCTGCCGATGAAACACCGATTGGTCCTAAAGATAAATTTAAAATATCTTTTTTTCAATGTTATTTTAAATACTACAGTACTGAACTCTTTAGAAGAAAGATTTAGCCAACTTAAAAATCACAATGATAATTTTATTTTTTTTACGATATCAAAGAGATAAAAAATATGGACAAAGAAATTTTTAGAAAACATTGTAACAATATCGGAAGTATGCTTACGGATGGTACAGACAAGGATTTAAGTGCATTAGAATTATTTGATGAATTAAAGGTTTTTTGGTGCCTTTGTAGATCTTAATACTTATTCAGATACAATTGACATATTAAATTTTATTTGTGCCAACAATTTGGAGTGTGTATTTGAAAATGTAACCATTGTTCTACGAATTTTTTATAAATAACTAAAGAAATTATTGATAAATTTGCTAGCATAAAAGCCAGAAAAGTAAAATTTTAATATTATGTTTGCTTATAAATTTTATTTTGTTAAGAATTTAAGAATTTATAATAAGAGTAAATCCGTTTTGTTTTAAGTATACTACTTAGTACCTACTTATGTAGTGTTTTATGTAATTAATTCCATTACATACTCTATAAAGATTTATATTAAATTAAATTATTAATAACAATATTATATTTTTATTATTTTTATTACCCGAAAATTAGCCACTTTTGTTTTTAAATATATATAGAGGGGGGGGGGGCTATAAGAGAACTTCGCAGCAGGGCGCCGACTACCCTAGAGCCGTCCCTGCCTAGGAAATGCATTTCCACCTTTGGTTTGTTCAGAAACTGCCTGAGAGCTCTTCGAAATTTGTTATAAAGTTCCAAGACTATAACCTTTTCTAGGGTAATACATAAAGCACTTTAATTAAGTGCCCTTTTAAGTGAATACTGGTAAAAATAAAACAGAATTCTGAATCAGCAAATTTTAAAATTAATATTTCTGCCGTGAAAACTCGTATTTTAAATTCCTTGTTATTAATATTTCGATGCTTGATTGAGCACAGTTAGGAAAACCTGTCATAAAAACTACACGATTCGTACAATTTCGAACATGGCCATGTTTAAAAATGACAAACCTCAACAACACAGTCAACGCTGTAGCCCATATGGGGTGATAATAAATTTCCCCATTTCAAGCACACTTTTAACGAAACTTTCAACATTCCACAATTAATCATTCAACGAGGGTTTGAATTAAAATATAAGTTTCTGTTTTATTATGATTCAAATCCATTCGCAATTCAATTCAATAAAGTTCGGATGGGTTTACGTACAGCGGCTTCAGAATCGCGGACGGCTGAGAGTCGCTGTTATATTTATAAGTTCTCAATTTTAGTTTCGTCGAAAAGCGGGGGAATAAAAAAGGCCGGGCATGGCGGTAAGAATTTCTCATCAATGTTCTTAAGCCACGAAGAATAGGACGAATCCTTTATAAGGAGGCGAAAGTTTTCAATTATCTCCGTTTCAGCGATACATTTCTGTAAACTGAGGCGCAAAGAAATTGTTGTTTTTTTTATTGAGAGAAGCGTGTATTCGAAGTTAATACTCTTGAAGAAAAACGAAAAAAAAAAAAAGAATTGCGCAAAATATGGCTTAACCCAGTGGGAAAGGTGTTAACGTAACGGGTACTAATACTGTACAAGAACCTTTATCATCTCAAGTAAACTTGCAACAAACCACGGAATCACAATTGAAGGTTAAGTGAACTGAACTATGTTTGTGGTTTAAGATCTGAGCTGTTTAACTTGCCACATGTCCCTTTCATTCAAACACAGCATCGAGAATTACGCGATTAAAATTAAATCAATTCGTCAGGTGTGGTTTTCAAAACGTTTCTAAATAATTTTAATAGAACCTATTTGAGATAATTTTTTAATTTTCATTTATTAATATTAATAATCCCAATTAGAAATCGCTTATCAAATAAATAAGACCGCATCTGATCAAAAGACAAGAGTTTTAAATCTAGTCTAGATTTTTCACAAAAGATCCTTTAAGAATAAAGAAAGTAATATTTAATTTAAGTTATTTTTACTAAGCTAAAAAAGGAGCAACAGATAGAAACATCAAATGGAAAGACATAAAAAAAGCTAGCACAAGACAGACAAACATGAAAAAAAAATTAAGCACAACACAACTCAACAGCTTCCCTACACCTAACAGTAGAAAGACTCATGACTAAATAAATACTAAGCTAATCTTTTAATAGTGAATTTCATACAGCTTATTATTTAAGGTTTTATTTTCTAAGATATACTTATTTATTTATATATTTTAGTAAGTAAATCTTGTATTATTAAAAATTTAAGAAATAGTATTAATGGTTTATTTCTATAGTGAAATGCTATTCACTACAATTTTATGTGCTTAAAGATAATCAAAAGTTTGTTGAGGTATACAAAATATAACAATTTGTTAAAATACCCAAGATTAGGTAGTGGTTTAAGATTTTTTTAAAGTAATTGTCATTTGATCAAAATCTATTAATCCTGTCTAAAGCTAAAAACATATAGCATTTTATCTTGTAATACTTTTAAAAACACTATGAATATTAAACAGGTACTGAATGTACAAATACAATACTTACTTTCAAAGAAATATTGCAGAAACTGTGACTAAAAATATTGAACATGGAATAGGGCGAACTCATTTGACGAAACTTTTTCGTATCATGTTTCCCCTTTAATTGTCTTTAAGTAAAAACGTTTTGAACAAAAGCATTAACAAAATTGTTCAGCAGAAATGTAAATAAAATTTTAGCAATAAAAAATTCTTGCATTCTAGGAAATTCAATCAATTTCCGTACATTAAATTTACTTTTATCATCCCCGACAAAGTATCGATTTCCATAACATGTGTAGGTGTATTCTATGCCTTGCCAAATATTTACACGCACATTTTTGAATTACAGTAAACGATTGATTATTGATAACAGTTTGCAAATATGGACTATTTCAATATAGATTTTTGTATAGGCTTTACAGCCAAGCTGCAACTTGGGACGAATTGAATTTTTATCATAGCTCGATTAAACGAAATTAAAAATTCACACTTTAAAATTTTCTGGAAAAATCAATGAAATTTTTAATAGAATTTATTAAAAATCAGTTTTTTTTTTATTAATGATGTCTTAAAAATCCTTGACAATTTCCCAAACTCTTGTCTCTTTATCAGTAGGTAGTTATTTATTTATCTATTAAAAAATTAATACTTTACAATTTTTTGGAATATCCAAAAAATTATTAATAACATAATTTATTAAAAAATCAATGACTCTTTTTGTGAAGGATTTCTTTAAAATTCTAGACAAATTTTAAAGCTCTACTTCCTTTACTAGTAGACTAGTACTAGTAGTATTATAAAGGTAGATAAATAAATAAGATTAGTACTGAAAAAAACGAGTCCGGAACTGATCTAGCATTGCTTTAAGAAATTATTAATGAAAGCACTTAAGTCAGTGGTTTCCAACCTGTGGGGCGCGCCCCCCTAGGGGGGCGCGTGACTATTGCAAGGGGGGCGCGCAACTGTTACCAAAATATCATCTTTGCATAAAAACAAACAAAAATAACTTTATTTATACAGAATATGGTATATTGCTTTGCAGCCCTTTAAACAATTATTATATGAGAACAATATTTATGAAATTAGATTGTTACGAAAAGTGAGGGGGGCGCAAATTTTTTTTTAATGAAAAAGGGGGGCGGAGGTACAAAACGGTTGGAAACCACTGACTAAAGTGATTAATAAATTAACTTATAACTTATTTATATAAATGTAATGAAAATTAAATTTTAAATTAATTGATAGCCTTTTCAAAGAAAATAAAAATAATTGTATGAGAGTTAAACTTATTAATTACCTACTTTTGTACCAGCAAATACAAAAGAAAAATTTGAGCAGAACATAAAACTTTAGGTGTGCGTCTTCTAAACTTGATACTTGATTTTTTTGTTTTAACTATAATAATTAATTAATTAATCGAATGACTGTTAAAACCTTCTTTTTGTTTTTCATTCTACGCTGTTTAAGTATTGTATTTTTTGAGTAACGTTTGTTTTAGATGCTATGACATTAAAATCATTTGTAACAAGCATAAGGAACAAAAAAAATGTTGGTTAAAGCCAGAAGAACCCCCAAGAATTAATAATAAATCGCGAATACACAGAGAACTGAATTCTACAGTAGAATTAAAATGATTGGTTGTCATTCTCCAGCTTTACGAGATGCTCATCTCTGCAAACCTTTTTACGTATTCATTTTAGGAATCCTATTATTTGGAATTTAAAACAGAAATTTTCCACTTGTTGACTATACCAGATTTGCAGCCTACCTAAGGGATTTTCGATGTAGGAAATTTTCGTTTGTTTCATAAATTATTTGCGCTTACAAACTTGTTATCTTGTGCTTTTACTTTATAATAATGTGTATGCTCGCATACGGACCTTATGAGGCAATTTTAACGACGTTATATAAAATTTTGATGTAGATTTGCGAAAGCAGAACATGCCTACAAAAAACTCCTTTAACATTTAAATTTATTCAGCTTTAAAATGTACATCAATAATTTTGTTCGGTGTTTTCAGGTTACGAAAATACAACACAAGACTCCAATTTCTATTTATACAATATTTAAAAGAATATTAAAACGTTCTAAAAGCGAGTGGTGTATCTACAACTGCACAGAAAATGAAAGCGAATGTAAGTTTTACACCACTGAAAAGATTACAGCATTCATCTGTATCGATTATAAAAATGTGCCATATTAAATCCCCTGGTGGAGCACCAACAATCAACAATTTAGCCTAGATATTGTTTTTATATTTGTTCTTATTAATCTGGGATTCCTACCAACTATTAAGTTTTTAAAATTTGGCAGACAAATATGAAAAATGCTAGCAATTGGCTTTATTCCTTGTACCTTGTACCTACTACCAATTCGTTCAAAAAGCGATTAAAAATATTTTTTATTGCTCAATTTTTTTACAAAACTGCACAGTATTTCCTTGGAAAAGTATTAGCCAAAACATAAAAAAATAGGTAATTGGCTTCATTGTTTGTAGCATTGTTAAACAACATATATGCAATGCAAAACGACTACCATTTTGATCTAAAACCAATCAAAAATATTTTTTACAACTCCTCAGAGTTTTTAAAAAGTTCCAAGTCTATACCCTGGGAATTTTTTTCAGATAAATAACCTATGCAATGCATTACCGTCTTTGGTTCGTCTAGAAACAGCCTATAATTTTTTACACTTAACCGGCCCTGTTTGTACCGCAAAGATACAGTGAGAAGGCATACATTTTACACTCCCTTTTATCACAACACTTTCAATACATAAATTTATTAACCGCCAAACAAAACTAAAATTTGTTTCAAAGCAAAAAAAAAACACGGAACATGTCAATTACAGTTTATAAATCAGCCTAAATCATTCATAAACCGCTTTTAAGTTTTCTCCTAAAGTAAAATTGTTGCAAAATTGTTTACTTAAAGCGGCTTTATCAAGTCAATCAGCTTCGAAATACAAGTTTAAACTTTAAAATCAATTTTTGAGTCAAAATTGACCTACCTTTCATCAAAATATTCAGGTTACATCATCTGAGGCTAAGCCATTTCCGAACAAACGCACGCAAATGTTGCGAAAATCACACAATACACGCTTAAAATACCAAAAACACTATCAAAATAGTTTTTGTCTCGTCATTTCCGCAACTGCATCAATTATCATTATGAATGCAACGTCATTTCACTGCATTTAGTGGTCAGTGTCGCTATCCTGCGATCAGGATTTGTACCCGGCTCCCGTAGGGACGCCGCATACGTCAGCTGATTTTGCAAAGTTTATAAAACATGAGTTATTTCGATTTACGGAATATCGGGACTTTTGCAAACACTTCCTACCGATAATTTAACACTTCGCGAATAATTTTCACTAACACAACACAGTTATTACGCGAGATTAACATTAATTACGAGTAAATCAACTTGGGGGTGATGTTGACAGCGTGCGTACTTAATTACAACAATTGAGACGCGATGCGCGCGCTATCTGCACTAAGCACTTGATCTATTAACTTAAACAGGTGTTCTATCGGCCTGTCTTATAGCCGTAGCTTAACATTTATATTATTACATTTATATTTATACCATAGAAACCGTATTTAGTAATATGTAGTCAAAGTTTTTAATATTTTGCCTCAGAAATTTATTAGTCAAAAATTAAAAATGCTGGCAATTGTTTGTAAAATCGGTAGACAACGACCAAAGAATACATACTAGCTACAAATTCGATGACAAAGCGAAAAAAACTATTTTTTATAGCTCTTACAAATTTTTAAAAGTTTGCCAAGTGTATTTATTTGGAAATTAATTAATCAAAAAATCAAAAAAAATGGAATAGACTTTATTGTATGTAGAATTGTTAAACAACGTTCATGATAAAATACAACAACCAATTTTGCTCAGAAACCGATTAAAAATATTTTTTACAGCTCTTTAGTAAATTTTTCAAAACCTCTTTTATTTTACGATCATGATGCCTTCCTATACCGCACATGGTGAAAGTTTAAATGTATTTCCCATAACTATTTAACGGTGTCGTTAATAAAGGGGAAGCGAAGAGCTTAAAAAGCCCATCTCACGTATAGTCATTCAAGCGAGATTCGATTCCCTGTGCCATTACAGTAATTGCATTGACATCTTTAAAACTTCTTCAACTTCAGACGCGTTTTTCATGTCGACCGAATGTTTACAAACGGCCCCACTAGAATCTCCGTGTGCTCTCTTAGCACGAAATTGTGCGTGAAATATTACAACCAAAACCGATTTACAATGTCTATCACTATCAGTTCGCTCGAAAGCTCGACACTCGATACACACAAGTTTTTAAAATGTTTAAGGAAACGGTAAATTTCGATAAGACCTTTGTTAGTTTTATGTTATTCGGTTTCAGACATTTTTAAGTAAGTGTGTTGTGGAACGAAAACAGTTTTCCTTCTACAAAGAGACGTGAACAGAAACATAAACGGATTTTATTTTTCGTCAACCTCATGCAATCTCAACTTTAATATAAAGTCAACTGTTTACTGATCAGAAGGTTACCCTTGTGCCATTTCTATTCCCAAGGCAAGAATTGTAGCGGCCTAGGATCAAGTTTATCCTACATGAATAGAAAAAATATACTTTATGATCTTCGATAAGTGAAGAATCGTAAAAGAAGCAGCAAAATAAATTCTATTGTAAAGGTATCACTGCGTTTTGGAATAAACGTCTTTTTATTTAAGATTATCACTCAAGTAATAAGAGTCCATTAGAATAAACAAGTTTAATTAAAGATAGCATTGTTTAAAGTTTAAACACCCACAGGTTAAAATCAGTCATGTGTAAATGCAGTAATGAAAAACTGGTAAAACAATATTTAAACTTCATACGAAAAATTCACAAAATTTGCATTGACGAACGTAACATTTTTATTTACGTAATCGGCTTTGTTAGAGAACACATTTACGTAAATTTTAATCCAGTGATGTTTTCAAAGGATGTAATTGAATATGTTTTCATGTCATCTACGAAACGGTTACTTCAAAGGGAATTATCGGAAATCTCATTATATGGACACGTAACATAAACAAGCTGATTTGTGTTTGACTCTAATTTGGCCTAATCGCGTTTTGTAACAGCCAGAATCATTAGGATATTTTTGGTCTGAGATACTCAAGTACAGCCTTCCAAAAAAATAGCCTGGAAAAATCTGCACATTCTGTTTAATAATGTGCGATTAACAATTAAATTTACCTAAATATAACTGAATCTATAACGTACTTTCAAACCAGACTTTGCAAATATTTAACTTATAATTTCTAATCACGAAACTTTTATGCTTATGCATATTAATAAAAAATGTTTTTAGGTTCAACAAAATCTTGTTAGTAGCATAAAATTGCATTTTATGCACGTATGTAAAGAAGTTATTTTAATTGTGTTAAAAAATTTAAATTCACTAATCAATTATTACAACCATACAAGCATTAAATTATTACTGTTTTTGTTACAAAAGCTTTAATACTCCACTAGTTCCTACTCAAGACCGGTCATCTATATATCGGGGCCCAAGTGCAACAACTTTTTGAGGGGCCCTCATAAGCAAAATTGTAAAATTAAATGATGTATGCTTTGTGCGTGTCACAAAATTTGCAAAATTATTTACTAGCCCTGTTTCTACCGCAAACAATCAAAGATAAAGGCATACAGTTTAAACTCGTTTTTATCACAAGACTTTAAAAACAAATTAATATTACCAAACACAACTAAAATTCGTTTTAAAGAAAGAAAACTATAGAACATAGCAATTACAGTTTATAAATCAGCCTAAATCATTCGTAACGTATTGTAAAAATATTTTATCGATTTAAAATTAAACAAAACGCTTTTTAATTTCCTCCCAAAGCAAAAATTGTTTACTTAAAGTGGCTTCATCAAGTCAATCAGCTTCGAAATACAAGTTTAAACTTTAAAAACAATTTTTAAGTCAAAATTGACCTACCTTTCATCAAAATATTCAGGGTACATCGTCAGAGGCAACGCCATCTCCGAAAAAAACACGTAAATATTGCGAAAATCGCACAATACACGCTCAAAATACCAAAAACACTTTCAAAATAGTTTTTGTCTCGTCATTTCCGCAACTGCCCAAATTATCATTATGAATGCAACGTCATTTCGCTGCATTTAGTGGTCAGTGTCGCTATCCTGCGATCAGGATTTGTACCCGGCTCCCGTAGGGACGCCGCATACGTCAGCTGATTTTGCAAAGTTTATAAAACATGAGTTATTTCGATTTACGGAATATCGGGACTTTTGCAAACACTTCCTACCGATAATTTAACACTTCGCGAATAATTTTCACTAACACAACACAGTTATTACGCGAGATTAACATTAATTACGAGTAAATCAATTTGGGGGTGATGTTGACAGCGTGCGTACTTAATTACAACAATTGAGACGCGATGCGCGCGCTATCTGCACTAAGCACTTGATCTATTAACTTAAACAGGTGTTCTATCGGCCTGTCTTATAGCCGTAGCTTAATATTTATATTATTACATTTATATTTATTCCATAGAAACCGCATTTTGAATTATATAGTTGAGAATACAGGGCAATGAATCGAAACCGACAACTTTTATAGTTAAACTTATTAACAAATATACATATTAAAATTATATTTTAAAAAATTCTTATCAGTACCATGAAATTTTGTGCACGTATATATAGATGTTATTTTAATTCAGTCTTTAAATCTTAAATATCGCTAGTCAATTTTACAACCATACAACGCATTTAATTCTTATTTCAAAAATGACGCTATCAGATGGCGAAAAATCTGCTTTGCAAGATTCCAAGCAAAAGCCGATACAAGAGAAGAGAAATCCAATTTTAGTTAATACCATGTGGCAAATTTGCAATAAGAATTAGCCTTCAGACTTTTTTGAACCTGTTTGAAACTAAGCTTGCAAGAAAGATAACAAATTTGTGTTTTTTTAGCATAACCTCTAATTCGTTGAAACTTTCTGTTTGACAAAACCAACCAAAATATAGCACACACAAAATTAAGTACGTTTTGAAAGCAAAGTTTTTTTTTTCGAACATGCGTTTTTGTAACATCTTTTGTGGTCCAAGTCGATCCAATCAGAAATATGACGTCAATACCTTGCATCAAGTACCGTAGAATAGGGCAACTTGGGACAGTAGGGTAACTTGGGACAAAATGATATTCTCACCTAAAAATTTTGTTTACAACTGTCAACTTTTGAGATAATTAAAGTTGCTTAGTAGAGGTTTAAAAGTATCATATAAGCTTAAAAAAACGAATTAGTTTTTGAAATTACTACAAGACGGTAAGTTGTTACATCCATTTTTTTAATTAATATAAAATGGCCGAATTAAGAACTGTTTAAAACTTCTCTTGTACTTTTGTTCTGAAAATATACGTTTAATATTAAGTCTTGAATAACTTATCATTTTTTTATTTAATACTACATATGTTCAAAAATGAATGATTGTCCGTTTTGGTGAAAATTTTTGTTCAAAAATGATTCTCTCATTAGTTTTTAATTCAATTAATATATTGAATCCTGCTTTAAACAACTTTTTTATAAATGAGACAATCATTTTTGAACAGAGGTAGTACAATTTTTTTAATTTTTCAAATCAAAATATCGTTTAGTTTAAAATTTTTGTAACTTGCGAATTAAAGTTTTATTTTCTTTATTTTTGATATTTTTTTTTCATGTTGGATAATTGTGAAAGATCAATTTAATATAAAAAATATAATATAACTGTCCCAAGTAGGACTTTATAGGCTAAACTTGAGTCAAACTACTGAAATTCATATGTGTCCCAAGTTGCCCGGTCTTAAGTATTAGGGGAAAGTACCCATGAATGGGACAGTCCTTGGATGGGACATTCTTAATAAACTATAGTTAAACACAAATCTTTATGTACGTGCATAGATGGTAAATCGCGTACCTAATGTATGTAATACAATCGTGTTGTATACAACATGAGAACTTCGAAATGTGGTTGTACATTAGGTACGCGATTTACCATCTATGCACGTACATAAAGATTTGTGTTTAACTATAGTTTATTAAGAATGTCCCATCCAAGGACTGTCCCATTCATGGGTACTTTCCCCTACTTGGGACAGGAAGTTTTTTTTGTTGGTATCTTGTATATATTCATATATATATATTTTATATATAAAATATTGTTCATTGGCACCTCACCCAATTACATAAAAAAAAACAAAGTTTTTAATTAAAAAATGAACGTGGTACACGCTTTTAAATGTTGAAACTGTCCCAAGTAGCCCCATTCTACCGGTACTGCAAGCCTTAAACGTAATAAGCATTCCAAGATTTTTACATTTCAGTTATACTTTAACGTAAAGGAGAATTACTCTATTCCTTTGAAATTACACTACCATACTCTTAAGAACACTTTATTTTATTTCATCGCAGAAATAATCCTTTGAGCAAACCGTTAATGCGAACTCTCGTTTGAAATGTATGTGTTTAAAAAGCAATTTACCCTTTCATGATAAAATGTATGAATTTTGATTAACGTCTATCTAATTTGCATGTTTTTGAGAAATGCATTTACGTTATCTTGCAATCAAAATCGCTACTGCATTATAGTTATTAATGTCGATATAAAAAAATGTACTACAAACATGAAAGCTTTTTGATATTACCTGCAAATATATGTATGGATTATTTCGAAAACTCCAGTATAAACCAAAACGTTAATGACCTTTCGTCATGTGACTACGTGGTTTTAAAATTGAAACGAATTGCAGAATTGTAATAATTTCCAGAAGGATATAAAATTTACAGTGAGAGTTCGACAAAAAAAAAAACAATGTCCTTTATAGATGTTCATGTGTAAGTACATAGATAAATAAATAAGAGTGCTACTGATAAACAAATAAGAATCTTGAAACTGGACTAAAACTTTTACCAAAAATCCTTTAAAAAATGTTATTTTAAATTAAATTTATTTATAATATTTCTGTTTATGATGTAAACGCGCAATTATCTGATCAATTATTTACGTGTGCATTTAAAGTAATTAATATTTAAGTATCAAATGTGTAACACGCTTTTAGCACCAAAGGCATGGCAGATTACAATATTGTGCACGAAACACTGTTCAAAATAATCGGCTATAGCTTATCATTATTGCACAAAATAATGACGGAGTACGTTTACCCGACCAAACCAATTCCTCAAATCAAATACTCACCATAATAACGGCGAATTACATCGGGGTGCAGGATTCTATAGCATTACAAATCATGAAATTTCATGCCTGACCTAATATAACGGTCGATAAGACAGCTTAAAGCAATATTCTATACCTAATAGCGAATTCAGATACGGTTACAATAATGCCACATTATTACACCCGCGGTGCAGGGTTTGCAGAAATATAAAATGCGGAATATTCTAATAATTATGGCCCACTAACTAACCCTTCTTGCTGGGTAAATTGCCGAAAATTCAGCTGGGAAAGCAAATCTGTAGACAAGGCTTGTAAATTATTAAGGGTAAATGAATATTTAGTGTTACACGAGCATCTAGGCCGATATTTAATAACATAACTGACAAGTTTTTGCGCAAGGTGAAGTTAAAAATCGAAAAACGTATTAAAGAACCTGTTTCGTGTCAATTTTGGTAATATTCGGCAGGAAAACGTAAACGTTTTAAGCGAAACAGTACGGGAACGAATTGTTTTGGGATGGTCTTTGTATTTCATGAAAATGTCAAAGACACCCTAAGCCAGCGATTTCCAAACTGGGAGGCGCGCCTACCTGGGGAGGCGCGGACTAGTGCAAAAGGAGGCGCGAAAAGTTTTACAGAAATGACATGTACAGGGTGGACCAAATTCGAATGTTTTACGGGGTATCTCGGTTACCACAATAGATAGCGAAAATCTGATATCGTTCTCTTGGGCTATTTTTTTAAGAAAATTACGTCTATGCAATCAGATTTTTTCTATCGGATTCCATTTTGGCACTACAGACGAAAAATGAAATTTCATCATTTTTGAAAATTTGCTGTAACTTCTTTATTTATTAAATTAGAACAAAATGTTATAAAGGTTTTTTATACAGATTTTTTTGCTTAATTTAAAAACAAAAGTATTTTTTTCATAGCTACCTTGACTTTCGAGATATGGAGTAAACTTACATTTTTTTAAATAGAAACCCTAGTTGGCCATGACTTTATGTGAAAGAGTATTTTTTTAGCTTTTCAAAAATATATAGTTTTATATATTTGTTGCAAAAAATAGCCAAGATATGGCCAATTTTGTAAAAATTCGATCATCAAAGTTAGCCATGATTTCGTAAACAAGTGATGTTTGCAATTATTAAACAACTAAACGTCATTTAGAAGTAATTTTTTTAACTTTTAAGCAAATCCGTGTACTATTTTGAATTTTATAACTGTTTATTGTGGTATTGTGAACATGGCTAAATTTGAACTGTTTGAAAAGTTTAATGTCTTAGAATATTACTTTGTAAGTGATAAAAACGTAGCGGTTGTTTCAGAATTTACTTGGCAATGACGTTTGGTTGTTTAATAATTGCAAACATCAGTTGTTTACGAAATCATGGCTAACTTTGATGATGGAATTTTTACAAAATTGGCTATATCTTGGCTATTTTTTGCAAAAAATATAAAACTATATATTTTTGAAAAGCTAAAAAAATACTCTTTCACATAAAGTCATGGTCAACTAGGGTTTCCATTTAAAAAAATGTAAGTTTACTCCATATCTCGAAAGTCAAGGAGGCTAAGAAAAAATTACTTTTGTTTTTAAATTAAGCATAAAAATCTGTATAAAAAACGTTTATAACATTTTATTCTAATTTAATAAATAAAGAAGTTACAGCAAATTTTCAAAAATGATGAAATTTCATTTTTTGTCTGTAGTGCCAAAATGGAATCCGATAGGAAAAATCTGATTGCATAGGCGTTATTTTCTCAAAAAAATAGCCCAAGAGACCGAAATCAGATTTTCGCTATCTATTGTAGTAACCGAGATACCCCGTAAAACATTCGAATTTGGTCCACCCTGTATAGTAAAACTTGTTATTATTCTGTCACTGACGTCTTTTTTTCCAGTTTTTTTTGTTTTGATACATTTTTTACCATTTTTCATGTATTATTTTATGGAATAAAGGGGGGCGCCAAAATTAGATTTTTTTTTGAGGGGGGCGTAGCATCATAAAGTTTGGAAACCGCTGCCCTAAGCAATGCATTTCCACCTTTGGTTAGTTCAGAAACGTACAGTGAGAATGCACAAATTTGACACTCGTTTTTAACACAAGACTATAAACACATAATTTTATTAACTGCCAAACAAAACTAAAATTTATTTCAAAGCCCAAAAAAAAAACACAAAACAAGTCAATTACAGTTTGTAAATCAGCCGAAATCAATCATAAACCGCTTTTAAATTTTCTTGTAGTGTAAAAACTGATTTGTATTTGACTCTAATTTGGCCTCTAATCGCGTTTTGTAACAGTCAGAATCATTAGGATATTTTTGGTCTCAAATACTCAAGTACAGCCTTCCAAAAAAATAGCCTGGAAAAATCTGCACATTCTGTTTAATAATGTGCGATTAATAATTAAATTCACCTAAAAATAACTGAATCTACAACGTACTTTCAAATCAGACTTTGCAAATATTTAACTTATAATTCCTAATAACGAAACTTTTATAGTTATGCATCTTAATAAAAAATATTTTTAGGTTCAACAAAATCTTATTACCTACTAGCATAAAATCGCATTTTATGCACGTATGTAAAGAAGTTATTTTAATTGTGTTAAAATTTTTAAATTCACTAATCAATTATTACAACCATACAAGCATTTAATGATTACTGTTTTTGTTACAAAAGCTTTAATACTCCACTAGTTTAAGTTCCTACTCAAGACCGGTCATCTATATATCGGGGCCCAAGTGCAACAACTTTTTGAGGGGCCCTCATAAGCAAAATTGTAAAATTAAATGATGTATGCTTTGTGCGTGTCACAAAATTTGCAAAATTATTTACTAGCCCTGTTTCTACCGCAAACACTCAAAGATAAAGGCATACAGTTTAAACTCGTTTTTATCACAAGACTTTAAAAACAAATTAATATTACCAAACACAACTAACATTCGTTTTAAAGGAAGAAAACTATAGAACATAGAAATTACAGTTTATAAATCAGCCTAAATCATTTGTAACGTATTGTAAAAATATTTTATCGTTTTAAAATTAAACAAAACGCTTTTTAATTTCCTCCCAAAGCAAAAATTGTTTACTTAAAGCGGCTTCATCAAGTCAATCAGCTTCGAAATACAAGTTTAAACTTTAAAAACAATTTTTACGTAAAAATTTACCTACCTTTCATCAAAGTATTCAGGGTACATCATCAGAGGCAACGCCATCTCCGAAAAAAACACGTAAATATTGCGAAAATCGCACAATACACGCTCAAAATACCAAAAACACTTTCAAAATAGTTTTTGTCTCGTCATTTCCGCAACTGCATCAATTATCATTATGAATGCAACGTCATTTCACTGCATTTAGTGGTCAGTGTCGCTATCCTGCGATCAGGATTTGTACCCGGCTCCCGTAGGGACGCCGCATACGTCAGCTGATTTTGCAAAGTTTATAAAACATGAGTTATTTCGATTTACGGAATATCGGGACTTTTGCAAACACTTCCTACCGATAATTTAACACTTCGCGAATAATTTTCACTAACACAACACAGTTATTACGCGAGATTAACATTAATTACGAGTAAATCAATTTGGGGGTGATCTTGACAGCGTGCGTACTTAATTACAACAATTGAGACGCGATGCGCGCGCTATCTGCACTAAGCACTTGATCTATTAACTTAAACAGGTGTTCTATCGGCCTGTCTTATAGCCGTAGCTTAATATTTATATTATTACATTTATATTTATACCATAGAAACCGTATTTCGAAATATGTAGTTAAGCATACAGTGCAACCAATCGAAATCCACACGTTTTCCTTTTAATTTTCATTCCTGAATCAATTTCTAAATTTATAGGTAACCTATAAAGAACACCCTACGCCCAACTCAAGACTGTTTTCATATTTTCATGTTATGAAAGTGATAAAACAATGTTGCAGCTTCCACACACCGGTTTAATCGCCAGCGTTAATTAAACTCGTGTTGTTTCACATCACACTTTACGATTAGCATCATACTAGCCCGAAAACTGCACATGAAAATCTTTATAGTAATTATTAAATGAATTTATAACGACATTTCAAGCTCATTCTTATTTTCATGGCACTTAAACGAATCGGCTCTCTTTATCGGCAACTGAAGTATTGGACTTAATGGAGCATGAGACGTAATAACAAGAAAAAAAGCCAAAGTGGGGAAAAGAATTTTCACTTGAATTTTTTAATGGCAAGATTTATATTTGCACTCGGAAGTGATTAAATCTTTTATAGTCTTCACGTTGGAACGTTCTGAAATGGATACTTTTTTCTTAATACAAATTTTGAAACATAATAATCACCAATATTTAGCATTTGTTTCTACAAAACTATAATTAAATTGGCTAAGTAATCAATAAAAGTTGCACTTTATTTTAACTTTTTACACAATTTAAATTAAAATTTACACCTTCTTGATGGTTTCACAGCCTCAAAAAATGGAATTAACAAGGCATGTTAAGCTTATGCAATAAAAGATGCATTAATTTCAGAATAAAACAAACTGCGCATCTGTGCGTGCCTTGCATAAGTATGTGCAGATATTTATATATTATATACTTGCTAATTTAACAATACATACCCTCCCTACAAGCTGAGATATATTAAAAATGATTATATTTGGTGATTATTATTATTATAAAAGGCTGTGCATTCCATATTGGAATTTTAGCCGCTCTTTGGAGCCCTACTGACTATTATTTTTCGCTGTTTCTGTTCGTTCACTTCCTATAGGTTGTTGTTTATCTTTGCATCTTGTACTTTCATGTTTTCCTATCAAGCATTTTCTTTCTCCATCGTCTTATTCCTATTTTTCCTATATTAGCTATCACTTGGTCTTCCCAGCGTATTTTTGGTCTTCCTCTCGATCTTGTCCCTTGTGTTTTCCATTTTGAGTGTAGACTGTCTCTCTCTTCTACTTATATGTCCAAACCATCAAGTTCTTGCAGCTTTTATTACTTTGGCTATATCGTCCTCCCCTTTTAATATTGTTTTAGTTACGTTATTTGTTAACCCTATGTATTTCTCCTCTATTTTCCTCGCCCCATACATTTTCCTCTATATTATTCTTTCAAATTTTTTTTAATTTTCTTCTTCCTTCCTTGTCATACACATCGTCTCTGCTCCGTATATCATCACAGGTCGTATCACTGTTTTATAGATTCGCATTTTTGTATTATTACTGATTTTATTATTTTTCGTATACGTTTTATGTTTATAATATGCTCTATATCCCGCTTGTATTCGTTGTTTCATTTCTTCCCTCTTGTGGCTCTGGCGATTAATTACTGTTCCCAGATATTTAGAATTTTCTACTTCTTCAAACGTATAATTTCCTACTATTACTTCTCTGTTTTCTCCTTCTGTATGTTTGATTAAGTGATATAAAGCATAAAATTTGAGTCGCAGAAGTAGACAACGTTAAAACACACAGAAAAAACTTAAAAAGTTGCAAGATTTAACCATACCGAGCTTTTTATAGATGTGTGTGATTTATTCTGAACGAAAGTTTAGTCAACAAAAACTTTAAGCGTTCCTCAGCAAGAATGTTAAGAAACATTTAATTCTGATTTTAGTTCGTTGTGCCACGTAAAGTGAAAACTGACGTACTTCGAAATTCTACTGGTATTTCTTACGAACTAATTTTAATGCTAGTTTTTTTCCTTTATTTTAGGAACTATTTAGGTTATCTGAAATATAAAATCGACTTGAAATTCTATAAACATTTAAGCGACTCTAAAGCTTTTAGATTTTCTTAGATTCCCTTGACATTATTTTGGACAGACTGTACAATTGATAAATAATTTTCAACGTCAATTGAGACTGCAATTTATTCTGCATTGCTCCCGATAATCTACGGCATCGCAAGTATTTTCATTACTCGCCAGACTCTGTTAAGTATCGGTTACTGTTGAAATACAACAAAGTAATTGCGAACTCGATTTAGACAAACAAATGTAGTTTCTGGGTTGCCTCCACTTAATCGTCATTTTGATGTTAATTTGATTTGCACAAACGCTCGAACGAATAACGTTTAATATCCTGCTATTGTCAGTTAAGAGTCCAAAGAGCGGTTTAATTTTTTTTTAACTTCTGTTTGTACTGTCGTAAATAGTTTACAGGGCCAACTTAAATTTTTTTTACGATTTATAAAGTTCTTCTTTTTCCTCTTGTACCTTTCGGTGTCGAGGTATGCTTTTCTATTTCTGTTATGTTTCTCCAATCCTGCCTATCGTTAGCTAATTGTATAATTAACAACAAAAAAAACTAAATAAATATGTAGATGCACAACACACGTAAAGATAATGCGGCGAAAATTTTGTCATACAAGTACAGGGTGGACCAAATTCGAATGTTTTACGAGGTATCTCGGTTACCGTAATAGATAGCGAAAATTTGATTTCGGTCTCTTGGGCTATTTTTTTGAGAAAATAACGCCCATACAATCAGATTTTTTCTATCGGATTCCATTTTGGCACTACAGACGAAAAATGAAATTTCATCATTTTTGAAAATTTGCTGTAACTTCTTAATTTATTAAATTAGAACAAAATGTTATAAAGGTTTTTTATAAAAAATTTTATGCTTAATTTAAAAACAGAAGTATTTTTTTCATAGCTACCTTGACTTTCGAGATATGGAGTAAACTTACATTTTTTTAAATGAAAACCCTAGTTGGCCATGACTTTATGTGAAAGAGTATTTTTTTAGCTTTTCAAAAATATATGGTTTTATATATTTGTTGCAAAAAATAGCCGAGATATGGCCAATTTTGTATAAATTCGATCATCAAAGTTAGCCATGATTTCGTAAACAAGTGATGTTTGCAATTATTAAACAACTAAAGGTCATTTCGAAGGAAAGTTTTAAACTTTTAAGCAAATTCGTGTAATATTTTGTATTTTATAACTGTTTATTGTGGTATTGTGAACATGGCTACATTTGAACTCTTTGAAAAGTTTAATATGTTAGAATATTACTTTGTAAGTGATAAAAACGTAGCGGCTGTACCAGAATTTACTTGGCAATGACGTTTAGTTGTTTAATAATTGCAAACATCACTTGTTTACGAAATCATGGCAAACTTTGATGATCGAATTTTTACAAAATTGGCCATATCTCGGCTATTTTTTGCAACAAATATATAAAACCATATATTTTTGAAAAGCTAAAAAAATACTCTTTCACATAAAGTCATGGCCAACTAGGGTTTTCATTTAAAAAAATGTAAGTTTACTCCATATCTCGAAAGTCAAGGTAGCTATGAAAAAAATACTTCTGTTTTTAAATTAAGCATAAAAATTTTTATAAAAAACCTTTATAACATTTTGTTCTAATTTAATAAATTAAGAAGTTACAGCAAATTTTCAAAAATGATGAAATTTCATTTTTCGTCTGTAGTGCCAAAATGGAATCCGATAGAAAAAATCTGATTGTATGGGCGTTATTTTCTCAAAAAAATAGCCCAAGAGACCGAAATCAAATTTTCGCTATCTATTACGGTAACCGAGATACCCCCCCCGTAAAACATTCGAATTTGGTCCACCCTGTACAGTGTTTACAGAATTTGATCAATAATTCTTTTCGTTAAAATTCTGTACAACAAAACGTTGTAGCTATTTATTTGTTTATAAAGCATAAACGTCTGAAACTGTCGTAAACTTCCGATGTCAGTGCATTTTGGACCCACGTGAATTGCAAAGATATTCGTGTGTGCGCAGCTTTGACGGATTTTAAGAAGTTAATGGTTTCTTTCGAGAATGCTTTTAGTGTAAATGGGTCTTAGCTTAAATGGCAGTAGAATTTTATTAGACTATCAGTTTTTTTATACAAAGTTACGACGCGCAATAAAACATCCCTTGTACATTACTGTCTGCTCTCCGTTTTGTTTAAATGTCGTATTTACTTTTGAGAAACGCCAAATTATTAACACTACCATTATTAATCTCAAAATATTTCGAGCTTCATATACGGAGTGCGTCTAAATTGGTGGGCACTTTTAACATGGGCTTATTCCGTGCATAATTCTAGTCGGCTTTTTTTTTTATAAAAACATTAGTCAGGGCTTTGTCTTGCTTACTTAGTCCTAGGTCCATGGCAGTGGCGCGCCGACACAGTGCACACAGGCGCCAGGATTTTAAAGGCGCCAAAAAAATGTCAGCTCACGAACAAAAATTTAAAAAAAAATTCAGACATTGACGGAGACGATTTATGTGAACAAAATTTTCATTAATGAAAGCTAGAAAAGTTCAATTTACTTAATGATTTTTCTTTCTGTTTAAATGGATATTAATTCAGCTATATCTTTAGTGTTTAACAAAATATGTATACTTGAATAAAGTAAATTTAATTTTGAACCTATCAAAAAATATTTAATATTTTTGTTTTTATAAAACGGCACGTTATCTATTATTTGTTAATTTACGCAAAACTAGAAGATGCAACTTATTTGCAAATGATATTGTTGACACATAAATAACATAAATTACTTTATTTTCTTCCAAATGATATTTGATGTTTTTGTTTTTTGTACCCTTCTTGTTTGTGTTTATTGTTTTTTATATATTTTATTGTATTCCTAGTGTTTGTTCAATATATTTATAATTAATATATTTCGTATTTCATTTGTACTCACTGATACGTTTTTATAAAGTGATTTTGTATTTTGGGCGAGAGGTAGACGCAGGCAGTGGCGCAGACCAAATTGCATAGTTTTTATTATATGTCATGGGGCGGCAAAACACCAAGTGGCGACGTTTTTTTTTTGGGTTATACAAAAATCTGGATATAGGCGCCAACTAAAGTTCTGCACACAGGCGCCGGACACTGCTGGTGCGCCACTGGTCCATGGTCCATCTATTGTTGAGTTAGACTAACTTTGGTTTGCCACACTTCCTTTCAATTTGATGTTTCTTTCCGTTGCTGATTTTTTAACGTCGTCTTGTTAGCTTTTTCTGGGTCTAGCTCTTCTGTTTATCCTTGCAGTCTTGTTTCCTATGCTTACTAGGCCTTTCCTCTGTCATTCTGTGTATGTGGCCTAACCCAGCGATTCTTAACCGGGGGGCCGCGGCCCCCTGAGGGGCCGTGAAAGATTTTAAGGGGGGTCGCGAAAAATTTATAAAACGTTTTTACTTTTTAAAATATTGAAATTTAAAAAAAAAATTTGCACCTTATTTTACTCGAATCATCGGAGAAATATCTGCTTAAATAAATCATAGGAGTAATATTTTTGTTACTACAAACTAGGGGGCCGCGAAAATATTTTAGGATATCAAGGGGGTCACAACTACTAAAATGTTAAGAACCACTGGCCTAACCCACCCAGTTCAATTTCTTGAGTCACAAAAGGTTGAATAACTTTGCTGAGTTTCGTCCGATCTTCTTTAATTTGGTCCCAAAATGAAGCCCTAATAAAGGCTTGTGGTATTAAAAACATTGGGCCCCGATTTTTTTGCACATGCTTTATTTACGGTCCCTTGCAAAAACGTCGTCTCTGATCGCAGAAAGCATCTCTAGTCACAAAAATTTGGATAACTTTTTTGCGTTTCATTCAATCTTCTTAAATTTTGTCCTAAAATAAAGTCCTAATAGGAGCATATCCTGTGGTATTAAAAAGTTGGGGCCACTTTTTTTTGATAACGTTTTATTTACGGTGTTTTGAAAAAAAAATTCGTCTCTGATTACGAAAACGATTATAAAAATATTATACAAATTTACTCTTATTTAAAAAATTTAATTAGAGGGAACTATGATTCTGACTGAAAACAGTAGTAGACTGAGCACGCATCCTTGTCTTAGGTCATCTTTTGTGTCAAACTTGCTAGGACCATGTTTAAATTGCATTACACAGGTTATAATATAACGTGATTACTTTAAAATGATACATTGCGAAATACGTCAACAAATCCGTTGTTTAATAATTAAACTGACATATTTAATTAGTACATGTAAACCAATCCAATAAACATTCAAAACAAAATGAACAATCAAAACAACAAACAAAATTTCAAAACCCAAATTAATTGTATAAACACAGAACTTCACTAAAAATCAACATTAACAAAAAGGGCCATATGATTTTAATATGAATCTAAAATATTTTTCAGTTGCATTTACAAGAGCATGGTATGGAATTCTTAAGCCATCTGTAACATCTTCAATGTCGAAATAGGTGACAATTTGCATGAAGGAGCGCGTCTAATTAATTAATTGATTAAGGTTGCGAGGTTAAACCAACTTTTCGACTATGTTCAAACCATCCTGTTCAGTTAAGTAGATCCAGCCGCAACAAGTTTTACATTCCCAGTCATATTCAGGCAACTTAGTTATCTCTCCCCTTAGAAATTCAACCAACAGGTACTTGCAACCAAGCCAAGGAGAATTACACAAATTAAATTTAGAAGGAACGTCTCCCTTAGTTGAATGTTCTACAAATTTATTTTTAAATACAACATCAAAATGTTAAATACAGCGTATTGTTGGGATACCGGTGACTAGATATTATTGATAAGATGCTAAACTCCATGAAAGAGAAGTGACTTGTAGAACAGAGCGAAAACAGAACGACATTATGTATAAGTACATATATGTAAAATATAATAATCCCAATCACTCGAGAAATATTGATTTTAGGTATAGGACATGCTTAACGTTTTTTAGGGGCAATTAATATACCTATCTACAAGAAAACGTAAAAAATATATTTTTAAAATAATAAGTTGCCTGTCGATTTTCGAACTAGATACTCGGTATATTTAAAAATAATTCAGGATTATGCAGCTCGTAATGCCAAACAACTTTTGTATTACAACTTTTTTGTATCTACTTGCTTAGATAATACACCATAATACACTCAAGCAATTGATAAAGTAGTAAGTACATTATATTCTACGGTAACACGAAACTCAAAAGAACACTTTAAAACTTAATAAACCAAGATATTTAATAGATGTTTAAAAAATTCAAGTAAACCTTAATAAAACAATTTCCAGAATATAAACTAATTACACAAACTTTCCAATTTATACTTATTCTCCAGAATAGCGAGAAATTTGTGGATTCAAGTCGTAGAAAAACACTTCATATTGAGGAAATTATTTCTATTTCCGTCCATTGTGGCAAATTTTTTATCGCTGTCTGTTTTTTGATGACAAAAGTTTTTGGATACGAATGTTCTTTGTTGTTCAATCAGATAATCTCATGAGAAATAAACATTTTGCGTGACAAACAATGTTAGCGAAGTTTTTTAGAATGAACTGAAAATGAAATGGAAATAGATTGCTTTCAACAGGTATATCTAATAAAAACGATTTTTAATTCGAACATAAACACAAAAATATACGCTCACACATTTTTTAAGTGTAGTTATTTTACCCTTTTTTTATTAATCGGTCAGTCCATTAGACAGAAACATAAGCAATTTTCAAACACAAAATTTGGACAACACACTGATTATTACATAAATTTTATTCAATCTATAAGCTGAACGCCCTAAAATATGCACAAAACTTTGTACACAACATAAATTTTTATAGTTCTGTCTTGAACTGATGAATAATAAAACCGAATGGCAATTTATTTATAAAAATTTAACATCGTAATATAAAATATGACAGCCAACGACATGAATAGACTATATTTATACAAAAAGCAACCACAATCTAACTGAATAGAAAAGATGACAGCACTTAAACGAAATATTGCATCAGGAAAACAGCGAAGATATTGCAATTTTTGAACAAAAGAAGTTTCACATCTAAACTTTCAAAGAAATAAAAATAACAGATCGATTTTTACGTAACATAACGTACCAGGCTGTACACAAAATACCTTTTGCTTAGACTTTTTTTTAGTATAAAACCAGATATACAACCACAGTTAAAACATCATTTTTTCATACTTTTCCTTGCTGATGCTCGCTTTTTTTTTATAAATACGTAAACCCTTAAAGTAAACCTACAACTTTTTCCGTAGATTAACCTCTAAAATCACGGCTGTTGATATTTTAAAACCCTCTTATCAGACTCAACGATTTACAACTTATATCTTGAAGGAAATTTCACAAGCTTTCGCATAAAAAATATCGGGTTAGTTCAATATTCCCCCAAAGCAACCCTTAAGTAGATATATTGCAGACTTTTAATATAGCTTGTTGCTTGAGATATTTTACCAAGCCCTAAGCGTTAACAAAACTGAGCTGATAAAACTAAAAAAGTAACAAACTGTGACCATTAAACGATTGTTTTAAGCTTTTTAAAACGTTTTATAATAGACAAGATATTTAGAAGTGTTTTTATGAAAATAAATAGCTAATTTTCGATAACCTTAAAGAAAACAAAAGAACTTACCAACCATATCGCCGCCTTTAAAAACCTTTTTAGGCCAGGTTACAAGAACTCCCCAAGCGCCTATTTTAATGTTTTCAGGATATAATGTTTGGTATATTAAAACTTTCCCTAAGCTCAAGAGATTTCGTGTATTATGCTCAACGTATAAAATAAATCTAATTGTGCTTAAGCTCAAAATTTTAACTTTCACATTTTGTTACTGTAATTCAAAGAATGTTTTAATAACCCAAGAAAACAAGCAAAAAATTTATCGAATGCAATCAATGCCTGTATATAATTCACGTAGCTTATAGCTAGCCAAGTTCGTAAACTAGTTTATAAACTTTCAAAATGTAAGTAGCTATCGATATAAGCGGAGTTATTTATTAATTTCCAGAAGTATTTAGCAAAAAAGACGAGATTGGCTTTTTTATCAACTAAACTTACGAAATCGGCCAAGATTAATAACATTTCAAAACAGTTTATAACTTATAAATGTTGCTACACAAAAAAGTAAGATGATATTAAAACTAAACAAACTAAAACTATGAGTAATTCTTTCGAAGTTAGATTAATTATGATTTTGTTATGATCAAGATTGGCAAAAAAGTATTAAACTTTGGTAAATCAGTATTGAAAAAAGTACACGAATTACATGCTGGAATTGACAATTTCATTAGCATTTAGATTGTAATGCATAAAAATTTATGTAAATATGACAAACCGATCAAAGCAAATTTGACTAACAGCTGAACAGCATTGTCACATATTTTATGTTTCATTTAAATTTGAAGGCAGTTTGAAAATAAGCACACTGTACTGTACAACTTTTCAAACTTACTTTTGATTTATTTTTTTTATTAACTTATTCCTAGGCAAATATAAAACTCATTGCAATACTTGCCAACTCAAAAAAACAAGGTTATACAATTTAAACTTTTTCAAGGTTTTACAGAGCTGTTTAAAATTGTTTTAGGGCGTTTTTGAACAAACCAAAGCACAGTGGTCCCGCGTCCATGCTAACGTGCGTCAAAAATAAAAATAAATGAAGGACCTAATTCTGATGGTTTAAATTAACAGGGTTTTAGGTCAAATGTATATTTAAAGTGTATTTTTTTAAAAATCTACTTTGCAGCATATATATAAACAAAAAAAATGTCATGTTAGTATCTACAAATAATAATAAAAAAATTATTTACAATTACTAACTTTATATTATTGACAGTAACATCTAAATAATAAATAATAGTTAGATAAAAAAGTCAACTAATGATACGGCGAGAAACCAAAAAACTTACATTGACTGAAAAATAGAAAACATTATTTAACCATTATTTATTATGTAGATTATTGTCAATATTATAAAGTTAGTAATTTTAAATAAATTTTTGATTATTAATAAACATGCATCTCTAAATTAAATTATATAATTAATAACTTTAGACAAATTTGATTTTTTTTCACAATAATAAGATGAACCTTTAACGAAACAGAAAGTAGAATAACTCGAAAAGAGGGAAAAATATGAGCAAGACGGCAATGAAAACTAATACTTTAAGGTTTAAGGTATCATATTTTTTTAAATATTCAAGGGCACGCGAGGGCACACCAACTAAAACTTTAATTTAAAAATAATGGTGCAATACAAAATGACAAATAAATGCAATCTCTTAGGACACCAATAACTACTAAAATACATAACATAATTATTAATTAAATACATTAAATTACTATACACACAAAATCAGCCGTTTTTTTGAAAATAATTCACAAACACTGATCTTTTTCGAGCGCTATTGATAAGGCGGTCAATGAGTTCCATGCATTAACATTCGACGATAAAAAAGGTAATGAAATGTACTTGTGAGATAAATTTAATTATAAGTATGGTAATGTTTGGCTTTAGTTTTGTTCGGTAGGGAAGGAAAAAAACAAAAAGACGAACATAAATTTTTTTATTTTTGTCATAGGAAGGAACCACTGTGCAAAGGTGAAAATAAATTTATCGTTTTTAGAAAACATAAACACCACTGCAAAAAATTTTGCCAATAAGAAAATGCAAACATTTTGCTAAACTATCTTATTTGCAATTCAAAAAATTAAAAAATTGGTTATAATCATAATCTAATCCCAAGGACAGAATTTAAAAATGTACGTCGATCTATACCAATAGATAAACAAAAGAAAATTCAATTTGTTTTCAAAAAATATTTAATATTTTATCATCCATCAATATAAATATATTAATTTGCTCTAATTAGATGGTAGAGAAAGTGTTCAAAATATGCAAAATAAACAATTGGCTCGTTAAATCAAAGGACTAATGTAGTTACTATGTATTGAAATTAAATGCCTATTTAATTAGTGTTTGGTTGAAAGCAGAACACAAATTGATGCTGATTACCTTATACGATGTGTGATTACAGCTGTTTTATCTATTTTTGCTCGCTACACAGCGGTTTAGCAACATACGCTGACAGCATGTGACGTTAAATGATAAATGTAACAACAGAATCATTAGTCATGAGACAATTATCACAACGCAATGTATAATTACGTGCTGGTATTGATTTGACTTGTGACTTCAAATCAATACTATTCATTTTTGCCGCATTAAGCCATAGGTACAGAGGTACAAAAAAAAACATTTAAAACTAAGTAAGTCTTGACATAATATTAAGTCTCTTTATAATTGTGCACATAAAAAATGTTGAGCATCGTGTCGTATTGAATGCTCAAAAAAATGTATTGGAAAGTCGAATTGAATTCTTTGCGTGGATACATTTTGTTTCATGCTGCTTATAAAATATCCGATTTTCTTATGAAATTCTCAAATTTTCAGTAACGTTCAACTCTTAACGTCGAAGAACACATTAAAAAGTCAATATTTTTTACGGTCCTATTGAGAATGTCGCAAAAATACGTTTATAAATCACAATTTCCTATTAAAAAATTCACGCTTAATCTTGTCACTGCCATTAGCGTCTTTGAGCGCCCGAAAAAATCTTTCAGCGCCGAATCATTTATCGTCTTAATTCCTGACACGAATTCATGGCTTGATTACCATTTGTCAGCCACTCAATGAGGACATATCGACCCGCTTATTTTCCGTTCGGTGCGTTTATAGGACGTCCTAAATACTTTCTGGCCGTATTTTATCCTTTTAAAGCTACGTTTATTACAACGGCGATTGGGTTTTTAAAGATTTGTTTTGTCCTTATTTATGGACGCGGACAATACAAATCTTCCCTAATACCTTTTTCAACAATAAAGCTTAAGTAAATTTATTTAGTTCGAACACATTGACACATTGCTGATTTGGAGATAAACACTGAAAATAAACGAAAATGAACTGGGCCTAGCCTAGAAGCAAACTACAAATTTGCAAAGTAATAGGTATCATTTTATTCAACGTAATCATTTTTTAACATGTCATTAATTTTAATTACATATTATTTATCTTCTTCTTCTTCTTCTTGATCGGTTCCTCTTGTACCTTTCGGTGTCAATGTGTGCTTTTCTATTTCTGTATTAAGTTTCTCCACACCTTCCTAAACTAATTGTGGCACATCTATCCATCTGACTCCTTTTTCTTCTAGTCTCTGCCTCACTTCTTTTCCCATTTCATTCTTGGTCTTCCTCTATTTCTTTTTCCCTCCATCTTCATTTTCCATCCTATCTTCGCGCATCTACTTTCTGGCATGCGTAGTATGTAGATGTCCAAACCATCTTAACTGATTCGTCTCCCATCTTTTTCTTAATATCTGTTACTCCTAGGTTATTTCGAATGTTTTCGTTATTGATTTTATCAGTCTACATCCCTCTATTCTTCTCAAAAATCTCATTTCCTGTGCCTGTATTCTTTGTTTTTGTTTTTGTGTTAGTGTCCAAGTTTCTGAACTGCACGTGAGAATGGGTACGTACACTGCATTAAAAACTCGCGTCTAAGTTTCTTTTGATATCTCCTTCTTACTTATCAAACATTTGTTAGTGGCGTAGTAAAATTTCGTCGCTGCCGCTATTCTGTTATTCAGATCTTCCTCCAATTTACCATTATCTGCAATTATTGTTCCTAAATAATTAAAACTCGCTACCTGCTCTATCTTTTTTTGGTCTAGCATAAATATTGTAACTGGTTCATGATTTTTCGCTGTAACCATAGCCTTTGTCTTTGTTATATTAATATTCATATATCTACTTAATGTATCTGCCCATACGTCTAGATTGAATTGCAAGTCCGTTTCGCTTTTAGCTAATAGCACCACATCATCTACAAAGGCTAATTCTGTTAAGGATATTGGTTTTAGTTTATTCCAACCCCAGTAGGCTTTCTTTGTGTTTCGCTTTTATTTTATCCATAAGAATGATAAAGAGCAGTGGACTTAACGTGCCTTCTTGTCTTACTCCCACTGTTGTTATAAAATCCTGGGAACTGCTGTTATGGGTTCGCACATAATTTCTACTACTCTTATACAGAATCATATTAGTTATTAATAACTTTATTATTCGTGAATATGTTAAATAACACTTAAACAAACCAGTACGATTGCTAGTTTATTCAAAAAACCATTTAAAACATTATTTACAGCTTATCAAAGTTTTTTTTTTAAATCGAAGTGTTAATCCTTGGATATTTGGTTGTCAAAAATTCAAAGAAAAATATTATTGGCTCTATTGTCTGTGGTTATGTTAAACCAATTTTGCATTTACATGATATTATTTGCTCTTGGTTATAAAAAATGTTAGTCAACTATTTGTCGATAACCCCTCGTATATCACAATTCGGATTATCCAAATTGGTTGACATCCGTTTTGCGAACGAGATGTCCGCAAAGCCGAAAGCTTAAAGGGCCAACGATCAGGTACCCGTTGCCTTGTCTTATTTGCTGCCTCAAACACCTTAATTCCAAAGTTTGTGTGTACTTTACAATACGGTCATCTTTCGAAGGAACAGGCTTATGCGACGATTGTGGAAACCTGAAATAGAATACTGTGTGCCTAGTTCTTAGCAAAAGCTGGCGACAGACTTATCCTAAGTCTGCTGAAACGTGACTGATACCTTCTGAAACCGGAGATAGAGTTAATTTAAACGGTTTTCAGTTACTCTGTAATGGTTTTAGCGTCTTTCGTTCTGTGTAAATATTTTTGCTTAACACGTTCGAATGGAGGGATTGTTATGAAGCGTATCCTTTTGGTGTTGTGTGCCATGGCGGGTACGCGACGAAGCAGAAAAAGATTAATTCTGGGAACGGTGTATGGTAAGAATTATGGCGCATTTGGGGAAGTATTTAGTAAATCCGACACAAAGTTTTATGATATATTTACTGAGTTTTGTATGAAGTTGCATAATAATGTGAAGTTGTAGCTTTTGAAATGTTATTCCTGGCCTGTTAACGCGAACAGAGAAATTGTTTTGCTAAAAATTTTGAAAGCAATATGCTTTTATAATAGTTGCTATATTAGAACTATTTTATGTTTAAAAACAAATAGGCTTTATGATTGTTTGTGAAACGTGGTGTAGTGAAGTTTTTTCTAAATACCACGACAGTCTTAATTCCTGCAAATTCCTGCTAGGATATCTTAAATTCTGTTTGCTGTAAAACCTGTCCATAAATCCCGTCAAATGTAAAGTTAAATGAACTAAGCTGATAGCGAATTTATTACTGCGGTTATTTCACCGCACTCTACCAACATTGCTCTTCTAAATCTCTTATGTCTAATCGTACTTATCCGCAGACTTATAGCGCAGAACTACAATTGTAGTCCCACTAAACTACTGCAACATTCAAAACCGAAAAACATCGGTTCCTGAAATCCCGAGGAAATCCATTTAAGAACATAAAGCAAATTTAAAACGGTAAAATAGTAATCGGGAACGAAACAATGGCGAATCGATAACGAAAACAAAAAAATGCGAAACAATAGAGGGTTAAAGGAACAGTGGGCCTTTATGGTTATATTTATGCGCCAAAATAAACAACAGAAATAAAGACTTCCCTGTCAATAAAAATGTGCAAGAAAAGTTCTATTTTAATCTTACGATATATTTTTTTAATTATGGATTATTGGGTAGCACCAACGTAAAGGCGCACTTTATTTTCCTTGGGTTTGCTAATTAATTTCAAAAGAAATATACGTTGAGCTTAACAATTTTCTATGCCAACCTTCAACTGCATTGTTCGTTCTCGGTAAATCTGATTTTGATGCATCGCATCCATTCCACAACAACGTTTCAGATAAAAGTTTACGTTCCATTCAAGTTTTCTATCCGTACATTTTCGAAATAATGAGATTGAAAAATAAGTAGTTTTAAGATTGATTTAAAACGTTACAATGAAGTCTTTAGATTGTCGATTCAATACGTATTAGCATTACCAGGATAATAAAATAATAACTTTTATTATTAAATTATAACATGAAATTAGTTTACAGATTAAGTAACTTTAATTACTTTTAATCGTAAATTAAGTACTGAGACTAATTCAAAATCTTCCTATACTTTGAGTTAGCGGTTTTATGTCTTCATACTACTATAAGGTGTATAATTAAATTATTTAGACAAGCGATGGTTTACAAAGAGCTAGATAATACCCAATAAGACAACATATAACTTCCTTAAAGCGTAAGTCGAAATTGTATATTTATTAACGGTAATCCATTTCCGTTGAGCTAAACGAGGCCGTTTTTGACCAGCTGCGCCATCTATTAGCCAAAAACTTTATTACTTTCTTTTGAGAACTAGTTTAAATCAACTGTTTAAACTATTTACCACTTATTATTATAAAAATTATAACACTTCACACACTACTTGGAATTTTTCTACAACAACATAAAACTTGATTAAATTTTTTTGCTTGAAACGGTAAGGACTACGTGAATTGTTAATATAAGTGTCATTAAAAATAAAAATAACGAGAAGGTGGAACCGTTTATCGATTTACAAAAGCTGGCTGTGCATGAATAACCAGCTATTCATAAAATATTACCGACCCATTATGCCAGAATAAGACAGGTACAAATCTAAACTTAAAACGAATAGTAAATAGTTGATTATTATGGCCAGGACAACAAACAAGTTTGAAAAATGTATCACATAATTTCACGTCAGATTTTCATCGATTTCTTTTCCTGTGTTTCAACTTCGTAAATTACTCTTCAAACTCATAACGATTCGATTTTGCATGTATTAGTTTGGGGCTAAATTAAACAGGCAACAGATACTTTAATATTTTTAATACACTAGTAATAGTCAAAAAAATACATTTGATTGCTATTACTAATAAACAAAACAATATGTAATTATTTACTACGATGCATGACTATAAATTTAATACAAAACTGTAACATTCAGGGACATAAGACTAGAAACAAAAACGACTTTAGAAAAACCTTATACCACAAAGAACTCAAAATTTTTATTGCAACAACATTTTTAAATTGCTTGTAACACATTAAAAGTCGTGCTAAGTATTAAGATACTAAATAAAATTGTACAAATAAATTTTAAATCAGGATGTAAATTATATAGAATTTGCCACAAAGCTAAATGAAGATTACAAATACTAACAGTAAATTATCTTTTTTTTTTAAGTTGTTACAAACAAAATTCACGCTTCTATTTCAAAAATTAATCAAAAAGTTCTTGCACGACTAACCTCTTTCAGTATTAACTGAAACATACAGTTGACTACTTGTTATTCTTTTAATAACCTGTAGTATTTAATTCAATAAACTTCCCATTGCTTTAAGGGGTATATTACCAACAATCTGAACATAAACCCTAAATTTCAATTTCTTTCCCATCGTTCCCCAAGGAATAAAAGTTTTCTGACCTACTTTATCACAGGCACTGACCATCTGGCAGTTCTGTTAAATGCCAGAGCGAACTAAAACACTCTTCGAAAAGAAATTGACGTTATAATAAATTAAATTATCCGATTAATCTAACTGTAGGTCAAATGCATTTGTGAGTTTTTCATCGCGAAAATCTACTGCACAGTTTACAACCTAAGACAGATTATCTAAACTGAAAAAGTTGCTCATTTCTTGATATATTTAACGCTATAAATTCACATCTTCTTGCTTCTGGTAATGATAAACAAACTAAAAAATTCTCTTTTATTATTTAAGGGTTTCACAACCAAAGTGTTACATGTTATTTGTTTTCAAAATGTGAAAATTGAAGCTAACTTTCATTTGCCAATTTAAAGATTCTACTGTTTGCTTAGACTTTTAAGACCTCTTTAGTAGAAAAACAAAGAAGTAAATTGATCTCTATTAAAAAAAATTAAATCACTTGTATTACTTTCAAATAAAGTTTCAGTTCGTATAAGTAATTCTGTAAATAAATTGAGTCCTCGTTCACAAAATATAGCGTTTTTTTATCATACTTCGGGGCTCATTTCCCTACAACGTGCAAGGAACTCTAAAACATTGTGGTTTCGCATTCGGATATTTTAATATATGGCTCTATCGTGATCAGCAATTCTCAGGTTTCCAAACCTTGTATGCAAAATCACGTTTGCTACATTTAAATTCGTGTTAAACAGACAAAATTATTATTGTGTACGAGATATAAATGCAGTTTGCTTAATTTTGCTTTTAATCTCGATAATTATGACAAGTTCAAATAAATTTACAACTAAAATTGAAGATGAGTTGTTTAAACAAGTAATAAATAAGGTATATAAAAACACTTTTGATTTAGCAATTAAACAGGATTAGGTACATTAAATAGTTTAAAAGCAGTTAATGTACAGAAACCTTTATTCCTATGCAGTGTGACTGAGAATGTAATTCGACAAAAGAGATTTGAGATGACATGACAGGCGAAGGTGAACCTATAAAATAAACATACATAAAACCACAATAAAAGACAGCAATAAAGAATTACATCCTACACCGAATCCCTTTTTGGAAATTAGAACACAACTAAAACTTTTCATTGCTTTATTGGTCTCTCTTCATTATGTTATTACAAAAAAATCTGTACTGTGTGTGTGTACTTCGGTAAAGTAAAAATATGACCTAAAGAAAAATCTACTAATGTACTGAGCTGCGTCATCTACCTTACAGCCCTGACTTAGCACCCGGCGACTTCTTTTTGTTCAGAAATCGTAAATAAAACAACTTATTGGCTTAAGCTTATTTTATTAAATTACATATTTTACTAAAGCGAGTGTTGTTAATTAACTTCGAAATCACCATATAACAAAATGTACACAACGTAAAATTTCACAGTGTAACTGATTCAGAAAATGCAACTTGAGTTTTTTACCATACATCGTCCTAAATTATAAAATTTTCCGAAAAGCAGGTCAATCGATAACATGCACTTTATTTTAATGGAAAATTTACAAGCTGCACCCAAAATTTAACGAAAAATAACCGCCTGCGAAGTTATTTCAAAAGCATTTACTACAAGTAGGTAGGTAGTGCTTACAACGTTAGTTTTTTAAGGTTTACAGCGTTCAGATTAATTTATTCAAACTTTAATGTTGCACTTATTCTTGTTATTATTTACCTACTCGAAGTTAAACTACAAACTAACATAACCCCCGACTTGGAGAAGCGCTGTAATTATAGTCGGGTTCCCCGAAATACTAGAATAGTATTCGAACTTAATGTTTAATTAGGAAATATAAACATGAGGCTTAAAAGCTGCGTATCTGAAGATTAGGAAACCTCAGGAGCACTACTTTGTTGACATTATGTATCAAGTTGAGGGCAAAAGTAGGATGTATTGAGTTGTGAATGTGCTAATCCATTAAGTTAACATTGTTCCTGCAAATACCTCAAAGCAGGCGTTGTCTAATCCATTTATTGCATTCCTGCACAGCTGTTTAACTTAGTTACATTACTGTTGAATTTAACTAAGGCTGTCTCGATATTTGAACCAAACCAAAGATACAGGACATGAGTTCGCTAACGTCTGATCTGGTATGCAGTGGAGTGCACTCGTGAGCGCTATTCAAAGTACGTAACTGCGAAAGATGATCTTATTGAATTGGGTTAAGCGACTGAAACCACGAGATCCCGTCAATCAAAATGAGGATGATAAATACACACGTAATATGAAAGGCGAGGAAAACACGTGGGGACGACTCTCTCAAAAATGATTTTTTTTTTGTGGTATAATGAATCAGTTACACCAGGTGTTGCATCTAAGGACGCAACATAAGAAATCCCTTGCTAATTTTTGAGCAGAAACTACATTTTTTAAGAACATTTGGATGCTTTACAGAATGATAACCATTTCTTCAAGAAATGTGACTAGCGAAGGACCCCCTACAAAACCTAGAGTCATTGCAGTGTGTCAAAGTTTTGCACATAAATACATTTCAACAGTTAACTTATCTTTTAAAAGTCTATTTGTCAGTAAAAATATAAAAATGTTACAAATAATTTTACAAGCATCACACCCAGCACTCAATTAAAGATAATAATATTATCATATTATGATGAAGATTTTTAAATAAACAAATTTTCAAACTATGAAGAATCTCTTGTAAAAATGTTAGACCAGTTATAAGACTCTCATCTCTTCATTTAACTATCGGTTAAGTTTGGGCAGTATTTAAAATTAAAATTTAGATTTGTTTAAATATTTTAAACTGGGCCAATGAAAATAATTCACTTTTGAGACAACCTATACATCAACCGCTAAAACACGAAAAAATTGTTCACTGCATGCCAATTTTTAATTTAATTTCCGATAATCCACTGATAGGGGAGCTCAAATTCAAATCAAAGTATCGCCGTTGATTATCGCTTAAACATAATTGTCATTGGATTAGGATTAATTAAATTCTCGTTGAATCTCGACCCCCGACACATACCAAAGCCGATGTGCAAACATCGAAAAATTGCGAAAAATATAGTTACCAGCAGATTTCAGTGATTTTTTACAAGCATTTAAAAAAGTCCGATTTTAGTGTTTATCATAAACACGACGATTTTTTCCAAGACAACCGCCTTTGCATCTTTAAAGATAATTGATATTAAGTCTTTACTTAGTGGAAGTAAAATACTCATCTCCAAGTACTTCCACTTCTTTGTATATTATAAAGAGAAAACTGTGCTTTTCTATATTTATAAATTAAGCCAATGATTAACGCTAAGTAACCCTAACACAATTTTCTTATAACACAGATTTATTTTCAATCGACTCAGGCAGTCTGATGGGGCATACTTGTTTTATACATTTTTTGACTCTGTTATATTCTGCGTTCGTAAGTCTCCCATATTTCATCCTTTTAATGAAACCAGTTGTTCCTCGTTACAAATGCTAAAATTTTACCTTGTACCGTAAAATTTAGAACAAAAACGTGCATTCAGTATCCAGTAATTTACAATTAAGACCGGAAACTTCGACTCCTTACATCTCTCTCGTTTACCAAAGAGAAAAAACTTTTAAATTAAAAAGGAGAAGAAACTATTATCCATTACGTTCTCAGACACTCGTTTAGAGTTATAAAATAATACAAATCGTAATTTTTAAAACTAATTTAAATGTTACATTTCAAAGTTTAACGACTATTTCGATTACTAATGCAAAAAAACACCCTATTATAAATATGTTCTTCGTTGATTGATAACAAAAAATGCAAAGGTCTAAGAAGTAAATATAGCAACAATTTAACCTCCTCCGAAATTGAAAAGTGATTAAAACACTCTAAATTCGCCCCACTGATTTAAATTTAAAGCTGATTGTTTCACAAAGAAACAATCAATTTAAGCTAATTACCAAATTTAATAACACAATTACACAAAAACCTCCCTGCTTTCATTATCTTGCGAAAATCATCAAAGATTCTACTTAATACCAATCACAATCAGCAAGTAATTTTCAAACCAATTATTATCAACTTACACTTTTAAACACAACTAATTAATCTCCATTTCTCCGAAATTTCTTACTGCAGGTTTTAGTGGCAACCCAATTTGCTTTTATTACCAAAATTTCTGTGCAACGTTTAATACTGAACTTTAATAACAAGGAATAACATACCAATTCTGAACTAAGTAGTTTTCCCACAAGTCTCGATAAATGTACTAACTCACTCAAAACCAGGATCAATACTTGGTGCACCATGTTAGAATATAAACTAAACTGTCTATAAAGTTGCCATCGTTAAGTCTAGTTTTAATTGCCAGTGTTTAATTGGACTTACGGCATTAATCTAACCAAATATAGCAAAACCAATGATCGACGTTGAAATTGACAATAACGAATTTTAATCTAATGCGCATTTAACAGAATCATACAAAAAGCACAAACTGCAAAATTAAAAGTTATGAACTACCTAATATCAGGGAGTAAGTATATAGTTATTAAAAGTTTTTGCTACAAGACCAGGTAAAAAAACAGATGATGAAAAAGAAACATTTAACATGCTTTTCAGAAGAATTTTTTATTGAAATAAAATTCGTGTGTGGAGCTGTCGATGTTAGTTAAACCAACTCTTTTTTTTTACTGCTAGCAAGATTACCTAATAGGTAATTTGCCTTGTGGCATGGAATTTATATCACACGGTATTCCACCCACGCTATACACAAAATGGAATCTAAACTAACAAGATTTATTACAGAACAAATTCTTTAGTTACCATTAGGCCCACGCTAGGAAATGTTCGCTACGTGGAAACTCAGAGGAATAAATCTACTCCGTTAATTGTTAATGCATTCAAGTACTCAGCCTACTGCGACTGGCATTCGAATGTGTAGTTTTATTCCGGGAACACCAAAAATTATCCGAAATCAGAGCGAATGCCATTGTTACCCGGATAGAAAATGAACATCGGTTTATTTCCCATAGGACGTCTAGTTCCTGCAACCATCTGTCTTCATTGTTGAGCAACTAGTTGTCATGGTAACGGCCATATGACCATCTTTTATTAATTAAACAGGGTTATATGAAAGTGTTTTTGGTATTATTCTAAACAGAACTAGAAATTAGCTACCGATAGGAAAGACACTTCACTTTTAATCCTGTTTGAGACCTAGTTTAATCATATAACAACGAAGAAGCTATTTTCTAAGGATGTGCCGATTAATTAATGGATGATCAGTAATCGATTCTTTTGCCAATTAATCGGTTCTCATTAAAATTAATTTTCACATTTTGCCAGAAGCTTGGTTGTAGTTTAACATGTTCAATGTTGAGTCGAGAGTTTTGCTACTTATTATTCTGGTAACCAAAGTTTTGTTTTTATTTTTACGACCAGTTTTGATACATTTTTGTTTTTTTTTTTTTATTTATTTTAACTACAAAATCTTATAAAATAGTATACCCTTCAGAGTACATTTGACCTTAAAACGTTAATCTTGCTTTTCCATCCAATATGAAACAGTACACGTTTTCATAGCAAGATTCACGTAAAAAATGAGGTGTCATATTTAGTTTTAGGTGGTTGTATAGCTACAAACTTCTATAGAGACCCGGTAGATAATAAAAACGTGTTTACAAGACACCAAAACCAAAGTTGAAGATTGCCAAAGATACAGAAATCTTGTTGAGTTAACTCTTTAAAGAATTTTTTTTAGTTTTATGGTGAATTTGCTGGTTTTTCTCCTTTGATATATTCCGTTTCGCGTGATGCGCAGTGAGTTGTAATTATGTTAGATAAAATTGAAAAGCTGCCGTTATGGCGTCGTAAAGTTACTTTAATAAAACATCAACAATTGCTTTTTTACGAGCACGATAATAGAATATGTAAAACTTTATGATAAAAATTGAAATATTATACCGCTTAAGTTATACTTTAAAACTCGTTACGTTTGTGAGAATTTGTAAACTTTCGAATAACAAGATACTGGTAATCTATTTACTCTACAAAAGGTATATAAAAAAATAAAACGATAGATAAGGCAACTTAATGCGAAGGCCCTTGTTATAAATAATCGTTTTTACTATTAAACATAGATGGAATAAACGTTTTAAATTTTACTCGCATGATTACTTAAAAACCCTTTCGAATGATCACGTATTTGCATACGAGAATTGCATGCATTCACCTCTATTCCAACCAAATGCAACTTAGATATTGCTTCCACGAACTAAGTTTGCTCAAAAAGTAGGATATCAAACGAATAAACTGGCACACAACAATTGAAATCTCCACAATAGTTCGCTTCGTCTTCAACTGACAAATGTTATCTAAACTTTAAAGTCGCATACCTTTAAAAATAAACAAGTACAAATAAATACGAAGAATACGTACAAAAACATCACTAAGAAATTGCAAACGTCTGCTAAGCTCACAAAACTTTTTCACGTGTAACTTCAGCACCAAATATTTCATTAATTGTACAAAATTTCGGAAAAACGTTTAAAAATAGAATATAGCTACGATAGCAAATGTTAGGTAGGTACTCTATCTACAACATTTTTATCATGGTTTGTGTTAAAATGAGTGTGTTGATAATTATAAGAAATTTTAAAGCTTCACATTGTATTGATTTGTGAGACAATTCCTTAGTATAAATTGCAGCTTAATATTTGTTTTTTCTCAACCCACTACCCTTAAATAGTAAGCTAAGGATAATGATATATTTACAAATGTAATAATCAAGTTAAAAAAATAAAGCAAAATTGTTTGTTTTACTACGAATGTCAAAATATACCTTTAAGCAAGTGCAAGTAAGAGCATTAAATTTTTATTTAACTTTCTTCCCTTTTGTTGATATTTTCATCGCGTCGTGCAATTTCATGTACGTAATGAAGTCTGAACATGATATTTGCTTAATATATTACGTTTAGTTATTAATGTCTGTATAAACGGGTTGGAAGTTTTCCTAATGCAGATAAATGGCAAAGTAAATATGTGGTGGGCTATAAGGCAAGCCCATGGGACCCATAAAATAAGTGAGACTGCAAAATTAGTTGGAGGAGTACTCATACGAAGTAAATACTACGGAAACACAATATTTGAATTTACTGAAAACATTTTGTAATCCTCAAGTGTCGTTAAGTACTTTGTCTATTGAAATTGGATAATTAAAAGTTTTGGCGTACCCCCGCCAAATTATAAGAACGCCATATTTATCAAATTGTAATGCAAAAGCTGTTTATTCAAAAAAAAAGCAGATGAAAGTTTTCTAAGACCCAAACTTCTTGACAATATACTCTATAGAACTATGCAACGATCAATTATGGACGCCCGAAGTACTGTTATGGACCAATTTTGTCTCTACTATTTATGCAATAGCAGAAGATTTTAAATAAAATTTTGTTTAACCGAAAATCTTCTGGAATTAATTTTTTTACACTGTATAGTTTTAAAAATCATATAATTTTTAAACATCTTTGACATCTTTGAAATGGAATACTGAAAACTTTTGGTGCATTTTGTTAATAACTTATATTAATAATAAGCTTCAATAAAAAATTATTGCGAAAAAAGTTGACAACATTTGCAGACTAGCATTATAAACTCTTATCACTGCAGTTCTTTCGAAAAATGTTCAAATCTCTTAAGGACAAGTTCCTAGAACCAGGTATGTTAAACATGTGTAATATTTGTCATATAAAAACTTTCTCTTGATAAACATAAAAAGGCAGTCATCGGCATTTTTATGTATGCTAATTTTAAAATAACCTTATAGAACAAATTTCTTTAATTCCATTACTTTCAGCAAATTTCAACGACCTCCCAGAATATATAAAGAGCTGGTTTGCAAAGAGTAATTTATTCTTAGTTAGCAATGCAAATCATTATTTGTTTCATAAACCCAAAAAGGATTTAATAACCAAGGGCCTCAAAATTCTACGGCATTCGAAAGAACGTGCAGATTTTATGTAAACTGGGTTTATTTTGCAATGGTGATGTAATATTAATGCCTGATGATTTTCAAACAAAGTAAGTTTGAACGAACATCTGTAAGACGATATCGTACTGTCAAACTTAATTCTTTATTTAAAGCTGTAATTATTTTAAGATTAATTTTATTCTGGCCCCTAAAATGGCGTTTGCTATCGTTAAGAATATTTCTTTAATAATTTGTTTGAAACCGTTTAGATTGTAATAGTCCAACTCCACATTTCAAACGCCCTGAATAAAGATTAAATCGAGTTTAAATTGTCAACCCTACGTACTCAGATAATCAACTCTTCCGTATTTCGTGCCCGCCGGCAAATCTATTCATAATGAAATTACGGCGAATTTCAATAAAGAAAGCTTAACCTAATCATATTGGAAATAAAAAGGTTATAGAGGAGCTTATAAGCTCTAAACCTTGTTTTATATCTAGCGGCTCATAACTGGCTTCAATACCCTCCAGCGGAAATGAAAGAGCTAGGAAACGTGACCAGAATCGGTAAATAGAAAAAGATAGAAAAATTATATGCTTTTATAAAGTGCCTCTTTCAACGGCAATCATCTTGGGTTTTCGACAAACGTATAACTCCTTTAAATCCGAAAAGATTTGAAATGTTTGTAAACGAGAAAAACTGCGAGATAATTTATCGAAAAACACGAACACCTTTATACGCGAGATATTAGCACTAATATTCCACAAAGCAATTCTCCTTAGTCTTTCCTTCATTCTGCGATTTTTTTTAGTATTTAACTTGGCCATCGTGTTTCATCCATTCTCTAGACATGTCCGTACCATTTTAATGTTTTGGCTTTAAAGGTCTCTTTTATATCCATATCAATTCCTTTTTTATTTCCTCTCTAATTTCTTACCTTATCATCCCAGTGAGTCGACGACATCTTCTCCAATAGTTCATTTCCATCGCCTGTAACTTTGGAGCGTCCTTTTTATTAATTATCCATAGCTCGGATCCATAAATGGCAACACTTTCTTCAATAGTCTAATATATTCTTATTGTTGTTTCTGGTTGTCCTTAGTCCAGAGTATATCTCCGTTTGACCGCGTTTCCTAGTTCAATTCTGCTACATATTTCTTGTTCATTGCATCCGTCATCTGATGGTTTCACACATGTTTCACACCTAAGGGTGTTTTTAATTTCTGCGTCCATCAGCTGTTTATTTTATTCCGTTTCTCCAACTACCAGATATTCAGTTTTAGATGTATTTAGATGTAATAAACATACACAAACTATTTGTTAGCTAGAATAGATTTTGTGTCAGTACATTTTTGATTTAAAAAGCTATTTTAAAAAGTCGATCGTTTCGCTGCATAAATTATATTCGAAAACAATGGTATTGAAATACTTAAAAACAAACTTTGCCTACTCAATATAATAAACAACAAAGGCCCAACGTCGCCAAACTGACTAAGAACGCAAAGTTTGTCAAACAAAGCCAATAATAGAACAAAACAATATAGCATGTGGTAACCTTCATCAAAGGACGCCAAAACCTATATAGCAACCGAATCCAAGCTTTTTAGTGCAAACATTTATCGTGTCTTGCTTCAACGTACATTAATATACCGCTACTCAAACGACTTCAGACTATGGGCAAAGAAGAAGCTTTTTCGAAGAGTTTCACAAGTCTACGAGGTACTACAGACCATAGTTAAATTTAGATTAATAATCAAATTGACTTGTAAAAACCGAAGTAGTATAGAGAGTGCAAAAAAATACATTTTATTTACTTTAGTTTTAATTCTCAATGTACGAGGGGTGTTTATTAGGATAAAGTGTAGAAAAAATGTTGAATGAAATGCAAGCAGCTTATGAAGATGCTTTTTCAAACTATGGAATATAAAAAACTCCCCTCGTATAAAACTAATGGTATCTATGGAGATTAGCAAAAAGTTACAAATATTATTCTTGCTTTAGCGTGCTCAGATATCCTAAATCAGTTTATAACTTTTGTGTACGTAAGTCTATATAATATAAGTTTATAAGCAACAGTATCATCTTTAACAAACTAAAAGAGTGAAACTTACCAGTTGAGACGAAATAAGCGTATATACGCATAAAAACAGTCCCCCAAATGGACAGAAATATATTAACCAAGCAGTACAATTCGTCGTCCGCATTTCAAGCTCGCTGGAATGTGTCAAAAGCTCCCCTGAGCTGTGTAGTGTATAGTTTAGTTTTGTGGTAACCTGCATTACAAAGCTCAAGCACATTAAAGTTTGGAAAGCTTTTGCGAAACCACGCATTAAACTTCCAACTTACTAAAGTTTCAGACCATCTCATTAACCATTCAACTCGCTAATATCGTTGTGGAAAATTGCTTTTTTTCTACCTGTATGTAATTGAATACCACCTATGTATACACTACTAGCATATTAGGCGATTATAAATAAGATCGATTCAAAAGATATGTTGATGCTGGATTTTTAGACCAGTTTTATATGAAAACATAATATTACCGACTTTAAAATCGATGTGACTGAACGAAATATAACAATTAAAATAGGATATAATTATAAATAATTCTAAACGCTTGAACTGCATAACTTTTGAGCAAAATATAATAATTACAAATAATTAAAAATAATTCTAAATAAAAATTACAAATAATTCTAAATCCTTGCAATGCTATTGAAGATAATGTATTAATTAAAATAAAAAATACTCATAAATAAATACATTCTAAAGGGCATCTTAAACATTTTTAGATAATGTAAAGACCACTACAAAACTTTTGAATTTCTTCAAAAAAAAAAATGCAAGTTGAAACGTTTTAAACATTTTATGAGCTCTAAGAAATTCTTTCAGGCCGTTTTTGAACAAACCAAAGGTGAGAATGTATTTCTTGGGGTGTCGTTGTTGTTTTTAGAAAGTATAAGGACCATTGCCCAACTTTTAAATTTTTTGCCAATAAAAAATGCAAAATTTAGAACATTTTTCAAACTTAAAAGAGCTATAAAAAAAATCTTTTAGACCGTTTTTAAACAAACCAAAGTTAGAAATGCATTACTTAGGGTGCTTTATTATTTTTAGAAAACATATGGACCTTTGCAGAACTTTTAGATGTTTGCCAATAAAAAATTAAAGGTTAAATAAACATTTGGAACTTCTTTCAAAATTTATCAGCTGTAAAAAAAAATCTTTTGGGTTGTTTTTGAATAAATGTTAGTTACTAATTTGTATTTAAAAAACAACAAAATTTACACGAATCACAAATAACATTCTGTTGCAGAGATCAAGCGTTCAATTTAGTATATTATGCTGCATTTTAAATTACTAATAGAGTTATTATTGATGATTATGTTACAATTTAGTTAATTACGATTACATTTTTCAAGGATTTGTTACATTTAAGGGCTTCGAAAAATATTTTTGTTATATTATGTTGACATTTTATACCTACGCAAACCTTTCATTAATTACACTTCAATTAATTCCGTCTCTTTATGAAGAAATTTAGGAGGAAATTAAACTATACCACCCCAACAGAAGATACTATTTTTCGGAGACTTGCTACAACGTACATTCCTTCATAAATTACACGTGAGATGGAATGTGTCAGCGTATTATACTATATAAAATTATCACGTTCAAGTAAAATAAATCTCACGAAGTGAATAATGGCAACAATTTTCGTATCATTTTTTATACAGATTATTGCTCCTCATGACACAGTATTTTTTCACTTGAAGCTTTTTAAGTTTTAGTCAACGATTTTGATATAGCAAAACGAAATAAAATGAAATGATTGTGTATTTGTGAATTTAAAATTCATTGAGAATCATTAATTTTGCTTTTTTTTATTAAAAGGAATTTTTCCCGTGGAATAAGATTCTTGGGAAAAAGCTTGAATAAGTGCGTAATTGTCGAATGAAAATACTCTAAAAAATAAAGCTTTTATTATCCTTTTTTCATGGCTAGAAAGATTACTTAATAATTTGTATCATATTCTGATTACACTGGAAGTTTTGTGTGGCGCATTTAATTAAAATCTGAGTAAATAATCGCGCGCGAAGAACGTCATGCACTATTTCACCGTAATTTATCAAAACTTAGTTATTTATCAACAGACAATCTTAATTTGTTATGCCGTCAAAAGCCAGCGAAATCCGTCTGCTTTACAGAGAAAACTAATTTCAAAATATTATGGATAGAACATTGCCAAAATACGTTCATCAAACAATGTCCTATAAATTTGGTTTACTTAAACAGTAATTTCAGCTGTTCCTGATTTTTTTGCTCGGAGTTCGTGCGATTCTTCGGTGTAACAATATTATTACAAGAAATTAAGCACATCAAAGATAGTGCAGATGAAATATTTAACCAAGATATTTGAACAATCGCATCGAATTGCTTTTATAAACCCACATTGGGCATTCATTTTTATATTGAGGCGAAATATTAAAGATTACCCGACTTGCTAGATCGAAGAGACATTTTAGGCACATGGTAAGGCGGAAATTTAATAAGATTCTTTTGTTTTATACGCTTTTTGTATGACCCTTCTACAACAACAAAATCCAATATAAAACGCAAAAGATTATACAGGGTGAGTCACGACGGACGCGTCGGAGTTTTATTGCGAAACGGTTTATATTTTCCAATTTCTGTAGCTGTTAGATTATGTAAGTCAATAAGGGCTACATTTTAAAAATATTTTCAAATATACAGGGTGCTCCAAAAAAGAGTGCCATATCAAAGTTATACTTTTTCTTATGGAACACCCTGTATATTTTTACATTTTTGGATTTCTCTTTAAATTTATTTCAAAAAATGTAAAAGGTTATATGGGTCTAAAGTCAACCGTTCTCGTGAAAATTGCATTTTCATGAAAATACAGTATTTTCAAAAATTTTCAACATTTGAAAACTTTGACAAGTCTGAAGAAATTCGCTTTGAGATAAGATTGACAATAGATTATGTAACACTTTGCACCACCTACATTTTTAAAATATTATACAGGGCGTTTTTTACGCTTCGTCATGTTGTGAAACTTTAAACATCGATAACTCATTTTTTTTAAATACAACACCCTATATTTTTTTACACCGTCTTATAGAAAATTTAATTCTCTTTCGAAAACATTCATACTGTTTTTCACCTAAAATTGATATTTTCCGAGATATCGCGATTTTATTGTTAATTATTAGGGCAAAGTAATATTTTTAAGTAGGCTATGAAGGTAGACAGCGGTAATTTGAAACAATTGAAAGAAAAAACAAGACACTTATAATTTTATCGTTTGACTACACACTTTTGACATATTTTTATAGGAAAGTTGTAGTTTTACCATACTTATGTTTAAATAGAGATTTTTTAAAATTATTCATGCATTTATTTATAGGACCAGTGTTATAAGATAATTACTAAATCCTATAAACCATTTTTTGTCTGTTTACGATATGATACTACGACACTCTACCGAAAACAGTACCAACCATGTTTTTTTTTTTAAATGTAAAATTAGACAAGTCAGTATTACTTTTTTTTTAAATCAGCGTTCCGTTCTCGTACCTAATACATTATCAATCGGTTTTTAGGACTTGGCAAACGATCAAACTCAATTATATGAAAAATATTGTGGCCCTGATGAGAAACTTATATTTAAACGTAAAAATGGTAAATCTACAACTTTCTTATAAAAAAATGTCAAAAATGTGTAGGCAAACGAGAAAATTACGAGTTTCTTGTTTTTACTTTCAATTGTTTCAAATTACCGCTGTTTACCTTCATAGCCTACTTGAAAATATTACTTTGCCCTAATAATTAACAATAAAATCGCGATATCTCGGAAAATATCAATTTTAGGTGAAAAACAGTATGAATGTTTTCGAAAGAGAATTAAATTTTCTAAAAGGCGGTGTAAAAAAATATAGGGTGTTGTATTTAAAAAAAATGAGTTATCGATGTTTAAAGTTTCACAAGTTTGACGAAGCGTAAAAAACGCCCTGTATAATATTTTAAAAATGTAGGTGGTGCAAAGTGTTACATAATCTATTTTCAATCTTATCTCAAAGCGAATTTCTTCAGACTTGTCAAAGTTTTCAAATGTTGAAAATTTTTGAAAATACTGTATTTTCATGAAAATGCAATTTTCACGAGAACGGTTGACTTTAGACCCATATAACCTTTGACATTTTTTGAAATAAATTTAAAGAGGAATCCAAAAATGTAAAAATATACAGGGTGTTCCATAAGAAAAAGTATAACTTTGATATGGCATTTTTTTGGAGCACCCTGTATATTTGAAAATATTTTTAAAATGTAGCTCTTATTGACTTACATAATCTAACAGCGACAGAAATTGGAAAATATAAACCGTTTCGCCATAAAACTCCGACGCGTCCGTCGTGACTCACCCTGTATGAGTAATCAAGTACCAATTTTATTTATTTATGGTAAACGTTTGGTAGATTTTAGTAATTTATGAGGTTTTGTTAATTAAAAAGTTACCTACCCTGTTTATTTTTTATTTTTTATCGTTTAGCAATGTAAATTGAAGAAAAAGAAATTACATAGTGTTGGTCGAAAGGTTGAAAACACTGCGTAAATACAATATTGATGAAAAAAGGTTTTTAACTGCCTTAAAACTTTTTTTTTGTTTTAAAAAATTAAATTATATTTACATTGTTCTTCTATTTCTATATCCAAGCAGCTTCATATAAATAACCTTCATTAAAGATTACATTTCAGCTTTCTAAATATCTCCTGTAAAAATGCTTGACCAGTTTCAAGATTATTTTGTTTTAATTTTTTTTTAATAAATAAGTTTGCTTACTGGTGAAGAAGCAAGATCTTAAAAACTCTAGTATTTTTGTAAAAGTTCCTTCAAAAAATAAAGTTAACTCATCTTAAATTATACTTTTTTACTAGAATAAATGACCGGTTTAATTATTCAAGCATTTTTCAAATCAGGAAAGAAAGTTTAGCTACCTTTAAATAGGCCTATATCTCTACTACCGATTATTTCAAAATTATTCGAAAAACTTCTCTTAAAAAGATTAAGACCGTTAATAGAAAATAGTAAGCTAATTCCAGACTACCAATTTGGCTTTAGACAGAAACACTCGACTATCGACCAAGTACACCGCATAACTGATGTAATTGAACAAGCCCTCGAAGGAAAGCAAGTCTGCTCTGCAGTTTTTTTAGACGTTGCAGCAGCTTTCGATAAAGTATGGCACAAAGGATTGATACATAAAATTAACAAAACGCTTCCTAAGCAATACGTAGATATCTTAACATCATACATCTCTGACAGACTCTACAGAATAAAACAAGAAGACGAATACTCCGACTTGAAGGAGATAAAAGCAGGCGTACCACAGGGTAGCGTCCTTGGTCCTGTCCTTTATTTGTTATACACTAGTGATATACCAGTACTAGAAGAAGTTACTGTAGCTACATTTGCAGACGACACTGTATTACTTGCAGTAGGCAAAGATCAGCAAACATCCACTAGAGAGTTGCAAACAGCCAGTAACGTAATGCTCAATTGGACCAAACAATGGAAAATTAAGCTTAACGAGTCAAAGTCCATCCACGTCAATTTTACAAATAAAAGGATAACGGATCCACCGCTACTTAATATAAATGGGACTATAGTGCCATATGAAAATCAAGCGAAATATCTTGGCATGACCCTTGACGCAAAATTGCGATGGAAAGAACATGTTAAAAAGAAAAAAAATGAACTTAATCTAAAATACAGACAGTACCTTTGGCTTCTTGGAAGATATTCCAAATTATCAATTTATAATAAGATCCTAATATACAAACAGGTCCTGAAACCGGTGTGGCTTTATGGTATTCAACTTTGGGGTTGCACCAAAGACAGCAATATTACATCTATCCAGACTTTCCAAAACAAAGTGCTACGTAATATGGTAAACGCTCCATGGTACGTCCGCAACAGTGATCTTCATCGAGACCTTGGTATACCAATGGTTAAGGAAGAAATCAAAAGGTTTGCTGGTATACATGAAGCCAGACTCCACCATCATGAGAATGCAGAAGCTCTTCAACTGCTGGACAACCAACACCTTGTCCGAAGATTGAAGAGGACCAAGCCGTTTGAACTCGTGTAGTGTGTTTTCTGTGTAAAAGCTGAGCATAGTGCGCGAGTGAGAGTGCATAGAATATAGTCAGAACAATCTAGAAGACATCAATGGATGGACACTAGTTGTTAAGTATTTAGTTTTAAGATTTACTAGAAAAAAATTGATGGTTGGTCTATTAGACCAGTATTAATAACCCAAACACCTAAGGTGTTTAAAAAAAAAAAAAAAAAAAACCTTTAAATACCTAAGCAAGAAGCAGTTTGGAAATTAATATTTAAAAAAAAACAGGAATAAATAAAAAGTTTACCACTGAAGAACTGTATAAGCAAAGAACAAAATAAGTGATGTTTAGTCAAATACATAAATTTACATGTATCACAAATCATTTTAAAAAAATATGTAACGATATTTGTAAATGAATGCCCAAGTATATTCCAATTAACAAATAGTTCTTCAGGTGTTGATATAAGAAGAAACTAGTGGTAACCGAAAAACCAATATAAACTTGGTCGCGTTAGTTTGCCATGAAAGTAAATACAAGTCCAGTGTCAATTAACACCGTGTATCGAGACAGAGGGCACTTCTAATTGTTCATTTTACTTTAGCTAACAGTCTTTGTGGCTCGAGCAAACGTAATTTAAATTTCAGGCATTGCTCTTACGTCGCCTACACCGACGTTAGATTAAAGGCTTCGAGCAATAATCTCTCCCATGGGAACATCCTACCTGATATCATTACAAAGAACAGGCCAGCCAAGTTAATTGCTTTGCGTGTATGAGTATCTTAAACACAGGAGGTATTGGCATGTCCCAGCAGTACATAATAAACAACACAATTGTTTTTTACTATCACAATCGATCCATGTATCGTTATTAGGGTAATAAATTTGTACATTGCAAAAAATGCAATTTAAGGAACACTGTTTTTTTTTTAATTATCCTGAAAGCAAAAAATACTGACACATGAAACATTTAAATTTAAAATTGATCACAGTTAAATCATTTAGAAGCTAACAAGGCAAAAGACAGATAGACAGAGCAAAAACAGACAGTCAAGTAAATACACAGACAATCAAACAGAGATACAGGCAATCTGAAAGACTGATCTGAGAGCTTTTGCTAAAATCGCGTAAATTTGTGTACAACAATAAAATACAGTGTTTTTTAATCTGTGTCGCTGGCATTGGTTAGGTTTGCCAAGAAAAATAAAATCATGAATATATTTCCTTTTACGTAGGTAGCTATGTCTAAGTTACATGAAGAAATGCAATTTTTTTAAGTAAACTATTCTGTTATTACTTACAAATTAGCTTTTTCATCTTAAATGCTTACAATATAAAAAAAATACACATATTGGTTGAGAATTTGCATTTTTATATTTTTCTTAAACGTTGGATAGTTGACAGTTTATTTTTCCTAACGCAAGAAATTATATTTCTAATTAAAGTATGAGAAAATCCATGACTATATAATTATTGAATTTAGTAAATATAACGGAAAACCGTTTTTAATTAGTAGCCGGGGAAATTATTTTAGTGAGTTTGATTTTAAAACTACAGAAAACGATTTAAAACTTCTAACAAACGTTATTTTTAGATTAAATAATGATTATCAGCTCTCAAACCACTTAAATAACGAAAATTTTCCATGTAAACATCAAGAAATCCCTAAAAGATGCTTCATTAAAGTTTCAAATTACGTATACTCTACGACATCTGTTGTTTAAAACTCAAACTAACACTTACTCGCACAACCGACCAGCTTAGTTTTCAACGTAACAGAAACGCGATTCTGAAATAAAGTCCCGTATGCGCAATGTAACCGCGCATGTTAATTTTATGTGAAGGGCAGGCACTCAACTATACTGGACCGTTGGCTAAAAATCAACACAACACGTAGGCCACGCCCTCAAATGTCACCTATAATGCAGTTTTGTGTGGATTTTTTTATGTAATAACGTTAAATGAGCTTGAAATGTAAAAATATTGGAGGGATGTATGCAACAGATATGCACCTACATGACTGGAGACAGAAATTGACCATAAATTGGGGTTAACTAGTTATAAAATGACTTTTAGTGAGGTTAGTACACGCGATACTTTTGAATTTTGAAACGTCACTTTTTAAATATTCGAGAACTTCTTAAAAAACGATTAAGCATAGTTATTGCTTAGGTGAAATATGCAACAAACATTTACCTACATGACTGTTGACTTACTTTGACCAAAACTTACAGGTAATTGGTTATAAAATGAGTTTTTGTAAGGTTAGTACATCTGATATCTGATACTATGAATTTTAAATCATCAGTTTTTAAATATTCTAAAACTTCAGTAAAGTAAATTAAACATGGTAATTACTTTAGTGAGATATGTCACAGAGATTCACCTACATAACGGTTAGCTAAAATTGACCAAAACCTAAGTTATTCGTTATAAAAGATTAGTTTTTATGAGATGAATAGATCTGGTATCTTATGGCATGAATTCTAAAACTGTAGTGTTTTAAGCTGTTTTAAAGCTTTTTAAAATAATATATAAACATAGTAAGTTCCTAATATGATAAACACAAAGGTATTACACTTAATTAGTTGAATATATCTACCCTTATACATTTTTAGAGCTGTTTTTAAAACATCTGTATATGATTTAAAAATTGCTTAAAACCATTTTTTACAGCCCCTGAAAGTTTTTAAAAATTTCTTAATGTGTAGGTTTGCAAAAAAAAATTCACTAACGTTCAAAATGTTAATCTTCTAGTTTGTGAAGAATACAAATCTACATTCTGTTCTTTCATAAATTTCTTTTACAGCAGTTTAAAATTGTTGAATTATTTTCAAAAGTATATATACTCTAGACCTACTTATTTATTTTGGGCAAAAAAACTGAAAGTTCTTCAATTGCCAAAAATACTAATACAATTATGTATGTATTTAAGTTTTCTGAATTTAAAAGAATTATCGTGACATAAAGAACATTAAATAAATTAAGTTGGGAATTTAAAATACTGCAAGAAGTACATTTATTTTTCTCCACAAGACGTATATTTCATTATATATTGCCCGGACATAAAAAAAAGGTTCAGTTGCTAATTTAAGAGCCTCACTTCTGGCATTAAAACGATCATTTCGTGTTGGCAGCTAAAACTTTACATATACCTGCGAAATTACTGAACTGAGAGCTTTTGCTATAGTCGCGTAAAGTGTACATAAAATTTTAAACTTTAATATTTAAAAGCTTCAACGATACAATGTTTTTAACGACAGAAAACATAAGTATAAAATGATTTTGTAATTTCTGTGCTATAAAATGTGATAACGGAAGATTTTAGTACACCATTCCTTTTAGGCAATTTTGATGATGAGAAAATTTTAGGTAAACTGTTAACATGCCTAAAACAACACCTTGGGCCAAAAAATGCGCAAATAGTATTAAGCAAAAAACAATCAAGATCAATTACGCTATGCAAATATTTATTGCAAATTTTTAAAAATGCTTTTATAATTGTTAGTCAAACATTTTTTAATTTAATCATCTGTTACATAAACAATAATGCAAACAAAAAGTAAACCAGAATTCATTGCAATAACTTTGTGTCCGACAAAGAAAACCTTTTAAAAATAAAGAGCATGTAATAAATACAAGAACTGTATTAAAACTTTTTAACAAAATAAGCACAAAGTTCAAACAACTTTAAATGACTTTTACTTTAAGTGGATAAACAGCTTTTATCATAATTAAACCCTCTAAATTTATACAAAATGAGTTATAAAATGAATGAAGAGATAATATTTCTCGTTTTGCCCTATAAAAACACTTCGCAATATAATATACCATACTGGTAATACAATTTAACAACAACGGCAAACAAATCTACAAAAATCGCACATAGAAAGATGAATATCCACTTTGCAATTTTATTACACCTATTTTTCAACATGTGATATCCAGGATTTGTATAAAATAAGTGCAATTACAGTAAAAATATTGCTAACGGTCAAAAAACTCAACGGTTTTAAAGTTTTATTACATTTTGTTTCCATGACAATGTTAATTTCACAAAAAAAATCGCATGTTCGAAATAGTGCAGTACTGAAAAAAAAATACCTGTAGGAACTATGTAGTAAATAAGGCTTATATTAAAACTTTCTGAGAAAATTAGGACAAAGTTCAAAACACTTTTAAAAGGCTTCTACTTTAGGTAAATTAACGAATTTAGCAGCTTGTATCATAGTTAAACTCTGTCAATTTATATAATAATTACCATTATATAAACTAGTCACAGAAAATGAATATTTATCGTTGCTTTTTATTAGGCTTTTCAAAATGTTCAGTTAGACAGAACCATCAAGCATAAAATATTCACTTCAATCTTCGTCGGAGAGTTCTTTTCCCAGCGACGCTTTTTAAATGACAAAACAAACTTTTCCCAAAGTTCTGGCTAGTTTAACAGAACCAAATTCAATTACATGCAACACATTTAAGACCGACAGAACTTTGAAATCATGTAAGGGCCCCTAAAAGCATTATTTATACATTCGCTCAGTTTTAGTTCCAGATTTCACTAAAAACCTCTGCTTAAATATTCAACATCTACCTTTAAGTACAAAGTTATCACACACTTGTATAAATAAGCTCTATACTTTGAAATTTAAATTTTTGAAATAAATGTAAATTCGTTTCACATCATTAAAAAAAAAAAACAAGCTTGTTTCAAACTTTAGGAGATGTATTCCTATCATCTGCGTTCTAAAACTGACGTTTTTAAATTTTAAGCAAGCCAACATGAAAATTGTCATTCAGTTAAAAAGTTGTGACATTTTTAACCTGTAGAGGAAAGTGTAATCAAAATATATTAACACTGAAGAGTTCTCTCTCAATTTTTCTGTACAAAAATTAGTGAAATTAAACTTGAGAATCGAAGCGTAATAAAATTTCTGACGAAAGCGGGCAATGGACCAAAAGTTATCCCTCAAAGAATGATCGAAGTGTTGGAAATGAATTCCCATTTTTATTTCAAGTAAAATTTTGGTCTAAGCAGTTTTGCTGGGACGGCACCCTATACAGGATGATCCAAAATAAGGCCAACCAGTTGAGGCAAGAACTGAAGAAATTGTTAAGAAAATTGAAGATTTGATAGTGTCAGATGGGCGGATGAAGTTGTCTTTCTTTGTCAGGGATGTTGGAGTATCCAAAACAGCTGTTTAGAAAGTTTTGCAAGGCGACTTTACCATAAAGAAAGTGTCTGCGCGTTTGATTCCAAGACTCCATGATACCACAAAAATACGACGTTGTAGTATAACTGCAGTGTCAAAGTTAATAATAAGAACAGTTGTAATTTAATTTAGTATTTTTAAGCAACGTTTAACAATTGAACGTCGCACTGAGAGATTGGAATTTAATTAATGGAATTTTAGTGGTAAACCGCTTAAACCTATAGATCAATATCGTTACAAGCAAAACGAAGATTGAACAAAGCAACGTTTTTACTCGATTAAATTTACCATGAAATTGCAAAATGCTATCAAATGCAGGCCTATCGTATATTACTGCTAAAGAATGTTATACTTCAACAGTCAATTCTACATAAAAACTTTCTCCAAATTCAAATCTTATTATAAGGCAATGCAGGAAACGAAAAAGTATCATTCAAGGCTGAAGATGATTATCATTAACGAAACAAATGCTGCAGTTGGGTGTTGTACTAATTATACATTTTCAAAACACATTAAAAACTTTAACAAAGAGGCGAAAAACACACCGAAATTTTGAATTATTTCCTGTGATTCATTAATGGTAATAAATTAATAACTGAAACTTTATCTTTTGGATGGGCAAGAAGCAAATATTTTTGTAGATAACTATTGTATTAGTTTCAAAACATCAAAACCCAAGTAAATTCGTTTTAAATTGATCGTTTGAAAAAGTGTTACAGACATGGTTGCGAAGGGCCAGCCCTGCTTTTAAACCTTCAAAACATTTTTAATACAAACTCCAACTGTTTGAATTGTTCCCACACTCAGCCAATTTGAAGCTATTAAACAAACATCATTGTAAAACTTCCATTAGGGCAGTGTGAAAACATTCAAACTAACAACAAACTTTCTATGCAGTTTTTTAGTTCAGCAGGAGAAATTTACACACAGTTTCAGCTCAATGCAGGACAAAACCTATCGATTATAACTCGACTTTATTTGATTTAGAAAATGGTGGTCATATTCAATTGCTAAACAAACCAGTAACATCCCTTTTAAAAGCATTTCTCTTTGCCATACTACTAGGATCTAGTGACAAAAAAGTTTCATTTCCAAGAATAATAACTTAAAATTTAAAATATTTTAAAATATATCGCCTACTATTAAACAAAATTTAATTAATTAAGATTTTTTTTAATTAAAAGTCAGAAAAAAAGCACTCAAATTTTCAAATACGAACATCTTAAAGTGGTTGTTCCTTGTGCCAAATTTTTATGATCTTTAATAATCAAAAATTGTGCAATAATCTTCACAGCTAATTAAAGTGTATTAACTATAATCTATAATCAATGCACATGCAACATTCTGACAGTTCTAATTTTATTGAAAATCATTTTGCCTCTCATATAATAATGTTCATACAAATACATAATAAATAACTCGAAAACCATGGCCAGGCTGTGGAATGAAGTTGGCCATGCCAATTTTACATTGTAGCCCACAGACCTTCACCTCCTCAAGAAAAACCAAGAAAATCAAGATGAAAATCTAAGGAAAAGGTCGTTACCACCGAAGAAGTAGCTAGCACATACACCGGCCTGGATAGGGTCATAGCTGAGGAGTTCATAGAAATTTGCGACACGAAATAATAGTCTTTGTAGTCATTCTAGTTGTCATAAAAAGTACCTTCTAAATATTTTTATTAATACAACACAAGGTATACCGTTGGAATATTGTTCAAAACTTTTAATTACTCTTGGTGTCTTTAACATTTTCAGAAAATATAAAGACCATTGCAAAACATTTGGATATTTTACAGAATAAAATACAAGGCTATAATATACACTGAACTTTTTTCAAAAGTTTAGAAGAACCGTAAAAATTAATTTAGCCGTTTTTAAAGAAATTAAAGGCACAAATGCATTTTGTAAAAAGTCACTGTGAAAAATCGTTTCCAAACTGACGTATAAAAGCAATAATTACATGTAGACCAAAATTTCAAGCTTTTTTCCTCATTTCTAGACGAAATTTTTTGTGTCGATTTGCATTTACTGCCTTTAATAAACTTTGTAAATTTTAGTTGAGTATATTGCCGTGATTTTTGCAAACGTGGCGCCACCAATCGGGTTCACTTTCAAAAACGACTGGTGGTAAAATCAGCAACTAATTCAAGGTCGAGTTGCGGTCAAACTTGGCCAAACTTGTAAACAATTCTCTGAACTAAAAGGTTTGAAGGTCATTCAAGGTGATTAAAACATAGCATACGAGGCCTCACCGAGAAATTCGGTGACGTATTTGTGAATTAAAAGTGACATACATGGTCTCACCAAGAAATCCCGAGACAATTATTAAACTTATTATTGAATTTTTTACATTACAATAAATATTACCACTATGTGCAAATGATATGTTTCAATTTCGAAGGCAGAGCTGCAGTCAAGTGCAATTTAACTGCTGCAATCCAGGTGTGTATAACCTCTGTTATTCAAAGCTGTTAATGAAACAGTGAAGGGCGATTCTTATTCAAAGACAATCATTACGATATTACGATGTAGCGTATTATTAGAGACAGACTATAGCTTTAATGTCGGCAATAACAGTCAGTGTCATAACAATCTGTGAATGTTTTTATTTTAGTCGCAGCAGTATGTTCTTTACGTTTAAAGGAATCCAAAACATCAACATACGGTTCAAGATATAGATGAAGAAATTCGGATATTGAAAACGATGTATCACAAACTTGGAGTAGTTTTTCACCCCCATGTAATGAGGATCACTTTTTAACCTGTTTAAGAGACATTCAAGCTATTATACCTACAAGCATAATAAACCTAAATTTATTAACGCTTGGAGATCGTAAGGCGTTTGCGGGTAATAACTATGTAGTTGGTATATTAACAACTTGTAAATAAAATTATATTTTAGGAAGGGCTCAACAAGCATAGATAACACGAAAACGTACTTAAAAATCCTTTGAACAACAGCAAAACAATTAATATTTTTCGCTTAAACAGCAAATCAATATGCTGAACAATAAATTGTGTTCTAACACCAAATGTAAAATTGTTGGATAAGTCAGACCACAAATATATAACTTTTTATTTCTCAAGTGTCATAGATAAGAGAGAAAACTAAGTGTGGTTTTCTCGCTTCTCAGATTTTAAGCGTGAACCTTATTGTTTTACAAATTGCCATGACGACTTTTAAGACTGATGATCGTAGACTGGGTGGAAGACACAGATGCCTAAAAATGTGCAAGTAATTATTAAACAAGTAATATAAAGATTTATGCATTAAATAATAATGAATTTTAGGATTTACGATGGCAGTTCCAATTGTTATTATACAAAAACAGCTGAATTATGTGAAAGAAAGAGTCTAAATTAATAACAGAAGCATAATAAGCAGCATCTTTATTAACCATGAGTGTATTTGCTAATGCATAGTGTACTAGGCCAGTCGGAAACTTAATAAAAATCTGTCAGTAAAAATTAAAGATAATGTATTTGTGTTTCAATAATAAATTTATAAATCAAACTGGACAAGGCCAGTATGAATCTTGAATAGAAATCTAAATTTTTGTGATAACCAATGCGTTATTAAAAAATTGCTTTTGGATCGGTGGCTGTCGAGAGACATTTAAGACTAAAAATCCAATAAAAATTAAACAAAGCTATATTTAGGTCTCAAATATGAATTTATAAAGTATAGTGGACTTGGTCAGTTGGGAACTTAAATAAAAATGTAATTTTTTTAGGTAACGACAGAGTTATTAAAAAATTGCTTTTGGATGGTTGCTGTCGAGAGACATTTAAGAGTAAAAATCCAATGGAAATTAAACGAAGCTATATTTAGGTCTCAAATATGAATTTATAAAGTATAGTGGACTTGGTTAGTTGGGAACTTGAATAAAAATGTAATTTTTTTAGGTAACGACAGAGTTATTCAAAAATTGCTTTTGGATCGTTGCTGTCGAGAGACATTTAAGAGTAAAAATCCAATGGAAATTAAACGAAGCTATATTTAGGTCTAAAATATGAATTTATAAAGTATAGTGGACTTGGTCAGTTGGGAACTTGCAGAGAAATAAAAATATTTGTGATACAGAATGAGTTATTAAAAAATTGCTTTTGGATGGTTGCTGTCGAGAGACATTTAAGAGTAAAAATCCAATAAAAATTAAACAAAGCTATATTTAGGTCTCAAATATGAATTTATAAAGTATAGTGGACTTGGTCAGTTGGGAACTTAAATAAAAATGTAATTTTTTTAGGTAACGACAGAGTTATTAAAAAATTGCTTTTGGATAGTTGCTGTCGAGAGACATTTAAGAGTAAAAATGCAATGGAAATTAAACGAAGCTATATTTAGGTCTAAAATATGAATTTATAAAGTATAGTGGACTTGGTCAGTTGGGAACTTGCAGAGAAATAAAAATATTTGTGATACAGAATGAGTTATTAAAAAATTGCTTTTGGATCGTTGCTGTCGAGCGACATTTAAGAGTAAAAATCCAATGGAAATTAAACGAAGCTATATTTAGGTCTAAAATATGAATTTATAAAGTATAGTGGACTTGGTCAGTTGGGAACTTGAATAAAAATGTAATTTTTTTAGGTAACAACAGAGTTATTCAAAAATTGCTTTTGGATGGTTGCTGTCGAGAGACATTTAAGAGTAAAAATCCAATGGAAATTAAACGAAGCTATATTTAGGTCTCAAATATGAATTTATAAGGTAAAGTGGACTTGGTCAGTTGGGAACTTGCAGAGAAATAAAAATATTTGTGATACAGAATGAGTTATTAAAAAATTGCTTTTGGATCGTTGCTGTAGAGAGACATTTAAGAGTAAAAATCCAATGGAAATTAAACGAAGCTATATTTAGGTCTAAAATATGAATTTATAAAGTATAGTGGACTTGGGCAGTTGGGAACTTGCAGAGAAATAAAAATATTTGTGATACAGAATGAGTTATTAAAAAATTGCTTTTGGATCGTTGCTGTCGAGCGACATTTAAGAGTAAAAATCCAATGGAAATTAAACGAAGCTATATTTAGGTCTAAAATATGAATTTATAAAGTATAGTGGACTTGTTCAGTTGGGAACTTGCAGAGAAATAAAAATATTTGTTTTACAGAATGAGTTATTAAAAAATTGCTTTTGGATCGTTGCTGTAGAGAGACATTTAAGAGTAAAAATCCAATAAAAATTAAACAAAGCTATATTTAGGTCTCAAATATGAATTTATAAAGTATAGTGGACTTGGTCAGTTGGGAACTTAAATAAAAATGTAATTTTTTTAGGTAACGACAGAGTTATTAAAAAATTGCTTTTGGATCGTTGCTGTAGAGAGACATTTAAGAGTAAAAATGCAATGGAAATTAAACGAAGCTATATTTAGGTCTCAAATATGAATTTATAAAGTATAGTGGACTTGGTCAGTTGGGAACTTGCAGAGAAATAAAAATATTTGTGATACAGAATGAGTTATTAAAAAATTGCTTTTGGATCGTTGCTGTAGAGAGACATTTAAGAGTAAAAATCCAATGGAAATTAAACGAAGCTATATTTAGGTCTAAAATATGAATTTATAAAGTATAGTGGACTTGGGCAGTTGGGAACTTGCAGAGAAATAAAAATATTTGTGATACAGAATGAGTTATTAAAAAATTGCTTTTGGATCGTTGCTGTAGAGAGACATTTAAGAGTAAAAATCCAATGGAAATTAAACGAAGCTATATTTAGGTCTAAAATATGAATTTATAAAGTATAGTGGACTTGGGCAGTTGGGAACTTGCAGAGAAATAAAAATATTTGTGATACAGAATGAGTTATTAAAAAATTGCTTTTGGATCGTTGCTGTAGAGAGACATTTAAGAGTAAAAATCCAATGGAAATTAAACGAAGCTATATTTAGGTCTCAAATATGAATTTATAAAGTAAAGTGGACTTGGTCAGTTGGGAACTTGCAGAGAAATAAAAATATTTGTGATACAGAATGAGTTATTAAAAAATTGCTTTTGGATCAGTGCTGTCGAGAGACATTTATAAGTAAAAATCCAATGAAATTTAAACGAAGCTGTATTTATGTGTTTAATATGAATTTATAAAGTATAGTAGACTCGGTCAGTTGGAAACTTGCAGAGAAATAAAAATATTTGTGATACAGAATGAGTTATTAAAAAATTGCTTTTGGATCGTTGCTGTCGAGAGACATTTAAGAGTAAAAATCCAATGTAAATTAAATGAAGCTATATTTAGGTTTGAAATATGAATTTATAAAGTATAGTGAACTTGGTCAGTTGGGAACTTGCAGATAAATAAAAATATTTGTGATACAGAATGAGTTATTAAAAAATTGCTTTTGGATCGTTGCTGTCGAGAGACATTTAAGAGTAAAAATCCAATGAAAATTAAACGAAGCTATATTTAGGTCTAAAATATGAATTTATAAAGTATAGTGGACTTGGGCAGTTGGGAACTTGCAGAGAAATAAAAATATTTGTGATACAGAATGAGTTATTAAAAAATTGCTTTTGGATCGTTGCTGTAGAGAGACATTTAAGAGTAAAAATCCAATGGAAATTAAACGAAGCTATATTTAGGTCTAAAATATGAATTTATAAAGTATAGTGGACTTGGGCAGTTGGGAACTTGCAGAGAAATAAAAATATTTGTGATACAGAATGAGTTATTAAAAAATTGCTTTTGGATCGTTGCTGTAGAGAGACATTTAAGAGTAAAAATCCAATGGAAATTAAACGAAGCTATATTTAGGTCTAAAATATGAATTTATAAAGTATAGTGGACTTGGGCAGTTGGGAACTTGCAGAGAAATAAAAATATTTGTGATACAGAATGAGTTATTAAAAAATTGCTTTTGGATCGTTGCTGTAGAGAGACATTTAAGAGTAAAAATCCAATAAAAATTAAACAAAGCTATATTTAGGTCTCAAATATGAATTTATAAAGTATAGTGGACTTGGTCAGTTGGGAACTTAAATAAAAATGTAATTTTTTTAGGTAACGACAGAGTTATTAAAAAATTGCTTTTGGATGGTTGCTGTCGAGAGACATTTAAGAGTAAAAATCCAATGGAAATTAAACGAAGCTATATTTAGGTCTCAAATATGAATTTATAAAGTATAGTGGACTTGGTTAGTTGGGAACTTGAATAAAAATGTAATTTTTTTAGGTAACGACAGAGTTATTCAAAAATTGCTTTTGGATCGTTGCTGTCGAGAGACATTTAAGAGTAAAAATCCAATGGAAATTAAACGAAGCTATATTTAGGTCTAAAATATGAATTTATTAAGTATAGTGGACTTGGTCAGTTGGGAACTTGCAGAGAAATAAAAATATTTGTGATACAGAATGAGTTATTAAAAAATTGCTTTTGGATGGTTGCTGTCGAGAGACATTTAAGAGTAAAAATCCAATAAAAATTAAACAAAGCTATATTTAGGTCTCAAATATGAATTTATAAAGTATAGTGGACTTGGTCAGTTGGGAACTTAAATAAAAATGTAATTTTTTTAGGTAACGACAGAGTTATTAAAAAATTGCTTTTGGATAGTTGCTGTCGAGAGACATTTAAGAGTAAAAATGCAATGGAAATTAAACGAAGCTATATTTAGGTCTAAAATATGAATTTATAAAGTATAGTGGACTTGGTCAGTTGGGAACTTGCAGAGAAATAAAAATATTTGTGATACAGAATGAGTTATTAAAAAATTGCTTTTGGATCGTTGCTGTCGAGCGACATTTAAGAGTAAAAATCCAATGGAAATTAAACGAAGCTATATTTAGGTCTAAAATATGAATTTATAAAGTATAGTGGACTTGGTCAGTTGGGAACTTGAATAAAAATGTAATTTTTTTAGGTAACAACAGAGTTATTCAAAAATTGCTTTTGGATGGTTGCTGTCGAGAGACATTTAAGAGTAAAAATCCAATGGAAATTAAACGAAGCTATATTTAGGTCTCAAATATGAATTTATAAGGTAAAGTGGACTTGGTCAGTTGGGAACTTGCAGAGAAATAAAAATATTTGTGATACAGAATGAGTTATTAAAAAATTGCTTTTGGATCGTTGCTGTAGAGAGACATTTAAGAGTAAAAATGCAATGGAAATTAAACGAAGCTATATTTAGGTCTAAAATATGAATTTATAAAGTATAGTGTACTTGGGCAGTTGGGAACTTGCAGAGAAATAAAAATATTTGTGATACAGAATGAGTTATTAAAAAATTGCTTTTGGATCGTTGCTGTCGAGCGACATTTAAGAGTAAAAATCCAATGGAAATTAAACGAAGCTATATTTAGGTCTAAAATATGAATTTATAAAGTATAGTGGACTTGTTCAGTTGGGAACTTGCAGAGAAATAAAAATATTTGTTTTACAGAATGAGTTATTAAAAAATTGCTTTTGGATCGTTGCTGTAGAGAGACATTTAAGAGTAAAAATGCAATGGAAATTAAACGAAGCTATATTTAGGTCTCAAATATGAATTTATAAAGTATAGTGGACTTGGTCAGTTGGGAACTTGCAGAGAAATAAAAATATTTGTGATACAGAATGAGTTGTTAAAAAATTGCTTTTGGATTATTGCTGTCGAGAGAAATTTAAGAGTAAAAATCCAATGGAAATTAAACGAAGCTATATTTAGGTCTAAAATATGAATTTATAAAGTATAGTGGACTTGGTCAGTTGGGAACTTGCAAAGAAATAAAAATATTTGTGATACAGAATGAGTTATTAAAAAATTGCTTTTGGATCGTTGCTGTCGAGAGACATTTAAGAGTAAAAATCCAATGGAAATTAAACGAAGCTATATTTAGGTCTAAAATATGAATTTATAAAGTATAGTAGACTTGGTCAGTTGGGAACTTGAATAAAAATGTAATTTTTTTAGGTAACGACAGAGTTATTCAAAAATTGCTTTTGGATCGTTGCTGTCGAGAGACATTTAAGAGTAAAAATCCAATGGAAATTAAACGAAGCTATATTTAGGTCTAAAATATGAATTTATAAAGTATAGTAGACTTGGTCAGTTGGGAACTTGAATAAAAATGTAATTTTTTTAGGTAACGACAGAGTTATTCAAAAATTGCTTTTGGATCGTTTCTGTCGAGAGACATTTAAGAGTAAAAATCCAATGGAAATTAAACGAAGCTATATTTAGGTCTCAAATATGAATTTATAAAGTATAGTGGACTTGGTCAGTTGGAAACTTGCAGAGAAATAAAAATATTTGTGATACAAAATGAGTTATTAAAAAATTGCTTTTGGATCAGTGCTGTCGAGAGACATTTATAAGTAAAAATCCAATGAAATTTAAACGAAGCTGTATTTATGTGTTTAATATGAATTTATAAAGTATAGTAGACTCGGTCAGTTGGAAACTTGCAGAGAAATAAACATATTTGTGATACAGAATGAGTTATTAAAAAATTGCTTTTGGATCGTTGCTGTCGAGAGACATTTAAGAGTAAAATCCAATGTAAATTAAATGAAGCTATATTTAGGTTTGAAATATGAATTTATAAAGTATAGTGAACTTGGTCAGTTGGGAACTTGCAGATAAATAAAAATATTTGTGATACAGAATGAGTTATTAAAAAATTGCTTTTGGATCGTTGCTGTAGAGAGACATTTAAGAGTAAAAATCCAATGGAAATTAAATGAAGCTATATTTCGGTCTCAAATATGAATTTATAAAGTATAGTGGACTTGGTCAGTTGGGAACTTGCAGAGAAATAAAAATATTTGTGATACAGAATGAGTTATTAAAAAATTGCTTTTGGATCGTTGCTGTCGAGAGACATTTAAGAGTAAAAATCCAATGAAAATTAAACGAAGCTATATTTAGGTCTAAAATATGAATTTATAAAGTATAGTGGACTTGGTCAGTTGGGAACTTGCAGAGAAATAAAAATATTTGTGATACAGAATGAGTTATTAAAAAATTGCTTTTGGATGGTTGCTGTCGAGAGACATTTAAGAGTAAAAATCCAATGAAAATTAAACGAAGCTATATTTAGGTCTAAAATATGAATTTATAAAGTATAGTGGACTTGGTTAGTTGGGAACTTGAATAAAAATGTAATTTTTTTAGGTAACGACAGAGTTATTCAAAAATTGCTTTTGGATCGTTGCTGTCGAGAGACATTTAAGAGTAAAAATCCAATGAAAATTAAACGAAGCTATATTTAGGTCTAAAATATGAATTTATAAAGTATAGTGGACTTGTTCAGTTGGGAACTTGCAGAGAAATAAAAATATTTGTGATACAGAATGAGTTGTTAGAAAATTGCTTTTGGATCGTTGCTGTCGAGAGACATTTAGGAGTAAAAATCCAATGGAAATTAAACGAAGCTATATTTAGGTCTAAAATATGAATTTATAAAGTATAGTGGACTTGGTCAGTTGGAAACTTGCAGAGAAATAAAAATATTTGTGATACAGATTGAGTTATTAAAAAATTGCTTTTGGATCGTTGCTGTTGAGAGACATTTAGGAGTAAAAATCTAATGGAAATTAAATGAAGCTATATTTAGGTCTCAAATATGAATTTATAAAGTATAGTGGACTTGGTCAGTTGGGAACTTGCAGAGAAATAAAAATATTTGTGATACAGAATAAGTTATTAAAAAATTGCTTTTGGATCGGTGATGTCGAGAGACATTTATAAGTAAAAATCCAATGAAATTTAAACGAAGCTGTATTTATGTGTTAAATATGAATTTATAAAGTATAGTGGACTAGGTCAGTTGGGAACTTGAATAGAAATGTAAATTTTTTAGGTGACGAATGAGTTATTAAAAAATTGCTTTTGAATCGGTGGCTGTCGACTGACATTTATAAGTAAAAATCCAATGTAATTTAAACGAAGCTGTATTTATGTGTTAAATATGAATTTAGAAAGTATAGTGGACTCGGTCAGTTGGAAACTTGAATAGAAATGTAAATTTTTTAGGTGACGATTGAGTTATTAAAAAATTGCTTTTGGATCGGACCTGTGGAGAGACATTTATTAGTAAAAATCCAATAAATTTATTTCAACTCCGATTTTGATGTTATTAAAAATGAATTTTAAACCCCAATATTTAAAGATTCTTAATCCAACAAAAAATGGGGCCCCATTGGACATCAATAAGCCCTAGGCCCCGAAAAACCTAGATCCGCTCCTAATTGTAGCGTCCCCTATTAACCATTTTGCTTACTATTAAATAGGAGAAAACAAAGTAAAATCGATTTAATATATATAGTGTCCTCTAGGATCTAAAAACTTGACTATAATAGCAAAAATTTTGGAATTCTTGTTTAATGGAAACTGTACTAAATTACAATTAATGTAGACTTCTACTTCCAAAAGAAATACAAAATTTTATAAATTTTGGATTTTAATGCATAGATAACGCTATCCTTATTTTAAAAAAAATACAGAAAATGATACTCTAATTTAACCAAAAAAACTAAAATAGCAAATACATAAACGATTTTTTTGATACGTTCATGAAATAAAAATTTGGAGGTCATAAACTATTGCGCAAGAGTAACACGCCAGTCATCATTATCTATAAATTAACTGTCGTCATTTTTTCTTGTTAAGATAGGAGCAGTTCGTGCTACCTAGGGGTTGACCACATTAGGTGTTTGTACTAAATATTTTTTAAAATGTCGATAAATTGGCCTGCAGTTGGTTTTACCATTTTCCCAAATTTAGGAGGCTTCGTTAATGGTTACATCACAAAAGACAATATAAAAACTTGGTATCGAACACTAAACCGACCGAAACTATGTCCTCCGGACTGGATATTCGGTCCCGTGTGGACAAGTTTATATTCAGGCATGGGCTATGCATCGTACATGGTTTTTAGGGATGGTGGTGGATTTAATGGTAAATATCTACAAATTTTAATGTTAACGATATGTTACAGGTTACAGTAACATTCTTTTGTTAACAGGAAATGCACGACTTCCACTAATAGCTTTTGGAACGAACTTGGCATTAAACTGGGCATGGACACCGATATTTTTCGGACAACATAATTTAAAATTGGTAAGTTACCAAATCTAACATCATTACTTTAGGAATTCTTATTATTCATTAAGACAACTCCATTTATTATTAATAACGCTGGCAAAATATAAAAAGCAAAGCATACTTTCACCTATTCAATTGTTTTTAATATACTGATGAATTGAAAACACTTAGATATAAAAAAACGTGCCAGTAAATTTAAAACAATTGAATGCATAGAATTGTGTGCCAGTAAATTTAAAACAATTGAATGCATAGAATTATGTGCCAGTAAATTTAAAACAATTGAATGCTAGAAATATGTGCCAGTAAATTAAAAACAATTGAATATGCCATAACTTTTATTAGCAGATTTGTTGTTTTCAGTTTTAAGTTTAGTACTTAAATGTATATCTCGATAGCAATATCATTTTCTTTTTTAAATTATGTTTTTTATATGAAGTGTGAACCTCTACGTAGAATATTGTCTTAAGTGTGTGTAATAACAATAAAACTTATTTACAGGCATTTTACGAAATAAATTTAATTAACGCATCGGCGATGGCAGCTGGGTACATGTTTTACCAAATCAATCCGGCAGCTGGATATATGATGATTCCATACGTACTGTGGGTTAGCTTCGCCACGTACCTGTCCTATGGTTTTTACAAGAAAAATCCCGATCAACCAAAGGCAAAAATTACTGAATTAAAAGATAATTAAAGTAACGGTTGTTGTGTAATGGTGTTTGAATTATGAATAATGCATCACCAAATAAGTAACCTATTTTTATAGTAATGTTTACAAACACTTCATTAGATAATTAGTGATTAAAAAAAGAGTACAAACAGCATTTTATTAGTTTCATTCATTGGATAGTTGACGTAGTTTCTAGTATCTTAATAAATCATAAATGAGCAGAACTGCAACTTCAAAAAGATAATGTACAAAAACAACTTTTCGTATTTTGTTTAAGAAGGAATTTAAAATTGTATCGCATGAATAATACTTGCATTTATTTAAATAAATCTAATCATTCTTGTTTATTTAAAACTTTAAGGTAAATAGGCATTATTAACACCAATTGTGCTGAGATTTTGCCTAGATTTAGGGGTTTATAGATATGTTAACGTTAGCTACTTCGTGCAATTGGGTGTAAATTTTACAAATAATAAAGGTTTGCGTTTGAATTACGATTATTAAATAAATAACTTAATCAACAGAAATTGAAGGCATCCTAAAATATATATTAAAGTAAAACTAGTAACGTTATTATAAATAGAAAAAAACTTCAACATGAAAATCAACGTTACTGCATGGATACCGAATGATTCCGATCATTTATTCCACTCTTTATATTTCAACAGCAACTGAGATAAGAAGTCTTCAAGAAGAACTTAACTGACAATTACCAGCTGTTGCACAAAGGTTTAAAGATTAAAAATTACGTGCATGCTCGATTCTAGCTGGCAAAAGTCAAAAAAGACTACAAAACATAAAATTCATCGTTATGAAGTCTAAGAGTAAATTCTCTAGCTTTAAATAAATGTATTTAATATAGCTTTGTTGTGGTACAGATTGTATACTAGTCAAATCTCTAAATTTTTCCTTTTACATCTATAAATGGGTAACAATTTAAAAATTTTATTAATACTCAGGGGTATTTTTACAATTGCAAACAGTATTACTAAAAAACAACAGTCTTTTCATGACCAATATGTTCATTGACAAAATAAGTTTATGTACATACATTTATTTTTTCAAGGCAAACTTCATATAAGTAAATCACTTTAACAATTTTGTAAATATTTGTGTTATGTAGAGCCTTATAACTTATATACGAATTGTGTTCTTGTAGAGAGCCCCTTCAACGTCGATAAAATATTTTAGTGCACGTAAATGATCAACAATGTTTTATCAGTTTTTTCTTGAAAATTTAATTTTTCGTTTCGATGGGGTACAACTTCTTTTACCCACTTTTGTAGAAACCTTAGGAAAAGGTTTAAATTGAATAGTTTAACATTATTACCGTAACAAAACTTTATAGATATCAGCATTTTGTTTTATATTTTTCTTTCATGACAAAAATTTTCTTCTTGAATTTAAAAATAATCAACAAGACCTTGATACTAATTTCTTTTTAATTTACCAACAAAATTGAATATTAACAATTATACAAAGAAACGTCAAGGGAAATGTGATAACTTCTAGATCACGTCAATTGAAATTACTTTAAAGTCATTATGAAAACTTGATCAACAAAATAGGAAATAAGCCAATTATGATTCTTTACTTACAAAATAAATTTTAGCACTTATTACATTTTTTTGCGTAAATTTAGTATCTAAATTTTACTTGTTTATTTGTGGTCTCCATGCTGTTGTGGTCATCGTTCTTACACAATGGTGGTTAAGATAACAAATGTGTAACTACAAACAACTTAAAATTGCAGATCAATCCTAAAACTTTCGTAAATTAATAACATACACTCAAATAAAACAATACTGTTAGAATATTTTTGTATTTCCTATCAAACATTCTATACAGGGTTTAGATATTAATAATTAAACAAAAAAAGTTTTGGTATTCAACATCAACATTTCCAACAAACCTATGGAAATGTGTCGTTTTATAAACAAATAACGAGATTACGTGTGATAAAAACAAAAGCGTACCCCGTTAAAAAGACCACTTGCTATACTGTTAACACTGACTTTCAATTCTCTTTTTCCTTTTGTTTTTCTTCTTCCTTCTTTTTACCGACCTCTTCTTTAGATGCTTCATCAAAGTTTTCTACTAAATCTGGGACATCCTCTTCATCTTCGGGAGCTAGTTTACCAACACCTGCATTCGCTACCGAACTAGCTAACCTCTTAAGTTGATTTAATCCTTCTGGACCCAATTGATTCAAGATACCAGGCAACATCTCTGTGATTTGCTTGTTCTCACCGTGTCCAGTTATGGCAAATGTATTTGCTGCAAGCGATGCTTGTGCCTTCGGATTGTTAAAATGTATGACAGTACCATCGTCCTTAATCATATTTACTTCTTCAATACCTGGTATAGTGTTGACAGATAACTTTTTTAAAGATGACTGCAATTTCTTGTCATCTGTGGCTTGTGTTGAATGTACTACCTTCTTTTTACGCCTCGGTGTGCCCTTGCCTCCAATTCGCACTTGAGCTTGAAGTTTCTTTAACTTTTCAGAGTTCATTTTGGATGTACTACACTACTACAGCACAACGAATTGTTTGGCAACTGACTTTAAGGTTATCAGGTTATCTTAAAGCGTCTCTAATGTTTTTTAGTGATATTTCACAAACTGCTAACCAAGCACATGTGGTTCAACACCGGTCCATACAAAGAGAAGATGGTCGACTTCCGTTTCGTAGCTTTTGAGCATGCGCATAGTTTCAAAATTTTTGTGGGAAAAGTAAATGCAAATGTATATATAACCTAACTACAACAAAAATTTAATTGTAAATACTGTGTGACATTACACAATCCCAAAATTGTCACAACACAATAAAACAGTATTTTTTATATATACTCTTTAGAAACAGCTTTTAAAATACACATACCGATTTCTTTCACTTATTTTTAATTATTTCTACCTGTCTTATACTACTTGTTTATTATTGGTAAATGGAATGAGAAATCTGAATTTATTTAAAATTTATTAAGTCAAACACAATCCTTTAATCTTTAATCAGTAATAAAATTATTTCTCCATCCATTTATTAATGTGTCATGTACATGTACAAGGTGTCCCATAAGAACTCCTTAGCCGTGTATTTATCTATTGCCGTGTAACTTATTTATTTTAAGAGATAGGAGTTTGTTGTGGAGTTACAAATCTCTTTAAATATGTTATCGAATATCCTAGATACATAAAATTGTTTTCGATATTAGATATCTAGTCAAAATTTACCTAAACATGATAAGAAAATGTGTAAACAGTATTTATAACCTTTTTTTAAGCTTTGTAAACTTATTGAGACAAATGCTTACACCCCTTAAGAAATAATTAATATCTATATCGACTTCCACTCCCTTCTGGATATATTTTAGAATTTGTTTTTTCTTCATCTAGCTGCTGTTCTTTTATATTAATACTTGGAAGGAATTATGATTATTTTTTCTTTCATCTGTCAAAGAAAATAAACTGAGAAGAATTAATTGCTTTAGAGGAGAAATACATTTTTATTTGACCATCATTTCAAGTTTGATAATGAAATATACTTAATGGGGATTCATTATTAAATAAAAATAATGCAATAAATCATTAATGGTTTATACATATATTCATTGGGGATAAATGTACATGCAGTTGTTATGGTTTGCAACTTTGAACCCATTTTTTATTTCTTTCATGTTGCTTTATTTTATTTTCTGCTTGAGTTTTCATCAAATTTCTTAAACAGTCATACCGCACTAGTGTGTTGTACTTTTCAGTTAATGTTTCTTCATTTAGACCAAGTTCAATTGATATTTCGTCACTAACACATGGTTCTTCATTTCCCTAATTATTACATTAATTTTTATCATGTTATTGTGTATTATGAATTTAATATATAAGCAATGCATGATATACCTGTGCTATTGTTGACTCCACGTTAGGTAGACAGGTTTTGAATTTTTCCACACAGTATTGTTCAAACTGTTCGTCCATTATTTTTTTTGCAGCGTGGCAGCTATCAAGACAGATGCGTAGCTCAGCTTGATGTTTTAAAACATTTTCCTGTTCCTCGACCAACTCATTTTGAGCTTTTTTCAAGGACTCCTCGCAAACTTTTTCAAGATCAGATAAGATAAGAGAACCAGTGCTATCATACTGTTCACCTTCAAATAAATATCGCTGCATTTTTGCCTGTGAATTACATAAAAATATCAGACTTGTAACATTTGTACATAAATGTGTGGGTAATGAAAATGTGATAATTTATTTTTTATGGAATTACAGGAAAAGTTTAGTTATACCGCAGTTATACCTAATCGGGTCAACTTTTTTAGGGCTAAATGAAATTAAAGAAGTTTTATGAGTCATGACTATCTTTCCAAATAGTTTTAGAAAATAACCCACGCTTAAAAATAAAATGCCCAAAGCGTGACAAAGAAAGATGACAAATAGACAAAGACAGTATGTGCATTACAAGTGCACATTCTTGAGTTCACTTGACCACAAAAGTTTAGAATTTGAATATACATATCACACATAATGATCAAATTATTTTAAGTACACGATTGCACATACAAATGACATATATTTATATTTATTTATGAGTGGTTTTCGAGAATATAATTAACCTAAACGTAAACATTTCTAAAAATTCCAATCAAAATTTACAACGCAAAGTGTACATGTGGAATTTCAGTGGCGCTTAACGTCCCCACCTACACAAATCGCTTGCGCATTCAAGTCAGACAGAACTTTTGTTGAGTTTTATTTCTTAAAGTCACCATTGAGGCCGCCACCTCCTTGACCTTTTTCCAGTAGGCGGAGCAACTTGTTTGTATACGAGAGACGCTTAAAAAGTATTTTATGGAATCATTCAACATTCTTAAACGTTATTTCTTAAATTAAAATTATTCAAAATTACTCAAATTTACATCGTAGCTCCTCATTTTAAGCACCTACAAAAAACAAGGATTATATTTATGTGTCTGCCTATGGAATTTTGTTACAAGATTTTTAATGGACCCCTATATAATTCACCTTATTAATTCGTATTTGAGATTTTTGCCGCATTGGCGCCACGTTACGGACAGCGTCGCTTAAACTGGTTACTACGCATAATTGATTTCGTACTAGAAAAGACAAGGGGGTACTCAAAAATTTTATGCGATTGTCCTAGAACTTCTGATTTAAAAAACAATATTATTAAATCAATTCTTTTTTGATTCTGCATTATCCAATGTATATTTACTGTAATGAAAAGTTATTAAATTAATTTTTTTGGAACCAGGACTGCTAACAGACATTACATCGGCCCCCTTGGCTCGTGGGCCCGTGTCCACTGCACCTCAGATTTCTACGCTACCGCTTATAATGTATCCTAAATAATTGATATGAAAGAAACACAGAATGTTACTCACTTATTTGATACTTAAAATTTATAATTTAATTGGGCACTTTTTACCCTTTCAGACCTGAATTAATTTTTACTGTTATTTTATTTTATTTTCGCACTTTTAAGAAAAGTATGTTAGATAGAAGTAATACCAGTTAGGGGTTTGCCATCTTCAGATAGCGTTTGTTTTGTCGATTAATTTGATTTGCAGAACTTTAATCGTTTAATCAACTTCTTAGCATTAATAATAACAAAGATAGCTATTAAATTAGATTAGGACACCCTAAATACACTAAAACCCTACTTTGTGTGTACCTTTAATGACTCTTCTTTACGAATGTCAACAACATTAATGAACTGCTGTAAATTTTTCACTCTTAGAATGTACTCTCTGTTAGCATTTTTAGTTTTTGCTTCCCACTCCTGAAGTTCATTAGATAACATATTGTAATTGTAATCGGCATCTTGAATGAAGCTTTGCCAAGCAACGTCTTGTTCGGGTACCTCTTCCGGTACTTGCAAATTTTCTAATAGCGGATCCTCTACTATTGTACCCTCCGCATGGCCACTGCTTGTAGATTTGCGTCTCATAGATGGTCTCTTAGTTATGTTCAAGCTACTCGTTCGTGATCTTTTAATAGGTTTGGCACCCTGATCTAGATTCTTGGAACCTAAAAATGAAAAAAATCAATAAGTGAGAACTATCCAGACCCACAATTTTTGGAATCAAATTTAGATGCTTATTTCAAAATATTTACAGGGTTTTTTCTAAAAATGTCCTTAATTTTCATGTATTTTTAATTGCTTTATAAACATTTCATTGTTCAGTTAATTTTTTTTTTAAACGATAAGGAAATCATCTTTAAACAAATTAAGAATTTACTGTAAGAATACCTGCTCGATCAAGACCACGCTGTAATACTTTTGGTGGGACTTTTGAAGTGGACAATCTATCAGACATTTTTTTATTGGCTCGTGACTCACTTCCTCTAGAACTTTCTTTTGATTTTATACTTTTACTCCTTCGAGAACTCTAAATGACAAAGATACAAATGCAAATATAACATGCCACAAAAATATATCTTTTTTTTATTATACCGAATGTACCAGTTTGGTCTTCGCACCCCTATAAATACTAAACCATTTAATTTAATGTGATGAAAATTGGTAAGCTTATATTATATAAACAATTTAACATGTTTTGGCATTGTTGCGACATGTAGTTATTCATTTGTTTTTCTGTTCAGCAGCAGTCATCTTAAATTTTTTTAAATAGCAGTCATGTGGGGCATCATTTTAAAGAGAATTTCATTCTAAATGCAACAGTTCAAAAATTTTAATATGTTACATAGGGGAAGTTTTGAAAAAAAAAACTGTAAAATGTCATTTGACGACTTCGTAGGTAAAGATATGTTATTTATTTGCTTTCAAACATTTGTTTTTTTTTACATAGGAAAACTAGAAAAAGACAGAAAATTTATATTTAGTATTTAAAAACTAGTCCAACCTAGAAACTTTCATTTAATTAATTGTACAACTAAACAATAATAAAATGTATTTGCTGAAAAGTACAAAACCAAAATAACAAAAGAAAAACAACATAATTTCACTTTATTTGATGTCTAAATAAAATTACCATCGTGAAATTTTTAACATAATTGGTTTTTATTTATGACACCTTGGACACACATATATAAGGGTTGCGACATTCATTTCAAATACTATTATTTTTAAATTTTCCAAAAAATGTCCTATGAAACAAAAGTCTGTAAGCAAATAAATAGCCAATTTTTACCCCTGTAGTAGTCTAATGACATTTTGCAGTTTTTTTAAAAACTTTTCCTATGTAACATATAACAATTTTTGCACTGCGCATTAAGAATGAAATTTCTTTTGAAATGATATCCCGCATGACCCATGGTGCTATTTGAACAAATTAAAAATAGCAGCACAACAGAAAAACAAATGAATAAATTTTTGTAGCAGTAGTGCCAAAAAAATGTTTGATTGTTTTAAGCCTACCAATTAGGTTTTCACTGTATGTACACTCCAGTAACTGGTAAATCGGCAGAAGTTATTATCGTCTAGTAATTTAGGAATTTTATGCTTACAGGAGCAACTAGTGAAAGTTTTTGAAGTCAAACATATAAATTAGCAATAGTTTCATCATTACCAGTTGGTATTTTGGCTCAAAATGATTTTGTAATTAAATTACAGTTAATATTGAAAAAGTACTTTTTGGTTCGCTGACAAGTAAATATCAAAATAATTTAATTCTCAAGATGTGTAACATAACTTACTCGTATCATAGAAGTGATGAAGTTATTAAAAAATAATTAAATAAATTAGGGCTGAAACTCACGCACTGAAAAACTTCAAAAACTTACAATCTCTTGCTAGTTTGTTACATTTATAGGAATCTGTTAAATCAGACTTGCTTTAACAGAAAACGTAGTTTATAAATTATGAATTAATTATATGAAAATTAGACAAAAAATTAATTTTTACCTGAAAATGTAATAGTATCAAAGGCTTTTAGTTAAGAGGTAACAAAACTAAAATATGTATTATAAAACAGCATGTTACCGATACTCAGTTAAATAATAAATAAAATTATGCGTACTTTTATTGATAAGGAACTGTCAGGTTTAGCTGAAGGTTTTTTTAAAGTTCCCATTGCATCTTCATGAGCCTTTTCATAAGCCAATCGTTCACAGTCATTCTTCTCCAATTCTAGCTTATTATAAAGATTTTTAAACACTTTCAGAACCGTGTTTGCATCGGTGACATTCAGCAAAACTAATTCGTTGGTTTTATTGTGTATATAATCTTCGGCTACGTTCTCCATGTGTTTTATTCGTTCCTGGGATATGTTTGTTGACAAATTGTCATTCATCAACATCGCGTTTAGTTCCTTTTCCCTTTTTAGCTCCGCTAATTCTTGCTAGAAACACATTGAACTTGTTTTTACGATTATACATTGCAGCTATTTCGTTTCTTACTTCCAATAAAATGTATTTCATTTCTTCGTCTTCGATTATGTTTGGTTGTAATTTGTGTGGAGGTATTCCTCGAATGATTTGACCAAACCGCAACATAGATATGGTTATTAGTAAATCTTCGTTTGTAGTACGAATATGTCCGATGAATCTGTTTTAATATTGACATTCTTTTAATCAATGTTTTTATCATATAATTATTTAATTAATTAATTAATTATTTAATTCTACTGTCCACTGTATGAGTGTAGGGTTGCCAGAATATCTCTTTCAAAGAGAACATGTCCTCTTTTCTATCCCGATCTTTTTGTTCACACTCTTTTTTTTTTCTGATAATTTTTGTCCTCTTTTTTCCCAAGTTACTTTTGGTCAGATTTTTAAAAAAGTTATAGAACCGAGTCGTTTATAGGCCAAAGCAATAAACTCCACTTTATGATTTTATAAAATGTTAGTGCCAAAGCACTTGATTGATGTTTAACTTTTTATGTTTAAAACCAATTTCCTTAATAATTAGGTTTAACAGCATTAAATGTCAAAAAAAATGTTGACCCTCGAATAATACGTTGTTTATTTCAGAATTACACAATTACTAGGTAAAATACATTTTTTACTTATAAATGTTCTGCTTTGTATGATAAAGTAAAATATGTTTACATGAAAATTTTAATCTTTTACAAATCGTGATTTTATTTTATATAGCAAAAATTAATTATTTGCGTGGAATCAGCTTGAAAAAGCTTAAACATACTTAATATAAATTATTGATAACAGGCGCCAACTGAAATACAAAACGCAACTCACTTAGCAGGTTGCGCCTAATTAGGTATGCAATGTGCTTAACAAAGCGCCTACTTTTGGCATTTTCAGGCAACCTGCATAGAAACGACGTTAAATCAATTGTATATCCATGTAGGCGTAATGTACAGTATGCAACCCACTAAACGTTGCGCCTATTGATAGGCAACCACGACACAAACGCCTACATAGACATGCAACTGATTTGACATAACAGTTATGCAGGCTGTCTAAAAATGACAAAAGTAGGCGTTTTGTTCAGCACACTGCATACCCATGTAGGCGCAACGTGTTAAGTGGGTTGCGTTCTGCAATTATGAATTACAATAAAAATTGAACAATATTGTTCTTATGACAAACAAAATTAATTTGTTGCAGTATACAGTACCAAGGTAATCGTAAACTTCAATAAAAATTAAAATAAATTGGATTAAGATTAAGTTACTAAAGATTTGGTTTTGGACCAGAACTGTCAAAACACATGTATTAGTAAAAATCCAATAAAAATTAAACAATGCAATATTTATGTCTCAAATATGGATTTATAAAGTATAGTGAACTCAGTCAGTTGGGAACTTGCATGGAAATAATTTTTGTTATAGAGAAAGAGTTATTAAAAAATTGCTTTTGGATCGATGGCTGTCGAGTGACATTTATAAGTAAAAATCCAATGAAAATTAAACGAAGCTGTATTTATGTCTCAAATATGAATTTATAAAGTATAGTGGACTCAGTCAGTTGGGAACTTGCATGGAAATAATAATTTTTGTTATAGAGAATGAGTTATTAAAAAATTGCTTTTGGATCAGTGGCTGTCGAGAGTCATTTATAAGTAAAAATCCAATGAAAATTAAACCAAGCTGTATTTATGTCTCAAATATGAATTTATAAAGTATAGTGGAGTCAGTCAGTTGGGAACTTGCATTGAAATAATAATTTTTGTTATAGAGAATGAGTTATTAAAAAATTGCTTTTGGATCGGTGGCTGTCGAGAGACATTTATATGTAAAAATCCAATGGAAATTAAACCAAGCTGTATTTATGTCTCAAATATGAATTTATAAAGTATAGTGGACTCAGTCAGTTGGGAACTTGCATGGAAATAATAATTTTTGTTATAGAGAATGAGTTATTAAAAAATTGCTTTTGGATCGGTGGCTGTCGAATGACATTTATAAGTAAAAATCCAATGAAATTTAAACGAAGCTGTATTTATGTCTTAAATATGAATTTATAAAGTATAGTGGAGTCAGTCAGTTGGGAACTTGCATGAAAATAATAATTTTTGTTATAGAGAATGAGTTATTAAAAAATTGCTTTTGGATCGGTGGCTGTCGAGTGACATTTATGAGTAAAAATCCAATGAAATTTAAACGAAGCTGTATTTATGTCTTAAATATGAATTTATAACGTATAGTGGACTCGGTCAGTTGGGAACTTGCAGAAAAATAAAAATTTTTGTGATAGAGAATGAGTTATTAAAAAATTGCTTTTATATTGGTGCTGTCGAGAGACATTTAATAGTAAAAATCCAATAACAATAATTAAATAATACAGTCTTTATGTGTCTAATATGAATTTATGAAGTATAGTGTATTAAGTTAATCTGCAACTTGCCTAAAATTTAAAATATTGATGGTTACGAATAAGTTGTTAAGAAATATGAATTTTTGAAGTATACTGTACTAAATCAATCGAGAACTTGAACAAAATTTAAAATATTTAAGATAAAGAATAAGTTATTAAGAAATTTGTTTTAGACCATTAAATATTTCAGTAGAGTAATTGCTCACAAAAAATAAGTTTTTTTTTTACACTTTCAACTTCTGGCAACCCTATATGAGTGTATTAAATTTTATTAATTATGGCACGTTATTTAATAAAAGAATATTATTTTTTTAATGAAGGTATACATATAAGCAGCCATCAGCATATTTTTTTAATCTAAACAATTTTTGTCTTTAAAAAACGGACAGAACTTTTACATTCACCCATCAATTTTTTATACCTCAATGTGCTGTGTGCATTCAACGAGTCTTTTAAATATTGTATCAGAATATTCAAACGCTGCTTGACAAATACTCGTTCAGGATGATTTTCGCATAAAATTAAAATAAATTGCTCCAACTGCGATTTTGCTAAATTTGCGTTTCCTATGGCAAAGATATCTTTACAAAAGCAAGTCAGGTTTCCATATGTGTCCGCTCCTGCTAAATCTACGATATGAATCTGCAAACAATTGTTCAAGTTATTAAAAAGTTTTAAATGCAAAATATTTTCAAAATTTTCACCTTTGAGAATCTCTTAATGGGATCCGTTTGATTCAAGGGTTTTATGATTATGTGGAATGTTAATACACCATTAGCAGTATGTGCATTATAAAGCGCATTCTTAGCTACATCTCGCTGGCCTTCAGCTAAAAATGATTACTTATTTTATTTTAAGCTTTTTTATTTTGCAAAAATTGTTTTTAGGTAACTGGTTTAATAGATTTGGTGATATATCTTAAAAAATATATTTTAACCACTTTGAGTGGGAGAGCAAGACAGTTTTTTCAATACTGCTTGGACTCCTCCTTGTGATTGCCTATTTCATTTGTGCATTCATGTATGTATTTATATACTCTCATATACTGGGTGATTCAAATTCAAGGGCGACCATGGGGATCTCGCTTATTACTGAAGATAGAGGGTAGGTTTAAATTTGGCAAAGTTGCTAAATTTTATGCTTATCAATAATATTAAAACAGATTTAAAATATCTTCAACTGTTCTTGAAAAAATTAAGAAAGACTTTCGCAAGAGTTTGTTTGCTATAAAATGGTAATAGTCAAATGTTTATTTATAAATTACCATGCGAGATATTTATTAAAACCACTTTTGACAGTCTTAGTAGGTGATGACTTGGATTTAAAGATTTTTTTATTCGCCACATTGCCCCTATATAACAATAGGTATCATATTATAACAATAATTCTAAACACGATAGTTCCCGGAAATCCGCGAGCGGCGTTCGGTAGGTACGTGATAGTTGACCTAGGATCCGAGAAATAATCTTTGTGACGGCATCAGGGACGGAGCAGGAGGGGGTAATGTGAAAAAATTTGTAAGCGTCCTATACCTAGATCTCGCCAACGGGTGACGATTAAGAAAAACTGACCCCGGTACTCGAAGATAAATGCGACTGCGACAAAAAAGTTCCATTGGGCCACCCCTCGAAAACGTACAGGGACGGATTCAGAGGGGGGGTCCCAAAACCACATTTTTTGAGGGTTTTTCCCATCTGACGAAGAGCACGTGTTACTTTCGGAAACTTTTGTGACGGATAAACTTGACCAACCATGGGACCCTCCCGACTGTACAACCGGGTTTCGGTTGATGACGTTTCGACGCCGAAAATCGGTCTCGAATGTCGAAATTGTCGAGAAAGATGTGACCATAAACCTTAATGGGACTGTCTTGGCTGCCTGGTTTCGGCCGGAGGCCGAAACCTTGCCAATATCCAGCGTCTGCAAGCGATTGCAAGTTTTCGGCCGAAGGCCGAAAACTTGCCTGTACCCAGCGCATGTTTTCGGCCGAAGGCCGGAAACATGCCAGTGTCCAGCTTATATTCTTTAATAGGACTGTCACGGTTGCTAGTATCCAACTCTTACACCCTGTTTCGGCCAAATGTCGACAACGATTCGGCTTTACCGTAATTCCAAAACGGTTCGAGCTACAGACATGCGGTTTTGACTAACATGTAGGTGTTGTCGAGAGGAGTTTTTTAATACAAAGTTTCGAACTTTTTGGACCATCTTCAGGTTAAAATTAACTTCATTAATAACTTGAAAACCATTGCAGATAGGAATGTGCGGTTTTCGCCATTGCGATGCTACTTTTAAGCAAAGTTAAATTTTATAACGTTTCTAATTAGGTTCACTCATCTTCAGGGCTACAAATTCGTATATCGAGAACGGGTACAGATAGAAACGTGCGGTTTTCGTAGTTTATTAACTGTTATCGAGTTGACGAATAACATTTGTAGTTTCGAATGTTTCGTCACTTCTAAGACCATCATCATTTTCTATGCGCCGCGTTCTTTCTGCGCGCACCGTTCTTTTTACTTTGAGCGTTCTTTTTACCTTTAAAAAAATTACTTTGAGCGTTCTTTCTACGCACACAATAATTTTCAAACAATCTTATACAACTTGTTACAATTATATAATATTTTGTATGTTGATTTTAAAAAAATAAGTGAAATAACTAAAAAGTTGCGAAATCCAACATTGTCATAGAAAAAACAATAATCGACTTCTATTGTTTTACCATTTCACTATCTGTAATGTTAAGCGAGACACTCATAGATGGCATGTTACATGAAAAGTACAAAAGTTTGTTTTACCTTGAAATAACATCATCATAGCATGGCATTCGTCTTGAACTTTTTCAACAGTAACATTCTTTAGAGAATTTATGTCATACAACTCATTGGGATTGAACAAATCGGTCAGATACATTTTTTTGGTTTCCACATATGACATGCATATACACATTTTAAATAATTCCTGTGAAGAATTCTTTATTTTAAATAAAGCTGATATAACTCTAGGCGCTAGGCCCCTATCCTATAAAATAAATTCATTAAATTCGTGAAAATGTTATGGACGCTTATCCAGTACTTCGAAACAAGTTTGCAGTCCTGTTGTTGTTAACGTTTTCCCAGTTGCTGTTTGGCCGTACGATAAAATGATCGCATTGTTACCTTGCATGACACTAAAACATGAATATTTCAATCAACATAAAAGAAATAGGCAATGATTTACTTTTCCAAGACACCACCCATAACAGTGTCGTAAATTTCGCTCTGATTGTTGTTATAAAACACCCCGTCACTTGCAAAACTCCAATAGCTAGGTATGCAGTCTTCTTTTCCATGGCCCAGTTCTTGTAAATATCTTATGTAAATAGTTTTCTTGTCTTCTAAAATTTTGACATGTTCCCATCGCATTTTTTCCATCGGTAAAATTCTGTAGAAAACTTTAGCATTTTTGCACTTTATTTTTGCTGCCCGTCCCATTGTTTATTGTTCAGGTTTCCTCACCCAATTTATTCGATATAATAATTTATATTTTATTACTAGTTACAACAGTTTTATGGTTAACAGGATTAAAAATGACGCTCTTATCCTTTTTGGTTTCTATGGTAAAATCATATTTTTTTAAAATACTGATTTTATGGAGATGTAGAGATTAATTCCTCCTTAACATATAGACTAAATAAATAGGCTTGGTTTAAAAGTTCATACGAAAACACTAGTAATTAGTAAAAAATGTGCAAAAAATTATTAGTATAAAATAATAATTTTTTTCATAGAATAGTTGTTCTTAAATCATAGATCATTTTTACCCATACTGTTTAAGATATCCCCACGCTGTGCATCATAACTGGACACTCTGTACGGCACATGGAATTTTATGTACAGCAGTTTCATACAGTAAAGCAATTATATTTTTTAAAACGCAAATAACTTGTCGTCAAAAACATTAAACATACCAAAGATGATTATATATATATATATACTATATTAGGGTACCTCTATATAACAAGAGTTATTATACCCTATACATACAGCCTTTGTTGGCTGTGACAAAAGAGTGGGGATGAGAGTAAGGTAGTGGGGATATTCATTGTATGTATAGGCTAAGTGTGTATTAAAAGGGAGTGGCCACTAAGAGGAGGATACAATAGCCAAAGAGCAATTCTATTGAGCAAAGAAAAGTGATTAACAAACAAAAACTGCTTGGACTTACTAATACAAACAAATTTAATTACAAATAACTTTTCCGAAGAACTTCTGATTGAAATGCTAGACAAGTTTCGAGACACTCGTCCCTTCATTGGCAGCAATATTATTATAATATGGCTACTGATGAACAGACCAGAGTCTTGAAACTAGTCTACCATTTTTACGAGAGATTTTTCATGAACAACATAGGTAATTTTTAATTAAACTTATTTATATATTAATAATGTATTATAGATCTATTTTTATTATTATAGATATTGAAAATAATTTTAAAACTGGTAGAGAAAAAAAAACACTAAATTAAAGATTATTTTGATATCTACAATAATAACAAAGATTTAACACAATAATAATTGTTCTCTATGTTTCATACCTGACCTTAATCTCTTCTTTTTATACTTATTTCTCTCAAAATCTCATTTGATCCCTATAAGTGTCCTTTTTCTGTCTTTATTACTGTTCAGGATTAACAAGCATCTTTACTGGTATCACTAGTTTTCAGACTGCTTCTTCTTCCACTTCTTTTGAAATCTTTTTCCTATATCTAAAAAATGTAACTTCATTAAAGAACACGTGAACACATATGTATATTACTCAAAAAATCTCAATTGCTATTTTTTAGAATCCAATAAATATTTTAAAATAATGTAAGATTCGCTGCTGCCACCGGTTTGTCAAAAATTATTACAAGATTCTCCTTTATGCTTTAGACAGTAGGACAAGTACTGAGACTTACAAAAATTCAGAAAATATAAATCCACTTACAGAAATACATTTGGGTTCAATTTTTTTTTAAATTGCTGTCATACATAGCAAGCTATAGCGATTAATAGGCATAATTAATTTGGGAACCCTAGTTCCACTCTTCATTTTACATAAATTACTGCTTTTATTTAGATCTGATAATTTAAAAATTAGGCATTGAATGTGTATGAGAAAAATCTACAATAAAAATACAAACCCAGACAAATTAAAAACGAAAAACTTAGTGAAGCACCTAATAATGTTGCAAATCGTCAGGCACAAAAAACTACAGACATTGGAACTAGTTGAGACATGGACCAAATGGGTGTATTAAACCTCATAGAGAGGCTAAGGCCTCACACTCATTATCTCAGTGTTCCATTGATAATGGGGCCCCCAGGCAGTATTAAAACTGCACAAAAGTTTAATACGCCAACACTAAAAAGTATGAAAAAAGCATCTTTAATTTAAGATTATATTTGAACATAAACATTTATTTACCTTGTCAGGTAGTGCCCCACAACTGAAGCCCCATAGCTTCTCAACTTATCCAAATCAAACGATTGTTTCCATTTTGTAAATCTGTGTAATCACCAAAAGAACTAAAGCTGCCTTTTCTATAGCTGTTCCTTTCTTTGTATAAAACATATTCCAGACCTCATCTACTAAACAAGGGCCCTAATCTTGTCGAAACTGGAAGTTCCACAACATAAATCTGTAACTTTTAACAACTAAGGCTGTCTTTATATAACCAGTCTTTACCTTTTGTACAACATATTTACTGATCCCATCCACTAAATTGGGGCCCTGGTTCTTGAAAACTGATTGAAATTGGACCGAGCACATTTTTAACCTCCAAAAAAAGTAAAGTTGTTTTTGTCTGTAAAGATTTCTTACTTTTTATAAAAGTTTTTCCAAATCCCATCCCTACTTTTCTAAATAGATGAGTTTTGTTGCATGGATACCATAAAAGTATCTATTTATTTTGAGTATGCCCTAAACACATGATTATAAGTATACTACTGAGCTAAGATAAATAATAAATTTTAATGAAACTTTTGGTAAATTTGGGAGATGTTTAATATTTTTACTCAAATATGTGTTTATTAGCAACTAAGGATTTAATTTGATCGGATATTAGCATCTGTTACTCGATGGGGCACCCATATGATGTACCTGAAAGTGGTACTCGATGTTATTCTATCGCTTAAAGGATCATATTTTTAGCTTCGTAGCTACAAATTATCCTCATAATATCATAGCTGATTTGAAACGAGTGCTTGCTTGTAAATATTTTCGGAACCTTAAAAGACAGTTTATTTAATAAAGAGCTACTACAGATTATTTCTGTGCAATAAGAGAATTTTAAGGAAATGTGACAAAGTCTCCTTTTTTTTGTAAGTACAACATATCTATGGATTTATAGGATGATCATTTTAGGTTAACATTCCATTTTTTTAATTAAAAACTTGCTGTAATGTAGTCTGGACAACGAAATGGGGTTCGGGGGTAACAAAATCATTTAGGTACATGCATTACCAAGTTTTATTAGGTTTTACTGGTACAGGTTATGAGCTGTGTAAATATTTTAATATACAAATTTTGAAAGACATCTTTTAGAACATCCCCAAAATTGTCGATTTAAAAAGAAATAGGCATACTAGGGGCATTATTTCTTGTAAAAACAACGTTTTTGCAAAAGATTTCTTCTAAATAAATGGCGAAATCTGGTAGAATATGTGTTGGAAAAATTATATCTAAGCAATGTTCGTTGGTCATTTGAAATGTGTTAACTCAGTTATAAAGTGTTTTAAATTGACAGATGATAAGAAAAGTTAAGAGGAATGTATTTTGGTTGCAGTGTAAGCAAATATCTTATTTTTTAAAAATATTTTTGAAAATAAATAATACAATTAAGTTATTATCCATAAAGTGTTCATATCCATAACGTCCATATAACCATAATTTTTGTTCGCATGATCGAAACCAGCCAATTAGATCCCTCAAAATCGTAACGGCCACCTTATGTTTTAAACAAATTCGCAGTAATAGGACGGTGGAGGCTGTGTGAGGATGTGTTTTAACTCTGGTAATTTGTTTGATAAATATTTAATTAATGCGGTCAAAATTAATATTTGTGGTTGTAAAACGAACTTTCGGGATCCGAATGCGCATATTATCGGTCCGATTGAGTAAATATTTAGTTTTTGAGAATAAATTATTAATCTTTGGCGGGAGCGTCATTTCGGCCATCTTATTTTCAATTGTTTAAACATCGACACTGGTAGTTCATTATCTAACCTTGAAGTAACAATAGTTTTTAACTACGGGTTTTTATGTTAGAACGTACTGCAATTTTAGTGTTACAAAGTTTCAAGTAAGATCTGCTATGCAGATCGAGTACGATTCTTTGTAACTTCGAAAAATTGCAGAACGGTTTCTGCTCTGCATATTTATTATCACTTTGATGTATGACTTTTGCTGTTCATCAGAGTTTGGTGTCGATTGGTACGAAGAACATCGATTGAAGTGTTGAAAGCTGTAGGTAGCTGTTCTCTCGAAGAATTAATTACTTGGATATCGTGAGGGAAACTCGGAGAAATTCAGTGCAGCTTACGTTCAACTGTTAAGAATTTTTCGATCATATTTGCTTGATGGTAAGTTTGTTTTTAATATTATTGGTAAATGTCTTATTTTCTTGTAACGTTCTGCAATTTTAGTGTTACAAAGTTTCAAGTAAGATCTTGCAATGCAGATCGAGTACGATTCTTTGTAACTTGAAAAATTGCAGAGTGGTTTCGTCTCTGCATATTTATTATCACTTTGATGTGTGACTTTTTCTGTTATAACGTTTAAAGTAAAATCTAGCACCAACGATAGAGTACGATTCTTTGTAACGAAGTAAAGTGTTTGTGTAATTTCTTATTGTGCCGAGATGTGATGAATAATTATTCATTGTTGCTTCAGATGTCGTCAAGCTTAAAATTCATCAGAGTTTGGTGTCGATTGGTACGAAGAACATCGATTGAAGTGTTGAAAGCTGTAGGTAGCTGTTCTCTCGAAGAATTAATTACTTGGATATCGTGAGGGAAACTCGGAGAAATTCAGTGCAGCTTACGTTCAACTGTTAAGAATTTTTCGATCATATTCGCTTGATGGTAAGTTTGTTTTTAATATTATTGGTGAATGTCTTATTTTCTTGCAACGTTCTGCAATTTTAGTGTTACAAAGTTTCAAGTAAGATCTTGCAATGCAGATCGAGTACGATTCTTTGTAAATTCGAAAAATTGCAGAGTGGTTTCGTCTCTGCATATTTATTATCACTTTGATGTGTGACTTTTTCTGTTATAACGTTTAAAGTAAAATTTAGCACCAACGATAGAGTACGATTCTTTGTAACGAAGTAAAGTGTTTGTGTAATTTCTTATTGTGCCGAGATGTGATGAATAATTATTCATTGTTGCTTCAGATGTCGTCAAGCTTAAAATTCATCAGAGTTTGGTGTCGATTGGTACGAAGATCGTCGATTGAAGTGCTGAAAGCTGTAGGTAGCTGTTCTCTCGAAGAATTAATTACTTGGATATGGTGAGGGAAACTCGGACAAATTCAATGCGGCTTACGTTCAACAGTTAAGAATTTTTCAATCACATTTTCTTGATGGTAAGTTAGTTTTTAATATTATTAATATATATATAAATCGGTTCTATAGTGTGTTGGCGTTGTCCGATCCTCAGACTGTTCTGTAAAGTAAAATCTAGCACCAACGATAGAGTACGATTCTTTGTAACAAAGTAAAGTGTTTGTGTAATTTCTTATTGTGCCGAGATGTGATGAATAATTAATCTTTTTTGCTTCAGATGTCGTCAGAAGATTAAAATTCATCACTGTTTGGTGTTGATTGGTACGAAGATCATCGATTGAAGTGCTGAAAGCTGTAGGTAGCTGTTCTCTTGAAGAATTAATTACTTGGATAATGGTGAGGGAAACTCGGAGAAATTCAATGCAGCTTACGTTCAACTGTTAAGAATTTTTCGATCACATTTGCTTGATGGTAAGTTTGTTTTTAATATTATTGGTGAATGTCTTATTTTCTTGTAACGTTCTGCAATTTTAGTGTTTCAAAGTTTCAAGTAAGATCTTGCATGTTTCTCTTGGTCTTCGTCTTTTCCTCCTTGTTTGTATTCTTGCTTCCCACACTCTCTTTACCTGTCTTCTTGTGTCCATCCTCTGTAGATGTCCCCACCAACTCAGTTGTCTAGTTTCTATGAAATCCAAGATAGATTCTACTTCTAATTCATTTCCAATCTGTTCGTTTCTTATTCTGTCCGTTCTTGTTACACCTCTTACTCTTCTTAAAAATTTTATTTCGGCCGCTTGGATTTTACTTTTTTGGCTCGATGTTAGTGTCCATGACTCGCACCCAAAAGTCAATATCGGTCTGTATATAATAATAATAAGAAATCTTTATTTAGCTTTTAGCTAATTTTACATTATCTTAATGCTGCTTATATTTATTTGTACATATTTTCTTAACTATTAAATCTTAACATTATTTTTCACATATTCGAAACATAGTTTTTTAAAATTTGATATGGAAGTTGTTTGTTTAATTTCCACAGGTAATTCATTAAAAATCTTGAGCCCTTTGTAGTACAAGGCGTTCTGTGTATATTGTACGGTACACATTCATTTTAGTCTTTTTTGAGATTTCTTTTTTATTAATGAAGGTTTTGTCGATAGCATAGTAGGTTTTCATTGCTTTTTCTATTCTCTTGTTAAATTCCACTTCTTGTAGTCCTGTGTTTTCGATTGCTACTCCAAGGTTGTCAAAATATTGTAAAGTTTCTATTTTTTCTACTTTAATTTCTATGTTTATGTTCTCGTTTCCTTCATTTGTCGTCATCACTTTTGTTTTCTTGTGATTTATTTCCATTCCATTTTCTTCTAATGCTTTTTTCCAAATTTCTATATTAGTTTTGACATCTCTTACATTCTCTGCCATAATGACTACATTGTAAATTCTTATAGCCTACGAATAAACTTTTAAGTTTTTGTTTGCATGTCTTAATTATCTTGTCCATAAATATTGTAAACAATATTGGGCTCATTCCTCCCCCTTGTCTTAATCCATCTTCTGTATTGAAAAAGTCTGATTTCATGTTTTTCGCTACCACGTGATTTATTGTCTTCTTATACAAGCATCTGATATTTCTTATTAGTTTATTGTCTACCTTTCTTTCTTCAAGGATCTCCCAAACTTTTTGTCTAGACTCTAGACACTTTATAGAAAGCTTTTTGTAGATCTATAAATGCGATATGCTTTTTCTCTTTTTAGTTGTGTTTTGGTTATAATCTCTTTAATTGTGAATATGTGATCCTGAACACTCCTACCTTTTCTAAATCCACTTTGTGATTCTGTTAATGTCTTGTCTAATATTTTTGTTAGAGTCTGTGCTAGTATTTGTTCGTACAATTTTAGTGCGGTACTGAGAAGCATTATGCCCCTGTAATGCTGTCTTCTTGTTCTTCTGTGTTGAGTTTTGTCTGCTCTTTTCTTTCATTTTTTAAGTGTAATTTTCTTTTTGTTCGGGTTTAAAATTCTTCAAAGTATTCTTTCCATCTTTCCATTATCTCCTTTTCGTCTGTTAGTATATTTCCTGCTTTATCCTTGTTAGTTGTTAGTTGGGGTTTACGGTCTGTTCTTAAATTTTTCAATATTTTATAATAGAGTTTCTGATTTCCCTTACTGTCTGTCTCTAGTTTTTCTCCAAATTCTTTCCATGAATTCTGTTTTTAGATTTTTGACCATTTTTCTCTGTTCTTTGTATTTTTCGTATTTCTCTGGTGTTGTTTTGGATAGGTAATTCCTCCAGTGTCTTTTCTTTGTTTTTACCTGTTTCTTAATTTCGTCGGTCCACCAGTCTGTTTGTTTCTTGTTATTAATAGATTTGCTTACTCTGCACACTTTTTTGGCCGAATGGTTAATAACTTCTTTGAAACTTTTCCATAATGTATTTAATTCATCTGGTTTTATTTTTCTTCTGTCTACTTCCTTATTTACAATTTCTTTATATTTTAATTTATTATTTTGCAGTTTATATGATCTTATGGTTTCATATTCCTTTTTCTTTTGTGTCTGTTTTTGTTTGTTATTTCTTTCGTCTTGTGGTTCTTCATTGATTTTAGTTACGAATAAATAGTGATCGCTATTAATTTCTGGGCCTCTTCTCACTTTCGTATCTGCAACGGATGCTTTTATGTCTTTATCTATATTAGAATATAATCAATGATTGATTTTTCTCCTCTACTTGGTTCCTCTCGAGTGTATTTATGGATGTTTTTATGTTCAAAAAACGTATTTGTGATAATAAGATTGTGTAATTGACAGTAATCTATAGCATTCTTTTGCCATTATTATTTCTTATATCTTCTCCATGTCTTCCTATTGCTACGTTGTATGTATTTTCTTTTCTCCCTACTCTGCTGTTAAAGTCCCCTGCTATATAGATTCTTCCCCTACTTCCTTCTGTTATTTTTGTAAGGTCATCCCAAAACTTGTCCTTCATTTCTGGTTTCTCATCCTCGTTAGGTCCGTATGTTGCAATTATTGTTCATATAACTACTTCCGTTTTTCTTCTTCATTTCTGTTGTCATTATTCTCTCTGGGTATGTTTCCCATTTATGAATTTCATGTGTTAGCTTCTCATGAATAATGCAAGCTACTTCAGCTGCTGCTCTTTTATTATTTTTCACTCCAATATTCGCTTTAAAATAAGTTTTTTTATCGACTGTTAAAGTCCTGCTACTAAAAAGTGGACCACCCTGTATATTAATAATGTATTGTCGATCTATTTTTATTATTATAGATATTGAAATAATAATTTTAAAACTGGTAGAAAAAATCCCACTAAATTCTGCCCAAAAAACCTTTAAAGATTATTTTGATATCTACAATAATAACAAAGATTTAACACAATAATAATTGTTCTCTATGTTTAATACCTGGGTCCTGTTTCTCGAAAGTTACAAGCCTTGTAATACAAGTCCGTAGCTTAGCTACACGTGTAGTTTTCATGAAGACTGCACGTGTAGCTAAGCTACGGACTTGTATTACAAGGCTTGTAAGTTTCGATAATCTCTTTTTTTTTACTTATTTTTCTCAAAATCTCATTTCATCCTTACGAGTTTCCTTTTTCTGTTTTTATTACTGTTCAGGATTATTAACAGCATCTCAACTACTATCACTAGTTTTCAGACTACTTCTTCTTTCACCTCTTTTGAAACCGTTTTCCTATCTAAAAAATGTAACTTCATCAAGGACATGTATGTATGTTACATGCATATTACTCAAAAAATCTCAATCCCTATTTTTAGAATCCAATAAACAATTTAAAACAATGTAAGATCCACTGCTGCCACCGGTTTGTCAAAAATTATTACGAGATTCTTCTTTATGCTTTAGCAAGTAAGGCATAATACTGAGATACTTACAAAAATTCAGAAAATATAAATCCACTTACAGAAATACATTTGGGTTCAGTTTTTTTTTTTTAATTTGCTGTCATACATAGCAAGCTATAGCGATTAATGGGCATAATTATTTTGGGAATCCTAGTTCCACTCTTCATTTTACATAAATTACTGCTTTTATTTAGATCTGATAATTTAAAAATTAGGTATTGAATAGTAGAATGGAGGCTTTCACGGCCGTTGTCTGATGAGTGGTTGGTTTTCGGGTTGTGCCGTGTGGAATTATTGATGCTTGACGTTTCGTCGTCCATGCTGACGACTTCTTCAGAAGGGGTCTGACTGCTGTTGTCGTGATTGACTTCTACTATCAAAGAGTCATCAGGGAGTCCATCGAGATTATGAAAAACCCCAACAACTTTAATCGAGAAGATGGCTACCGATTGAGCAACACCTGGCGGTTGGCTTTACACAAGAAGCCACAGAACGACAACCCAGATCCAACTGGCTCTAAAGAACAAACCAAGCGCGACGATCCACGATCACCGACCCGAGACAAGACGCAACCGAGCGTAGCGACCCATCGCTATATAACGCGGAGCAAATCACGACAACAGCAGTCAGACCCCTTCTGAAGAAGTCGTCAGCATGGACGACGAAACGTCAAGCATCAATAATTCCACACGGCACAACCCGAAAACCAACCACTCATTAGGTATTGAATGTTTATGAGAAAAATGTACAATAAAAATACAAACCTAGACAAATTAAAAACGAAAAACTTAGTGAAGCACCTATAATGTTGCAAATCGTCAAGCACAAACAACTACAGACATTGGGACTAGTTGAGACATGGACCAAATGGGTGTCTTAAACCTCATAAAGAGGCGAAGTCTCATACTTGCACTATTATTACCTGTGTTCCATTGATAATGGGGCCTGAAGCAAAATTAAAACTGCACAAAATCTTAATACGCCAACACAAAAAGTATAAAAGTAGCCTTTTTAATTTAAAATTATATTTGAGCATAAACATTTATTTACCTTGTCAGGTAGTGCCCCACAACTGAAGCCCCATAGCTTCTCAACTTATCGAAATCAAACGATTGTTTCCATTTTGTAAATCTGTGTAATCACCAAAAGAACTAAAGCTGCCTTTTCTATAGCTGTTCCTTCCTTTGAATAAAACATATTCCAGACCTCATCTACTAAATTGGGGCCCTAATCTTATCGAAACCGGGATGTCCACAACATTAATCTGTAACTTTTAACAACTAAGGCTTTTTTTTAATAACCAGTTTTAATCTTTTATACAACGTATTCTTTGATCCCATCCACTAAATTGGGGCCCTGTTTCTTGAAAACCGATTGAAATTAGGCCGTGCACATTTTTAACCTCCATAAAAAGTAAAGTTGTTTCTTTCTGTACAAATTTTTTACTTTTTATGAAAGTTTTTCCAAGTACCATTCCGGCTTCTCTAAATAGACGGGTTTTGTTGCATGGATTCCATAAATTTATTTCGAAGTATGCCCTATAAACATATTATTATAGTGTACTACTGAGCTAAGATAAATAATAAATTTTAATGAAACTTTTGGTAAATTTGGGAGATGTTTAATATTTTTACTGAAATATTTGTTTATTAGCTAGGTACCAAAGATTTAATTTGATCGAAAACTAGCATCTGTTACTCAATGGGGGCACCCATATGATGTACCTGAAAGTGGTACTCGATGTTATTCTTTCGCTTAAAGGATCATATTTTTAGCTTCGTAGCTACAAATTATCCTCATAATATCATAGCTGATTTGAGACGAGTGCTTGCTTGTAAATATTTTTGGAGCCTTATAAGACAGTTAATTTAATAAAGAGCTACTACAGATTATTTCTGTGCAATAAGAGAATTTTAAGGAAATATGACAAGGTCCCCAATTTTTTTTTGTACAACGTATCTATGGATTTATTTTATAGGATAATCATTTGAAAAATTTTTAGGTTAATATTCCATTTTTTTAAATAAAAACTTGCTGTAACGTAGTCCGGGCAACGAAATGGGGTTCAGGGGTAACAAAATCATTCAGATACATGCATTACCAAGTTTTATTAGGTTTTACTCTGGTACAGGTTATGTTATGTTATGAGCTGTGTAAATATTTTAATATACAAATTTCGAAAGATATCTTTTAGAGCATCCCCAAAAACGTTGACTTAAAAAGAAAGGCACGCCAGGGGCATTATTTTTTGTAAAAACAACGTGTTCGCAAAAGCTTTCATCTAAATAAATGGCGAAATCTGGTAGAATGTGTTGGAAAAATTATATCTAAGCAATGTTCGTTGGTCAGTTTAGACTTCTTTACTCGATTTTTTAATGTTAAAAATGAGTTGCAAAGTATTTGCTTAATATTTAAATGTCAGGATATTTTAATTTTATAAAACAATGCAATTGTGGCAAGAAAAAACTTTACCACGTATATTTGAAGTGTGTTAAGTCAGTTATAAAAGTGTTGTAAATTGACAGATGATTAGAAAGGTTAAGAGGAATGTATTTTGGTTGCAGTGTAAGCAAATCTCTTATTTTTTAAATATTTTTTGAAAATAAATAGTAGTTTATAATACAATTAAGTTATTATCCATAAAGTGTAACGTTGGTGTAACGTCTTTATATCCATATAACTTTTGTTGCTATGTTCGATATCAGCCAATCAGAGCGCTCGAATCGTAACCGCCACCTTATGTTTTAAACAAATTCGCAGTAGAGGGTAGGTGGCGGTTGTGTTAGGACGTGTTTTAACGCTGGTAATTTGTTTGATAAATATTTAATTAATGCGGTCAAAATTAATATTTGTGATTGTACAACGAACTTTCGGGATTCGAATGCGCGTATTATCGGTCCGATTGATTAAATATTTAGTTTTTGAGAATAAATTTGTAATTCGTTGGCGGGAGCGTCATTTCGGCCATCTTATCATCAATTGTTTAAACATCGACACTGGTCGTTCATTATCTAACCTTGAAGTAACAATAGTTTTTAACAATGGGTTTTTATGTTAGAACGTTCTGCAATTTTAGTGTTACAAAGTTTCAAGTAAGATCTGCTATGCAGATCGAGTACGATTCTTTGTAACTTCGAAAAATTGCAGAGCGGTTGTTCCGCAATTTTAGTGTTACAAAGTTTTAAGTAAGATCTGCTATGCAGATCGAGTACGATTCTTTGTAACTTCGAAAAATTGCAGAGCGGTTATAATGTTTAAAGTAAAATCTAGCACCAACGATAGAGTACGATTCTTTGTAACGAAGTAAAGTGTTTGTGTAGTTTCTTATTGTGCCGAGATGTGATGAATAATTATTCATTGTTGCTTCAGATGTCGTCACAAGCTTAAAATTCATCAGAGTTTGGTGTCGATTGGTACGAAGATCATCGATTGAAGTGTTGAAAGCTGTAGCTAGCTGTTCTCTCGAAGAATTAATTACCTGGATAATGGTGAGGGAAACTCGAAGAAATTCAATGCAGCTTACGTTCAACTGTTAAGAATTTTTCGATCGCATTTGCTTGATGGTAAGTTTGTTTTTAATATTATTGGTGAATGTCTTATTTTCTTGCAACGTTCTGCAATTTTAGTGTTACAAAGTTTTAAGTAAGATCTCGCAATGCAGATCGAGTACGATTCTTTGTAACTTCGAAAAATTGCAGAGCGGTTTTCTCTCTGCATATTTATTATCACTTTGATGCGTGACTTTTGCTGTTATAACGTTTAAAGTAAAATGTAGCACCAACGATAGAGTACGATTCTTTGTTACGAAGTAAAGTGTTTGTGTAATTTCTTATTGTGCCGAGATGTGATGAATAATTATTCACTGTTGCTTCAGATGTCGTCAGAAGCTTAAAATTCATCACTGTTTGGTGTCGATTGGTACGAAGATCATCGATTGAAGTGCTGAAAGCTGTAGCTAGCTGTTCTCTCGAAGAATTAATTACCTGGATAATGGTGAGGGAAACTCGAAGAAATTCAATGCAGCTTACGTTCAACTGTTAAGAATTTTTCGATCGCATTTGCTTGATGGTAAGTTTGTTTTTAATATTATTGGTGAATGTCTTATTTTCTTGTAACGTTCTGCAATTTTAGTGTTACAAAGTTTCAAGTAAGATCTTGCAATGCAGATCGAGTACGATTCTTTGTGACTTCGAAAAATTGCAGAGCGGTTTCCTCTCTGCATATTTATTATCACTTTGATGCGTGACTTTTGCTGTTACAACGTTTAAAGTAAAATCTAGCACCAACGATAGAGTACGATTTTTTGTAACGAAGTAAAGTGTTTGTGTAATTTCTTATTGTGCCGAGATGTGATGAATAATTATTCATTGTTGCTTCAGATGTCGTCACAAGCTTAAAATTCATCAGAGTTTAGTGTCGATTGGTACGAAGAACGTCGATTGAAGTGTTGAAAGCTGCAGCTAGCTGTTCTCTCGAAGAATTAATTATCTGGATAATGGTGAGAGAAACTCGAAGAAATTCAATGCGGCTTACGTTCAACTGTTAAGAATTTTTCGATCGCATTTGCTTGATGGTAAGTTTGTTTTTAATATTATTGGTGAATGTCTTATTTTCTTGCAACGTTCTGCAATTTTAGTGTTACAAAGTTTTAAGTAAGATCGAGTACGATTCTTTGTAACTTCGAAAAATTGCAGAGCGGTTTCGTCTCTGCATATTTATTATCACTTTGATGCGTGACTTTTGCTGTTATAACGTTTAAAGTAAAATGTAGCACCAACGATAGAGTACGATTCTTTGTAACGAAGTAAAGTGTTTGTGTAATTTCTTATTGTGCCGAGATGTGATGAATAATTATTCATTGTTGCTTCAGATGTCGTCACAAGCTTAAAATTCATCACTGTTTGGTGTCGATTGGTACGAAGATCATCGATTGAAGTGTTGGAAGCTGTAGCTAGCTGTTCTCTCGAAGAATTAATTACCTGGATAATGGTGAGGAAAACTCGGAGAAATTCAATGCAGCTTACGTTCAACTGTTAAGAATTTTTCGATCACATTTTCTTGATGGTAAGTTTGTTTTTAATATTATTGCTGAATGTCTTATTTTCTTGGCTTGTGTTTTTGGTTAATCTTTTCGCTTGACTAGTCACTCTCCTGAAGACGCCATTTATGTACGGCAGGCAGCTGTAGTCGCTCTCTGTTTAACTGCTTACTAGTCACTAGCAAAAAGTTATTTTTGAGAGTTCTAGATGGCTCAAGCAATTGTATAAAAAAGCCGAATATCACAAATGACTATATATTTATTTAAATAAATGAAATGAAGCAAAATAGTGTATACTTTTGGCACAGTCACATTTATTATTGGGGGCATTCTAGCGGAGAGGACTGTCGTAGCGAAAGGGTTATAATACGTTGTTGGAGAAAGATGTGGTGCTTCTTGCTTAATATATATATATCGGTTTACGACGTTTTCCGACTTCCAGCTTCCATTTTTCTCGGTCATTCCATGTATCGTCTTCTAGTTCTCTCTCCCTGATGTCCTTATCTATGCCTTCTCTCCAACTTCTTCTTGGTCTGCCTGGTTTTCTTCTGCCTTTGGGCTGCCAGTTTAGGATTTGTTTAGGGATTCTATATTCCGCCATTCGCTGTACGTGTCCGTACCATATTAGTTGTTTATTTTTGATGTCATCCGTAATTGTATGTGTGATATGCATTATTTTCTTTATACGCTGGTTTATTATTTTTTCTCTCCTCGATCTTCCTGCCGCTGTTCTCCAAAAATCCATTTCGGTTGCTTTCAATATACTCTCTGTTCTGTTTTTTATCGGCCATACTTCTGAGCTGTAGGTTATATTTTATCTAATCATTAGTCTTTCTACCGTTAGGTGTAAGACTTTCTGTTAACTTTCTTTCTTGCTCACTATTCTTTTCCATCCCGCTCTGTTTTGAGACAGCTCCTTTACGTCCTCCCATTCAATACCTTTTTCTTGTGCTGCCTTCTTTACTCCTTCTTTCCAAGTTTTCCTTGGTCGACCCCTTTTATTTTTTCCCTGCGCCCTTGCTTCGTACGTTTTCCTTGTTAATTGTTCATCTGTCAATCTGTTAATGTGACCTAACCATCCTAATTGTCTTTCCCATATCTTAGCTTCTGTTGATTTTATTTTTAGTTTTTCTCTATATGTCTCGTTTTTATTTTGTCTAGTTTTGTCTTTCCCTCGATTGTTCTTAAAAACCTCATCTCGGCTGCATTTATTCTACTTAAGTTTCTTTTTGCAAGTGTCCATGATTCGCTTCCGTATAATAAAGTTGGTGTGACTACTTTTTTAACTAAGTCTACGTTTGTTTCTTTGGATATTTCTCTTTTACTAAAGATGGTCGTTTTTAGGGTATTATATATTCTTCCCTTTTTTCCTAGTATGTCGTTTATCTCTTTGTCTTGTCTTCCGTTTCCTTCTATGATTGTTCCCAAGTATTTGTAATGTGTTACTTGTTCTATATACTGCCCTTCTATTGAAATGTTGTGTTTTTTCTTTCTCTGTTACTATCATGCTTTTTGTTTTCTGTACATTTATCCTCATATTAATTTTCTTTAATTCTTCGTTTAGTCTTTCCATATTATATTGTAGGTTTGCCTCCGAGTCTGCTACCATCGCCATATCATCTGCGAATAATAACTCCGTCAGCTCAACCTTTTCCATCCTCCAATACCCCAAGTGTAGTGGTCTGAACTTCTTTTTTGCTTTCTTTATTGCCTCATCTACTACGATTGCAAATAGTAATGGACTAAGCACGCAACCTTGTTTTAATCCATCTTTCGTTTCAAACTAATGATTCCTCGTTATGTGTTCTTACCACGTTTAGCGTTTTTTCGTACATTATTTTTACTGTGTCTATACCTTTGGTTTTTAGGCTTTTCCACACATCCTTCCTTTGTATTCTGTCGAAGGCTTTCTCCAGATCAATAAAACATATATGTATTTCCTTGTTTTTAATCATAGCTTTTTCTATCGTTTGTCGTAATATAAAAATTGGATCTTGCGTGCTTCTTCCCCTTCTAAAACCATATTGTGTTTCTTCTAACGTATTTTCTAATTTTTCCTTTATTCTGCCTTCTATTATTCTGGTTAGAATTTTTGCTGGTATACTTATTAGTGTTATGCCTCTATAGTTTGAGCAGTTCCTTTTGTCCCCTTTCTTGTAAAGTGGTAAAATAATTCCCATGTTCCATTCCTTTGGCATTTTTCTTGTTTTAATAATTTCGTTTATTATGCTTCTCAGAGGACTTCTTTTCCTGCTTCTTCCAAGTATTTGATCATTTCTGGAGTAATATTATCGATACCTGGAGCTTTGCCTAGTTTTATCTTTATTATTGCTTCTTCCAGTTCTTCTTTTGTGTTTGGTGCCATTTCTTGGTGTTCGCTTTCTACCTCATCGTTTATTTTTTTGTGGCTTTTGCTTCTGTTAGTTCCATAAAAAGTTGCCTCCATCTCTCTAATATCTTATCCTCGTCTGTAATTATCGTTCCATCTTTATCTTTTATATTTTTCATGTTAAACTCTTTTTTTGTCTCTTACTTAGAGGAACATTGTCATATGCTTTTTTTAAATCCACGAACAGTAGGTGGATTTCCTGATTTCGCGAAGTCTTTTTTTCAATAACTTGAGTTAGGAAAAATACATGGTCAATTGTTGACCTCCCTGCTCGGAAGCCTGCCTGTTCTTCAGCTTCCATGGCTTGGTATTCTTTTTCTATTTTGTTTTTAATAATTTTATCGTATATTCTACTCATGGAGCTTGTAACTGCTATTCCGCGGTAGTTTTTGCATTTATTTTTGTCCCTTTTTTTGTGTATGGTTGTCATATACGATACTTTACATTCTTCGGGAATTTCTTTTATACTAATACATTTTTGGAATAACTTTTTGAGGTGTTCGTATGTTTGTTTGTTCCATATTTTAACAGTTCTCCTGGGATATCTCCTGGTCCTGTGGCCTTTCCGTTCTTTAATGTTTTGCATATTTTTGTAACTTCTTCCAGACTAACAGCCGTATTCATAGTCCTTGCTTGAGGAATAAGGATTCCTTATTCCTCGTTTCATGTTTCATAAATCTACCTTGACCGAACAAGGAACCTTATTGGCTACCTTATCTTAAGGGAGGTTGCGAGCTTCCTTGAGGCTTCCTCAATCCTTAAGATAAGGAAGGACTATGAATACGGCTGTAAGTCTGATTGGTGATCCTATTACAGTTATATTTTGTCTGTTCGAATTTTGATGTTCCTCTGGAATTCTTCTCTTCTCTCTTCTAGTAATTTTTTAAAATATTCTTCCCAGTGTTGTGGTTTTATTATTGATATTATATCTTTACCCTTGTTGTTCCTTAAATTTTTTATTATTCTCCAGCTCTCTGAGCTTCAACTTCCTCCCAAGTAGGTATTTACTCTTTGACAATTTCTTTCCAACGCCTCATTTTTCTTCTTACTTATCTTTCGCCTTACTGCTGCTTGAGCTCTTTTGTATTCCAGTTTATCTTCGATTTTTTTTGAGCTTAGATATTTGTGGTATTTTTTGCTTTTTTGTTCTATGTCTACTTCAATTACTTCGTCCCACCAATACGGATTTGGTTTTTTCTTTCTTTGGTATACCCCTAGGGCTTCAAAAGGCTTCATGGATACATTGTTTTATGTGTTCATAGTGCTGGTTTATGTCATTAAACTCTTGTTTTTATCTTATCGTTCAGTCTACTCCGATACAGTTTTCTTACGCTTTCGTCTACCAGACTTTTTAGATTATATTTTCTTTCTTCCAGTTGCTCAGTTCTGCTTCCTTCTTCTTGTGGTTTTATGTCTTTTATTTCCTCTTTGCCTTTTCCTGGGAATTTTATATTTGTTCGGAGTAAGTAATGGTCACTACCGCATGATACACCCCTTTGTACCCTTACGTCTTGAACTTTAAGTTTTGTTTTTTGTCCTGTTATTGCATAATCTATTATTGACTTTAATTTTCTTGTTTCTTGGATCCAGGTGTATTTATGTTGGTAAAATCCGTTTAGAATTTTAAGTTGGTTTTGATTGCATATATCTATCAATCTTTTCCATTATCATTGACCGTTTTTTCTCCGTATCTTCCCACTACTGTATCTTTATCTTTTTTCCCTACTCTACTGTTGAAATCTCCCAGTAGTATTAGTTCTCGCGATTTTCCAATTTCTGTAATTTCCTCATTTAGTTGTTCTTGTTTAATGCAGTAGTTTTACTTAAATTACATTACTTTTTAATAAACTAAAGGTCTTTTGTACCTAAAATTAATAATTTTTGTGTCACTTGCGTTTTTTGAAAATAATGACGGAAACGGTACTGAAAAAATATTAATATTGAACAGCTTGACAGTGTCGGAATGAATTCCATGATGAAAAATGTCAAAAATTCACTGGGAAAAGATAAAATTATAATGTTTTAGTTTTTTCTTTCAATTGTTTCAAAATTATCGCTGTCTACCTTCATAGCCTCTTTGAAAATAGCCTACTTGAAAATATCACATTGCCCTAATGATTTACAATAAAATTGAGAAATCTCGGAAAACAAATTTTAGGTATAGAATGGGCTTAACGTTTTTAAAGGAGGAATTCAGAAATATAACAACATACAGGGTGTTCTATTTAAAATTTTAAAGTTTGAGTCAGTTTCCGGTTGAACGGCTAGTCATATTGCAACCTCAATATTTTCATCGAATCCGGAACAAACGATAATGGTCCGTTACCAAATTTCATTGTATTATCTTTGATAGTGTTCCAAATATTTGTCTGTTTCTATACTTTTGCACAGCAACCTATATTAATGGCCTGAAAAATAAACCTTCATTACTCTTTCATGTTGCTTATACAACTTTGAGTTTTATGTTTGTGTTCCACTTAAATAATTTATTAAAAGCAAGCCCTTACAAGCACTTTGTTAAGCGTTTTTTGTACAATTAATTGATAATGCCATGGAATAGGATCATATTTAAATGAAACATTGTAATTTTTTTGTTTCATACTCATGAAAGATGTGTTTTCTATGTAAAATAATTTTTTCAGAGTCGCACATATGGTGATGAAGAAGTTGGGAGCTGAAGATATTCGATGATTGTGATGCAGTTGCCAGCAGCAGGGGATGTAATCGTAGAGGTTTTCTTCAGAGCACCACAGGTAGGTCCCATTGTGCGAAGAGGGAAGAGCGATGAGGGAAGTCGCAAAAAGGTTAGTCAAAATCCGTTCGCGGCTCGGCATAATTTTTTATGGTAGCATTTGCTACTCATAAATTCGATCGTCCGAATGATTTTGTTTTAGTCCGACAAGGTTTTTCCGTCCGGTTGTGATATATTTTTATGTGTGTGTAACTGTTTCATGACATTGGGTAAAAAATAATTGTAACAATTTTTTTCATCAGCTCTTTGTAATACGTGTATTCAACTTAATTGCAAAAAACTTACTTTTGCAGTCTTTTATCAGCCTGAATCGTTTTTTAAAATATTTAATAAGTCATTTTTTTTTAAATTTTGTTTCTTAAATGTGGGTGTGTCGAACCTGTCCTCCGTGTTGAATTGTTTTTTATTTCTCTACTCTCTTTTGCTGAAGTTTCTTTTGGGTTTGTTCCACGAACAAACCTGAAGTACACTTTAATCACTCTGAAACTGATGCGTAGCTACGAAGAGTCAAATAAAATCATTTAGATAAATTCCAAAGTAACTACAGCTTTACCTAAATCGACAACTCTTTTTTTTTAATAAAGTTAATTCATAATAATTTTTGCAATAAAATTATCTAACAATGAAATTTACAGAAAATAATTGAATAAAGTTGAAGACAAGTTTTTGTTAAATTTAAAAGCCAATTGTTTTTAATTTCAAGTTTAATATAACTGATCAATTTTATTTTTATTATAGTAACGAAGTAATTATTTCAGTTCAAAAATGTTACTCTTTTTGAAAATTTAATTGCAAAATTTAAGACTTGTTTTGACTTCTGAATAATTTTAATTTAACTGCCTTAAACCGAAGTTGCGCTTTTGTTTTGTGAGTTTACTTTGCCTGTTTTGTGAGTTTTGTTTAGAATCACCTGTATGTTGAATGTTTGAGTGGTTTAAGTAATTCAGTTGTACTTTCTGGTATACTGAGTTACGTAGATGACCTGGTTATTTTCACCGGGATACTCAGATTTTCCGGGTGCGTTAAAGTACCATTACGGCTTATTGAGTTAAGTTAAGTTAGTTCATTATTAATCTGGTATGGTATCTTCCACCATGCCAGTTATAGGGTGATTCGATTTCGCCCCTAAGTGCGTTAAGTACTCGGGTTACCGTGTCGTATCACTTAGGGCCTACATAGATTTCCACAAAATGTCGTGATCCATAATTTTTGGGTAGCCATAAAGTGGTCTTTGGTACCAAAAAGACGTGGTTTCACAGGTTGTACCTAGGTACCAACGAGAGTTGTCGAATTTTGTGGTGCTATGATATCCAGTTTCGCCCTATCCTGGTTACCGTGCTGGATTAGGTATGTGGAATGCTTGGGTTTACGATCGTGGAAAGGACAATCGAGTTGTTTGGAACTTCAAGTCTACGCCCGATTCTAAATATGCATCAGCGGTGTCATTTAGGATCCGGATTAAATACGTTATTTGAACGTATCAGACAACTTGAAAAGCCTTGCCATGATTTGTAAATACGTGTGGAATGTTTAGGCTTACAAGCCTTGTCATGATTTTAGCTTCAGTATGGTGAATGATTGGGCTTGCGTCGTAGTAAGGACAAATACGTTTTTTGGAACCTTAAGTCTACGCCCGATTCTAATTGCATAAATCTTGTTCAATAGTGAGTACATGGTTTTATAACGTAGTGCCCTATTGTGCTGGATTGTACTCTTTGTGTCCGGAGTAAACACGTTACTTAATTGTACCATAAAACAAGCACGGCCTTGCCACGATTGGTGAGTCTCCCCCATTATAATTTTCGGTGACTTGGCCTCATTTTAAGTGTGTCCGAATGTGTTCGATTAGCAATGCCAAGTCACAGGAGACAGGTCCTCGCATCCTAGAGTTCATTAAAACATATTTGTTAACAATTATTACCCAGCCGTCATGAAACAACTATTATTTTTCTTCACAGCAATTGCTCGATTAATGCACTAAATAACATGATTTTCTATAACGTGTATTTTTTTTTTCAGGGCGTCGATAACGATTTATTATATTTCGGTCCGCGTATTGTTTCATGATAGGGAATGTTAGGATGTTAGGCTAATACGCATATATTTTATTTAGCATTTACAATAGTGCTAATCCATGTATGTCGTTGGATTATAATAAATGTTACTTTATTATAATCCAGCTGCGATTAATTAGTTTAAGTGATTGTTATCAGGAAATCATGTTATAACGCCCTTTCAGTAAACACAATCCGTATGTAAGTTTGTGGGTCTAATTAAATATCACTTGTCTTGGATTGATAGTTTTGTCTTCAGTTTCAATTTCCAAACGGCATCACAGCTAACATACTTACAATATTATTCACTGTACATGCTTAATGATTATTATCGAAATACAGAGTACATAGTTTTAATTATGTCGAATATTTTTTCACAAATCTTTATTGTGTTATCTTAATTTTGAAAATTTCTCCCAACATTAATCGAGTAATTACTGTTATTTTGTATGTAATTTTTTTCAGAGCGTTTTAAAACTGGTTCTTAACCGATGTTTTATGGAACATAATTTTCCGGCATATTTCGCGAAATAAAAATAAGTCTTAAGACAAAGTAAAAGCAGTAACTCATAAAATTGTCCATTGTTATTTATTGTTTCAATGTAAAGTTCCTTTATACTAGATTTCATCATCAGTTTTAAAATTGTACCGCCTTACAGCAGGTGACCAAATTAATATACTCCTTAAAGGTTTGTATTTTATTTACATTGTTGCTGCATGTCATAACGGTTCATTGTGTTAAACATAATTTTTTCATGATATTTGCGTTTTCAAAGAAAAATAAATGAACTATTTATTAAACATTTGATAAGCGACAGATTAAAACCAAAGTTACAAAATATGTTCGGATCACCTTAAAATACCAGTCCACATGCTTTTGGTCACCAAAATAAAGGCCTCAGTTAGGTACCTAACAAGTTTTATATTATCTCCACAATGTTAAACTAAAAGAAAATAATCATACTTATTACGTATGGTAATTTGGTCACCCTCTGTATGTAGTCATTATCAATTTTAGTGTTTCATAAAAAAATTCATTTCAAAAAATGTTCCACAATTATAAAAAGGTTAAGAACCACTGGTCCAAATCCTTGTCGGTGAAGATGCTCTTTTATTTCAGGTCAGTGAAGTTAAAAAAAATAAATGGAGAAGTATATTGGTAATAAGTTAATGTATTTAGTCTTTACAGCTTTTGTCAGTTTTGCTCTAAATGTTTTTTAATTAATGAAATCTGATTTGAAATTGTAAATTTTATGTTCAGAACACTGCATAAACCAGTTCACCTGTTCGTTTGTCATTTAAAGTTAATGGCCCTGCTTTTTCAAATTTTGACTAAAATCAAGATTTCAAATTCCCTTTTTGCAAGTTGTGTTTACACAGGTTTCCAATATGTTTTTACAAATTTGATTCTAAAGCGTTTTTTTTTTTAAATTCCATTTCTTGAAATTCCAAAATAAGGAAGCTGACAGTCATTTAAAGTACATTTATAAATTACACAAAGTAATTAATTAGCTTGAGTTCTACCGACATAAGGCTTAGTTTGTTTTACAGATCCTACAACCCAGTACCTCATCCTGAAAATAATTTTTGCTATTAAAATATGTGCAGTGTTTGTTATTGGTTTCAAAGTGTCGATTATAAAATTGTGCAGTGTTTTTTTTGTGATCGAAGTTTGTTTTGTGAATCCTACAATCCAGTACCTGTACCCCCACACACCGTCTGTTATCTACAAACAAATGAATGTTCAAATTCTGCGTTAAATAAAGATATAAGATTGAAAGAAGCTGTTTTCACGTGGGGCATCACGGAACAACCAACAATTAGTTTCCCGTAGGAGGATCTGCATGTTGAAAATAATTTTTGCTTTTAAAATATGTGCAGTGTTTGTTATTGGTTTCAAAGTGTCGATTATTAAATTGTGCAGTGTTTTTTTTGTGATCCAAGTTTGTTTTGTGAATCCTACAATCCAGTACCTGTACCCCCACACACACCGTCTGTTATCTACAAACAAATGAATGTTCAAATGCTGCGTTAAATAAAGATATAAGATTGAAAGAAGCTGTTTTCACGTGGGGCATCACGGAACAACCAACAATTAGTTTTCCGTAGGAGGATCTGCATGTTGAAAATAATTTTTGCTATTAAAATATGTGCAGTGTTTGTTATTGGTTTAAAAGTGTCGATTATTAAATTGTGCAGTGTTTTTTTTGTGATCCAAGTTTGTTTTGTGAATCCTACAATCCAGTACCTGTACCCCCACACACACCGTCTATTATCTACAAACAAATGAATGTTCAAATGCTGCGATAAATAAAGATATAAGATTGAAAGAAGCTGTTTTCACGTGGGGCATCACGGAACAACCAACAATTAGTTTCCCGTAGGAGGATCTGCATGTTGAAAATAATTTTTGCTATTAAAATATGTGCAGTGTTTGTTATTGGTTTCAAAGTGTCGATTATTAAATTGTGCAGTGTTTTTTTTGTGGTCCAAGTTTGTTTTGTGAATCCTACAATCCAGTACCTGTACCCCCACACACACCGTCTATTATCTACAAACAAATGAATGTTCAAATGCTGCAATAAATAAAGATATAAGATTGAAAGAAGCTGTTTTCACGTGGGGCATCACGGAACAACCAACAATTAGTTTCCCGTAGGAGGATCTGCATGTTGAAAATAATTTTTGCTATTAAAATATGTGCAGTGTTTGTTATTGGTTTAAAAGTGTCGATTATTAAATTGTGCAGTGTTTTTTTTGTGATCCAAGTTTGTTTTGTGAATCCTACAATCCAGTACCTGTACCCCCACACACCGTCTGTTATCTACAAACAAATGAATGTTCAAATGCTGCGTTAAATAAAGATATAAGATTGAAAGAAGCTGTTTTCACGTGGGGCATCACGGAACAACCAACAATTAGTTTCCCGTAGGAGGATCTGCATGTTGAAAATAATTTTTGCTATTAAAATATGTGCAGTGTTTGTTATTGGTTTCAAAGTGTCGATTATTAAATTGTGCAGTGTTTTTTTTGTGATCGAAGTTTGTTTTGTGAATCCTACAATCCAGTACCTGTACCCCCACACACACCGTCTATTATCTACAAACAAATGAATGTTCAAATGCTGCGATAAATAAAGATATAAGATTGAAAGAAGCTGTTTTCACGTGGGGCATCACGGAACAACCAACAATTAGTTTCCCGTAGGAGGATCTGCATGTTGAAAATAATTTTCGCTATTAAAATATGTGCAGTGTTTGTTATTGGTTTCAAAGTGTCGATTATTAAATTGTGCAGTGTTTTTTTTGTGATCGAAGTTTGTTTTGTGAATCCTACAATCCAGTACCTGTACCCCCACACACACCGTCTATTATCTACAAACAAATGAATGTTCAAATGCTGCAATAAATAAAGATATAAGATTGAAAGAAGCTGTTTTCACGTGGGGCATCACGGAACAACCAACAATTAGTTTCCCGTAGGAGGATCTGCATGTTGAAAATAATTTTTGCTATTAAAATATGTGCAGTGTTTGTTATTGGTTTCAAAGTGTCGATTATTAAATTGTGCAGTGTTTTTTTTGTGGTCCAAGTTTGTTTTGTGAATCCTACAATCCAGTACCTGTACCCCCACACACACCGTCTATTATCTACAAACAAATGAATGTTCAAATGCTGCAATAAATAAAGATATAAGATTGAAAGAAGCTGTTTTCACGTGGGGCATCACGGAACAACCAACAATTAGTTTCCCGTAGGAGGATCTGCATGTTGAAAATAATTTTTGCTATTAAAATATGTGCAGTGTTTGTTATTGGTTTCAAAGTGTCGATTATTAAATTGTGCAGTGTTTTTTTTGTGATCGAAGTTTGTTTTGTGAATCCTACAATCCAGTACCTGTACCCCCACACACACTGTCTATTATCTACAAACAAATGAATGTTCAAATGCTGCGATAAATAAAGATATAAGATTGAAAGAAGCTGTTTTCACGTGGGGCATCACGGAACAACCAACAATTAGTTTCCCGTAGGAGGATCTGCATGTTGAAAATAATTTTTGCTATTAAAATATGTGCAGTGTTTGTTATTGGTTTCAAAGTGTCGATTATTAAATTGTGCAGTGTTTTTTTTGTGATCGAAGTTTGTTTTGTGAATCCTACAATCCAGTACCTGTACCCCCACACACACCGTCTATTATCTACAAACAAATGAATGTTCAAATGCTGCGATAAATAAAGATATAAGATTGAAAGAAGCTGTTTTCACGTGGGGCATCACGGAACAACCAACAATTAGTTTCCCGTAGGAGGATCTGCATGTTGAAAATAATTTTTGCTATTAAAATATGTGCAGTGTTTGTTATTGGTTTCAAAGTGTCGATTATTAAATTGTGTAGTGTTTTTTATGTGATCCAAGTTTGTTTTGTGAATCCTACAATCCAGTACCTGTACCCCCACACACACCGTCTATTATCTACAAACAAATGAATGTTCAAATGCTGCGATAAATAAAGATATAAGATTGAAAGAAGCTGTTTTCACGTGGGGCATCACGGAACAACCAACAATTAGTTTCCCGTAGGAGGATCTGCATGTTGAAAATAATTTTTGCTATTAAAATATGTGCAGTGTTTGTTATTGGTTTCAAAGTGTCGATTATTAAATTGTGCAGTGTTTTTTTTGTGATCGAAGTTTGTTTTGTGAATCCTACAATCCAGTACCTGTACCCCCACACACACTGTCTATTATCTACAAACAAATGAATGTTCAAATGCTGCGATAAATAAAGATATAAGATTGAAAGAAGCTGTTTTCACGTGGGGCATCACGGAACAACCAACAATTAGTTTCCCGTAGGAGGATCTGCATGTTGAAAATAATTTTCGCTATTAAAATATGTGCAGTGTTTGTTATTGGTTTCAAAGTGTCGATTATTAAATTGTGCAGTGTTTTTTTTGTGATCCAAGTTTGTTTTGTGAATCCTACAATCCAGTACCTGTACCCCCACACACACCGTCTATTATCTACAAACAAATGAATGTTCAAATGCTGCGATAAATAAAGATATAAGATTGAAAGAAGCTGTTTTCACGTGGGGCATCACGGAACAACCAACAATTAGTTTCCCGTAGGTGGATCTGCATGTTGAAAATAATTTTTGCTATTAAAATATGTGCAGTGTTTGTTATTGGTTTCAAAGTGTCGATTATTAAATTGTGCAGTGTTTTTTTTGTGATCCAAGTTTGTTTTGTGAATCCTACAATCCAGTACCTGTACCCCCACACACACCGTCTATTATCTACAAACAAATGAATGTTCAAATGCTGCGATAAATAAAGATATAAGATTGAAAGAAGCTGTTTTCACGTGGGGCATCACGGAACAACCAACAATTAGTTTCCCGTAGGAGGATCTGCATGTTGAAAATAATTTTCGCTATTAAAATATGTGCAGGGTTTGTTATTGGTTTCAAAGTGTCGATTATTAAATTGTGCAGTGTTTTTTTTGTGATCCAAGTTTGTTTTGTGAATCCTACAATCCAGTACCTGTACCCCCACACACACCGTCTATTATCTACAAACAAATGAATGTTCAAATGCTGCGATAAATAAAGATATAAGATTGAAAGAAGCTGTTTTCACGTGGGGCATCACGGAACAACCAACAATTAGTTTCCCGTAGGAGGATCTGCATGTTGAAAATAATTTTTGCTATTAAAATATGTGCAGTGTTTGTTATTGGTTTCAAAGTGTCGATTATTAAATTGTGCAGTGTTTTTTTTGTGATCCAAGTTTGTTTTGTGAATCCTACAATCCAGTACCTGTACCCCCACACACACCGTCTATTATCTACAAACAAATGAATGTTCAAATGCTGCGATAAATAAAGATATAAGATTGAAAGAAGCTGTTTTCACGTGGGGCATCACGGAACAACCAACAATTAGTTTCCCGTAGGAGGATCTGCATGTTGAAAATAATTTTCGCTATTAAAATATGTGCAGTGTTTGTTATTGGTTTCAAAGTGTCGATTATTAAATTGTGCAGTGTTTTTTTTGTGATCCAAGTTTGTTTTGTGAATCCTACAATCCAGTACCTGTACCCCCACACACACCGTCTATTATCTACAAACAAATGAATGTTCAAATGCTGCGATAAATAAAGATATAAGATTGAAAGAAGCTGTTTTCACGTGGGGCATCACGGAACAACCAACAATTAGTTTCCCGTAGGAGGATCTGCATGTTGAAAATAATTTTTGCTATTAAAATATGTGCAGTGTTTGTTATTGGTTTCAAAGTGTCGATTATTAAATTGTGTAGTGTTTTTTATGTGATCCAAGTTTGTTTTGTGAATCCTACAATCCAGTACCTGTACCCCCACACACACTGTCTATTATCTACAAACAAATGAATGTTCAAATGCTGCGATAAATAAAGATATAAGATTGAAAGAAGCTGTTTTCACGTGGGTCATAACGGAACAACCAACAATTAGTTTCCTGTAGGAGGATCTGCATGTTGAAAATAATTTTTGCTATTAAAATATGTGCAGTGTTTGTTATTGGTTTCAAAGTGTCGATTATTAAATTGTGCAGTGTTTTTTTTTGTGATCCAAGTTTGTTTTGTGAATCCTACAATCCAGTACCTGTACCCCCACACACACCGTCTATTATCTACAAACAAATGAATGTTCAAATGCTGCGTTAAATAAAGATATAAGATTGAAAGAAGCTGTTTTCACGTGGGGCATCACGGAACAACCAACAATTAGTTTCCCGTAGGAGGATCTGCATGTTGAAAATAATTTTTGCTATTAAAATATGTGCAGTGTTTGTTATTGGTTTCAAAGTGTCGATTATTAAATTGTGCAGTGTTTTTTTTTGTGATCCAAGTTTGTTTTGTGAATCCTACAATCCAGTACCTGTACCCCCACACACACCGTCTATTATCTACAAACAAATGAATGTTCAAATGCTGCGATAAATAAAGATATAAGATTGAAAGAAGCTGTTTTCACGTGGGGCATCACGGAACAACCAACAATTAGTTTCCCGTAGGAGGATCTGCATGTTGAAAATAATTTTTGCTATTAAAATATGTGCAGTGTTTGTTATTGGTTTCAAAGTGTCGATTATTAAATTGTGCAGTGTTTTTTTTTGTGATCCAAGTTTGTTTTGTGAATCCTACAATCCAGTACCTGTACCCCCACACACACCGTCTATTATCTACAAACAAATGAATGTTCAAATTCTGCGATAAATAAAGATATAAGATTGAAAGAAGCTGTTTTCACGTGGGGCATCACGGAACAACCAACAATTAGTTTCTCGTAGGAGGATCTGCATGTTGAAAATAATTTTTGCTATTAAAATATGTGCAGTGTTTGTTATTGGTTTCAAAGTGTCGATTATTAAATTGTGCAGTGTTTTTTTTTGTGATCCAAGTTTGTTTTGTGAATCCTACAATCCAGTACCTGTACCCCCACACACACCGTCTATTATCTACAAACAAATGAATGTTCAAATGCTGCGATAAATAAAGATATAAGATTGAAAGAAGCTGTTTTCACGTGGGGCATCACGGAACAACCAACAATTAGTTTCCCGTAGGAGGATCTGCATGTTGAAAATAATTTTTGCTATTAAAATATGTGCAGTGTTTGTTATTGGTTTCAAAGTGTCGATTATTAAATTGTGCAGTGTTTTTTTTTGTGATCCAAGTTTGTTTTGTGAATCCTACAATCCAGTACCTGTACCCCCACACCCACCTTCTATTATCTACAAACAAATGAATGTTCAAATTCTGCGATAAATAAAGATATAAGATTGAAAGAAGCTGTTTTCACGTGGGGCATCACGGAACAACCAACAATTAGTTTCCCGTAGGAGGATCTGCATGTTGAAAATAATTTTTGCTATTAAAATATGTGCAGTGTTTGTTATTGGTTTCAAAGTGTCGATTATTAAATTGTGCAGTGTTTTTTTTTGTGATCCAAGTTTGTTTTGTGAATCCTACAATCCAGTACCTGTACCCCCACACACACCGTCTATTATCTACAAACAAATGAATGTTCAAATGCTGCGATAAATAAAGATATAAGATTGAAAGAAGCTGTTTTCACGTGGGGCATCACGGAACAACCAACAATTAGTTTCTCGTAGGAGGATCTGCATGTTGAAAATAATTTTTGCTATTAAAATATGTGCAGTGTTTGTTATTGGTTTCAAAGTGTCGATTATTAAATTGTGCAGTGTTTTTTTTTGTGATCCAAGTTTGTTTTGTGAATCCTACAATCCAGTACCTGTACCCCCACACACACCGTCTATTATCTACAAACAAATGAATGTTCAAATGCTGCGATAAATAAAGATATAAGATTGAAAGAAGCTGTTTTCACGTGGGGCATCACGGAACAACCAACAATTAGTTTCTCGTAGGAGGATCTGCATGTTGAAAATAATTTTTGCTATTAAAATATGTGCAGTGTTTGTTATTGGTTTCAAAGTGTCGATTATTAAATTGTGCAGTGTTTTTTTTTGTGATCCAAGTTTGTTTTGTGAATCCTACAATCCAGTACCTGTACCCCCACACACACCGTCTATTATCTACAAACAAATGAATGTTCAAATGCTGCGATAAATAAAGATATAAGATTGAAAGAAGCTGTTTTCACGTGGGGCATCACGGAACAACCAACAATTAGTTTCTCGTAGGAGGATCTGCATGTTGAAAATAATTTTTGCTATTAAAATATGTGCAGTGTTTGTTATTGGTTTCAAAGTGTCGATTATTAAATTGTGCAGTGTTTTTTTTTGTGATCCAAGTTTGTTTTGTGAATCCTACAATCCAGTACCTGTACCCCCACACACACCGTCTATTATCTACAAACAAATGAATGTTCAAATGCTGCGATAAATAAAGATATAAGATTGAAAGAAGCTGTTTTCACGTGGGGCATCACGGAACAACCAACAATTAGTTTCTCGTAGGAGGATCTGCATGTTGAAAATAATTTTTGCTATTAAAATATGTGCAGTGTTTGTTATTGGTTTCAAAGTGTCGATTATTAAATTGTGCAGTGTTTTTTTTTGTGATCCAAGTTTGTTTTGTGAATCCTACAATCCAGTACCTGTACCCCCACACACACCGTCTATTATCTACAAACAAATGAATGTTCAAATGCTGCGATAAATAAAGATATAAGATTGAAAGAAGCTGTTTTCACGTGGGGCATCACGGAACAACCAACAATTAGTTTCCCGTAGGAGGATCTGCATGTTGAAAATAATTTTTGCTATTAAAATATGTGCAGTGTTTGTTATTGGTTTCAAAGTGTCGATTATTAAATTGTGCAGTGTTTTTTTTTGTGATCCAAGTTTGTTTTGTGAATCCTACAATCCAGTACCTGTACCCCCACACCCACCTTCTATTATCTACAAACAAATGAATGTTCAAATTCTGCGATAAATAAAGATATAAGATTGAAAGAAGCTGTTTTCACGTGGGGCATCACGGAACAACCAACAATTAGTTTCCCGTAGGAGGATCTGCATGTTGAAAATAATTTTTGCTATTAAAATATGTGCAGTGTTTGTTATTGGTTTCAAAGTGTCGATTATTAAATTGTGCAGTGTTTTTTTTTGTGATCCAAGTTTGTTTTGTGAATCCTACAATCCAGTACCTGTACCCCCACACACACCGTCTATTATCTACAAACAAATGAATGTTCAAATGCTGCGATAAATAAAGATATAAGATTGAAAGAAGCTGTTTTCACGTGGGGCATCACGGAACAACCAACAATTAGTTTCCCTTAGGAGGATCTGCATGTTGAAAATAATTTTTGCTTTTAAAATATGTGCAGTGTTTGTTATTGGTTTCAAAGTGTCGATTATTAAATTGTGCAGTGTTTTTTTTTGTGATCCAAGTTTGTTTTGTGAATCCTACAATCCAGTACCTGTACCCCCACACCCACCTTCTATTATCTACAAACAAATGAATGTTCAAATGCTGCGTTAAATAAAGATATAAGATTGAAAGAAGCTGTTTTCACGTGGGGCATCACGGAACAACCAACAATTAGTTTCCCGTAGGAGGATCTGCATGTTGAAAATAATTTTTGCTATTAAAATATGTGCAGTGTTTGTTATTGGTTTTAAAGTGTCGATTATTAAATTGTGCAGTGTTTTTTTTTGTGATCCAAGTTTGTTTTGTGAATCCTACAATCCAGTACCTGTACCCCCACACCCACCTTCTATTATCTACAAACAAATGAATGTTCAAATGCTGCGTTAAATAAAGATATAAGATTGAAAGAAGCTGTTTTCACGTGGGGCATCACGGAACAACCAACAATTAGTTTCCCGTAGGAGGATCTGCATGTTGAAAATAATTTTTGCTATTAAAATATGTGCAGTGTTTGTTATTGGTTTCAAAGTGTCGATTATTAAATTGTGCAGTGTTTTTTTTTGTGATCCAAGTTTGTTTTGTGAATCCTACAATCCAGTACCTGTACCCCCACACACACCGTCTATTATCTACAAACAAATGAATGTTCAAATGCTGCGATAAATAAAGATATAAGATTGAAAGAAGCTGTTTTCACGTGGGGCATCACGGAACAACCAAAAATTAGTTTCCCGTAGGAGAATCTGCATGTTGAAAATAATTTTTGCTATTAAAATATGTGCAGTGTTTGTTATTGGTTTCAAAGTGTCGATTATTAAATTGTGCAGTGTTTTTTTTTGTGATCCAAGTTTGTTTTGTGAATCCTACAATCCAGTACCTGTACCCCCACACACACCGTCTATTATCTACAAACAAATGAATGTTCAAATGCTGCGATAAATAAAGATATAAGATTGAAAGAAGCTGTCTTCACGTGGGTCATCAACCAACAATTAGTTTGCCGCAAGAGGATCTGCATGTCGAAAATAATTTTTGCTATTAAAATATGTGCAGTGCTTTTAAGTGGTTTCAAGGTGTCGATTAAAAAATTGTGCAGTGTTTTTTGTGTATCCAAGGGGTCGATTAAAAAATTGTGCAGTGTTTTTTGTGTATCCAAGAGGTCGATTAAAAAATTGTGCAGTGTTTTTTGTGCTTGCAAGGAGTTCTCTCTTTATTTGTGGATACATCGTATAATAATGAAACTCTCTATTAAAAAAAAAGTAAGTTTTAAAGGATCCTAAGGCGCGGCCATAATTAATTAATGGTGTTTTCTCCATTTACAGATTTCAAGCAGATGAATTTGGCTCCGAACCACCGACACCTGCTGTTTTCCTGGAACAAAAGAAATTTCAAGTGCTGCTTTTAAACATGAAAAGTTGGAAAAAAGCTCTCTTTAACGCTTTAAGTTTCGAAACAATTTGCTTTAAGTGAACAGACCAAATGTCTTATGGCTAAGTCGTGCTAATTGCATAGCATAGCAGCCGATTTAACTATAAGCATTTGGAATGTAATTCGGGTTGCAAATTAAACGGAACACTCCAGTTTCTTAGCATTCGTGCAGCTGAGTAATCGGTAGACCGAATCAAAGGAAGTTGGAGTGTGCTTATTTGCACAAACAGTCCATGGGTCTCAGTCACGTGCGGATGGATGTTAGTCTTTGTGCATGTGAGGACCAAGGAAGGAAAAGGTCAGTCGGGGCTGAGACACATTGACTTTCGAACGGGTAAAGTTCAAATTAAAGTTATTTAAACAAGGTTTATACACAGCATCGGGTAACTTTTTGTTTTATTTATCTGAGCTTTGTGCTTCCAAGGTGCTGATTAAAAAATTGTGCAGTGTTTTTTGTGCTTGCAAGAAGTTCTCTCTTTTGTTGTGGATACATCGTATAATAATGAAACTCTCTATTAAAAAAAAAGTAAGTTTTATAGGATCCTAAGGCACGGCCATAATTAATTAATGGTGTTTTGTCCATTTACAGATTTCAAGCAGATGATTTTGGCTCCGACCCACCGACACCTGCTGTTTTCCTGGAACAAAAGAAATTTCAAGTGCTGCTTTTAAACATGAAAAGTTGGAAAAAAGCACTCTTTAACGCTTTAAGTTTCGAAACAATTTGCTTTAAGTGAACAGACCAAATGTCTTATGGCTAAGTCGTGCTAATTGCATAGCATAGCAGCCGATTTAACTATAAGCATTTAGAATGTAATTCGGGTTGCAAATTAAACGGAACACTCCAGTTTCTTAGCATTCGTGCAGCTGAGTAATCGGTAGACCGAATCAAAGGAAGTTGGAGTGTGCTTATTTGCACAAAGTCCATGGGTCTCAGTCACGTGCGGATGTTGGTCTTTGTGCATGTGAGTACCAAGGACAGAAAAGGTCAGTTGGGGCTGAGACACATGGCTTTCGAACGGGTAAAGTTCAAATTAAAGTTATTTAAACAAGGTTTATACACAGCATCGGGTAACCTTTTGTTTTATTTATCTAAGCTTTGTGCTTCCAAGGTGCTGATTAAAAAATTGTGCAGTGTTTTTTGTGCTTGCAAGGAGTTCTCTCTTTTTTTTGTGGATACATCGTATAATAATGAAAGTCTCTATTAAAAAAAAAGTAAGTTTTAAAGGATCCTAAGGCGCGGCCATAATTAATTAATGGTGTTTTGTCCATTTACAGATATCAAGCAAATGAATTTGGCTCCGACCCACCGACACCTGCTGTTTTCCTGGAACAAAGCTGTTTTCACGTGGGGCATCAACCAACAATTAGTTTGGCGCAAGAGGATCTGCATGTCAAAAATAATTTTTGCTATTAAAATATGTGCAGTGCTTTTAAGGTGTCTATTAAAAAATTGTGCAGTGTTTTTTGTGTATCCAAGGGGTCGATTAAAAAATTGTGCAGTGTTTTTTGTGCTTGCAAGGAGTTCTCTCTTTATTTGTGGATACATCGTATAATAATGAAACTCTCTATTAAAAAAAAAGTAAGTTTTAAAGGATCCTAAGGCGCGGCCATAATTAATTAATGGTGTTTTGTCCATTTACAGATTTCAATCAGATGAATTTGGCTCCGACCCACCGACACCTGCTGTTTTTCTGGAACAAAAGAAATTTCAAGTGCTGCTTTTAAACATGAAAAGTTGGAAAAAAGCTCTCTTTAACGCTTTAAGTTTCGAAACAATTTGCTTTAAGTGAACAGACCAAATGTCTTATGGCTAAGTCGTGCTAATTGCATAGCATAGCAGCCGATTTAACTATAAGCATTTGGAATGTAATTCGGGTTGCAAATTAAACGGAACACTCCAGTTTCTTAGCATTCGTGCAGCTGAGTAATCGGTAGACCGAATCAAAGGAAGTTGGAGTGTGCTTATTTGCACAAACAGTCCATGGGTCTCAGTCACGTGCGGATGTTGGTCTTTGTGCATGTGAGTACCAAGGAAGGGAAAGGTCAGTCGGGGCTGAGACACATTGACTTTCGAACGGGTAAAGTTCAAATTAAAGTTATTTAAACAAGGTTTATACACAGCATCGGGTAACCTTTTGTTTTATTTATCTGAGCTTTGTGCTTCCAAGGTGCTGATTAAAAAATTGTGCAGTGTTTTTTGTGCTTGCAAGGAGTTCTCTCTTTTTTTGTGGATACATCGTATAATAATGAAACTCTCTATTAAAAAAAAAGTAAGTTTTAAAGGATCCTAAGGCGCGGCCATAATTAATTAATTAATGGTGTTTTGTCCATTTACAGATTTCAAGCAGATGAATTTGGCTCCGTCCCACCGACACCTGTTTTCCTGGAACAAAGCTGTCTTCACGTGGGGCATTAACCAACAATTAGTTTGCGCAAGAGGATCTGCATGTGGAAAATTATTTTTGCTATTAAAATATGTGCAGTGCTTCTTTGTGGTTTCAAGGTGTCGTTTAAAAAATTGTGCAGTGTTTTTTTTATGATCTAAGTTTGTTTTGTGAATCATACAATCCAGTACCTGTACCCCCACACACCGTCTGTTATCTACAAACAAATGAATGTTCAAATGCTGCGTTAAATAAAGATATAAGATTGAAAGAAGCTGTTTTCACGTGGGGCATCACGGAACGACCAACAATTAGTTTCCCGTAGGAGGATCTGCATGTTGAAAATAATTTTTGCTATTAAAATATGTGCAGTGTTTGTTATTGGTTTCAAAGTGTCGATTATAAAATTGTGCAGTGTTTTTTGTGCTTGCAAGGAGTTCTCTCTTTTTTTGTGGATACATCGTATAATAATGAAACTCTCTATAAAAAAAAAAAGATAAGTTTTAAGGGATCCTAAGGCATTGCCATAAATGATTAATGGTGTTTTGTCCTTTTACAGATTTCAATCAAATGAATTTGTCTCCGACCCACCGACACCTGCTTTCCTGGAACAAAGCTGTCTTCACGTGAGGCATCAACCAACAATTAGTTTGCCGCAAGAGGATCTGCATGTCGAAAATAATTTTTGCTATTAAAATATGTGCAGTGCTTTTAAGTGGTTTCAAGGTGTCGATTAAAAAATTGTGCAGTGTTTTTTGTGTATCCAAGGGGTCGATTAAAAAATTGTGCAGTGTTTTTTGTGTATCCAAGGGGTCGATTAAAAAATTGTGCAGTGTTTTTTGTGCTTGCAAGGAGTTCTCTCTTTTTTTGTGGATACATCGTATAATAATGAAACTCTCTTTTAAAAATAAAGTAAGTTTTAAGGGATCCTAAGGCACGGCCATAATTAATTAATGGTGTTTTGTCCATTTACAGATTTCAAGCAGCTGAATTTGGCTCCGACCCACCGACACCTGCTGTTTTCCTGGAACAAAAGAAATTTCAAGTGCTGCTTTTAAACATGAAAAGTTGGAAAAAAGCTCTTTTTAATGCTTTAAGTTTCGAAACAATTTGCTTTAAATGAACAGACCAAATGTCTTATGGCTAAGTCGTGCAAATTGCATAGCAGCCGACTTAGCTATAAGCGTTTGGAATGTAATTCGGGTTGCAAATTAAACGGAACACTCCAGTTTCTTAGCATTCGTGCAGCCGAGTAATCGGTAGACCGAATCAAAGGAAGTTGGAGTGTGCTTATTTGCACAAACAGTCCATGGGTCTCAGTCACGTGCGGATGGATGTTGGTCTTTGTGCATGTGAGGACCAAGGAAGGAAAAGGTCAGTCGGGGCTGAGACACATTGACTTTCGAACGGGTAAAGTTCAAATTAAAGTTATTTAAACAAGGTTTATACACAGCATCGGGTAACCTTTTGTTTTATTTATCTGAGCTTTGTGCTTCCAAGGTGCTGATTAAAAAATTGTGCAGTGTTTTTTGTGCTTGCAAGGAGTTCTCTCTTTTTTTGTGGATACATCGTATAATAATGAAAGTCTCTATTAAAAAAAAAGTAAGTTTTATAGGATCCTAAGGCGCGGCCATAATTAATTAATGGTGTTTTGTCCATTTACAGATTTCAAGCAGATGAATTTGGCTCCGACCCACCGACACCTGCTTTCCTGGAACAAAGCTGTCTTCACGTGGGTCATCAACCAACAATTAGTTTGCCGGCAAGAGGATCTGCATGTTGAAAATAATTTTTGCTATTAAAATATGTGCAGTGCTTCTTTATGGTTTCAAGGTGTCGATTAAAAAATTGGGCAGTGTTTTTTTGTGTATCTAAGGTGTCGCTTAAAAAATTGTGCAGTGTTTTTTGTGCTTGCAAGGAGTTTTCTCTTTTTTTGTGGATACATCGTATAATAATGAAACTCTCTATAAAAAAAAAAGATAAGTTTTAAGGGATCCTAAGGCATTGCCATAAATGATTAATGGTGTTTTGTCCTTTTACAGATTTCAATCAGATGAATTTGGCTCCGACCCACCGACACCTGCTGTTTTCCTGGAACAAAGCTGTTTTCACGTGGGGCATCAACCAACAATTAGTTTGGCGCAAGAGGATCTGCATGTCGAAAATAATTTTTGCTATTAAAATATGTGCAGTGCTTTTAAGTGGTTTCAAGGTGTCTATTAAAAAATTGTGCAGTGTTTTTTGTGTATCCAAGGGGTCGATTAAAAAATTGTGCAATGTTTTTTGTGTATCCAAGGGGTCGATTAAAAAATTGTGCAGTGTTTTTTGTGTATCCAAGGGGTCGATTAAAAAATTGTGCAGTGTTTTTTGTGTATCCAAGAGGTCGATTAAAAAATTGTGCAGTGTTTTTTGTGCTTGCAAGGAGTTCTCTCTTTTTTTGTGGATACATCGTATAATAATGAAACTCTCTTTTAAAAAAAAAGTAAGTTTTAAAGGATCCTAAGGCACGGCCATAATTAATTAATGGTGTTTTGTCCATTTACAGATTTCAAGCAGATGAATTTGGCTCCGACCCACCGACACCTGTTTTCCTGGAACAAAGCTGTCTTCACGTGGGTCATCAACCAACAATTAGTTTGCCGCAAGAGGATCTGCATGTCGAAAATAATTTTTGCTATTAAAATATGTGCAGTGCTTTTAAGTGGTTTCAAGGTGTCCATTAAAAAATTGTGCAGTGTTTTTTGTGCTTGCAAGGAGTTTTCTCTTTTTTTGTGGATACATCGTATAATAATGAAACTCTCTATAAAAAAAAAAGATAAGTTTTAAGGGATCCTAAGGCATTGCCATAAATGATTAATGGTGTATTGTCCTTTTACAGATTTCAATCAGATGAGTTTGGCTCCGACCCACCGACACCTGCTGTTTTCCTGGAACAAAGCTGTTTTCACGTGGGGCATCAACCAACAATTAGTTTGGCGCAAGAGGATCTGCATGTCAAAAATAATTTTTGCTATTAAAATATGTGCAGTGCTTTTAAGGTGTCTATTAAAAAATTGTGCAGTGTTTTTTGTGCTTGCAAGGAGTTCTCTCTTTATTTGTGGATACATCGTATAATAATGAAACTCTCTATTAAAATAAAAGTAAGTTTTAAAGGATCCTAAGGCGCGGCCATAATTAATTAATGGTGTTTTCTCCATTTACAGATTTCAATCAGATGAATTTGGCTCCGACCCACCGACACCTGCTGTTTTCCTGGAACAAAAGAAATTTCAAGTGCTGCTTTTAAACATGAAAAGTTGGAAAAAAGCTCTCTTTAACGCTTTAAGTTTCGAAACAATTTGCTTTAAGTGAACAGACCAAATGTCTTATGGCTAAGTCGTGCTAATTGCATAGCATAGCAGCCGATTTAACTATAAGCATTTGGAATGTAATTCGGGTTGCAAATTAAACGGACACTCCAGTTTCTTAGCATTCGTGCAGCTGAGTAATCGGTAGACCGAATCAAAGGAAGTTGGAGTGTGCTTATTTGCACAAACAGTCCATGGGTCTCAGTCACGTGCGGATGTTGGTCTTTGTGCATGTGAGTACCAAGGAAGGGAAAGGTCAGTCGGGGCTGAGACACATTGACTTTCGAACGGGTAAAGTTCAAATTAAAGTTATTTAAACAAGGTTTATACACAGCATCGGGTAACCTTTTGTTTTATTTATCTGAGCTTTGTGCTTCCAAGGTGCTGATTAAAAAATTGTGCAGTGTTTTTTGTGCTTGCAAGGAGTTCTCTCTTTTTTTGTGGATACATCGTATAATAATGAAACTCTCTATTAAAAAAAAAGTGTTTTTTTTGTGATCTAAGTTTGTTTTGTGAATCATACAATCCAGTACCTGTACCCCCACACACCGTCTGTTATCTACAAACAAATGAATGTTCAAATGCTGCGTTAAATAAAGATATAAGATTGAAAGAAGCTGTTTTCACGTGGGGCATCACGGAACAACCAACAATTAGTTTCCCGTAGGAGGATCTGCATGTTGAAAATAATTTTTGCTATTAAAATATGTGCAGTGTTTGTTATTGGTTTCAAAGTGTCGATTATAAAATTGTGCAGTGTTTTTTTTGTGATCCAAGTTTGTTTTGTGAATCCTACAATCCAGTACCTGTACCCCCACACACACCGTCTATTATCTACAAACAAATGAATGTTCAAATGCTGCGATAAATAAAGATATAAGATTGAAAGAAGCTGTTTTCACGTGGGGCATCACGGAACAACCAACAATTAGTTTCCCGTAGGAGGATCTGCATGTGGAAAATAATTTTTGCTATTAAAATATGTGCAGTGTTTGTTATTGGTTTTAAAGTGTCGATTATTAAATTGTGCAGTGTTTTATTTGTGATCCAAGTTTGTTTTGTGAATCCTACAATCCAGTACGTGTACCCCCACACACACCGTCTATTATCTACAAACAAATGAATGTTCAAATGCTGCGATAAATAAAGATATAAGATTGAAAGAAGCTGTTTTCACGTGGGGCATCACGGAACAACCAACAATTAGTTTCCCGTAGGAGGATCTGCATGTGGAAAATAATTTTTGCTATTAAAATATGTGCAGTGTTTGTTATTGGTTTTAAAGTGTCGATTATTAAATTGTGCAGTGTTTTATTTGTGATCCAAGTTTGTTTTGTGAATCCTACAATCCAGTACGTGTACCCCCACACACACCGTCTATTATCTACAAACAAATGAATGTTCAAATGCTGCGATAAATAAAGATATAAGATTGAAAGAAGCTGTTTTCACGTGGGGCATCACGGAACAACCAACAATTAGTTTCCTGTAGGAGGATCTGCATGTGGAAAATAATTTTTGCTATTAAAATATGTGCAGTGTTTGTTATTGGTTTCAAAGTGTCGATTATTAAATTGTGCAGTGTTTTATTTGTGATCCAAGATTGTTTTGTGAATCCTACAATCCAGTACGTGTACCCCCACACACACCGTCTATTATCTACAAACAAATGAATGTTCAAATGCTGCGATAAATAAAGATATAAGATTGAAAGAAGCTGTTTTCACGTGGGGCATCACGGAACAACCAACAATTAGTTTCCCGTAGGAGGATCTGCATGTGGAAAATAATTTTTGCTATTAAAATATGTGCAGTGTTTGTTATTGGTTTTAAAGTGTCGATTATTAAATTGTGCAGTGTTTTATTTGTGATCCAAGTTTGTTTTGTGAATCCTACAATCCAGTACGTGTACCCCCACACACACCGTCTATTATCTACAAACAAATGAATGTTCAAATGCTGCGATAAATAAAGATATAAGATTGAAAGAAGCTGTTTTCACGTGGGGCATCACGGAACAACCAACAATTAGTTTCCCGTAGGAGGATCTGCATGTTGAAAATAATGTTTGCTATTAAAATATGTGCAGTGTTTGTTATTGGTTTCAAAGTGTCGATTATTAAATTGTGCAGTGTTTTTTTTGTGATCCAAGTTTGTTTTGTGAATCCTACAATCCAGTACCTGTACCCCCACACACACCGTCCATTATCTACAAACAAATGAATGTTCAAATGCTGCGATAAATAAAGATATAAGATTGAAAGAAGCTGTTTTCACGTGGGGCATCACGGAACAACCAACAATTAGTTTCCCGTAGGTGGATCTGCATGTTGAAAATAATTTTTGCTATTAAAATATGTGCAGTGTTTGTTATTGGTTTCAAAGTGTCGATTATTAAATTGTGCAGTGTTTTTTTTGTGATCCAAGTTTGTTTTGTGAATCATACAATCCAGTACCTGTACCCCCACACACCGTCTGTTATCTACAAACAAATGAATGTTCAAATGCTGCGTTAAATAAAGATATAAGATTGAAAGAAGCTGTTTTCACGTGGGGCATCACGGAACAACCAACAATTAGTTTCCCGTAGGAGGATCTGCATGTTGAAAATAATTTTTGCTATTAAAATATGTGCAGTGTTTGTTATTGGTTTCAAAGTGTCGATTATAAAATTGTGCAGTGTTTTATTTGTGATCCAAGTTTGTTTTGTGAATCATACAATCCAGTACCTGTACCCCCACACACACCGTCCATTATCTACAAACAAATGAATGTTCAAATGCTGCGATAAATAAAGATATAAGATTGAAAGAAGCTGTTTTCACGTGGGGCATCACGGAACAACCAACAATTAGTTTCCCGTAGGTGGATCTGCATGTTGAAAATAATTTTTGCTATTAAAATATGTGCAGTGTTTGTTATTGGTTTCAAAGTGTCGATTATTAAATTGTGCAGTGTTTTTTTTGTGATCCAAGTTTGTTTTGTGAATCATACAATCCAGTACCTGTACCCCCACACACACCGTCTATTATCTACAAACAAATGAATGTTCAAATGCTGCGATAAATAAAGATATAAGATTGAAAGAAGCTGTTTTCACGTGGGGCATCACGGAACAACCAACAATTAGTTTCCCGTAGGAGGATCTGCATGTGGAAAATAATTTTTGCTATTAAAATATGTGCAGTGTTTGTTATTGGTTTTAAAGTGTCGATTATTAAATTGTGCAGTGTTTTATTTGTGATCCAAGTTTGTTTTGTGAATCCTACAATCCAGTACGTGTACCCCCACACACACCGTCTATTATCTACAAACAAATGAATGTTCAAATGCTGCGATAAATAAAGATATAAGATTGAAAGAAGCTGTTTTCACGTGGGGCATCACGGAACAACCAACAATTAGTTTCCCGTAGGAGGATCTGCATGTGGAAAATAATTTTTGCTATTAAAATATGTGCAGTGTTTGTTATTGGTTTCAAAGTGTCGATTATTAAATTGTGCAGTGTTTTTTTTGTGATCCAAGTTTGTTTTGTGAATCCTACAATCCAGTACGTGTACCCCCACACACACCGTCTATTATCTACAAACAAATGAATGTTCAAATGCTGCGATAAATAAAGATATAAGATTGAAAGAAGCTGTTTTCACGTGGGGCATCACGGAACAACCAACAATTAGTTTCCCGTAGGAGGATCTGCATGTGGAAAATAATTTTTGCTATTAAAATATGTGCAGTGTTTGTTATTGGTTTCAAAGTGTCGATTATTAAATTGTGCAGTGTTTTTTTTGTGATCCAAGTTTGTTTTGTGAATCCTACAATCCAGTACCTGTACCCCCACACACACCGTCTGTTATCTACAAACAAATGAATGTTCAAATGCTGCGTTAAATAAAGATATAAGATTGAAAGAAGCTGTTTTCACGTGGGGCATCACGGAACAACCAACAATTAGTTTCCCTTAGGAGGATCTGCATGTTGAAAATAATTTTTGCTATTAAAATATGTGCAGTGTTTGTTATTGGTTTCAAAGTGTCGATTATTAAATTGTGCAGTGTTTTTTTTGTGATCCAAGTTTGTTTTGTGAATCCTACAATCCAGTACCTGTACCCCCACACACACCGTCTATTATCTACAAACAAATGAATGTTCAAATGCTGCGATAAATAAAGATATAAGATTGAAAGAAGCTGTTTTCACGTGGGGCATCACGGAACAACCAACAATTAGTTTCCCGTAGGAGGATCTGCATGTTGAAAATAATTTTTGCTATTAAAATATGTGCAGTGTTTGTTATTGGTTTCAAAGTGTCGATTATTAAATTGTGCAGTGTTTTTTTTGTGATCCAAGTTTGTTTTGTGAATCCTACAATCCAGTACGTGTACCCCCACACACACCGTCCATTATCTACAAACAAATGAATGTTCAAATGCTGCGATAAATAAAGATATAAGATTGAAAGAAGCTGTTTTCACGTGGGGCATCACGGAACAACCAACAATTAGTTTCCCGTAGGAGGATCTGCATGTTGAAAATAATGTTTGCTATTAAAATATGTGCAGTGTTTGTTATTGGTTTCAAAGTGTCGATTATTAAATTGTGCAGTGTTTTTTTTGTGATCCAAGTTTGTTTTGTGAATCCTACAATCCAGTACGTGTACCCCCACACACACCGTCTATTATCTACAAACAAATGAATGTTCAAATGCTGCGATAAATAAAGATATAAGATTGAAAGAAGCTGTTTTCACGTGGGGCATCACGGAACAACACACAATTAGTTTCCCGTAGGAGGATCTGCATGTGGAAAATAATTTTTGCTATTAAAATATGTGCAGTGTTTGTTATTGGTTTCAAAGTGTCGATTATTAAATTGTGCAGTGTTTTTTTTGTGATCCAAGTTTGTTTTGTGAATCCTACAATCCAGTACCTGTACCCCCACACACACCGTCTGTTATCTACAAACAAATGAATGTTCAAATGCTGCGTTAAATAAAGATATAAGATTGAAAGAAGCTGTTTTCACGTGGGGCATCACGGAACAACCAACAATTAGTTTCCCTTAGGAGGATCTGCATGTTGAAAATAATTTTTGCTATTAAAATATGTGCAGTGTTTGTTATTGGTTTCAAAGTGTCGATTATTAAATTGTGCAGTGTTTTTTTTGTGATCCAAGTTTGTTTTGTGAATCCTACAATCCAGTACCTGTACCCCCACACACACCGTCTATTATCTACAAACAAATGAATGTTCAAATGCTGCGATAAATAAAGATATAAGATTGAAAGAAGCTGTTTTCACGTGGGGCATCACGGAACAACCAACAATTAGTTTCCCGTAGGAGGATCTGCATGTTGAAAATAATTTTTGCTATTAAAATATGTGCAGTGTTTGTTATTGGTTTCAAAGTGTCGATTATTAAATTGTGCAGTGTTTTTTTTGTGATCCAAGTTTGTTTTGTGAATCCTACAATCCAGTACCTGTACCCCCACACACACCGTCTATTATCTACAAACAAATGAATGTTCAAATGCTGCGATAAATAAAGATATAAGATTGTAAGAAGCTGTTTTCACGTGGGGCATCACGGAACAACCAACAATTAGTTTCCCGTAGGAGGATCTGCATGTTGAAAATAATTTTTGCTATTAAAATATGTGCAGTGTTTGTTATTGGTTTCAAAGTGTCGATTATTAAATTGTGCAGTGTTTTTTTTGTGATCCAAGTTTGTTTTGTGAATCCTACAATCCAGTACCTGTACCCCCACACACACCGTCCATTATCTACAAACAAATGAATGTTCAAATGCTGCGATAAATAAAGATATATGATTGAAAGAAGCTGTTTTCACGTGGGGCATCACGGAACAACCAACAATTAGTTTCCCGTAGGAGGATCTGCATGTTGAAAATAATTTTTGCTATTAAAATATGTGCAGTGTTTGTTATTGGTTTCAAAGTGTCGATTATTAAATTGTGCAGTGTTTTTTTTGTGATCCAAGTTTGTTTTGTGAATCCTACAATCCAGTACCTGTACCCCCACACACACCGTCCATTATCTACAAACAAATGAATGTTCAAATGCTGCGATAAATAAAGATATAAGATTGAAAGAAGCTGTTTTCACGTGGGGCATCACGGAACAACCAACAATTAGTTTCCCGTAGGTGGATCTGCATGTTGAAAATAATTTTTGCTATTAAAATATGTGCAGTGTTTGTTATTGGTTTCAAAGTGTCGATTATTAAATTGTGCAGTGTTTTTTTTGTGATCCAAGTTTGTTTTGTGAATCATACAATCCAGTACCTGTACCCCCACACACACCGTCTGTTATCTACAAACAAATGAATGTTCAAATGCTGCGTTAAATAAAGATATAAGATTGAAAGAAGCTGTTTTCACGTGGGGCATCACGGAACAACCAACAATTAGTTTCCCTTAGGAGGATCTGCATGTTGAAAATAATTTTTGCTATTAAAATATGTGCAGTGTTTGTTATTGGTTTCAAAGTGTCGATTATTAAATTGTGCAGTGTTTTTTTTGTGATCCAAGTTTGTTTTGTGAATCCTACAATCCAGTACCTGTACCCCCACACACACCGTCTATTATCTACAAACAAATGAATGTTCAAATGCTGCGATAAATAAAGATATAAGATTGAAAGAAGCTGTTTTCACGTGGGGCATCACGGAACAACCAACAATTAGTTTCCCGTAGGAGGATCTGCATGTTGAAAATAATGTTTGCTATTAAAATATGTGCAGTGTTTGTTATTGGTTTCAAAGTGTCGATTATTAAATTGTGCAGTGTTTTTTTTGTGATCCAAGTTTGTTTTGTGAATCCTACAATCCAGTACCTGTACCCCCACACACACCGTCTATTATCTACAAACAAATGAATGTTCAAATGCTGCGATAAATAAAGATATAAGATTGTAAGAAGCTGTTTTCACGTGGGGCATCACGGAACAACCAACAATTAGTTTCCCGTAGGAGGATCTGCATGTTGAAAATAATTTTTGCTATTAAAATATGTGCAGTGTTTGTTATTGGTTTTAAAGTGTCGATTATTAAATTGTGCAGTGTTTTATTTGTGATCCAAGTTTGTTTTGTGAATCCTACAATCCAGTACGTGTACCCCCACACACACCGTCTATTATCTACAAACAAATGAATGTTCAAATGCTGCGATAAATAAAGATATAAGATTGAAAGAAGCTGTTTTCACGTGGGGCATCACGGAACAACCAACAATTAGTTTCCCGTAGGAGGATCTGCATGTGGAAAATAATTTTTGCTATTAAAATATGTGCAGTGTTTGTTATTGGTTTCAAAGTGTCGATTATTAAATTGTGCAGTGTTTTTTTTGTGATCCAAGTTTGTTTTGTGAATCCTACAATCCAGTACGTGTACCCCCACACACACCGTCTATTATCTACAAACAAATGAATGTTCAAATGCTGCGATAAATAAAGATATAAGATTGAAAGAAGCTGTTTTCACGTGGGGCATCACGGAACAACCAACAATTAGTTTCCCGTAGGAGGATCTGCATGTTGAAAATAATGTTTGCTATTAAAATATGTGCAGTGTTTGTTATTGGTTTCAAAGTGTCGATTATTAAATTGTGCAGTGTTTTATTTGTGATCCAAGTTTGTTTTGTGAATCCTACAATCCAGTACCTGTACCCCCACACACACCGTCTATTATCTACAAACAAATGAATGTTCAAATGCTGCGATAAATAAAGATATAAGATTGAAAGAAGCTGTTTTCACGTGGGGCATCACGGAACAACCAACAATTAGTTTCCCGTAGGAGGATCTGCATGTGGAAAATAATTTTTGCTATTAAAATATGTGCAGTGTTTGTTATTGGTTTCAAAGTGTCGATTATAAAATTGTGCAGTGTTTTTTTTGTGATCCAAGTTTGTTTTGTGAATCCTACAATCCAGTACCTGTACCCCCACACACACCGTCTATTATCTACAAACAAATGAATGTTCAAATGCTGCGATAAATAAAGATATAAGATTGAAAGAAGCTGTTTTCACGTGGGGCATCACGGAACAACCAACAATTAGTTTCCCGTAGGAGGATCTGCATGTGGAAAATAATTTTTGCTATTAAAATATGTGCAGTGTTTGTTATTGGTTTTAAAGTGTCGATTATTAAATTGTGCAGTGTTTTATTTGTGATCCAAGTTTGTTTTGTGAATCCTACAATCCAGTACGTGTACCCCCACACACACCGTCTATTATCTACAAACAAATGAATGTTCAAATGCTGCGATAAATAAAGATATAAGATTGAAAGAAGCTGTTTTCACGTGGGGCATCACGGAACAACCAACAATTAGTTTCCCGTAGGAGGATCTGCATGTGGAAAATAATTTTTGCTATTAAAATATGTGCAGTGTTTGTTATTGGTTTTAAAGTGTCGATTATTAAATTGTGCAGTGTTTTATTTGTGATCCAAGTTTGTTTTGTGAATCCTACAATCCAGTACGTGTACCCCCACACACACCGTCTATTATCTACAAACAAATGAATGTTCAAATGCTGCGATAAATAAAGATATAAGATTGAAAGAAGCTGTTTTCACGTGGGGCATCACGGAACAACCAACAATTAGTTTCCCGTAGGAGGATCTGCATGTGGAAAATAATTTTTGCTATTAAAATATGTGCAGTGTTTGTTATTGGTTTCAAAGTGTCGATTATTAAATTGTGCAGTGTTTTATTTGTGATCCAAGTTTGTTTTGTGAATCCTACAATCCAGTACGTGTACCCCCACACACACCGTCTATTATCTACAAACAAATGAATGTTCAAATGCTGCGATAAATAAAGATATAAGATTGAAAGAAGCTGTTTTCACGTGGGGCATCACGGAACAACCAACAATTAGTTTCCCGTAGGAGGATCTGCATGTTGAAAATAATTTTTGCTATTAAAATATGTGCAGTGTTTGTTATTGGTTTTAAAGTGTCGATTATTAAATTGTGCAGTGTTTTATTTGTGATCCAAGTTTGTTTTGTGAATCCTACAATCCAGTACGTGTACCCCCACACACACCGTCTATTATCTACAAACAAATGAATGTTCAAATGCTGCGATAAATAAAGATATAAGATTGAAAGAAGCTGTTTTCACGTGGGGCATCACGGAACAACCAACAATTAGTTTCCCGTAGGAGGATCTGCATGTGGAAAATAATTTTTGCTATTAAAATATGTGCAGTGTTTGTTATTGGTTTTAAAGTGTCGATTATTAAATTGTGCAGTGTTTTATTTGTGATCCAAGTTTGTTTTGTGAATCCTACAATCCAGTACGTGTACCCCCACACACACCGTCTATTATCTACAAACAAATGAATGTTCAAATGCTGCGATAAATAAAGATATAAGATTGAAAGAAGCTGTTTTCACGTGGGGCATCACGGAACAACCAACAATTAGTTTCCTGTAGGAGGATCTGCATGTGGAAAATAATTTTTGCTATTAAAATATGTGCAGTGTTTGTTATTGGTTTCAAAGTGTCGATTATTAAATTGTGCAGTGTTTTATTTGTGATCCAAGATTGTTTTGTGAATCCTACAATCCAGTACGTGTACCCCCACACACACCGTCTATTATCTACAAACAAATGAATGTTCAAATGCTGCGATAAATAAAGATATAAGATTGAAAGAAGCTGTTTTCACGTGGGGCATCACGGAACAACCAACAATTAGTTTCCCGTAGGAGGATCTGCATGTGGAAAATAATTTTTGCTATTAAAATATGTGCAGTGTTTGTTATTGGTTTTAAAGTGTCGATTATTAAATTGTGCAGTGTTTTATTTGTGATCCAAGTTTGTTTTGTGAATCCTACAATCCAGTACGTGTACCCCCACACACACCGTCTATTATCTACAAACAAATGAATGTTCAAATGCTGCGATAAATAAAGATATAAGATTGAAAGAAGCTGTTTTCACGTGGGGCATCACGGAACAACCAACAATTAGTTTCCCGTAGGAGGATCTGCATGTTGAAAATAATGTTTGCTATTAAAATATGTGCAGTGTTTGTTATTGGTTTCAAAGTGTCGATTATTAAATTGTGCAGTGTTTTTTTTGTGATCCAAGTTTGTTTTGTGAATCCTACAATCCAGTACCTGTACCCCCACACACACCGTCCATTATCTACAAACAAATGAATGTTCAAATGCTGCGATAAATAAAGATATAAGATTGAAAGAAGCTGTTTTCACGTGGGGCATCACGGAACAACCAACAATTAGTTTCCCGTAGGTGGATCTGCATGTTGAAAATAATTTTTGCTATTAAAATATGTGCAGTGTTTGTTATTGGTTTCAAAGTGTCGATTATTAAATTGTGCAGTGTTTTTTTTGTGATCCAAGTTTGTTTTGTGAATCATACAATCCAGTACCTGTACCCCCACACACCGTCTGTTATCTACAAACAAATGAATGTTCAAATGCTGCGTTAAATAAAGATATAAGATTGAAAGAAGCTGTTTTCACGTGGGGCATCACGGAACAACCAACAATTAGTTTCCCGTAGGAGGATCTGCATGTTGAAAATAATTTTTGCTATTAAAATATGTGCAGTGTTTGTTATTGGTTTCAAAGTGTCGATTATAAAATTGTGCAGTGTTTTTTTTGTGATCCAAGTTTGTTTTGTGAATCCTACAATCCAGTACCTGTACCCCCACACACACCGTCTATTATCTACAAACAAATGAATGTTCAAATGCTGCGATAAATAAAGATATAAGATTGAAAGAAGCTGTTTTCACGTGGGGCATCACGGAACAACCAACAATTAGTTTCCCGTAGGAGGATCTGCATGTGGAAAATAATTTTTGCTATTAAAATATGTGCAGTGTTTGTTATTGGTTTTAAAGTGTCGATTATTAAATTGTGCAGTGTTTTATTTGTGATCCAAGTTTGTTTTGTGAATCCTACAATCCAGTACGTGTACCCCCACACACACCGTCTATTATCTACAAACAAATGAATGTTCAAATGCTGCGATAAATAAAGATATAAGATTGAAAGAAGCTGTTTTCACGTGGGGCATCACGGAACAACCAACAATTAGTTTCCCGTAGGAGGATCTGCATGTGGAAAATAATTTTTGCTATTAAAATATGTGCAGTGTTTGTTATTGGTTTCAAAGTGTCGATTATTAAATTGTGCAGTGTTTTTTTTGTGATCCAAGTTTGTTTTGTGAATCCTACAATCCAGTACGTGTACCCCCACACACACCGTCTATTATCTACAAACAAATGAATGTTCAAATGCTGCGATAAATAAAGATATAAGATTGAAAGAAGCTGTTTTCACGTGGGGCATCACGGAACAACCAACAATTAGTTTCCTGTAGGAGGATCTGCATGTGGAAAATAATTTTTGCTATTAAAATATGTGCAGTGTTTGTTATTGGTTTCAAAGTGTCGATTATTAAATTGTGCAGTGTTTTATTTGTGATCCAAGATTGTTTTGTGAATCCTACAATCCAGTACGTGTACCCCCACACACACCGTCTATTATCTACAAACAAATGAATGTTCAAATGCTGCGATAAATAAAGATATAAGATTGAAAGAAGCTGTTTTCACGTGGGGCATCACGGAACAACCAACAATTAGTTTCCCGTAGGAGGATCTGCATGTTGAAAATAATGTTTGCTATTAAAATATGTGCAGTGTTTGTTATTGGTTTCAAAGTGTCGATTATTAAATTGTGCAGTGTTTTTTTTGTGATCCAAGTTTGTTTTGTGAATCCTACAATCCAGTACGTGTACCCCCACACACACCGTCTGTTATCTACAAACAAATGAATGTTCAAATGCTGCGTTAAATAAAGATATAAGATTGAAAGAAGCTGTTTTCACGTGGGGCATCACGGAACAACCAACAATTAGTTTCCCGTAGGAGGATCTGCATGTTGAAAATAATGTTTGCTATTAAAATATGTGCAGTGTTTGTTATTGGTTTCAAAGTGTCGATTATTAAATTGTGCAGTGTTTTTTTTGTGATCCAAGTTTGTTTTGTGAATCCTACAATCCAGTACGTGTACCCCCACACACACCGTCTATTATCTACAAACAAATGAATGTTCAAATGCTGCGATAAATAAAGATATAAGATTGAAAGAAGCTGTTTTCACGTGGGGCATCACGGAACAACCAACAATTAGTTTCCCGTAGGAGGATCTGCATGTTGAAAATAATGTTTGCTATTAAAATATGTGCAGTGTTTGTTATTGGTTTCAAAGTGTCGATTATTAAATTGTGCAGTGTTTTATTTGTGATCCAAGATTGTTTTGTGAATCCTACAATCCAGTACGTGTACCCCCACACACACCGTCTGTTATCTACAAACAAATGAATGTTCAAATGCTGCGTTAAATAAAGATATAAGATTGAAAGAAGCTGTTTTCACGTGGGGCATCACGGAACAACCAACAATTAGTTTCCCTTAGGAGGATCTGCATGTTGAAAATAATTTTTGCTATTAAAATATGTGCAGTGTTTGTTATTGGTTTCAAAGTGTCGATTATTAAATTGTGCAGTGTTTTTTTTGTGATCCAAGTTTGTTTTGTGAATCCTACAATCCAGTACCTGTACCCCCACACACACCGTCTATTATCTACAAACAAATGAATGTTCAAATGCTGCGATAAATAAAGATATAAGATTGAAAGAAGCTGTTTTCACGTGGGGCATCACGGAACAACCAACAATTAGTTTCCCGTAGGAGGATCTGCATGTTGAAAATAATTTTTGCTATTAAAATATGTGCAGTGTTTGTTATTGGTTTCAAAGTGTCGATTATTAAATTGTGCAGTGTTTTTTTTGTGATCCAAGTTTGTTTTGTGAATCCTACAATCCAGTACCTGTACCCCCACACACACCGTCCATTATCTACAAACAAATGAATGTTCAAATGCTGCGATAAATAAAGATATAAGATTGAAAGAAGCTGTTTTCACGTGGGGCATCACGGAACAACCAACAATTAGTTTCCCGTAGGTGGATCTGCATGTTGAAAATAATTTTTGCTATTAAAATATGTGCAGTGTTTGTTATTGGTTTCAAAGTGTCGATTATTAAATTGTGCAGTGTTTTTTTTGTGATCCAAGTTTGTTTTGTGAATCATACAATCCAGTACCTGTACCCCCACACACACCGTCTGTTATCTACAAACAAATGAATGTTCAAATGCTGCGTTAAATAAAGATATAAGATTGAAAGAAGCTGTTTTCACGTGGGGCATCACGGAACAACCAACAATTAGTTTCCCTTAGGAAGATCTGCATGTTGAAAATAATTTTTGCTATTAAAATATGTGCAGTGTTTGTTATTGGTTTCAAAGTGTCGATTATTAAATTGTGCAGTGTTTTTTTTGTGATCCAAGTTTGTTTTGTGAATCCTACAATCCAGTACCTGTACCCCCACACACACCGTCTATTATCTACAAACAAATGAATGTTCAAATGCTGCGATAAATAAAGATATAAGATTGTAAGAAGCTGTTTTCACGTGGGGCATCACGGAACAACCAACAATTAGTTTCCCGTAGGAGGATCTGCATGTTGAAAATAATTTTTGCTATTAAAATATGTGCAGTGTTTGTTATTGGTTTTAAAGTGTCGATTATTAAATTGTGCAGTGTTTTATTTGTGATCCAAGTTTGTTTTGTGAATCCTACAATCCAGTACGTGTACCCCCACACACACCGTCTATTATCTACAAACAAATGAATGTTCAAATGCTGCGATAAATAAAGATATAAGATTGAAAGAAGCTGTTTTCACGTGGGGCATCACGGAACAACCAACAATTAGTTTCCCGTAGGAGGATCTGCATGTTGAAAATAATGTTTGCTATTAAAATATGTGCAGTGTTTGTTATTGGTTTCAAAGTGTCGATTATTAAATTGTGCAGTGTTTTTTTTGTGATCCAAGTTTGTTTTGTGAATCCTACAATCCAGTACCTGTACCCCCACACACACCGTCTATTATCTACAAACAAATGAATGTTCAAATGCTGCGATAAATAAAGATATAAGATTGTAAGAAGCTGTTTTCACGTGGGGCATCACGGAACAACCAACAATTAGTTTCCCGTAGGAGGATCTGCATGTTGAAAATAATTTTTGCTATTAAAATATGTGCAGTGTTTGTTATTGGTTTCAAAGTGTCGATTATTAAATTGTGCAGTGTTTTATTTGTGATCCAAGTTTGTTTTGTGAATCCTACAATCCAGTACCTGTACCCCCACACACACCGTCTGTTATCTACAAACAAATGAATGTTCAAATGCTGCGTTAAATAAAGATATAAGATTGAAAGAAGCTGTTTTCACGTGGGGCATCACGGAACAACCAACAATTAGTTTCCCTTAGGAGGATCTGCATGTTGAAAATAATTTTTGCTATTAAAATATGTGCAGTGTTTGTTATTGGTTTCAAAGTGTCGATTATTAAATTGTGCAGTGTTTTTTTTGTGATCCAAGTTTGTTTTGTGAATCCTACAATCCAGTACGTGTACCCCCACACACACCGTCTATTATCTACAAACAAATGAATGTTCAAATGCTGCGATAAATAAAGATATAAGATTGAAAGAAGCTGTTTTCACGTGGGGCATCACGGAACAACCAACAATTAGTTTCCCGTAGGGGGATCTGCATGTTGAAAATAATTTTTGCTATTAAAATATGTGCAGTGTTTGTTATTGGTTTCAAAGTGTCGATTATTAAATTGTGCAGTGTTTTTTTTGTGATCCAAGTTTGTTTTGTGAATCCTACAATCCAGTACGTGTACCCCCACACACACCGTCTATTATCTACAAACAAATGAATGTTCAAATGCTGCGATAAATAAAGATATAAGATTGAAAGAAGCTGTTTTCACGTGGGACATCACGGAACAACCAACAATTAGTTTCCCGTAGGAGGATCTGCATGTGGAAAATAATTTTTGCTATTAAAATATGTGCAGTGTTTGTTATTGGTTTTAAAGTGTCGATTATTAAATTGTGCAGTGTTTTATTTGTGATCCAAGTTTGTTTTGTGAATCCTACAATCCAGTACGTGTACCCCCACACACACCGTCTATTATCTACAAACAAATGAATGTTCAAATGCTGCGATAAATAAAGATATAAGATTGAAAGAAGCTGTCTTCACGTGGGTCATCAACCAACAATTAGTTTCCCGTAGGTGGATCTGCATGTTGAAAATAATTTTTGCTATTAAAATATGTGCAGTGTTTGTTATTGGTTTCAAAGTGTCGATTAATAAATTGTGCAGTGTTTTTTTTGTGATCCAAGTTTGTTTTGTGAATCCTACAATCCAGTACCTGTACCCCCACACACACCGTCTATTATCTACAAACAAATGAATGTTCAAATGCTGCGTTAAATAAAGATATAAGATTGAAAGAAGCTGTTTTCACGTGGGGCATCACGGAACAACCAACAATTAGTTTCCCTTAGGAGGATCTGCATGTTGAAAATAATTTTTGCTATTAAAATATGTGCAGTGTTTGTTATTGGTTTCAAAGTGTCGATTATTAAATTGTGCAGTGTTTTTTTTGTGATCCAAGTTTGTTTTGTGAATCCTACAATCCAGTACCTGTACCCCCACACACACCGTCTATTATCTACAAACAAATGAATGTTCAAATGCTGCGTTAAATAAAGATATAAGATTGAAAGAAGCTGTTTTCACGTGGGGCATCACGGAACAACCAACAATTAGTTTCCCTTAGGAGGATCTGCATGTTGAAAATAATTTTTGCTATTAAAATATGTGCAGTGTTTGTTATTGGTTTCAAAGTGTCGATTATTAAATTGTGCAGTGTTTTTTTTGTGATCCAAGTTTGTTTTGTGAATCCTACAATCCAGTACCTGTACCCCCACACACACCGTCTATTATCTACAAACAAATGAATGTTCAAATGCTGCGATAAATAAGGATAAAAGATTGAAAGAAGCTGTTTTCACGTGGGACATCACGGAACAACCAACAATTAGTTTCCCTTAGGAGGATCTGCATGTTGAAAATAATTTTTGCTATTAAAATATGTGCAGTGTTTGTTATTGGTTTCAAAGTGTCGATTATTAAATTGTGCAGTGTTTTTTTTGTGATCCAAGTTTGTTTTGTGAATCCTACAATCCAGTACCTGTACCCCCACACACACCGTCTGTTATCTACAAACAAATGAATGTTCAAATGCTGCGTTAAATAAAGATATAAGATTGAAAGAAGCTGTTTTCACGTGGGGCATCACGGAACAACCAACAATTAGTTTCCCTTAGGAGGATCTGCATGTTGAAAATAATTTTTGCTATTAAAATATGTGCAGTGTTTGTTATTGGTTTCAAAGTGTCGATTATTAAATTGTGCAGTGTTTTTTTTGTGATCCAAGTTTGTTTTGTGAATCCTACAATCCAGTACCTGTACCCCCACACACACCGTCTGTTATCTACAAACAAATGAATGTTCAAATGCTGCGTTAAATAAAGATATAAGATTGAAAGAAGCTGTTTTCACGTGGGGCATCACGGAACAACCAACAATTAGTTTCCCTTAGGAGGATCTGCATGTTGAAAATAATTTTTGCTATTAAAATATGTGCAGTGTTTGTTATTGGTTTCAAAGTGTCGATTATTAAATTGTGCAGTGTTTTTTTTGTGATCCAAGTTTGTTTTGTGAATCCTACAATCCAGTACCTGTACCCCCACACACACCGTCTGTTATCTACAAACAAATGAATGTTCAAATGCTGCGATAAATAAAGATATAAGATTGAAAGAAGCTGTTTTCACGTGGGGCATCACGGAACAACCAACAATTAGTTTCCCTTAGGAGGATCTGCATGTTGAAAATAATTTTTGCTATTAAAATATGTGCAGTGTTTGTTATTGGTTTCAAAGTGTCGATTATTAAATTGTGCAGTGTTTTTTTTGTGATCCAAGTTTGTTTTGTGAATCCTACAATCCAGTACCTGTACCCCCACACACACCGTCTGTTATCTACAAACAAATGAATGTTCAAATGCTGCGTTAAATAAAGATATAAGATTGAAAGAAGCTGTTTTCACGTGGGGCATCACGGAACAACCAACAATTAGTTTCCCGTAGGAGGATCTGCATGTTGAAAATAATTTTTGCTATTAAAATATGTGCAGTGTTTGTTATTGGTTTCAAAGTGTCGATTATTAAATTGTGCAGTGTTTTTTTTGTGATCCAAGTTTGTTTTGTGAATCCTACAATCCAGTACCTGTACCCCCACACACACCGTCTGTTATCTACAAACAAATGAATGTTCAAATGCTGCGATAAATAAAGATATAAGATTGAAAGAAGCTGTTTTCACGTGGGGCATCACGGAACAACCAACAATTAGTTTCCCTTAGGAGGATCTGCATGTTGAAAATAATTTTTGCTATTAAAATATGTGCAGTGTTTGTTATTGGTTTCAAAGTGTCGATTATTAAATTGTGCAGTGTTTTTTTTGTGATCCAAGTTTGTTTTGTGAATCCTACAATCCAGTACCTGTACCCCCACACACACCGTCTATTATCTACAAACAAATGAATGTTCAAATGCTGCGTTAAATAAAGATATAAGATTGAAAGAAGCTGTTTTCACGTGGGGCATCACGGAACAACCAACAATTAGTTTCCCTTAGGAGGATCTGCATGTTGAAAATAATTTTTGCTATTAAAATATGTGCAGTGTTTGTTATTGGTTTCAAAGTGTCGATTATTAAATTGTGCAGTGTTTTTTTTGTGATCCAAGTTTGTTTTGTGAATCCTACAATCCAGTACTTGTACCCCCACACACACCGTCTATTATCTACAAACAAATGAATGTTCAAATGCTGCGATAAATAAAGATATAAGATTGAAAGAAGCTGTTTTCACGTGGGGCATCACGGAACAACCAACAATTAGTTTCCCGTAGGAGGATCTGCATGTTGAAAATAATTTTTGCTATTAAAATATGTGCAGTGTTTGTTATTGGTTTTAAAGTGTCGATTATTAAATTGTGCAGTGTTTTATTTGTGATCCAAGTTTGTTTTGTGAATCCTACAATCCAGTACTTGTACCCCCACACACACCGTCTATTATCTACAAACAAATGAATGTTCAAATGCTGCGATAAATAAAGATATAAGATTGAAAGAAGCTGTTTTCACGTGGGGCATCACGGAACAACCAACAATTAGTTTCCCGTAGGAGGATCTGCATGTTGAAAATAATTTTTGCTATTAAAATATGTGCAGTGCTTGTTATTGGTTTTAAAGTGTCGATTATTAAATTGTGCAGTGTTTTATTTGTGATCCAAGTTTGTTTTGTGAATCCTACAATCCAGTACGTGTACCCCCACACACACCGTCTATTATCTACAAACAAATGAATGTTCAAATGCTGCGATAAATAAAGATATAAGATTAAAAGAAGCTGTTTTCACGTGGGGCATCACGGAACAACCAACAATTAGTTTCCCGTAGGAGGATCTGCATGTTGAAAATAATTTTTGCTATTAAAATATGTGCAGTGCTTGTTATTGGTTTCAAAGTGTCGATTATTAAATTGTGCAGTGTTTTATTTGTGATCCAAGTTTTTTTTGTGAATCCTACAATCCAGTACGTGTACCCCCACACACACCGTCTATTATCTACAAACAAATGAATGTTCAAATGCTGCGATAAATAAAGATATAAGATTGAAAGAAGCTGTTTTCACGTGGGGCATCACGAAACAACCAACAATTAGTTTCCCTTAGGAGGATCTGCATGTTGAAAATAATTTTTGCTATTAAAATATGTGCAGTGTTTGTTATTGGTTTCAAAGTGTCGATTATTAAATTGTGCAGTGTTTTATTTGTGATCCAAGTTTTTTTTGTGAATCCTACAATCCAGTACCTGTACCCCCACACACACCGTCTATTATCTACAAACAAATGAATGTTCAAATGCTGCGATAAATAAAGATATAAGATTGAAAGAAGCTGTTTTCACGTGGGGCATCACGGAACAACCAACAATTAGTTTCCCGTAGGAGGATCTGCATGTTGAAAATAATTTTTGCTATTAAAATATGTGCAGTGTTTGTTATTGGTTTCAAAGTGTCGATTATTAAATTGTGCAGTGTTTTTTTTTGTGATCCAAGTTTGTTTTGTGAATCCTACAATCCAGTACGTGTACCCCCACACACACCGTCTATTATCTACAAACAAATGAATGTTCAAATGCTGCGATAAATAAAGATATAAGATTGAAAGAAGCTGTTTTCACGTGGGGCATCACGGAACAACCAACAATTAGTTTCCCGTAGGAGGATCTGCATGTGGAAAATAATTTTTGCTATTAAAATATGTGCAGTGTTTGTTATTGGTTTCAAAGTGTCGATTATTAAATTGTGCAGTGTTTTTTTTTGTGATCCAAGTTTGTTTTGTGAATCCTACAATCCAGTACGTGTACCCCCACACACACCGTCTATTATCTACAAACAAATGAATGTTCAAATGCTGCGATAAATAAAGATATAAGATTGAAAGAAGCTGTTTCACGTGGGGCATCACGGAACAACCAACAATTAGTTTCCCGTAGGAGGATCTGCATGTTGAAAATAATGTTTGCTATTAAAATATGTGCAGTGTTTGTTATTGGTTTCAAAGTGTCGATTATTAAATTGTGCAGTGTTTTTTTTTGTGATCCAAGTTTGTTTTGTGAATCCTACAATCCAGTACCTGTACCCCCACACACACCGTTTATTATCTACAAACAAATGAATGTTCAAATGCTGCGATAAATAAAGATATAAGATTGAAAGAAGCTGTTTTCACGTGGGGCATCACGGAACAACCAACAATTAGTTTCCCGTAGGGGGATCTGCATGTTGAAAATAATTTTTGCTATTAAAATATGTGCAGTGCTTGTTATTGGTTTCAAAGTGTCGATTATTAAATTGTGCAGTGTTTTATTTGTGATCCAAGTTTGTTTTGTGAATCCTACAATCCAGTACGTGTACCCCCACACACACCGTCTATTATCTACAAACAAATGAATGTTCAAATGCTGCGATAAATAAAGATATAAGATTGAAAGAAGCTGTTTTCACGTGGGGCATCACGGAACAACCAACAATTAGTTTCCCGTAGGAGGATCTGCATGTGGAAAATAATTTTTGCTATTAAAATATGTGCAGTGTTTGTTATTGGTTTCAAAGTGTCGATTATTAAATTGTGCAGTGTTTTTTTTTGTGATCCAAGTTTGTTTTGTGAATCCTACAATCCAGTACGTGTACCCCCACACACACCGTCTATTATCTACAAACAAATGAATGTTCAAATGCTGCGATAAATAAAGATATAAGATTGAAAGAAGCTGTTTTCACGTGGGGCATCACGGAACAACCAACAATTAGTTTCCCGTAGGAGGATCTGCATGTGGAAAATAATTTTTGCTATTAAAATATGTGCAGTGTTTGTTATTGGTTTCAAAGTGTCGATTATTAAATTGTGCAGTGTTTTTTTTTGTGATCCAAGTTTGTTTTGTGAATCCTACAATCCAGTACGTGTACCCCCACACACACCGTCTATTATCTACAAACAAATGAATGTTCAAATGCTGCGATAAATAAAGATATAAGATTGAAAGAAGCTGTTTTCACGTGGGGCATCACGGAACAACCAACAATTAGTTTCCCGTAGGAGGATCTGCATGTGGAAAATAATTTTTGCTATTAAAATATGTGCAGTGTTTGTTATTGGTTTCAAAGTGTCGATTATTAAATTGTGCAGTGTTTTTTTTTGTGATCCAAGTTTGTTTTGTGAATCCTACAATCCAGTACGTGTACCCCCACACACACCGTCTATTATCTACAAACAAATGAATGTTCAAATGCTGCGATAAATAAAGATATAAGATTGAAAGAAGCTGTTTTCACGTGGGGCATCACGGAACAACCAACAATTAGTTTCCCGTAGGAGGATCTGCATGTGGAAAATAATTTTTGCTATTAAAATATGTGCAGTGTTTGTTATTGGTTTCAAAGTGTCGATTATTAAATTGTGCAGTGTTTTTTTTTGTGATCCAAGTTTGTTTTGTGAATCCTACAATCCAGTACGTGTACCCCCACACACACCGTCTATTATCTACAAACAAATGAATGTTCAAATGCTGCGATAAATAAAGATATAAGATTGAAAGAAGCTGTTTCACGTGGGGCATCACGGAACAACCAACAATTAGTTTCCCGTAGGAGGATCTGCATGTTGAAAATAATGTTTGCTATTAAAATATGTGCAGTGTTTGTTATTGGTTTCAAAGTGTCGATTATTAAATTGTGCAGTGTTTTTTTTTGTGATCCAAGTTTGTTTTGTGAATCCTACAATCCAGTACCTGTACCCCCACACACACCGTTTATTATCTACAAACAAATGAATGTTCAAATGCTGCGATAAATAAAGATATAAGATTGAAAGAAGCTGTTTTCACGTGGGGCATCACGGAACAACCAACAATTAGTTTCCCGTAGGAGGATCTGCATGTGGAAAATAATTTTTGCTATTAAAATATGTGCAGTGTTTGTTATTGGTTTCAAAGTGTCGATTATTAAATTGTGCAGTGTTTTTTTTTGTGATCCAAGTTTGTTTTGTGAATCCTACAATCCAGTACGTGTACCCCCACACACACCGTCTATTATCTACAAACAAATGAATGTTCAAATGCTGCGATAAATAAAGATATAAGATTGAAAGAAGCTGTTTTCACGTGGGGCATCACGGAACAACCAACAATTAGTTTCCCGTAGGAGGATCTGCATGTGGAAAATAATTTTTGCTATTAAAATATGTGCAGTGTTTGTTATTGGTTTCAAAGTGTCGATTATTAAATTGTGCAGTGTTTTTTTTGTGATCCAAGTTTGTTTTGTGAATCCTACAATCCAGTACGTGTACCCCCACACACACCGTCTATTATCTACAAACAAATGAATGTTCAAATGCTGCGATAAATAAAGATATAAGATTGAAAGAAGCTGTTTTCACGTGGGGCATCACGGAACAACCAACAATTAGTTTCCCGTAGGAGGATCTGCATGTGGAAAATAATTTTTGCTATTAAAATATGTGCAGTGTTTGTTATTGGTTTCAAAGTGTCGATTATTAAATTGTGCAGTGTTTTTTTTTGTGATCCAAGTTTGTTTTGTGAATCCTACAATCCAGTACGTGTACCCCCACACACACCGTCTATTATCTACAAACAAATGAATGTTCAAATGCTGCGATAAATAAAGATATAAGATTGAAAGAAGCTGTTTCACGTGGGGCATCACGGAACAACCAACAATTAGTTTCCCGTAGGAGGATCTGCATGTTGAAAATAATTTTTGCTATTAAAATATGTGCAGTGCTTGTTATTGGTTTCAAAGTGTCGATTATTAAATTGTGCAGTGTTTTTTTTTGTGATCCAAGTTTGTTTTGTGAATCCTACAATCCAGTACCTGTACCCCCACACACACCGTTTATTATCTACAAACAAATGAATGTTCAAATGCTGCGATAAATAAAGATATAAGATTGAAAGAAGCTGTTTTCACGTGGGGCATCACGGAACAACCAACAATTAGTTTCCCGTAGGGGGATCTGCATGTTGAAAATAATTTTTGCTATTAAAATATGTGCTGTGCTTGTTATTGGTTTCAAAGTGTCGATTATTAAATTGTGCAGTGTTTTATTTGTGATCCAAGTTTGTTTTGTGAATCCTACAATCCAGTACCTGTACCCCCACACACACCGTCTGTTATCTACAAACAAATGAATGTTCAAATGCTGCGTTAAATAAAGATATAAGATTGAAAGAAGCTGTTTTCACGTGGGGCATCACGGAACAACCAACAATTAGTTTCCCGTAGGAGGATCTGCATGTTGAAAATAATTTTTGCTATTAAAATATGTGCAGTGCTTGTTATTGGTTTCAAAGTGTCGATTATTAAATTGTGCAGTGTTTTATTTGTGATCCAAGTTTGTTTTGTGAATCCTACAATCCAGTACCTGTACCCCCACACACACCGTCTGTTATCTACAAACAAATGAATGTTCAAATGCTGCGTTAAATAAAGATATAAGATTGAAAGAAGCTGTTTTCACGTGGGGCATCACGGAACAACCAACAATTAGTTTCCCGTAGGAGGATCTGCATGTTGAAAATAATTTTTGCTATTAAAATATGTGCAGTGTTTGTTATTGGTTTCAAAGTGTCGATTATTAAATTGTGCAGTGTTTTTTTTGTGATCCAAGTTTGTTTTGTGAATCCTACAATCCAGTACCTGTACCCCCACACACACTGTCTATTATCTACAAACAAATGAATGTTCAAATGCTGCGATAAATAAAGATATAAGATTGAAAGAAGCTGTTTTCACGTGGGGCATCACGGAACAACCAACAATTAGTTTCCCGTAGGAGGATCTGCATGTTGAAAATAATTTTTGCTATTAAAATATGTGCAGTGCTTGTTATTGGTTTTAAAGTGTCGATTATAAAATTGTGCAGTGTTTTTTTTGTGTATCCAAGGTGTCGATTAAAAAATTGTGCAGTGTTTTTTGTGTATCCAAGGTGTCGATTAAAAAATTGTGCAGTGATTTTTGTGCTTGCAAGGAGTTCTCTCTTTATTTGTGGATACATCGTATAATAATGAAACTCTCTATTAAAAAAAAAGTAAGTTTTAAAGGATCCTAAGGCGCGGCCATAATTAATTAATGGTGTTTTCTCCATTTACAGATTTCAAGCAGATGAATTTGGCTCCGAACCACCGACACCTGCTGTTTTCCTGGAACAAAAGAAATTTCAAGTGCTGCTTTTAAACATGAAAAGTTGGAAAAAAGCTCTCTTTAACGCTTTAAGTTTCGAAACAATTTGCTTTAAGTGAACAGACCAAATGTCTTATGGCTAAGTCGTGCTAATTGCATAGCATAGCAGCCGATTTAACTATAAGCATTTGGAATGTAATTCGGGTTGCAAATTAAACGGAACACTCCAGTTTCTTAGCATTCGTGCAGCTGAGTAATCGGTAGACCGAATCAAAGGAAGTTGGAGTGTGCTTATTTGCACAAACAGTCCATGGGTCTCAGTCACGTGCGGATGGATGTTGGTCTTTGTGCATGTGAGGACCAAGGAAGGAAAAGGTCAGTCGGGGCTGAGACACATTGACTTTCGAACGGGTAAAGTTCAAATTAAAGTTATTTAAACAAGGTTTATACACAGCATCGGGTAACTTTTTGTTTTATTTATCTGAGCTTTGTGCTTCCAAGGTGCTGATTAAAAAATTGTGCAGTGTTTTTTGTGCTTGCAAGGAGTTCTCTCTTTTTTTGTGGATACATCGTATAATAATGAAACTCTCTATTAAAAAAAAAGTAAGTTTTAAAGGATCCTAAGGCGCGGCCATAATTAATTAATTAATGGTGTATTGTCCATTTACAGATTTCAAGCAGATGAATTTGGCTCCGACCCACCGACACCTGCTTTCCTGGAACAAAGCTGTCTTCACGTGGGTCATCAACCAACAATTAGTTTGCCGCAAGAGGATCTGCATGTCGAAAATAATTTTTGCTATTAAAATATGTGCAGTGCTTCTTTATGGTTTCAAGGTGTCGATTAAAAAATTGGGCAGTGTTTTTTTGTGTATATAAGGTGTCGATTAAAAAATTGTGCAGTGTTTTTTGGTGTATCTAAGGTGTCGATTAAAAAATTGTGCAGTGTTTTTTGTGCTTGCAAGGAGTTCTCTCTTTTTTTGTGGATACATCGTATAATAATGAAACTCTCTATAAAAAAAAAAAGATAAGTTTTAAGGGATCCTAAGGCATTGCCATAAATGATTAATGGTGTTTTGTCCTTTTACAGATTTCAATCAAATGAATTTGTCTCCGACCCACCGACACCTGCTTTCCTGGAACAAAGCTGTCTTCACGTGAGGCATCAACCAACAATTAGTTTGCCGCAAGAGGATCTGCATGTCGAAAATAATTTTTGCTATTAAAATATGTGCAGTGCTTTTAAGTGGTTTCAAGGTGTCGATTAAAAAATTGTGCAGTGTTTTTTGTGTATCCAAGGGGTCGATTAAAAAATTGTGCAGTGTTTTTTGTGTATCCAAGAGGTCGATTAAAAAATTGTGCAGTGTTTTTTGTGCTTGCAAGGAGTTCTCTCTTTTTTTGTGGATACATCGTATAATAATGAAACTCTCTTTTAAAAATAAAGTAAGTTTTAAAGGATCCTAAGGCACGGCCATAATTAATTAATGGTGTTTTGTCCATTTACAGCAGGGGTCGCAAACTGGCGGCCCGCGGGCCGGATGCGGCCCGCGAAGGCTTTGTATACGGCCCGCGACCTCAACTATTGAATACATTCCGTCGCTACTACTATTGAGATAGTTCAAAACTAAAAAAAAAAAACACCCTTGAACACGGCCCGCTACTAAAAAACTGAAAAAAGAGGCTGTGACCTAAGAAAAAGAGGCTCCTCATTTCAATACGGCCCGCGTTACTCACAAATCTAATTTACTGGCCCGTAATAACATTTGAGTTTGCGACCCCTGATTTACAGATTTCAAGCAGCTGAATTTGGCTCCGACCCACCGACACCTGCTGTTTTCCTGGAACAAAAGAAATTTCAAGTGCTGCTTTTAAACATGAAAAGTTGGAAAAAAGCTCTTTTTAATGCTTTAAGTTTCGAAACAATTTGCTTTAAATGAACAGACCAAATGTCTTATGGCTAAGTCGTGCAAATTGCATAGCAGCCGACTTAGCTATAAGCGTTTGGAATGTAATTCGGGTTGCAAATTAAACGGAACACTCCAGTTTCTTAGCATTCGTGCAGCTGAGTAATCGGTAGACCGAATCAAAGGAAGTTGGAGTGTGCTTATTTGCACAAACAGTCCATGGGTCTCAGTCACGTGCGGATGGATGTTGGTCTTTGTGCATGTGAGGACCAAGGAAGGAAAAGGTCAGTCGGGGCTGAGACACATTGACTTTCGAACGGGTAAAGTTCAAATTAAAGTTATTTAAACAAGGTTTATACACAGCATCGGGTAACCTTTTGTTTTATTTATCTGAGCTTTGTGCTTCCAAGGTGCTGATTAAAAAATTGTGCAGTGTTTTTTGTGCTTGCAAGGAGTTCTCTCTTTTTTTGTGGATACATTGTATAATAATGAAAGTCTCTATTAAAAAAAAAGTAAGTTTTATAGGATCCTAAGGCGCGGCCATAATTAATTAATGGTGTTTTGTCCATTTACAGATTTCAAGCAGATGAATTTGGCTCCGACCCACCGACACCTGCTTTCCTGGAACAAAGCTGTCTTCACGTGGGTCATCAACCAACAATTAGTTTGCCGCAAGAGGATCTGCATGTCGAAAATAATTTTTGCTATTAAAATATGTGCAGTGCTTCTTTATGGTTTCAAGGTGTCGATTAAAAAATTGGGCAGTGTTTTTTTGTGTATCTAAGGTGTCGATTAAAAAATTGTGCAGTGTTTTTTGTGCTTGCAAGGAGTTTTCTCTTTTTTTGTGGATACATCAAATAATAATGAAACTCTCTATAAAAAAAAAAGATAAGTTTTAAGGGATCCTAAGGCATTGCCATAAATGATTAATGGTGTTTTGTCCTTTTACAGATTTCAATCAGATGAATTTGGCTCCGACCCACCGACACCTGCTGTTTTCCTGGAACAAAGCTGTTTTCACGTGGGGCATCAACCAACAATTAGTTTGGCTCAAGAGGATCTGCATGTCGAAAATAATTTTTGCTATTAAAATATGTGCAGTGCTTTTAAGGTGTCTATTAAAAAATTGTGCAGTGTTTTTTGTGTATCCAAGGGGTCGATTAAAAAATTGTGCAGTGTTTTTTGTGCTTGCAAGGAGTTCTCTCTTTATTTGTGGATACATCGTATAATAATGAAACTCTCTATTAAAAAAAAAGTAAGTTTTATAGGATCCTAAGGCGCGGCCATAATTAATTAATGGTGTTTTCTCCATTTACAGATTTCAAGCAGATGAATTTGGCTCCGACCCACCGACACCTGTTTTCCTGGAACAAAGCTGTCTTCACGTGGGGCATTAACCAACAATTAGTTTGCGCAAGAGGATCTGCATGTGGAAAATTATTTTTGCTATTAAAATATGTGCAGTGCTTCTTTGTGGTTTCAAGGTGTCGTTTAAAAAATTGTGCAGTGTTTTTTTTATGATCTAAGTTTGTTTTGTGAATCATACAATCCAGTACCTGTACCACCACACACCGTCTGTTATCTACAAACAAATGAATGTTCAAATGCTGCGTTAAATAAAGATATAAGATTGAAAGAAGCTGTTTTCACGTGGGGCATCACGGAACAACCAACAATTAGTTTCCCGTAGGAGGATCTGCATGTTGAAAATAATTTTTGCTATTAAAATATGTGCAGTGTTTGTTATTGGTTTCAAAGTGTCGATTATTAAATTGTGCAGTGTTTTTTTTGTGATCCAAGTTTGTTTTGTGAATCCTACAATCCAGTACGTGTACCCCCACACACACCGTCTATTATCTACAAACAAATGAATGTTCAAATGCTGCGATAAATAAAGATATAAGATTGAAAGAAGCTGTTTTCACGTGGGGCATCACGGAACAACCAACAATTAGTTTCCCGTAGGAGGATCTGCATGTTGAAAATAATTTTTGCTATTAAAATATGTGCAGTGTTTGTTATTGGTTTCAAAGTGTCGATTATTAAATTGTGTAGTGTTTTTTATGTGATCCAAGTTTGTTTTGTGAATCCTACAATCCAGTACGTGTACCCCCACACACACCGTCTATTATCTACAAACAAATGAATGTTCAAATGCTGCGATAAATAAAGATATAAGATTGAAAGAAGCTGTTTTCACGTGGGGCATCACGGAACAACCAACAATTAGTTTCCCGTAGGAGGATCTGCATGTGGAAAATAATTTTTGCTATTAAAATATGTGCAGTGTTTGTTATTGGTTTTAAAGTGTCGATTATAAAATTGTGCAGTGTTTTTTTTGTGTATCCAAGGTGTCGATTAAAAAATTGTGCAGTGTTTTTTGTGTATCCAAGGTGTCGATTAAAAAATTGTGCAGTGATTTTTGTGCTTGCAAGGAGTTCTCTCTTTATTTGTGGATACATCGTATAATAATGAAACTCTCTATTAAAAAAAAAGTAAGTTTTAAAGGATCCTAAGGCGCGGCCATAATTAATTAATGGTGTTTTCTCCATTTACAGATTTCAAGCCGATGAATTTGGCTCCGAAACACCGACACCTGCTGTTTTCCTGAAACAAAAGAAATTTCAAGTGCTGCTTTTAAACATGAAAAGTTGGAAAAAAGCTCTCTTTAACGCTTTAAGTTTCGAAACAATTTGCTTTAAGTGAACAGACCAAATGTCTTATGGCTAAGTCGTGCTAATTGCATAGCATAGCAGCCGATTTAACTATAAGCATTTGGAATGTAATTCGGGTTGCAAATTAAACGGAACACTCCAGTTTCTTAGCATTCGTGCAGCTGAGTAATCGGTAGACCGAATCAAAGGAAGTTGGAGTGTGCTTATTTGCACAAACAGTCCATGGGTCTCAGTCACGTGCGAATGTTGGTCTTTGTGCATGTGAGTACCAAGGAAGGGAAAGGTCAGTCGGGGCTGAGACACATTGACTTTCGAACGGGTAAAGTTCAAATAAAAGTTATTTAAACAAGGTTTATACACAGCATCGGGTAACCTTTTGTTTTATTTATCTGAGCTTTGTGCTTCCAAGGTGCTGATTAAAAAATTGTGCAGTGTTTTTTGTGCTTGCAAGGAGTTCTCTCTTTTTTTGTGGATACATCGTATAATAATGAAACTCTCTATTAAAAAAAAAGTAAGTTTTAAAGGATCCTAAGGCGCGGCCATAATTAATTAATTAATGGTGTATTGTCCATTTACAGATTTCAAGCAGATGAATTTGGCTCCGACCCACCGACACCTGCTTTCCTGGAACAAAGCTGTCTTCACGTGGGTCATCAACCAACAATTAGTTTGCCGCAAGAGGATCTGCATGTCGAAAATAATTTTTGCTATTAAAATATGTGAAGTGCTTTTAAGTGGTTTCAAGGTGTCGATTAAAAAATTGGGCAGTGTTTTTTTGTGCTTGCAAGGAGTTCTCTCTTTTTTTGTGGATACATCGTATAATAATGAAACTCTCTATAAAAAAAAAAGATAAGTTTTAAGGGATCCTAAGGCATTGCCATAAATGATTAATGGTGTTTTGTCCTTTTACAGATTTCAATCAGATGAATTTGGCTCCGACCCACCGACACCTGCTGTTTTCCTGGAACAAAGCTGTTTTCACGTGGGGCATCAACCAACAATTAGTTTGGCGCAAGAGGATCTGCATGTCGAAAATAATTTTTGCTATTAAAATATGTGCAGTGCTTTTAAGGTGTCTATTAAAAAATTGTGCAGTGTTTTTTGTGTATCCAAGGGGTCGATTAAAAAATTGTGCAATGTTTTTTGTGTATCCAAGGGGTCGATTAAAAAATTGTGCAGTGTTTTTTGTGTATCCAAGGGGTCGATTAAAAAATTGTGCAGTGTTTTTTCTGTATCCAAGAGGTCGATTAAAAAATTGTGCAGTGTTTTTTGTGCTTGCAAGGAGTTCTCTCTTTTTTTGTGGATACATCGTATAATAATGAAACTCTCTATTAAAAAAAAAGTAAGTTTTAAAGGATCCTAAGGCGCGGCCATAATTAATTAATTAATGGTGTTTTAACCATTTACAGATTTCAAGCAGATGAATTTGGCTCCGACCCACCGACACCTGCTTTCCTGGAACAAAGCTGTCTTCACGTGGGTCATCAACCAACAATTAGTTATCCGCAAGAGGATCTGCATGTCGAAAATAATTTTTGCTATTAAAATATATGCAGTGCTTCTTTGTGGTTTCAAGGTGTCGTTTAAAAAATTGTGCAGTGTTTTTTTTGTGATCTAAGTTTGTTTTGTGAATCCTACAATCCAGTACCTGTACCCCCACACACACCGTCTATTATCTACAAACAAATGAATGTTCAAATGCTGCGTTAAATAAAGATATAAGATTGAAAGAAGCTGTTTTCACGTGGGGCATCACGGAGCAACCAACAATTAGTTTCCCGTAGGAGGATCTGCATGTTGAAAATAATTTTTGCTATTAAAATATGTGCAGTGTTTGTTATTGGTTTCAAAGTGTCGATTATTAAATTGTGCAGTGTTTTATTTGTGATCCAAGTTTGTTTTGTGAATCCTACAATCCAGTACGTGTACCCCCACACACACCGTCTATTATCTACAAACAAATGAATGTTCAAATGCTGCGATAAATAAAGATATAAGATTGAAAGAAGCTGTTTTCACGTGGGGCATCACGGAGCAACCAACAATTAGTTTCCCGTAGGAGGATCTGCATGTTGAAAATAATTTTTGCTATTAAAATATGTGCAGTGTTTGTTATTGGTTTAAAAGTGTCGATTATTAAATTGTGCAGTGTTTTTTTTGTGATCCAAGTTTGTTTTGTGAATCCTACAATCCAGTACGTGTACCCCCACACACACCGTCTATTATCTACAAACAAATGAATGTTCAAATGCTGCGATAAATAAAGATATAAGATTGAAAGAAGCTGTTTTCACGTGGGGCATCACGGAACAACCAACAATTAGTTTCCCGTAGGAGGATCTGCATGTTGAAAATAATGTTTGCTATTAAAATATGTGCAGTGTTTGTTATTGGTTTCAAAGTGTCGATTATTAAATTGTGCAGTGTTTTTTTTTGTGATCCAAGTTTATTTTGTGAATCCTACAATCCAGTACCTGTACCCCCACACACACCGTCTATTATCTACAAACAAATGAATGTTCAAATGCTGCGTTAAATAAAGATATAAGATTGAAAGAAGCTGTTTTCACGTGGGGCATCACGGAACAACCAACAATTAGTTTCCCGTAGGAGGATCTGCATGTTGAAAATAATTTTTGCTATTAAAATATGTGCAGTGTTTGTTATTGGTTTCAAAGTGTCGATTATTAAATTGTGCAGTGTTTTTTTTTGTGATCCAAGTTTATTTTGTGAATCCTACAATCCAGTACCTGTACCCCCACACACACCGTCTATTATCTACAAACAAATGAATGTTCAAATGCTGCGATAAATAAAGATATAAGATTGAAAGAAGCTGTTTTCACGTGGGGCATCACGGAACAACCAACAATTAGTTTCCCGTAGGAGGATCTGCATGTTGAAAATAATTTTTGCTATTAAAATATGTGCAGTGTTTGTTATTGGTTTCAAAGTGTCGATTATTAAATTGTGCAGTGTTTTTTTTTGTGATCCAAGTTTATTTTGTGAATCCTACAATCCAGTACCTGTACCCCCACACACACCGTCTATTATCTACAAACAAATGAATGTTCAAATGCTGCGATAAATAAAGATATAAGATTGAAAGAAGCTGTTTTCACGTGGGGCATCACGGAACAACCAACAATAAGTTTCCCGTAGGAGGATCTGCATGTTGAAAATAATTTTTGCTATTAAAATATGTGCAGTGTTTGTTATTGGTTTCAAAGTGTCGATTATTAAATTGTGCAGTGTTTTTTTTTGTGATCCAAGTTTATTTTGTGAATCCTACAATCCAGTACCTGTACCCCCACACACACCGTCTATTATCTACAAACAAATGAATGTTCAAATGCTGCGATAAATAAAGATATAAGATTGAAAGAAGCTGTTTTCACGTGGGGCATCACGGAACAACCAACAATTAGTTTCCCGTAGGAGGATCTGCATGTTGAAAATAATTTTTGCTATTAAAATATGTGCAGTGTTTGTTATTGGTTTCAAAGTGTCGATTATTAAATTGTGCAGTGTTTTTTTTTGTGATCCAAGTTTGTTTTGTGAATCCTACAATCCAGTACCTGTACCCCCACACCCACCTTCTATTATCTACAAACAAATGAATGTTCAAATTCTGCGATAAATAAAGATATAAGATTGAAAGAAGCTGTTTTCACGTGGGGCATCACGGAACAACCAACAATTAGTTTCCCGTAGGAGGATCTGCATGTTGAAAATAATTTTTGCTATTAAAATATGTGCAGTGTTTGTTATTGGTTTCAAAGTGTCGATTATTAAATTGTGCAGTGTTTTTTTTTGTGATCCAAGTTTATTTTGTGAATCCTACAATCCAGTACCTGTACCCCCACACACACCGTCTATTATCTACAAACAAATGAATGTTCAAATGCTGCGATAAATAAAGATATAAGATTGAAAGAAGCTGTTTTCACGTGGGGCATCACGGAACAACCAACAATAAGTTTCCCGTAGGAGGATCTGCATGTTGAAAATAATTTTTGCTATTAAAATATGTGCAGTGTTTGTTATTGGTTTCAAAGTGTCGATTATTAAATTGTGCAGTGTTTTTTTTGTGATCCAAGTTTGTTTTGTGAATCCTACAATCCAGTACCTGTACCCCCACACACACCGTCTATTATCTACAAACAAATGAATGTTCAAATGCTGCGATAAATAAAGATATAAGATTGAAAGAAGCTGTTTTCACGTGGGGCATCACGGAACAACCAACAATTAGTTTCCCGTAGGAGGATCTGCATGTTGAAAATAATTTTTGCTATTAAAATATGTGCAGTGTTTGTTATTGGTTTCAAAGTGTCGATTATTAAATTGTGCAGTGTTTTTTTTGTGATCCAAGTTTGTTTTGTGAATCCTACAATCCAGTACCTGTACCCCCACACACACCGTCTATTATCTACAAACAAATGAATGTTCAAATGCTGCGATAAATAAAGATATAAGATTGAAAGAAGCTGTTTTCACGTGGGGCATCACGGAACAACCAACAATTAGTTTCCCTTAGGAGGATCTGCATGTTGAAAATAATTTTTGCTATTAAAATATGTGCAGTGTTTGTTATTGGTTTCAAAGTGTCGATTATTAAATTGTGGAGTGTTTTTTTTGTGATCCAAGTTTGTTTTGTGAATCCTACAATCCAGTACCTGTACCCTCACACACACCGTCTATTATCTACAAACAAATGAATGTTCAAATGCTGCGATAAATAAAGATATAAGATTGAAAGAAGCTGTTTTCACGTGGGGCATCACGGAACAACCAACAATTAGTTTCCCTTAGGAGGAACTGCATGTTGAAAATAATTTTTGCTATTAAAATATGTGCAGTGTTTGTTATTGGTTTCAAAGTGTCGATTATTAAATTGTGCAGTGTTTTTTTTGTGATCCAAGTTTGTTTTGTGAATCCTACAATCCAGTACCTGTACCCCCACACACACCGTCTATTATCTACAAACAAATGAATGTTCAAATGCTGCGATAAATAAAGATATAAGATTGAAAGAAGCTGTTTTCACGTGGGGCATCACGGAACAACTAACAATTAGTTTCCCGTAGGAGCATCTGCATGTTGAAAATAATTTTTGCTATTAAAATATGTGCAGTGCTTGTTATTGGTTTCAAAGTGTCGATTAAAAAATTGTGCAGTGTTTTTTTTGTGTATCCAAGGGGTCGATTAAAAAATTGTGCAGTGTTTTTTGTGTATCCAAGGTGTCGAATAAAAAATTGTGCAGTGTTTTTTGTGCTTGCAAGGAGTTCTCTCTTTATTTGTGGATACATCGTATAATAATGAAACTCTCTATTAAAAAAAAAGTAAGTTTTAAAGGATCCTAAGGCGCGGCCATAATTAATTAATGGTGTTTTCTCCATTTACAGATTTCAAGCAGATGAATTTGGCTCCGACCCACCGACACCTGCTGTTTTCCTGGAACAAAAGAAATTTCAAGTGCTGCTTTTAAACATGAAAAGTTGGAAAAAAGCACTCTTTAACGCTTTAAGTTTCGAAACAATTTGCTTTAAGTGAACAGACCATATGTCTTATGGCTAAGTCGTGCTAATTGCATAGCATAGCAGCCGATTTAACTATAAGCATTTGGAATGTAATTCGGGTTGCAAATTAAACGGACACTCCAGTTTCTTAGCATTCGTGCAGCTGAGTAATCGGTAGACTGAATCAAAGGAAGTTGGAGTGTGCTTATTTGCACAAACAGTCCATGGGTCTCAGTCACGTGCGGATTTTGGTCTTTATGCATGTGAGTACCAAGGAAGGGAAAGGTCAGTCGGGGCTGAGACACATTGACTTTCTAACGGGTAAAGTTCAAATAAAAGTTATTTAAACAAGGTTTATACACAGCATCGGGTAACCTTTTGTTTTATTTATCTGAGCTTTGTGCTTCCAAGGTGCTGATTAAAAAATTGTGCAGTGTTTTTTGTGCTTGCAAGGAAATCTCTCTTTTTTTGTGGATACATCGTATAATAATGAAACTCTCTATTAAAAAAAAAGTAAGTTTTAAAGGATCCTAAGGCACGGCCATAATTAATTAATTAATGGTGTTTTGTCCATTTACAGATTTCAAGCAGATGAATTTGGCTCCGACCTACCGACACCTGCTTTCCTGGAACAAAGCTGTCTTCACGTGGGTCATCAACCAACAATTAGTTATCCGCAAGAGGATCTGCATGTCGAAAATAATTTTTGCTATTAAAATATGTGCAGTGCTTTTTTGTGGTTTCAAGGTGTCGATTAAAAAATTGTGCAGTGTTTTTTTGTGTATCTAAAGTGTCGATTAAAAAATTGTGCAGTGTTTTTTGGTGTATCTAAGGTGTCGATTAAAAAATTGTGCAGTGTTTTTTGTGCTTGCAAGGAGTTCTCTCTTTTTTTGTGGATACATCGTATAATAATGAAACTCTTTATAAAAAAAAAGATCAGTTTTAAGGGATCCTAAGGCACTGCCATAAATGATTAATGGTGTTTTGTCCTTTTACAGATTTCAATCAGATGAATTTGGTTGGCTCCGATCCACCGACACCTGTTTTCCTGGAACAAAAGAAGTTTCAAGTGCTGCTTTTAAACATGAAAATTTGGAAAAAAGCTCTCTTTAACGTTTCAAAACAATTTGCTTTAAATGAACAGATCAAAAATTTCGTGGCCACATGTTCTACTTTTAAATGGTAAATCTAGATATAAAAATTTTTTAGTTTAAATGACGATCACTTAATGATTTTTAAATGTGGTTTTATACACTAGCATTCATTAACTAAGCCGTATTTATTTTACGTGTCCCATATGCGACAGCCGGATAAATACGCTAGCGTAACCCACAAACTCCATAAGACCCGAAAAACGCCGCATTTAATGCATGAACTTTTCAAACAAGTGCCGCAGCGAAAGGGTTACAATAACTTTTTTAATTCTACCTGTTTTTACTGCAAATATGGGAAAGACTAAATAAGCATTTAAATAGACTTATAAGTTTATAGTTTTGTGTATTTTAAAAAGGTTCAACTAAATTAAATTTATTGGCAAAGTTACATTTTATTTTTATACAAATAAAAACTTAAAAAACTTGATTATGTAGCAGGTGGTCCAAATTTTTGGTATTACATGGGCATCTCGCTTATTATTAAAAATTAAGAAATGTTTAAAGTACCAAAAGCGTATAGTTTTTCAGAATAAATTATTAGTTTTTAAGTTAAGTTTTTGGTCGTTTTAAAATGTGTTCCATCTACGTTATTATTATGCATATCGAAATAATCTATATACTTTTCTTTATTTCTTAAAACAAAATCTAATAATGGAAAAATTTCTCTACCAGTTTTAAAGTTTTTACCCAAACTTGTTCTTTTTTTTTTAAATGTAGGCAACCGTAGTTGACATATAAATGTCCTATTTTTTTTGGTTTCAATTGTACAAATGGTTGATTTTTTTAAATGTAAACAAAAAATAAATGTGTAGTTTAATAAGGTTAAGAAATTAAAAATTTAAAGAAAATGAAAAATTAAATGATGTTGTTTGTGAAAAAAAAATTGGTTAATATTAAAAATATTTGTACTGCTTTTGTTGAATAAATTTGTACCTAATAATAATATATAGTAATTGTGTAACTATAGACAATTGGGTATTAACAAAGTAAATTTGTTCAATATATTGTTTCTATGGTCTACTGCCTACTCTATATTTTTATTTTCTATACACTAATAAATTTGTGTAAACATAACTTTTCTATTTTTTAAAATTATTTTATCCACAAATATATACAGTAAATACAAAATGACCAAGAAATAGATCATTTTTGTAAGTGGTTCTAAATTTTAAATTTGAAAATCTGCCCATTTTCGGTAATTTAGCCATTTCTCTTTTTTTAATAATGAGGGAGATATAATATAATACCATTAAAATTGCACTACCTTGTACACTTTTTTAATTTAAACTGTTTTTATTGTAATTTTGTTACTAAATCGGGACACTTAGTAAGTATTTCTTCTATCATCCGAAAATATTCGTCAATTATTTCATCATCTGGTTCTTCGATGCAACTACTGACAGTTTTTGATTTTCCAACTATGCAGATAGGAACATCTGCTTTTATTGCTGGACAGTCGCAGGGCAGTAAAGTTATGTTTTTATTCCATGTTGTGTCGAGTATTTTCGAATAACAACCGCATTGCCAGGGATTCAATGCGACATGGATGACGGATAGTTTATTTAAATCGGCGAATACTTCACTAGGCATGTACGTAAGCTTGTTGTAAGTGAGGTAGAGATGTTCCAAACTGTTTTTTAAACTCGTAAGCAAACCTGGATTTAACATTTTTAATTTATTCATCCGTAAGTCTAACAGTTTCATGTGGTTCACACCGTGAAATGCATCTTGATGAATGTGCACGAGGCTGTTGTTCAGAAGTTTTAAATTTACCAAGGATTTTAAACTTTTAAAGGCACTGCTCGACAACACTTCTATTAAATTGTTGCTAAGATCCAATGTATTCAAGTTGGTAACGTTTTTAAACCAACCGTTAACTGTTTTTAACTTGTTGTTTTTTAAACTTACGATCTGGAGTTTCGGTAAGCTTGTAAATGCACCCGGTTCAATGTACACGATGTCATTATTATCTAATAGTATATTGCGCACTGGAAGTTTAGTAAATATTCCTGTTTCTATTATTTCTATTTTGTTGTGTGTGAGTGCGATGCCGATCATTGCTGGTAGAGCAACGAAGGCTCCAGGTTTAATATACATTACTTCGCAGTAAGTAAACTGAAGAAATTGTAAATTTTCCAAGCTCGCTACAGAATCACTGTACAAAAATGGAATTTTATTGTTTCTTGCCACTATATTTTTGACATCATTTGATACCTTTAGTGGGTTTAAGCATCCAGTGAGTGTTATCATTTTAGAAGCTTTACTGCTTATTGACTCATACCGAAACGATGTGCTTTTAAAACTGTCTTTTTGGCAACCTTCCACTAATAATTTACTTACAACGATTAGAACAAACAGAAACAAATAGTTTATCGTCATTGTTGCTCATCTAAAAATTTAACTATCACTGATGATACAAAATATAATTTCAACAAACTGAGCAACCTTGATCTTAAAGTTATCACGTTGTGGGGAAAAAAAATTAACAGAAAGTTGCACAATATTTTCTGTATTACATTCAATTTATCATAATTAACATATTGTGAATATTATATCATTAAAAAAATATCAGTAAATTGCTTATTTAAATTGCGAAGAAACATTGCGGAGGGAAAGATATTTTGCGTTACTGTGACAGCCATTTTTTTATTTCAGTTTTTATCTATAATCGAAGTAGCAAATTTTTTTCTAACAGCCATTGTAACTTTGTTGTTTAAGTAAAATACACCAGAACATTTATGTCTCAAAAACACATTTTCAATTTTTTTAATTAAACATTTTTTTATATTGCTTAACATTTTTAAGAAGTGCAAAAATATTAATGTAGAGCTCAACTAACAACATGGGATTGTTAAGTCGTCGGGAAAGTATGAGAAAAATTAAATTTTATCAAAAACTATGATTGACATGCTTTAAATTTTTTGTTATTAGTAAATGAATAAATGTGACAAATTAATTCTTTTTAATGCTACATTAAATGAATTGCAATTTTCGTTTGCTGTTTTGTACTTTAAAAAAAAATATTTGTACCTGTATTTGCGTATCGTTGTTTCCTTTTCATAAAAACATTAATTCTTTGTACTCTTTTTTGTACAGATCTTCCAAAGTACCATTAACATTTTTGTTTTGGAAGAGTTGACATTTAGTTTTTATAACATGTTTAGTATGACAGGTTAAAACAGGGTTGCCAATTGACGTTTGCTAATGTAAAGCCAATTCAGCAAGGAGGCCTTGGTAAAATGTTAAAATGTAGAATAAATTGACGAAATTTGTTCTATCAAAAAAAATGTCAAATTCTTTAAAAATCATAACTTTTTTTGACCATACCTAATCTACAAGACTTTATATACACAATTGACTGTAAACGACATTTAAAAATATACACTGACATAGAATTTACTGAATAAACTGTTCTAAAATGGCATCACCTGTTTTTACAGAGGACGAAATTGGTCGCAAATGGGATAGATGTCTAACAGATACACTTCTTAAGTTTGGTAAGCAACATTGTCAGCATTTCGTGAAATATATGGGTAGATAAAATTTCGCCAAAATAGCTTTGCAAATTATTCACATGTTATGTCATAAGTACATAACCTATTACATGTTGAATTTTATTTAGGGGGTGGAATCGTTCTGGGTTCTGTGTTTTCCCTTTTGTTTTTTAAACGAAAAAGGTGGCCCATAATATTAGGAGGAGGTTTTGGAATAGGAATGGCATATTCAAATTGTGAGAGAGACATAAATACAACATTAAAAGGCCCGTGCGAACCAACAGGCAAAAAATGTTGAATGGAGTATATTACTTAGTATGAATTTAATAGAGACATAGTGATTTTGAATTACATGATTCCAGGTTGTTAAACAGATTATGTTAAATCGAGAGTGTTGGCTTGTATATAATTTTTAAATTAAATCTCCTACAATTTGATATTTTATTTTTACGTTATGGAATTACAGTTAATTTTATAGTTACAGGTTAATCGTAGTATGTTGTAGTCGTGTATTTATTATTTTTAGAATGGTATATACTCTAAAACATTTTAACCGTTACAACATTTCTGCATTTGAATAATTTAACCTTGTAAGTCATAAAATTATTGTTGTTATACCTTGTCATGCTATTATTTTAATAAAATAAATGTTAAAAAAGTGGTTCATTGTTTTCTCTTTCAGTGTTCCATCGGTATAAAAACTAATAAACCATGTTTTCTCAAACACCTTAAATGAAAACTTTAAAAATTGTTTTTTTTTTTTATAAATGATGAAGTGGTTATCATCCTTCAGTTTTAGTTTTTGTTGCTTTAGGTAATACATCTGGTATTTGACAAAATTTATCAAAATTCTTCAGGCAAACAACAATATTTGAAATATTGTAATGTATTGCTATAGTATTGCAACTTTTTTTGGCAGTTGTATATCACTGTTGATTCACTTTTTTTTTTGAATTACTTGCTTTTTTTATATTGCCACATAATTTTTTTTTGGTGTGCAATATAATGTTTTAACTTTGTAATCATTCAAATCAGTTACAAAAACAAACAAAATTAACAATTGAACACAATTTATTTGCTGACTAGATTATTACAATACTGCATAAAAAAAAGCTCATTAAATACAGGTAGATGAAAAAAAGTAATATTTTTCGACATGAATCAAGCTGTCATGTAATAAACTTAACGAATATTAACAGTCAGTGGTACATATTCAGAAAAACCTGCTTGGATAAGTTCTAAAAACGATTCTTCTTACAATAAACAGTATAATATTACTAAAAATTATCCTAAACATGTGCAAATACTTGCACTTGGAGAATTGTGTTGAGGCACTAATTTAACAAATGTTGGTTTATAATGAATTACACTACAGTCATATTTCCTATATTTTTGTAATGTGATTTGCGCTATAAGCAGTCAGATAATCGGATTAGTGCAAATCGAAAGTGAAGAAAAGTTTCAAAGTGTGCACTTGTGTAATGAGTTCCACATAGTGGAAACGCTTAAATTATTTGTTCATAAAATACTATACTTTCAAAATGTTATGTTGCAATCTCTAAATTACTAGCTTATAAATACTCTATTTTAAAAGCAAGAATTTAAATCATAAACTGCGTAATTAGGAACTTTATTTTATAACTGAAAAAGATGTCACAATTTTTGCATGTAAATACAAAAAAAAATAGTATTCGTGCCTCAACTTGACAAAAGTTGTTTCCCTAGAGATGGAACAATTTTTTCAAGTGCAACTTCCCTATTTATTTACAAAACAATTAATAATAACAACAGTATATATTACAAATTGGTACTAAATTAATTAAGTTATTCATGTACATAAAACAGATTGATATAGTAATCTTCTTAGTGTAAATATACCTAAAATGTGTATCAAATTGTTTAATATAATTTCAATATATCAATATACGTTAATCAACAAACGAAGAGAGACTATAACAATCAATACAAAAAACAATTGCAACAGCCACCTTAGATAAAGACAACACATTCCGCTATAAATAATAATTAAGTTCACATCTCAGGGATTCACAATTGAAATTTACGCTAATCAATAATGCTAAATGAGTTGTTTATTATTTTTACAATATTTTTTTAAAAAGTGATTTTAATAAATAGTGGTATCGTTAAAAACTAAGGTGAAGTACTACGTTATAGTTTACTTGTTTGGAAATTCTGGCCAATAATTAATATAATAACGTTGGGTAGTACCTTCGAATAAACGATCTAGCCAGTTTGAGAAACCGTCCATTAGATTTCCTTCGAGGAGAATGTCTTCATCCGATTCGGTACTGTCAGAGTCAAACCCGATAAACGCAGCTGCTTCACAGTCTTTCTCTTTTTTCGGTTTTTTATCGTTCACCTAGGAATTGCGTTAAGTTATTTACAGGAAGATCGGTACATTGGAATTTTTAATAATACCTTTTTCCTCTTCTTTTTTTCGGGATGCTTAGCGTGGAACATGCAAAAGTATTTCCGATGACCGTTGAGTGACAAAACTGTGCCGACACAATTACGAGGGTTTATGTTGAGGTCCCTTTCTTCGGGCAGCGACAATTGCAGCAGTTCCTTGTACCAACTAAGCCCTCGTTCGATATACATGAACGCGAACATCAAGGTTTTATTTCTGAAATGTTTAAACGTTTAATTAACGAATACCGCATTATGGTAACGAACAAAATCACACGAATGCATACTTTCGGTAAGGCCACACGGCTTTATGGAATGACGGTATAAGGTGTTGTCGTGACTGCATGTCCAAGACCAAAATTATAGTTCGGCAACCTGGCTTTAGTAAACGGACAAGTCCTAGGTACGTTTCGCCTCGTAATTCATGCAGACGAAGTTCCGGCTGGAAGGAAGCCGTAGTGGAGGTATTATTGTTGTTTCCGGCTTGCGCTTTCTGTTTTTCTATGCTTTCTTCCTCGATACGCCTTTAAACGAATTTTAAAATCCAGTTAAAAATTTTAGTAGTGCCTATTGATAAGCAAATGTCGATGGTACTTACACAAAATATGCCATTAAATAACCAACGGCAACTATAAAAATTAAAGTTCCTATAATAGACAACACAGGTAGAATTTGGTCCTTTGTACATCCATCGTAAATCGATTCACCAAATACCAATACTTTTGTAAGAATGCGTCCAAAAATACCTTTTGCGTGTTCATCGAAGAGGTCCTGAAAAATTTCAAAAACAATTATTTGATTGGCCCCACAAATTATGATACTTGTGAATAATTAAAATTTTAATAAAACACTTAATAAATTTGGAGTTTTCATCTAACTGAAAATTGGGTTTGATTTTTTTTCTTACATTTAAAACTACCAACATGTAATTTACACACAAGGTATGCCTTCGCTAATTTTTGCATAAATCGAAAGGTTGGGACCTAAATAAAACGTTTTTACCAATGATAATTTTTTTCATGTGTCCCTTCATATACAGGGTGTCCCAAATATGGTGAACAGCATGGTGATCTCGTAGACAGTAAGAGATACAGAGTTGGTTAAATGGGTAAAAATGATCTATGATTCAAGAGCAACTGTTGTTTTATGAAAAAAAAAAAAACTCGAAAAAAATCAATAGTTTTTGCGCTATTGATAAAAAACAAAACACATCAGGTTATTTATTTTTCTTATAACTTGCTTAATGAAAATCACACTCAAAATATTATTCGACATTATTTAAGCACTTTTTAGCGTAGATTTGAAATTTGTTAACAAATTTTGCCTACCTTCATGTGTTTTGGTTTTATTTACATCAACTTTCTTATTTTAAATACGGCTAATGTTAAAAAAACAAAAACAAATGAAGATAGATAAAATTTGTTGACAAATTTCAAATCTACGCAAAAGATTGCCCAGATAATGTTGAATAATATTTTGAGTGTGATTTCAATTAAGCAAGATATAAGCAGAAATTAAAAACCTGATGTGTTTTGTTTTTTATCAATAGCGCAAAAACTATTTTTTTTTGAGTTTTTTTTTTATAGAACAGTTGCTCTTGAATCATAGATCATTTTGACCCATTTAACCAACTCTGTATCTCTTACCGTTTACGAGATCCCCATGCTGTTCACTATATTTAAGACACCCTGTATATGAAGGGACACATGAACAAAATTATTATCGGTAAAAACGTTTTATTTAGGTCCCAACCTTTCGATTTATGCAAAAATTAGCGAAGGCATACCTTGTGGGACACCCTGTACTTGCTTTAATAATTAAAACAATTGTTCCAATTATTGGATGCTCGTTCCTTTGTTTATTTTTACATACCTTGACAAAAGCCTCGTACGATAATGCTTCTGATGATCTAAGCAAACGACTTATAGTGTTCTCGAGCACGTCGACAGTATCGTTCAGATTTTCCTCTGTATCCCACTTGCGTGGTAACCATTCATATTTTACGTGTGACGTATCGCGTCTCCATATTATAACCACCCTTAAAATCGGTTCCTGAATTTCTCCATCTTAAAGTTAGAGTGGAAATTAATTTGTCGTCACGAAAAATGCGCAGTTAACGGAATAAAATGAACTCACCGGCAATTAAAGAATTAACGAAATCTGTTTGTTTTTCATGATAAATGTACGCGAAACGAACTCTCTCGTTGCTGTAAGGTGCCGATTGAGCGTAATGTCGGAATGATTCACGATGGGGATCATGATCACTGGAAGCTTCCGTCACGAGTACAACACACAGACGTTTTCTAGGCTTGTTCCACTCGCACGGACATAGCGCATCCAAAATGGTCTACAAAAACGATATTCAGTAAACGTACGTATTTTAATTGCAAAGAATCTGCGTGTACCTGTGAAGAAAGTCGTGGTAATGCTAAGTATTGATTGGTAGAAATAACGTGATGAAGTGTTTGACTTGGAATATCTTTCATACTAATGCTTGCGATTGGAGTTGTCGTGTTTTCATTAAACAATAAGACTGTATCCATTTCGGGTGATATCTGATACTTCGAACGTATTTTTGGATCGTCGGCAAATCTGTATATTAAAACAAAACACTGTTCGCATAAATTTTTTTAAACTAATTGGTTGTAAGAACCTTTGAAGATAATTTTTAATTACACATGAAATAATTTTGAAATTTTCATTTAAAAAAAATCATTTATTTATTATAATTTTTAATATCTGATACTTCATACGTATTTTTGGATTGTCAGCAAATCTGTACATTAAAACAAAACACTATTTGTACAAATTTTATTTAAACAAATTTGTTTTAAGAACCTTTAAAAATTATTTTTAAGTGAACGTGAAATTATTTTGAAATGTGCATTTAAACAAATCATTTAATTATTATAATTTTCAAAGTCTTACCCAAAGACCACTCGATCTCTAAAGTGATAGGCAGCAATTAAATATCGTAATCGTACATTTTGTCGTGGTTCAAAAATCAGTCCCCTTACTCGATTATCTTCCCAGCCATTCAAAAAATCATCCACATCATTATCTTGTAATTTTGGCACCAATTTATATGGCATTCTACCGCGAATAAACTCTGCAAGTATAAACCTACAATGCACACATGATCTTTATACAAAACTTCACGAAGTTTTACCTATGATTTTCTGTATGCTGGTCAAATTATCCTTATATACATAAACATTCCCATCGATAAGTATCACAAGACAAGGCAAAGAATGAATGTTAAGTCTTCTAGCCAAATTACCCTCTTGACCAGAATGGACCGTAACAAACTCAACGTTCAGTGGTTCGAGATAATCTATCAATTTACGGCAATACGGAGCTATCTGCAAACAGGGGAAGCACCAATCTGTGTAAAAGAAAATTAAATACGGTATTCGTGCACTTTTTGGAACGATTATTTTGTCGTATTGTCTGAAAGTAAATCAATGTAAACCCAAATTGTCTGATATATACTGAGCAGCGTACCTTGTTGTTATCGACAATCTATGGAGAAATGTGATATCGTTCTCTTGAAAATTGAAATGCGGATGATTAAACAAATCCTCAAAAGGATTTGTATGAAAACGGGAATAATCTTGCTTTTGATATGGGATATCTTCTGTAATTCCATGTTTATCGTATTTCTTACGTCTATCAGGATCTGATAAAAGTTCGTATGCTTGTTTTATTTCAACAAATCTGTTTTGCGCTTCGGGATCGTTAGTTTTATCAGGATGCCTGTAATGAAGCATTAATCGAATTACAATTTCTAGGGCGGGCTTCAAATATAATAACTCTTACCATTCTTTTGCTAATTGTTTATAAGCCCTGCGAATTTCTTGAGATGTTGCAGCCTTTTTAACACCCAGTGTTTCATACGGATTTTGCAAATGTGCATAACACTTGTAGAGAATACAGACAGTGCATATAAAGAACAGCCAAAATTGGACTGTCCATTTCATTGTCATTTATACACATGCAACAACAAACACACAGCTACAAAACTACTTAAAGGATAAATTTGTTCTCCATTTAAAAATATTGATCATGCCCAGGCATCGCTGTCTACTGTCGAATTTATTTTAAGTTAATAGTTGGTAGAAATTGTCAAAATTGTTCTACACTGTAAATAAAATTTTCAAACTGGTGCAGTGGCGTACCATAAAGGGGTCAATAAAAATAAAATTTGGTAAAACGCTTTTTAAAATTTATTGCTAGTAGTTTTGTCGATAGGTAATTTTTTGGTCGTTAATCTTTGTAAAATAATCTTTTTTTTTCAATTTCTTTAGAGCAAAGTTCTAATGTTTATGAACTTTTTTTAATTGGGTAAAAATTAAAACTGCTGCTGATTTCACACACTCCAATTTTTAACAGGTTTCAATGCTAAATTTTTGCACTTTAAATTTTTTAAATTATGTATATGATGTAAATTTTTTAAATAGAAGTTGCAGTCAAGTAGATAGGTTAATACAGTGGTTTCCAACCTTTTTGTACCTACGCCCCCCTTTTTCGAAAAAAAATTTTAGCGCCCCCCTCACTTTTTGTTACAATCTATTTTCATAAATACGGTTCTGATAAATAAGAATTATTTAATGGACTACAAAACAATACACCATATTCTGTATAAACAAAGTTCGTTTTGTTTGTTTGTATTAAAAAATTATATTTTGGTAACAGCTGCGCGCCCCCCTAGCAATAGCCTCGCGCCCCCCTAGGGGGGCGCGCCCCACAGGTTGGGAACTACTGGGTTAATATATTAAAATATTTAGACCTTTGACTAGGCAAGAAAAAATTGCATTATAAAAATTTGATTTTTATGGAAAGGCAGATACATATCAACTTTTTTAAAGGTTGCATTGCGTGATAAAATTTGTTTTAAAGAGTATTTATTTTAAAGTTTTAAAATCCAAGTTGATTTTAATGCCATTTAACGTGCAAGATAGGGCTCATATTATAATTCCTCAGTATATTTCATATCCTAAAAGCTCTTTGAATTTTGGGACTCAATTGTTTTTGTCCCTTTTGCCCACTTCAAAATACGCCACTGTTCATTTGTTAAATAAAATTTGTATTACATGATAATGCGTGGGTGTAAAGTTATCTAGGTTATGTTAAGCCCTACAAATATTGATTTTTAAAATTGTGTACCAAATAACTTACATGTTGGAATTATCAGCTTGTATTGAAACAAAATCAAAATGAATGCAGCGGTAAATATTGGTGTGGAAGACATGACCGCTACCATAGTTCGTTATGGTTTATATTTAGGGGCCCTTTTCCAAATTATTTGTCTCATAGCTTGTATCGTTTTACCAGAGGCACCTGATGATAATACAAATTGGAGTACAAAGGTAGTGATTGCAATTATCATTGAAGAATGAATAATATACAAGGTATTCATTGTAGGGAGACAGCGATGATGAAAGTTCTGAGCAAAGCACACCACAAAATACTCCACGACGTCCGCATCATAGAAATAGAAAACAGGACAAAAAGAAACGACGATAATCGTCTCAATTACTTGTATTAGTATTAGGTTGTATTTGTTCAATGTGGCTCGCAATATGACTGCTTTATAAGACAGCTTTAATTTGATATTATTTTTGTACGAATTTTGAAGTGCTTTTTATAATTTTTTTAATACATGATTATAGCAACTGATATCTTAGCTTACTATTTTTTTATAATTCTATTTTACACTGTATATTGCAAGTGTTTTTTCGTTTGTGATTTTTTAGTATTAATTTCAATGTTTAAAAAAATAAAAGTTTAAAAAATTATTGTTTTGATTCTCTTGTCTAAATTGAATTCAATTTTATATTTAAAATGTGCACCAGTTTATCTTTACCATAAAAATTTAATTTATGAAACATTCAGTTCAATTTTTAAAAATCACAGAAAAATTCTTTATCATTGAATTATCAAAATTATGTTCTTTTTTTATTCTTATTTGAATATTTAAAGTAGTTAAATTTTCCCAGCACATGCTCTGTTGAAAACAACTAGTTTTATGGTTGTTTTTTTTTTTTAAATTATTGGGTACCGAAAAACAATATTTAGTCCTTTTAAGTAATTTTAAGAACCCCATTCTTTGTGTTCTTATATAATTTAAGTCAGGTGATAATTTAAATAAGATATTTTCAAATGCGCAGAATAAAAATAATGTACAAGTGGATGTGGTGCTTTTATTATTTTATTAAAATAATATATATGTAGATACATAATACAATATAAATATATTAACCCACGTAAGTTGCAGGCACATATAAATTGTGCAGAAATCTAATTGTATTATCTACATTTTTACCTTAAATATCACAAAAATAATAGTGCAAAGCACGAAATAATTTTAAAATTATATAAACTACTGTATTACATTTCAAGCTTTTTTTTATTATAAGTACACATCTATTTTTAATGGTAAATTTTTATCAAATTCATAGAGTAGAAAATAAAACAAGCTATAAATTATTATTAATACATTTTATGAAAGCCTGTACAACTCTAGGAATATATACACAAAACGACCTCAAAAAATTTCACACAAGCTGTACTTAAACAATTCTTTTTTACTCGAAATAAAAAAGTCGTATACGTTATAGGCAATAACTTATTGATATATAAATAAAATTCAACACAATTAAAACTTCATACAATTTAAGGTAACTGTATATGTATAACTCAATTAAACGCATACAATATCTTGTTTAATTAGGCTAAATTCGCTATGAAAATTATAAAAATTACCACGTTTTTCTACAAAAACAAAAAACAATATAAATACTCCATTGATAACAATTATTTTAGTATTAAATGATCGTTTCTGCATAACCAGGTCAAGTAAAATTACAGTGTTAAAAAAATTGTTAGGACAATGAATACTAGCGCGATTTTACTTAACGAACCGGCATTAAAAGCATTTTGTAATATTTTAACCACTTAAGCATAGGTATTTACGATTTAAGAGCTGCTAACCGAGACTGCATCTCTTCGAGTTCTTCTTCGTTATCTTCCGCAACGGCGGGTGCAGGTGTCGCAGCCGCAGCTTCAGCTGTGGGAGGTGCCGGGGCCTCACCCAGCTTTCCTTCCGTCAATTCCCACAAAACTTTATCGACTTCCACTTGGGCCGCGTCTTCCATTTCTTCTGAATCGTCGTCCATTACGTCCATGGTATCATCAAGCATTTCTTCTATGATACCGGCCTTCATCATTTCTTTTGACATCTCGCGCATCGTGTGCGCTACTTCGGGCACACGAATTAACGTCTGCATCGCTTGCATAACTTCTGTCGACTTTGCTAACGCACCGGCTACCCTTAATGTTGCTGTAAAAAATACTCATAATTAGATTTGTGTTTTTTAATGTAGTGAGGTCTTTAATTTATTTATTTCGAATTAACCATTAATTAATTTATAAAGGATATTTTAAATTTTAATTATCACGAAGGTGATATAATCAACTAGAGTTATATTAAATTAAGAGTTGTTTTTCATGCAATTGAAACTTAAGAAGAAACACTATTTTTCTTTTCACTTCTCCTTTTAACAAATAATCAAACATTGAAAGCAGTTTTTAAGAATGTTTCGTTTATGTATATATTTGTTGTAATTAAATATAACAAAAGTTATATACAAACCACTATTAACTTCCGTATTCACGAAACTATTTGTTTTAATAAAATTATTTTAATAATGAATTTTGTAATATTTTCATCAAAGTGTAGCTTATTCTAAAAACGAAGTTGATAGTTTTCTGTATACAAAAAAATACATCATGAATTATTAATTTTTAAAAAATATATCTACTTATTGTTTTTGCACAAAGACCATTAATACAATAGTTTTTATGTGTAGCTCAGTGTAGCATTGAATTTCAAGTTAAGAAAATCGTGTATTTTGAAAAAGACATACCTAATTGATTTTTCATTTGCAAGTTAACAGAATTAATGTGTGCTTTGGACGTATAAATTTTTGTAACCGCTTTTCTTGCCCGTATTACTTCTTTAGCGAGTATGGTACATGTTTCTTTATCACTCTTTTTGGCTGCTTCTTTTAAAGATCGTTTAACTTTATCTTCCTCACGCTGAATAGCTAAAAAACAAATCCATTACACCACATAAATCATGGATCGATGAGATCAAAATTTACCCCGTATCTGTCGATCTAATTGACAACCTTCTTTTCTAAGTTTGTGAGACCAATCGTTTACCTAAAATGTTTGATTTAATTATAAACAATTAACCTAATTATATTTGGCACGCAGTTTTAGTGCAATTTCAGCGTGAACTTCTTGACAGTATCGGCGTATTACCTGTTCCTTTGGACTTCTATCGGGTGTCTTCCCAAATAACCCCATATTGTGTGTTTTTTAAACTTTTAAACATTCGTATGACAGAAAGTAGGTGACAGTTCACACCTCAAAAAATCTCTATGACGCACCATCAAAACAGAACTTACCCAAATTCGAAACGTCCGTGTTACTTAGGTTGCCTATGCAATTAGGCGTTCGTAAAAATCGACCCCGGAAATTTGTGTAACAAGTTGCATAATTCTAGGAGTTTTATTTGATAATGGTATCATAATGAATGTCACTTTTGCTAATGGCGGAATGTCACCGTACTTGGAACTATCGCAGTGTTTCAGATGGTGGTGTTGTTTGGTATTGGGACATTAATTTAAAAAGTTACTGTGACATACTATAATTTTTAACATTATACAGCGGATTTTCCTTCACAGAGGGGGTAAGCAGTTTTCCATTTATCCGGATAAAATAAAATAAGTTTTAGGTTAATTTAAACAACCCTGTTTCTTTTATAAAAGTTGTTAACTCGCGATTAATTCAGATCGTCTTAATTAGAGCGTAAGTTAATTAATATCGATGATTATTGTAAATGAAAATTATTGATTTGTGTTGTTGTTATGTTGGATTAAGTGTCCTACTTTTACAAAATCTCGTTGCTATTGTATTATTATATTCAACTGTATGGAACCAATGTTTTTGTTAAAAACAAAATGATCTGTTATTTATTCGTCAATTAAGTTTGAATTTTTAAAAATCGTATCATCTGTTTTGATTAAAAAAACAAAACAAGGGCGTTTAGCGTGCCAAACATGATTTAAATCGTTTATAGGCCTCATGGTATTTAATTTTTCCTTTAATTTAGCGCAGTTTATTTTAATGAATGAAGCTTTTTTTGTACAATCCAATGAGATGACGTAATTTTTTAAGTGAAAGTTTAAATGCCCAAACATATTGCCATCGTGTTAAGATTGTTTTTCGCTGTTGTTATCACCCACACTTTGTTGTTATATTCATCAACTTTGCTTTAGTAGTAAAAATTACGTGCCCGTAGTTTTTTTTTTAAATCAATTTTTAGTTCCGTACGAAAATGCTAATTTACTCAATTATTCGTTTATAAAATGACTTATGTAAATAAGCTTGTTTACACTGTTTTCGGACAGGTAACAAACCACACAAATTTTGGAATGTGAGCGCATGACTTGGTAGTTTTTAAAGTACTGAATAACCAACTATCTTGATCTTGAGATCGTGCAAACCTCATTTTATATTTATTTCATATATGCACTACGTCATCAGCTGTTAGTCAGCAGTTTTATAGAGATATGATAAGTAAAAAAACAGGAGATTACATTTTCGTAATGCCGAGAACAATTATAAACAAGTTTACATACCATGACCTATTGTAATGTGGCTTGTTGCTTTGCTTTGGAAAACTGGAAAATTTAAGAAAATTATTGCTTGATTATTGCTTGATTATTGCTTGATTATGTAGATTATTTTAAGTTTTGAATATACGGGTTTTTCCAGGTATCAGCACTACAATATTTTGTGTGCTTTTAGAAATAACTCTAATTTGTTCGTGTAAAATTTAATGAAAGATAAATCTGCATAGAATTGCATAAAAATATATTTTGGTGTATCTTATAAAGGCGTTATTCGACTGTTTTTTTTTATGCACAAATACTCATCTTTTTGGTCATTTAACATTTTAATAATACCTTTCTTTAATAAACATTTTTCGCATGTCATTAACGTGATCTGCTTGTGTTATTTTTCTCGAAATTTTTTTTGAACAAGTGTTTATGACCGAAAGTATAAGACTGATTAAAAGCTACACTAATGTTGTAAAAAATCGAATAGCTCATTTTTAAAACACTTAAAAAGTTGGAAATTCCAACTTGGAGTACATTTTCATTGCATTTATTGTGTTATAAACATTCTACCCCATTAACCAGCATTCCCCCATTTAACAATAAATTAGGATTTTGAGGTAATTTCTCTGGTTATGTCGTTTCACTGTATTTTTAAAAAACTATTTTGTTTAAGAATGGCAAAGTGGCCTATAGGGACCTACAAGCAAGTAATTCAACAATATATTTTTTCATGATTATTTTTATGGCATTTTGTTTATAGTCGCTCTGTAAAAATATTTTTTTAATGATCTACGTGAGTAAATAATAAAACTTTACAAATCGGGCGAGAAGTTTGGGCAACTTCTCAGTTTGATCTTGAAAGGGGTCCCGAAACGTCAAATTTAAGAACCGTTTGTGTACCGCACAGTAGTTCAGTATCAGATCCGATCTTCCATCGCAATTATGATTGTTACAGCACACGTTAAATCTAACAAACTTACAGTGTGAACTGATGTTTCTATAATTCGTTGTTTTATGCCACGACCAATATTATTTTAAGGTGTGAAGGTCATTGCCACTATGCGGACGCGTTTTTTTTTTCGAAGGGATTCCAAAACTAGTTTAAATCGCAAGTCTGTTGTTATCATTCATTTCTATAAATAGGCACTAGGTGATTTACAGATACCACGATAATATTATGAATTTATTCGGAAAGTTGTAACGTATCTTGACGTTTCGGTTGATATTAGGATTATCTGCACGTTTTTCTTTTACACAATTTACAGCCATGAAGTCCTGAGTAAGCGTTTGATATTTAGGATTATGAAGTTTTGTCGTTTTTATTTTTTTATAAACCGAATTATTATTATTTTTTTTAAATAGTGTAGGAATTCAGATTTTAAAATATAACGCGTTTTAACAATGTGTAAAATAATGTTTTATTTTATAAATAAGACTTATAGTGGCTTATTGAAAAGTTGAACGGTTAAAACAATTTTTAAAAAAATTTAACGTAAATAAGTCAAGTTTTTTTTAATGGGGCACCATTCATATTTTAAATTTTTTTTAAATAGATAATTTAATTGTTTTTAACAATTATTATTAAGGACGTTTCATGCCTAGATTATTATCGAGTTGTAATTATTATATGATAGATAGAATTATTAGAATAGAGAATAGTAATGTGTGCTTGATCCAACTTAACACTAAATGCATTTTGCTCTACTTGCAGTACAGGGTGGGCAAATTTGTAAGCCATTTCGTGTTTTTAAGGTACAAAAATTAAAACAATCAACAATCAAACGTGATTATTTCTGTCAGACTATCGTTAAAACAACAGAATGACAGTTTGTTTTACCAGTTATATTCTTAATGGCATAAGCCCACTACTTAAAAACAAAATAAAATATAAAAAATTGCCTAATATTTGCTATAATGTAAGGAAAATTAATAAATCGACCCCACATGATGTATATTATTGGAATGGGGAAAAATCGTCTTTCTCGTGATGCCACAGCCAACTATGGGTTCCATTTAAACAAATACAACTTTATGTCACAACCCAATTTCGATTTGTTTTTTGAAAAAATTCTACGCCACTGCATTCTTATCAAAAAAGTGCCTGTATAACGTCAAAATTATTTTTGTTTATTTCATAAACAAGCGAGATATAGTTATAAAACGAAAAGTCGAAAAATCGAGTTATCGGCGATAACTCGAAAACAAAAGACGATAACCAATTTTAGTTTCCACCATTAATTTTTTCTCGAAAAAAGAGATTGAGGATGCGCGGTCCGTTTTTCGATACCTCTTATAGTTATCGAGAGTCCCTATGAAAACATCGAAATTTGGCCACCCTGTACATTAATTTATGCAATATAATAAATAAAACAGTTGCTACATATCATTATAAAGACAGCATTTGTTATAAACTTGCGGTGTGAAAGTATATCTGGTATTGCGTCATTTATCTATATACGCATCATATTTTATACAAAAGTTTTTTGTTGATAATTTGGTGAAACATTCATACGTGCCAGCGCCCTTTCGCCTATTCAAGGAATTCATTTTTATTCGTTTTGTATAGCGTCATTTGGTTGGGACAAAAAACCATAGACGAACCTAAAAAGAAGTATGAAACAAGAGTATTAACAAATTTTACTTGGCATTGCATCATCTAATTAAATTCCTTGGGTGGATTTCATACCTTTGTTAGATTTTAGTCGAACCTAAATAGCAACAAATTGGTGTTTATTAAAAGTAACAATACGGATATAGTAATAAATGTCGAACACGTGTTTGGTAACGCGTTTTTTAATTTGAAAAAATGTTTCATAGTTTGCCAATCCATTGCTTTTGTAAAATTTTGAGGTAAGAAAATTTGCCAAATATATTAAGTTTCCTGTCTTTAAAATAAGTCTGCTTATTGTCCGTCCGTCCGTTTGTCGCTAGGTAGCAGTGCCTTTAGTTATTTTGCCGTTTTTTTTTTTTGTTATTAGCCTTAGAGTTGAAAGTAGTTGGTATTTTCAAAAATGTGTAACAAACGCATCGCTTCGTCTAATACATAAATGTGCACCAAAAGACGTATTGGTTTCTGGCTAATTTGTCAATTGTTTTGTATAGTTGCTAGCGTTCACTGTCAATTGTTTAACTGATTTACGATGTAATGTGCCGTAAAAGTCGTGAGCTGCATGAAAATTGGATAATTATTCATATTTGAGTTAACTGCGTTGGTTTATGAAATTTGCAATTATAAAATAAATTTCTGACCTTCGCTGAATTTAAAGGATGTTTTTTGTTTTGTTTTTGCGTCTACAACTAAATTTAGTTTTCTTAACAAATCGATACTCGGTGTCTAATGGTTTGATAGTATAACAAACTTGGAACAGATTTTGGAGAATATTGTTTGTTCAAAATCAAGAAATTAGATTTCTTTTTTTATAGGATAAATATTAGTTTTACTTATTTGTCGTATGAAGTTTAATTTTAACTCCGGAAGTTGAGATGCCCGGAACTTGGCAAACCTGTGGCCACATACAACATCTAAATAATGTTTTTTCATGGGCAGCACATTTTTACTAACTACAGTAGCATTTCACATATTTAGCTTTCAAGTCAATAATGAAAAACAGCGTATCTTAGGCAGCTACAGTGAGCAATTAAATTTATCTCTGTTAATGGCGTGTTTAATACTGATTAGCAAAAAATAAAGAAACATTGCATGTCGGATGTAATGATTGCTTTTACGCTACATATTAACATACAATGTTGCATGCACTGCAAAAGCATGACCTGAATTCATTATCTTTAATTTTCTTTACATAATTCGTTATCTGTTTTATTAGTTTGCTCTAACACGAATAAATAGCAGAGCTAAATTATTAGTCGAGACGTATTGGACGTTAATGTTTTGTTTTCTTTAAAACATATATATAATATATGATATATTATTACATTTAAGGCACAGTTATTCTGACTCTGACGTACGACAAACTAGCGGGCTGATCGCGAACTCCCGTCCAGATTGTTCGCGAGATGTTCGTTAATTGTTCTAGAATCTAGAACAGCTTAAGAACTTGGTTTTTACGCTACTGCAATAATTAAGGCGCGTTCTGTATTGTTTTTTAAACATTAATTATACCACGGTGATATTTTTATTTTTTTAAAATTCCATTTAAACAGTTTGAAAAGTCAATGATATTTATTTTTTTCATTTCTCTTGTTTAGATAATTAATTCCAATTAAACAAACAACAATTTTTGGTGTTCTCTGGTGATATTGCCGTACGAAAAAGTCAACGATCTTTATTTTTTTGACACCATTCTCGTTTAAATACCAAAATAATGTTACTTCCGGTTAACCGGAGGTGTATATCTAACGTTTGATGCTGAATTTTCTTCCGTTTTTATAACATTTTTTCGTTTTCACGTGTGATCGCACCAATAAATGTTCGATAAAAAATCATTGTGTTCGTTATACTTGTTCACTGTGGATTGCCGATCTCTTGCCCATCGGTGGTTTAATGGATATTTCAGTGTTAATTGCTTGTCATGCCGCCTAGGCACATGTCTGTGAAGGTTAAACGTATTTGTTGCAAAGTCATGCCAGATAACTGACTCCCATCGTTGTGTTATACTTACATATCAACAACTCATACATAGAAAATTATTTTTTAAGTTGCAGCTTGTATAAATGGGGGCCTTATTGAGATGGAAACCGTTTTGGGCCTGATTTTATTGTTTTAAGGAAACATTAAAACCGGAAATAATACACAATCCAGTACTATAATTATTACATTCATAAATTTTCATCGTAAATGAATTTTTTTTGGTAGCTGCTAGATTTTCAACTCAATGAAAATTAAAATACTCGGAACACAAAATCTGGAGAAAGTTTATTATCGAGATATTTAAGTGTTTGCATTTCAGACAATTTAAAAATACTGATAAATTCATGTTTTCCCACGCCTCTATGAATTTAAATGTATGTAAGTTTATTAAGCAAATAATTGTTCTGATAATTTACTAAACCAATATTTTTGTTATTGGACTTATACACCATTTTCATAATTTTTTATTTTATGCTCAGTTAACTACCCACAGTTTATATAATTTTGACTGGACGTAAAGTGGCTTTATGGTACAGTGTTTTTTGTTTGTGCCTTGAACAATTTTTTTTAAATATTTTACCAAAAAAATGTTCTTTAGTGTGAAAATTATCAGGTCCTTTAGATAGTTTTGTTTTTTAAATTTGTTGGTACAAGTTGCAAATATTTTTTGTACGATTATGATCTTAAATACTTTTCAAAACAAAATGAAAAAGTAGGAGAACTTCAAATGCAAAATGCTTACGTTATTATCAAACAAGAAAAGGTTAATTTTTATTTGAAATTGTTGCAATGCTTTTGTAACTAAGCGATATATTATCAATAACAAATTAAAATTGTTGAGTATGTTTCTGTAACATTGTGTGTGACACTTTGAAGTTGATAATGCTGATCGATCTTTAATTCTATAAGTCAATTATTATGTCATCCGACAACATTACATGCAAGAAAATGTTCACAGTTCAATAATTTGTACGGTTCGCCGATTATAAATTAAGTAAACCAAATTAGTTATATCGACATATCAAATTAACTGTTTTTTTAAATACATTTAGTTTGTTTTTGAAATAATTTTACGTGCGAATATATTTAAAAAAAAAAGTGTAGCTGTTCTCTTTTAAACCAATCAAGTTCAATGTATATTCGGATAATTTAATCGTTCCATTTCCAGTATAAATATGTATGAGTAGAGTGTAAAGATCACTTATCTTAGTTGTAAGATGATGGTTTCGAAATTGATCTAGAATTTTTTCAAGAAGTGATATTTTAACACAAACAAGATAGTGTTTCTTTACTGAACCTATACACTTTTATATTTACCTGTTTGTAGTATTAATTATTCGCGAATCATAAAATTTAACGAGGAACTAAAATATGTAGGTAGTAATTATACATCACGTATCAATAATTATCGGTTAACGAAACTTGTTCAGCAATTTGTTGTAGAGCAGTATCAAATATTTATGTTTTATGTAGCTTTATTGTCCAACAAACCTTGGTGGCTTAATTAGTAAATCAGTTTTAAAGGTCGCTGCACTGGCCGTTGACTGATCTAACTAAATTAAATCTTTGGCGACCGGAGATTTAATAAATAAATTCAAACGTTAAGAGTTTGAAAAGCAACTACAGTTTAATCATGGACGATTTAAATGAAACAATTTAGCTACAAGTTGGTTACGTATTAAAATAATTATTGTTAACACCGTTTTTATATGTTGTTGTTTTTGTATTTATTGGCGATTAACGATAATGCTATTGGGCGTTAAACAATAAACTATTATATTAAAAAGTAGAGGTTTCAAAACTCATCAATTGTATATCTATTAAAGCACATAAATTATGTTTTATTAAAAACATAAATGAGTTTGTTTTGTTGCCCAAAGAGGCTTGTAAAAAATACTTTTGTAAATAAATATTGGAGTTCAGTCAACTGTTAAAAGTTTCGTTTCATTTTTTTTAATGTCTAACCTCCAAGCCTTATACATATACATTTTGCAATCATTTGATTTGAATTTTTGAATTTCCATAACAATTAGCAATATTGATAAAGAATCTGTTTCCAACACACAAATTATGTTAACGTCTGGCGTCCCTTTTTTAGTCTGCTTGTCTCTGCCACTTGCAAAACCACAATTTTGCCTCAAGTACGCGTCGTAAATAAATCAACATTAAAGTTGGATCCTAAAATAAAGTTACCATTAAGTGAGACAGCAATTTTATAACATTTAATTTTGGCACAGTTTCGTTGCTTGTAGAAATTTTAGCAATGTAATACGACCGAGCAATATATAGCTACTATATTTTTATGTGGGTGCTGTGCGATTGTGTAAAACTATATTTGGATCGCGGAATATTTCGCGCAGCTGAATTTTGGACCCTCTAGAGACCCCAAATTTTCGCTTGTGATAATGTTGTCGTGGTTCGTTTTTGAAGTAGGCATGTTAATGAATTAAAATAAAATTGTTGGAAATTCTCAAGAATCGAATGACTTAACAAATACGACTCAAGTATTTTTCTTAAATTCTAAATAATATGATTCATATCATCATATTATTTTATTTTTTGTTAGGACTTAAATGTAAGTTTACTAACCACTCGTTTGCATTGCAGCAAGTCCCGCTGCCAAAATGCAAAATGTTTAATCAATCGATTATTGATTGCTCTAGGGCAGATCTCGGGAAGAAAGGAGTAAAAAATCTAAATGTTATTGCTTCATATTTATTTATTAAGCACAATTTTTATTTATCATAGTACCCCTGTTCAAGCAATAGTAAGTTTAACATTGTACTAGACAATATAAATTTAAATTGCTACCACATTAGGTCAGCTATTGACAGAAGGAAAGGGTGTATAACAGTACTCTGAGCGTCTATAATTAATGTTAAAAATTGATGCAATAGTATTTGCATCTTTTTAATTATGTTTATACAGGGAAACGTTATACGTCCCATGGTTACTTTGTTATTAGAAGAACTTTTCTACTTTTAACTTTAACCGATTTTGACTCTTACATTAATAAAGTTACCCATGTAACGTGGTAAATAATTGTCACCCTGTATATCCTGGAAAATGTTGTTTTTATTGCATCAATTTTTAAAAGAAAATCGCTCAAAAAAAAGCACCTTTTATACTTTTAAAATATTTTTGTTTGTGCATCTTAGTGTTGGTCGTTTCAAAGGCCTTCGAACTCTCGTGCCTTTTCTTCCATATCCTGAGATAGTTTCGCATTACTCTTTCTATTGGTTTACCGTAATAAATCCACTTTTAGACGGTCTATTTTTGCAGATTCCTTCCGCCTTGCGTGTCCAAGTTCAACGCGACATGTTGTGTATTAATTCATGTGACTTCACAGTTTTGAACTTGGGTCGGCGTAAAAATAAGCACATTTACGAGAAACATGACGATCTTAATTGTCGGCAGTAAATTTCAGGCGTTTGTTTTTGGCACGTAACGTTATTAAAGTTTTATGGAGCTATTGTGTAACTTGTATTTTGCTAAGCGGACTTTTGAGATCTGTATTCCAGTATTAATGTAAATAAGTTTACTTAAAAATTATTTATGTTTTTTCGAAGTATATTTTGTCGAAATGCTAGGTCAGTTTTAAGACTTTTAAGTAGCAATTTTGTTGACGAAGAGACGACAGTCTTAAAACTAGTCCAGCGTTTCCACAAGATCCTTCAAAGAAGTAAACTTATTCATACATAAATTAAAAAAATCACTTACCTACATTAAATAATTCAAATATGCATTGCAGTTTTTTAAATTTAATTTTGTAAATGCCACGTCTCAATTCTTATAAACTTAATGGTCCTAGCAACTCGAAGACAAAGTTTTGAGAATTCCAGGCCTACATCTTAACACCTTTTTTCAAATTCTCGCAAAATCGAAACTCGTGCTTTATTTCGACAAATTTAATAAACGCGTAAAATATCTGGTTAACGGCAAAAAAAATTATATTTGCCTTTAATTATTACTAATGCGGTGAATCTCTCATAAATATTTATTTAGTTGAAGTTAACCTTAGTGTAATTATTCCTAATTGATTAGGTAATTGAATTCTGATGTTATGTTTTGCGCAATAACCTCAGCACAGATCTGTTCTGACAATTTAAAGGGTAAATATTTCGTTTTGTGATTGCTTAATAAGTGCAAACACTAAGCAGTGCGATGTGGAAGTGCATTTTTTGTTTGAATTGTTTTGATAATGTTGTTTTTTTACAACGGCTTTGCTGTTGATAAGAAAAAGGGGAGGCTGTATTTTATCGAATTGTTTTACCAATACAACGGGGCGAATAAAATGTGCACAGCTAGGCTATAAGAAATGTTAACGTTAATTTAAGTTTCTTAACAAGAAATTTTCGAATATCAGTTACTTAAAATTGGGACAGATAAGTGTGATTTTGAATCCGTTTAATCTTCAGTTTTTGAAGACGTCAAAGTAATCTTAACTAAACACGTCTTATTGTTAATTCCCAAGTATGTTTTCGTAGTTGCGCAAGGGAGGCCCTGATGCATTCGATTTTCGTGTTAGTTTAACGAAACGATTTCGAATTATCGTTTGTGGTAAGCTTGGACACTTGAAATACCACAAGTCATCTGATTGAGTAGTTTATTAATATGCAAGACATAGTAGTAGAGTAGGCCATGTTGATTTTCGATCGATTTACTTGATGTAAAAAATTATATCGTGTTGTAGTATGAAGTTTTTATAGTAATTGCTTTGGCGTCGACTGCACTGTGATTTAGATCTGTCGGTGAATCCCCTATTAGATTTTTCATGCAGCAACTTTTTTCTTCTATAAGGATTGGGCTTTTTTCTCCTGTACTTGTACTTTTTTATGCTTAAATAGATTACTTAATTATTTGCCTTTGTGTCCTTATTTTAAGTTGCATATCTTGAAATTTTCTTCAAAATCAAGTAAACAAAATTGTAATACAAAAACCATCGACTATAATACTAGGAAAATCAATGCAAAAACTGTACGTTTTTAATTTTTGTGGTGTGGCTGTCGCAATAAAAACGCTAATAGTTTGAGACATTTCGTTCGTATAGAGCCAATCAACATTTTTAATTAGGTAATGCAAATGTTCTTGCTTCATCATCATGTGTGCACTTGTACGTACAATTACTTGCACTTTTAAAAACGACAACGTAAATTTGATTCTATGTTGTTTAGTATTTTCCAAATTATGTGTTGATAAACAAAAGCAGAATACTCTAGCTGCACTAATTTTATATTTAAACGTTTGTTTGCAGTTAAATAGGTTTTATTGAAGTATTGTTAATATCATGTTTTATAGGATTTTTTCGCGCGTCATTCTCGGAATAATTAGTTTTTTTTTAAACACTGTAATGTCGGAAACAAGTGACAGGCAATTTGTTTTGTTCGTTTACTTCCTTTTTACTTTAAAATATATAATATGAATGTTTCATGCAAATACGCTAACGATTCCGATTAGTTTTAATTTTGGAAGTATTTCTCTTAAACTTCAAAATTTTTTCATAGTTTTTAAAACGTGCAATTTTGAAGTCATGTTCGTATAAAATTTATTCTAAATGTTTTCTGCTTTATTTATATAATTTTAGACCTTTTTAAAAGCCACATTTATTTTGGAATGCAGTTAAAAGGAAATTAATATAAATACATTTAATTTAAAATCACTCATTTTGAGTCTTGGAGAGTCTTAAAACAGGTCTATATCATTTCTGCTATAATTTTTCAGTTTGCAGAGTAAAATTTCTCGATTTAATGCGGATGAGTGCCAAAAAAATTGACGATTATCTACTATTACTTGCAACATCTTACTACAAAATGCCCATTGTGTTTATGTACAAAACAGAATGATAACGTTTCGTTATTTGTAAATACTGCTTATCTTTACTTTAAATACCAAACATATTACGTGAAAAACTGAAAAGTCATCGGCAATAATTTAAACTCATGTTTGTGGTTTAAACATATAATATGTAAAAGTTGATTTTTGTCTCACATACCCAACAACATTACAAGTTCGCGAAGTAAACGCCGATATTTATTAGTTATTAGGTAATGGTTTGTTTATAGAATGTTTTTAGATAGTTTTTTTTTTTTTGAATGCGTCGCGTAAGAATTACCCGGTGAAGTGCAGTTTCTGACAAACACAAAAAGTGAAATTGCTGTTTAAAAAAAAACGGCGTTACGAGTTCTGTTGAATTTTTTCTGATAATTTTCAGATTAGTAAAATTATAAATTGTATGGCACAATAGTTTCGTTGACACACCTTCATTTTGTGTGCATTGGTGCATTGCAAATTTTTGTACTGTTTTTTACGCGCGCTGTACTGACGTCTAGTAGTATTTTCGAAAATATCGTGTTTTTTTGGAAATAATTTTTTATGATATTTATTTATACAACAGTGTTTTTGCTCATGTGTAGGATGAACAAGCAACATTTTTCCCATACTGTTTTCAACTTGGTATTAATTAGGGTTTTCAATTACCCGAAAAAACTAATACCCGGGTAGTCGAGTAGTAGTTTTTGCTAATACCCGGGTAAAAATATTTTTTTTAACTTTAAATAAATTAAAACGATTTTCACATAAATTATTAGTTTATTAATGATTTAAAAAAATAAAAAATTATACAACTAAAATAGGCATAAATATATGTGTACCTATAAAAATAAAAAAACAGCAAAAAAACATCAAACAAATAAGTATTATTATAAATACAACTATATTATTTAATACAACTAAAATAGGCATATATCACATTAAATAAAGCATAAAAGAAACAAAATAAGCAAAACAACAGCAAAAAAACATATCAAATAAATAAGTTTCATTTTCATATAACTATTACTACTGAAATTTAAGAATTTTGATTAAAATGATATTTTTATATTTATTGGTCAGTTAAAAAATGATGAAATTAATTGTGTTAAAAGATTTTATGCCTGTTCTTAATTTTTCAAATGCATTTCTTTAACTCATTGTTTACTTACTTTGCGTACCCATTTGTTTATTTAATACTAAATTATTAGGTTCAATAAAATAATAAGACATGTGTAGATAGTGTGTAATTATGCATTTCAATTTATTTTTCGTTTATAGTTAGGTCTAACTCTAACTATAGGAGGTTTTGTCCTTTGTCGCTTATTTTTGATTCTGTTCATTTAATATTGTATACAGAACACTTATGAACACATACGTACAAACACTTACACATCTTTATACTCGTATTTTCTGCACAATTAACGTTATCTACGGGTTTTTGTAGTGTTTTTTATATGATTTATTAAATGTTAAAAAAAAATTAAATACCCGGGTACCCGACCCAATTACCCGGGTAGTCGAGTATTAAAAAAATTGACAAATTACCCGGGTACCCGGGTATCGGGTACCCGAGATTGAAAACCCTAGTATTAATAGATATTATCAGTGGAATAAAAAATTATGCTTTGATATATACAGCAAGTAAATTATTATATGCTGTGTCCAAAACTCTTGGTCAAAAGTAAATACATGTAGTATTGTTTTCAACTAAAAAAAAAAAAAAGCTCATTGTTTTTATTCATCAACAGTTTTTTTGTTTGTAAGTTTATTGTTAATTGAGAAAATCTGTTGCAAAACATCAAGAAGTAATAAAACTGGTTAGAAAATAGGAACTGGAAGTGATTTTAGTAAAACATAAGCTTTTAACTACAACATGAATCTCTGTAACATTTAAATAAATACATTTTTTTTTTTATAAGTTGCTTTGCCGATCGTATTTTTCACTTAAATATATTTGCTTACTTATATTTACTGCATCACGTGAAAGTTGTATAAATTTAAGAACAGCATTTAAGTTGGTAAACTGCAGTACTTTAAATGAAAAGGCACAAATTTTCTTTGAAAAGTTATAAATTTAAGTCTCATTTAAATTAACAGAGACAATATTGTAGTATTGCGTGGAACATCAGTTTATCTGTTGAAGTACTACAATGGTTGGTAATAGTAATTAGTTTTAATTAAGCGTATGTAAAGCATGTAATTCCGAGATTTTGAATTTTAAATTATTACAAGGAAACAAATACTTCGGCCATTTGTAAATGTGGTTCGGTACAGAAAAAACCTAATAATGTTGATGTATGACAAATTTCCTAGAACTTCTGCTGAGAAAAACCGACACGTAACGTAAAACTTACTTGCAAAAATTCTGTATTTGCCTTAGATTTTACTGCAAAAAAATTGGGTTGTAAAATTAATGGTGAAATAAATTATATTGCAGTAATCATTATTAAAAAAATGCTCATAATAATTTATTTTTATAAGGATGTTGTAAATGTTAACATTAAATCAAACACTTGAAAATTGGTTTGGACATATTTTTTGAAATAATTGTTTGATCAAAAAATAAACAAAGTCATTGAATACTTTTACTGGATAATATAAAGTCCAGTAATTTTTATCTAAGTGATTCATTTTTGTAATGATAATTGTAATTATGCCTTCTTTTTTTTTTTAAAGAAACTGTTTACAGGATACTAGATCAATTTTGTGACTCTTATTTATCTCTTTAAATTAATAGAGTGATAATACAAATATGTGTGTTTAATAATCACTTATCTTTTTTTGTCGAAGAATTTCTTGTAGAAATAATAGACTAAATTCAAAAATTGTCAGTTCATCAGTAGCTTTTTTATTATACGAGAAATTCTTTGTAAAAATTTGTTTTAAATACATTTTATTGCATGACTTAATTGTGCGTATATCTAAATAATTTTTGGTAAGTTTGAAATAAGAAAGTGATCAGTTTTACCCAAAATTATGGTACGATTCAAAAATTCTTGCAGTTTTTTAATGCTACTATTTTAATAGGAAAATGTTCAATTGTTGACCACCAGTAAGTTAACATTAAAATGCAAAACCAGTAAAGTTTAACCAACAAATATAAACAATTCATTATTGCTTATGTAATAAGTAGAATACTGAGTTGTACGTACACGCTTGTGTAGGTTAAAAACAAAATACTATCTTCATATTGGTGTGTATGGTGACAGTTTTTTCAATTTTTTTTTAGCGTGCAGCATGGACGGCGATGAAGACTACTCCTGTGGTTATTCTGGCTCCAATTGGGATTCGTCTTGTCGCAAAAGCAGCCAAGCCAGATCTAGTGGAGGAAGCAATTCAGATCTCGGAGACATGAGTTTCATGATGTTTGATTATATAAAAGATGCCATGAAGGTAAACTGAGTTCCCATTAATGTAAATAAGCTGAAATAAAAATGCATTTTTTTTTAATGAAGTCTTTTGTAAAAATATTCATTTAAATAAATAAATAACACTGTTACTGACTAAGAGACGAACGAAAGTGTTGAAACTGGTCCAGCATTTCTACAAGAGATTCCTCATGAAAAAAGATAATATATTTTTATCAAACCTAATAATAATTATTGTAAAATAATTCAAGTGTTTCCATACATTTTTCCTTTCAAAAAATATTTCCTATGAACTGGAGAGCAAATAACCATGAATCATTTTTGATATGCCATTGAAAATAATCAATTTTTTTTAAAACTTGTATAATTTTTTTCCCCTAGGCTATGGATATGATGCGAGGTCATCATATGCTAACCGATGTTGTTCTGGAAGTCGGCAACGAACTTTTTCACGCTCATCGAGTTGTATTAGCCGCCGCTAGTCCGTATTTTAAGGCAATGTTCACAGGTGGTCTTAAAGAATGCGAAATGAAACGAGTCAGGTTACAGGGTGTTTCGGCCACGGCGATGGCCCGATTAATAACTTTCATGTACACCGGTCGCATTAGGGTAACCGAAAATACCGTTTGTCAATTATTACCTGCGGCCACTATGTTCCAGGTGCGTTGTGCGAATGTTAATGTGGAATAAAAGAAAATGATTGCGTTCCTTTTAGGTAACTAACGTTATACAAGCTTGCTGTGATTTCCTTGAACGACAATTAGACCCTAGTAATTCAATAGGTATTGCCAATTTTGCCGAACAACACGGCTGTAATGAGCTGTGTAAAAAGGCAAATCAGTATATAGAACGTCATTTTAGTCAGGTATGTAATTTGTTTCTATTAACCTATTAGTCATAAAGTTTCAGAATTCAAAATTGGTCACCATCACTCAGTCCTGGTAATTAATTTTTCGAACTAGTCGACTATTATGTGATAAAGTAGCCATTGCTGTTTTGCTAAATAACAAATTTGCTTCTGATAACAGTTTTTCTTTATTTTTTAACCTTGAACCATGTTTGTTACAAGATTAATTCTTGTTAATTATGTTATGTTTGGAATTTAAAAATTACAGACCTAATTAAAAGTTAATGTAAGTTAGTTCAATTAAAAATCCCCCTTTTTTTTGTTAGTAATGCTACATGTTTCAAAAGTGCCCTCTCTTAGTCACCTAGCAAACTTAATAAACAAATAAGATTGATAAAGGATGAAGAGACGAGAGTCTTGACCAGGGCTAGAGCATCTGATCCGGCTCGATGTACGAAATAGACAAAAATGCACATGGTCCTGTCTTGCATTATAAAATGCTCATGGGCCAATAAGGAGAAAAAATATGTTTTACACATCTCAATTTATTCTGGCCCGCATCATCCTAACTAATTACACCCGGCCCTCTGCAGAAAAAAATTGCCCACCCCCGGTTTTGACACTTGCCTTAACATGTAAAAGAAAACATTAAAACGATTTTAATTAAACATATTTATATTAATTAATGTATCACTTATAATTCAAGTTGTTGGTTAGTTGAATTTTATTTTTGGTTTGTGATTATTTTTGTTGTTGTTTGGTGGGGTATTTATTTATTTATTTATTTTTTGGTTGTGGTTTTAGATCTGCCAGGAGGAAGAATTTCTACAACTTAGTGTTTTACAAATAATAACCTTAATTAAAAAAGACGAATTGAATGTCCAGGACGAGAAGGAAGTGTACAATGCCGTTTTGAAATGGGTGACTAACGACGAAGACAATAGGCGCTCGAAAATGGAACATATATTGAGCGCGGTGCGATGTCAGTTTCTTACACCAAAGTTCCTTAATGACCAAATGACAAATTGTGATGTATTAAAAAAGACTCCTGCCTGTAGAGAATATTTAGCTAGGATATTTAAGGTGAGACCCCACTCGTTAAAAGAGAAGATATATGTAACACAATTATGTTGTTTCAGGATTTAACATTACATAAAAGGTCTGCAGTGAAAGAGCGAACGCCAAATACCCCTAGGATAATTTATGTGGCCGGTGGCTATTATAGGCACTCGCTTAGCGTCTTAGAAGGCTACAACGTGGACGACAAGACGTGGCACAGCTTGGACAGCCTGACCGTTCCCAGATCTGGCCTCGGGGGAGCGTTCTTGAAGGTACTATAGATTTAATTCTGTGTTGCTGTAGCATTTATAGCACAGTAAGTAGGTTTGACGCATCACACATTATTCAGGGTTCATTTTATGCAGTGGGGGGTAGAAACAACACCCAAGGCAATAGCTATGATTCAGATTGGGTAGACAAATATAATCCTATAAAAGATCAGTGGAGGCCTTGTAGTCCTATGTCCGTGCCACGAAACAGAGTCGGTGTTGCCGTTATGGATGGATTGTTGTATGCCGTCGGTGGCAGCGAGGGAACCAAATATCATAGTAACGTTGAATGGTGAGTGTCGATTATTAATAAAGAGTTTTGTTTTAAATCCTTTACAAAATTGTGCGTTTTGGTTAATACATACAAGCTTTTGTGATTGTAAGTTTGTTATTGACAAAGGAAATCTATTTCAAAACAGATTTTATTTTTTTGATTTTTTTAAGGGTCCAGTTTTGTAAAATATCGTCTTTTAAAAATCAAAGTTTAATAAAAGTTACATACAAGCTTTTGTGATTGTAAGTTTTTTATTGGACAAAAGAAATCTATTTCAAAATAGATTTTATTTTTTGGATTTTGTTTTAAGGGCCCAGTTTTGTAAAATATCGTCTTTTAAAAATCAACGTTTATTGAAAGTTACATACAAGCTTTTGTGATTGTAAGTTTTTTATTGGACAAAGGAAATCTATTTCAAAATATATTTTATTTTTTGGATTTTGTTTAAGGGCCCAGTTTTGTAAAATATCGTCTTTTAAAAATCAAAGTTTAATGAAAGTTACATACAAGCTTTTGTGATTGTAAGTTTGTTATTGGACAAAGGAAATCTATTTCAAAATAGATTTTATTTTTTGGATTTTGTTTAAGGGCCCAGTTTTGTAAAATATCGTCTTTTAAAAATTAAAGTTTATTGAAAGAATGTTAACAAGAGGAAATACTTTTGTTATTGTATAAGTGCACTTAAAAAAATGTTAAGCTTCTTAAACTATGAAGTTACCATTTATTTTTTTAAGATTAATTTAATGATAAAACGTATGGATATCTTTTATGTTAAAACAGAGACACTACTTGAAATAAAAACACTTTATTTTAAGTACCCTTCATTTTAATGAGTTTTTGAAAGTATTGTCCATGATTTGTGTTTTTAAGTGCTTTTACAAAACTATTGTCGTCCACCAAATTTTATGTTATTTTAAGAATGAAACAATTTCACAACGGAAATTTTTATTTTGTTACAAAATTGATCTTTGTAGAATATTAAAAATTTCTTTTTAAATACACGCATCACTCAAATATTTTTATCCAGCAAAATTTAACTGATATTATTAAAAATGTACAAAGAAATTATTAAAATAATTTTTGGGAGCGATTAATTTTTAAATAAGTGCACAATTAAATCAAATTTATAAAAATTTACCCCTGTATTTGTTGTAAATAAAAGTAATTGTATGTATATTTTTTATGATGTAAAATATTTGTCGATTTGTTTTACAGTTACGATCCAGAACAAGATAGGTGGACGAATATAAAACCCATGCAAACGAAAAGGTTAGCGGTAGGAGTTGCCGTTGTTAATAGGCTGTTATATGCAATCGGCGGTTTTGACGGAGTCAACAGGCTCAACAGTGTCGAGTGTTATCATCCAGAAAACGACGCATGGACCATGTTGAATCCCATGCACACGCAACGGAGTGGAGCAGGTGTGTAAATTTCTTATATACACAGAAATTAGTTACTTAAAATTTTTTGTGTCGTTTTTTTTTTTAAATTGTGATATTTTAGTTTTCTTTTATGAAATATTTGTTCTTGTATTTTGGTATTACGGCCGTTAATTTAGACTTCTTAATTGCAGGTGTAGCTGCTTTAAATCAATACATATTCGTCGTAGGAGGCTATGATGGTACAAGACAATTGAACACCGTGGAGCGATTCGATACCGAGAAAAATACGTGGCAGTTCGTTGCTAGCATGAAAGTGGCTAGGAGTGCACTCAGCGTTACTGTGTTAGACTGCAAAATTTATGCAATGGGTTAGTAACTTCTAATCTACATCTGTCTATATTATACTAGGTATCCAAAAATTGTTTACTTATTTTCGTGAAATAGGACTAGGATTTCAAACAAAATTGCTGACTGACATGATAATTTGCTGCTTTTTATATAAAATACGAGTATTTGCAACACTTAAATGTTTTGTATAATTTTTAGAATTATTTTCAGACCCATTATAAGTTTTTTTAATACAGTAGAATGTCGATAATTTTTTTTTCAGATAATCAAGAGCAGAAAAGTATCTAGAGGTCTTTCAGGATAAACTGAACTGTGACACAGAAATCAAAACTCATCTGAAGCATTAATTACTGTGCCACCTAAAAACATATGCCCATTTCAACAACAGGGTTATAAACTATTATAATATAACGTGTTTTAGAAGGGTCTACATTTCAACTACCATCCCCGTTTTTTGCGCATTTCTTGGTTCAGTTAATCTTGAAATACCTCTAGCATAAACAATTTCCATATTTAGCACACGAAAATAGTTCTGAATCAACACTTTTTGTATAATCTGCTTTTGTTTTGTTTGAATTATTTGTTTTGTACAATCCGGATAAATCGAGGTTCTACTGTATTTATGTTATTTCGACAAACTTGCAAGGATTATGGGAAACCCTGTATATTCTAGTATAGACGCCTCAGTTTAGGCAACCGATAGAACTATACAAAAGCATGGTTGCATAAAATACTCCCCAATATATTTGGTAAAACTCGTTTTAACATCGTTACAAAAATTAATTATCCTATGTAGAGTATGTCGACCTTAGAATAATTTTTTTTTGGTTATGTTTAAGGGGGTTATGATGGTCAAAGTTTCTTATCAACAGTCGAAGTGTACGACCCTGTAAAAAATACTTGGGAAGATGGGGAACCGTTAACGTCGGGTAGGTCTGGACATGCCAGTGCCGTATGTTACCAAAATCCAAATTGTCATCTGCCATCGCGTCCGCCGCAGGCTGCGCCTTGCACGCCACGATAGAATAATAATACTTAGTTTTACAAAAATTTATGTTCCAGAAAACTTTCCAGTCATTTGTCAGTTCCAATTCCTGTGTTTGATGGGGAACTTGTCCCAGCTTGGATTTTTTCCGTTTATTTGAACTTAATTAACGTTTTTCGGTTTCAATTTATTGGCTTCAATATTGTGTAGCTAAATGTATATGACATAAAAGTCTCCAACATGTGCACTTGTTTTTTTTTTCAATCTCACTTGAGGTAAATGAATGTTAATTATTATGATTGAACAATGGCACTAAAAATACGTGTTTAGGTTTTTCGTTGCATTTTTTTTTTTACAATTTAATCTTTGCTACATAAATAAAACATTTGGACAAGTTTCCCGTTGCAATATCATATATCGTCAATAATGTATTATTAACTCGACAAATAATATTTTGGTGATATTTTGAGTACTTTATTGTTATATTTATTTCCTACTTATGTATATATAATTAATGTTCATGTACATATAAATTGTAAATATATTTATTATATTTGTGAAAAATTATCAAAGTTTGTGTACAACTGTATCATTCCTCATAATTAATAGACTGTATCATATCATCATGTGTCGTAAGAATCAAACGTACCCTTAAATGTGACAGACATGTTTTTGAAAGCAAAATAAATGTTTCATACTTAAAAAAGAGTTTTATTACCCATTTCGTGGAACATTTGTATTAATATAATGTACCAGTAGTTTTGTTCGTTTATTGATTTCTTTTTATATCAACTTCACCAGTAAAATTTGCATATACTTATTCTGCATAATTATGAAGGATACTATAGGCTTGTTCCAACATGCAGTTTAAAACCGATCCTTGTATCAGGATTCTGCGCAGTATCAATATCGCGTGCGATTATAGGCTTTATTGGTACGCGATATTGATACTGCGCAGAATCCTGATACAAGGATCGGTTTTAAACTGCATGTTGGAACAAACCTTATAGCGTTCGTTTAAGCATTATAATAATGATTATGACAACATGTAACAGTTGATATTGCTGATTGTATGATCTCATATTTTATACGGAAACATTCGAGTATCGAGTACATTAGATAGATCTACCAAGACATCATTTAAACATAAGAATACTTATTTTGGGACACCCTGTATATGCAAGAAAAACTCTAATAGCAGCCTCTAGATGGCAGGTCTTTTGACAGTTCCTGACCTAACCTGCACATTCTGATGTAAATATCTGTCATGGAACTAAGAGAACATACATGTCAGGCGAATTAAAGCTCATTAATTATTATTAAAAGACAGTAGTGTGCAGTTAACTCAACTAATTAACACAATAAATAATAAACAATGGCTACACAAGAAAAACTACAGAAATCTTTGGAGACTTTATCAAATTTAATGAAATTTGATGCATCAACTGATTTAGCAATAAGGTAATGTATCTAAATAGCTCAGCGAAACATCAAGCGGAACTTTTTTTTGTTTTGTAGGAAAAAGGAAAAGATACTGTATTGCAATATTGTCACTGAAGCTATGTCCAATTCAACAATAAAAATTGCCCCAAATTTTGGACACTTGTTGAGCTTTGCGTTTGAAGTTTTGCTGCAGCTCTGCGATGATCCTGAATCTGACATACGAATGATAGCAGAAGAATCCCTTAACAGGTTAATTCGAGTAAGTTTCTTAATTCACTTTAAATTTATTTGGTGTTAACTATAGCATTATCTTCTTTTAGATCATGAGCGATGGAAATTTGAATAAAATTCAAATTGAACTGCATAAGGAAATAAAGAAAAATGGTCCTGCTAGGTCGTTGAGGGCTGCTCTTTGGCGGTTTGCTGAACTTGCTCATTGCATAAGACTTCATAAAGGAAAACCTTACGTTGCTAATTTGGTGCCCTGTATTGTAAGAATTAGTGAACGAAATGAAGAACTGATACATGAAGCTCTTTCGAGTAGCTTACCAAAAATATTAGTCGCTTTAGGATGCTTTACAACAGATAAGGATGTTAAGGTATGTTTTTTTTTATTGTAGAGTAATTTATTTAATATTTGAAAATTGTTGATCACTGTATATTCATGTGAATAAATTTAAAATGTTAACTTTGTTTAACAAGGTATTGTATATGTGTGCGTACACTTGTTATCTATTTCTTAAATAATTTTTATTGTCAATAAATTTACATACAAATAAGTTAATCTACTAGTCCTCGAGTATTTCTTTTTCCTGCCGTGCTTTATTATTATTTTTAGCAGCATGTTCCTTTTATCTACACCCATGTACTTTATATCCTGCTGCTTTTCCAATTTTTGTTTAAGGTATCGTTCTATCCAACTCGGCTTCAGTCATTTCTTGTTTCCTTGGTATATCTCCGCCAGTTGCTCTTCTTTCTCATGATTTATTATGTTGTCATTGTCCAATAACTCCTTAAAACAATTTACCCATCTTTCTACGATTTCTTTCTTAGTTGTCAGTAATTTTGTATATTGTGTATTTCAGACTCTGTTACGAGCATTCCTAAACAACATTCCAAACCCTTCGACTGTGATTCGAAGAGCAACATCGAGTTGTATATTATCCATATGTTTAAATTGTCGCAAACCATACGTTTTTATAACATATGTTTTAAATAATTTGTTGGGTAAGACTGAGAACATGTTGTAATGGACTTTGAAGTCATTCAGTTCAATTGTTTTGTAGACTTGTTGATCCCTCTGCACGAAACTCACAAAAAATCTTTAATACTGGGCGTTATGAGTTGTCTGAAGCATATTTTGCCCCATATTAAAAGCTCGGAGAACGACCAGGAGATTAAAGGCAGCTTTGGTGTTTGTAAAGAAGTTAATGAAACACCTTTGGCTGTTGATAGACTTCTGCAGGTAATTTATAATCGAAATAGTTTGTTATGTAAACTAAAAAGTGTTTATTTCTGATTTAGGTGTATGAATTATGTTTGCATTATTTACTGGACAACGATCACAACATAATAAATGCGTCATTGGAGACTTTGAACACATTATTACAAAATTGTCCCTCTGAGCTTAAGTCGGTTTTGGTATCTCAGAATGGAATTGGGCGTAGCAGAGTTTCTTTATATGATACGCACGTTAAGTTGAAACAACGATCACCAAGTAAGTTTATTTTTGGTTTTCTCATTTTCGTGTTTTATGGAAGAGTGACTTAATTAAAAATCAGAAAATTCTGTTAGATGGATCAGTTCTCTAAAGAGCTTCGGGAGGTTTCTTGATCATTTACTTAGTAATTTGATAAATCATTGGGTTATAAAAGTGATTCATTTGTTAATATAAATAAGCTTAATTAAAAAATATATATTTTTTTATAAGGATCTCTTATCAAAATGCAATTTCTTTTTCCTGAAAAAAGTGCAGAAACTGTATAGTCTTTGCAGATTCTACATTTATCATGAAAATTTAAAATCACGGTTTAAGATGAATTAAACCTGAATTATTGTTGTTTTTAGGGAATAAATAACGTGTGTAAGGAGTTTTCGGTTGACTGCAAGTATGAAAAAGTTCCGACTTTTTCTTGAAAAACTGTAGTTTTTGTACTTTTTTTAATTTTTCATGGAAATCACAATTCAAACAAATAAAGCTAATTTATTGTTTAATAGTGGGGGAAAATAAGGTGTGTAGGAAGTTTTAAGTAGCTTTAGTTAAAAAACAATTGATTTTTCCTTGAAAACAATTGAGACTAGTCTTTGTTTTTTTGTACTTAAGTTGAAGAATTCTTTGATTCTTTATTTTTTAATACCAAGGCTATGTATGATCTGCTGTGCACTTTACAATTTTTCATGACAATTATAAAATCATAATTTGAATGAATCCAGTTTGAATTATGCCTTTGTAGGGAACAAGTAATGTGTTTTAACTTAAGTCAATTGCTTTGTGTTAAATATTTTTCTATATTTTTGTTTTGACTTGGCCTTGCTGTTACAATTTAATATCATTCATAAATTATTGCCGTTCTGTTATACATATTTATTCAATTACTGGTTTTTCTTTTTATTGCCACGGATAATAATTTAAGTTTTGGATTTCTAGTTTAAAGTTAAAAGAACAAAAATTAATATAAAGCGTTTTGTTATATTGAGAATGTTGCTTAAAACATTGTTTTTTTTTTCTTAAACTATCTTATGTTTAACTATCAGCAAATTTTATTCTTCATGTTTGCCGTTTTTATTAACATTTTAAATTGCTTTTTTGTTTTTGTTTCGTAAGTGTTGCTTTAAAATTGTTTCAGGTCAATCAAGTGTCAACACTGCGTCATTTCCTGGTGACGATCTTCTGGAAGCCGACTTGTTGGACAGCATAAAACCGGACATCGAAAGATGGATCGACGAATCAAAGTTGTCCGTCATCAATGTTACGTATGCCAAGACGAATGAAATGCTCGAACAACGGTCTTCGTCGAACGTGGACACAACTGTTGACAGTACGGACAACGTGCAGGCTTCTGAATACAGCAACATGGCCATGGGCACCATATCCGCCGAGTACACCGAAAGTGTCAGAAGCGAGAGTATCGCCGAGAATTTAAATAAACTTGTACTGAGCGAAAATTCGTCGGAAAAAAGCTTCTCGCAGCAAACTGAAGATAAAAGTTTCTTGTTGGGGTTGGGCGATGTGCTTTATCAGGTATGTGGAAATATCCTTGATTTAATGTTTAATGTTTTTTCTTCGTTTTTCACAATTTTCTTCAATATTTTTGAATCTGTTATAATATGTTTGCGCTAGCCAAAATATATCATCGTTTTATTGTCTCTATTTCAAGGACTAGAATTTTTAGTGTGTGATAAAATGTTAATGGTGTTTATTTTGATTTATTTAGGTATCTTTATGTCCACTATTTTATCATTTCTAGGATGTGGATGTTGGAGATTTTCGTGATAAAGAAGTGCCGCTAATTTATTGCACGAGGCTGATCACAAAATCGTTTTTGCTCACCGGCTATCCGTCTACTTTAATACCAGACAAAACTGTTCGCGTTTCCGTCAAGTCCCTAGCCCTGACGTGTCTGTCGACGGTCTTCCAAATATATCCGGACGCTTTCCTGAAATATCTGGACAAGGGCTATTACCCCATAAATAACATCAATGCGCTTAACGAGAGCGGCGCATCGAAACAACAAATATCGGACGTCCTGTTGTTTTGTAACCACGCAGATCCGCAGTTGCGTGGGGCCGTCAGAATCTTAATCGCCAGCTTTTTAAAAGCAGCTCTGGTTACAAGCGGCGGCGACTTCGAGGATTGGATTTCCAGTAACGTTTTCGTCGAAGATTTCGAAGTATTCGAGCTGAAGAAGTTGATCGATGTCATCGTTAAGGTTCGTGTGGGTGTTTATGTTGCCGGTCGTAAGTAAACTTTTTTTTCTCCCTTAGGGATTAGAGGATGAGTCTTCGAATTGTACGAGGCAGAGTTTGGCGAGTTTAAATATTTGTTTGAAGTATATATTGGAGTCGCAGCATAGCTCGTTGGTGGTTCCAATTCTAAATGTTTTGCCGTTGATTTCGAAAAATCCTTATTGGTTAGTTAAAGTAAGTAAAGCGATTTTTTTTAGGTATTAATTAATTTTTTTACAATTTCAATTTGTCAAGTTCTTTATGGGAGTTTTTTAAAATCAATTTTCCAATTTTTCTCTAAAAAGTTCAACTATAAATTTTAAAATTGCAGAGTTTTAAAAATGAATTTACGTGAGTTTTTTTTTTGCTATTTAATTTTGTCTTTGTATAATGAAGCAAAGTGTTGAGTATACATTTTTTGATTTTTCTGTTTGCTATTGTCTTCACAAATTTGAAATTTGCATGTGTTTACGATGAATTTTTGTAAGTTTTTTATTCTGTAAAGTTTCATATATCAGTCGCCTAGATATAAAAACCGACAAGTCCACTTAAATCGATTTTGAGATAAATCAAAAAAACTTGTCAAATCATTACTTGGCTAGATAGAGCTGCAGAATTTTAGTTATAGGCTTTATTTAATTAATAAATAGCAATCAATTACAATTAAGAAATCAGGGATACATAGTTTACCTAAAAAATGAGACTTTAATATGGACATGTCTGTTTTTGCACCTCAATTCTATAATTTTTTCAACAAAACACATTTTATTTCAACAAATATTTTTATTTTTAAATTTTAATTGTTTAATACAATTTGTGTAAGAATATCAATTATTTTTAAATTTCAAATTCTACAGTTTCAACTTCACAGTTACTTTCTTCTACAGGTAATTGGCCCATTAAAAGGTCCGCGTAGGCTTCTACAAAAAAGTTTAAGGAATCTTGTTTCATCCAATCTTGTCCATAATGTTTTTCTAATAATTTCGATACACTCTCCTTCTTATCTTTGTTAATTAACATTCCATGAATTACTTCTTTTGGATTCATTTGGCCGATATGTTTGCCTCTTTTACATAAACCTTTTGGAATGCAAACGTTATTCCTGTAAACCGGTTCTCCTTTTACAAGAGGACACTTATTGTTATTTCTGCCCTTGAAAATCGTGATTTTTTTTGATGGCTGAAATTTAAAATGCCAATTACCAGGTTGTTTCAGAACATTCTGGCATTCGCTTTTCCAGTCCAAAACTGCGAAGTCCTTTCCAATTCTATAAACAGTCCCAAATTGCTTGATTATATTTACGTATATTTCGGGATGAATAATTTCCCTCTGTTTTTTAACTTCTTTTTCAATTTGGCCAAACACTCGATCCGGAGGGATGTAGGAATGACCAACAACTGGAAAAATTAACTGAATTTTTTCTATTGCCGTGGAGCTTGATGCTGAAGCCAATAGATCAACATAGCGAGAACTATTGAATTTTTATTTTGTGCCCCACAACCATCACACATGAGGCGCACAATTTTAATGTTTTCTGCAAAATCATAATTTCTTAGTGAATGATTTAGAGCAGAAGAAATTTCGTTTGAACTTTTTTGATGTTCAAATTCCGTCCACACGTAAGAATTTACACTTCGTGGATTCAATTTACTATTGGATGAACCGCACACTATTGCAAAATGGTAAAAATTTACTTGCATACTAAAGTATGCTGATTGGTCCGGCAGTTTAGGAAGGGCCAAATTCTTTTGGCAATCAAATGTAAATGTGACCATTTCTTCTTTTTCTTCTTTTAAAAGATCATAGAAAGCGTTAGCCCTCATTTTGTGTAATCTTTGTTGTACCCTTAGATTTTCTATAATATCTTCATTCGTTTCTTTTGTTACGTTAACTTTGAATTGTAAACATGTAGAGCACAAGTCGGTCTTTCGTGTTCCAAAACCAATGTTAAAATTTTTATTAAAGTAATCTCTAAAGAAGCATTCCTTTACTTTAAGTACTTCATTGTTTACCATTACACTATACAGTTTCCAAAGTTTGGTAATACTTAGCTCAGCTGGCAAATAAATCCTATTAAATGTTTTTGAGCGACAGTAATGAGATTCAGTGCACTTTAGTGATTCAATAAATTCTTTTATTGCCTGGCGTTTGTCATCATTTTTGCCCTTAACACGATCGCCACCCCTACGTTCTACAGGCATTACAGTTAGATCCTTATAGTTCTTCACGATATTCAAAATTCGATCTTTCTTTAAACCCAAGATTTCTTGAAATGCTTTTCTACACACTGTCACCATGAACCCATCACGTCTCTTAACTTTATAAGTTATAGTGCAAGACTTCGGTTTATTTCCATTTTCTATTCGTTTACGTTTTTGTTTTGGGGTGGCTGAATCACAGTGACGTAAAATAAATCCATCTTGTTCGATTTTGTTCACATTTTTAAAAAAAGCTGCATGAAATTCTTTTACATCTTTAACGGATAGATGGGAAATGCATTTAAAAGGTTGATACGGTTTTCCAGAATGCCCACAAGTAGGATATACAGGTAAACAACGTGGCGCATACCTGAAAACGTATTTATCATAAAATCACGCATACAAATTTGTTTGCAAAAAATTGAGGAATAAATTAATTTAAATAGCGTACCTTTCACGTTTTGATTTCTCGCGTTTTGTTTCTCCTTTAGTTCTCTTTCGAGCCAGCTTTCCATCACACTGCCGAATATTTGTCAATTGGCCTGGGTTATTTAGTTTTTCCAGTAAATCCATAATAAAGGTTTTATTAAAGCAACTATTAACGAAAACGCACAACACCCTTGACGTATGATAAACACACTAATGATAACAAGAACTGCTAATGCCGTTATTTAACTACATACGAGTATAACTGTAAATAAGTGCGCTGCCGTTATAAGCCCTTTGGAATGTCGGCTTTTGCACCAAAAACCGCACGGGTTATGTCGGTTTTTGCATCTAAGATAAAATTTTATCAGTGAATAACGTAAAACTAGTCGACTTTTGAATCTCAAATTTATGTTTAACATGTAGGCCTTTGCATTGGGAATCCAATAATATATAAAACTCATTTTCAAAAAAAGTGTGACTTGTCGGGTTTTGCGTCTAGGCGACTGATATGTAAAATGATATTACAGATTAAATAGGATTTTTTTAAAGGACAATTTAACATCATTTAACTTAAGTGATATTATATTTAATGTTTTTTAAAATTATTTTATCCGTAAGCCTCTTTCACCAGCAGTGTCGAGGCGGTGGCTCCTCTCCATTCTCTCTTTCTGGTTTGGTTCCATGTCAGTCCTTTTTTTCTTAGTATGTTCACCATCATTGTTATTCCATGTTTTCCTGGATTATTCGCATCTTTATCTTTTTCCTACTTCCATCTCTCATATCACTCTCACTGTTGTTTTTCATCCTTCATTTGATTAGATGCCCGAACCACCTCAGTTGGTGGGTCACAATTTTTTCCAATACACTTTTTATTTTATGTTAAATTCTTATTCTTTCATTTCTTATTTTGTCCATTTTTGATACACCTTTAATTTTTTTTTGGGTGCAATTTAAGCGTGCATTAGTTAAATATACATGTGCCCTAAAAGAAATACTTTGAGCAATAGAACAACAAATATTTAGCATTAAATAGTAAATCTATTTTACATAAAAAATGTTACTTTGAGCAATATTTTATTTGTAGTGTGCCCTAAAACGACTTTTCTGTGCAATAAAGTATTAAAAAGTGCGCATTAAATAAATATTTTATTTTAAATAAAAAACACTATAATGTGCATTATTTAAATATACATGTACCCTAAAACGAATACTTTGAGCAATAGAATAATTAAATATTTAGCATGAAATCAATATATCTTTCAAGCAAATGATAAAATTTTGCGATTAGACTTTACACCCTATGTGGATCAAATTTGAATTTATTTTATTAAAGGAATTAAACAATATTTCATAACAAACAAACATCAGGGTACAATTTAAGCGGGCATTATTTAAATATACATGTGCATTAAAACGAATACTTTGTGCATTAGAAATATTAAAAATAATAAATATTTAGCATGAAAGAAATATATCTTTTAAGCAAATGATAAAACATTTTGTCGATAAATTCAATGTTTGCTGTAAAAAAATCTCCCCTAGCCTATAACCTAAATATACCAAAATATTTATAATTCTATTGCTTAAAGTATTAGTTTTTAAGGCTCATGTATATTTAAATAATGCCCGTTTAAATAGTTGCCTTAGTTTATTGAACGATCATAGCTTTTCTCGCTTTTGATGGCCGCCCCCGTTTTCGTTTTGTTCCTATTGCCAAATTCTTTGCTTCTAGAGGAGCATTAACATATTTAAACCTAATTGCAACTCCTAGTAAAGGTTTACATATGTATTTTTTTAAAAATGTTGGGCAAGTACATCGGCCGTCTCTCCATTTTTCATCTTCTATTGGTAGTGTTAAATTGTAATAGCAACCCTTCTTTTTCATATATTCGTCGAAGTTATTTTCTGTCCCTTTCACTAAATTGTCTTTGTTTACCTCGCTGTATTCTCCGGCTGGAATAAGGTAAATTTTGTCTTTGTTTACCTCCTAGCACTTCAAATAATCTACATCTACGGTGGTTGCTAACATCCCATCTCAAAGTTAGTGCACATGTTATTTGTTTTAGGTTACAAAATATTTTTCTGGTGGTTCAAATAATTAAATGAATGCGCGCATTCAATATTTAAATGGTGATTTAATTAAACTATTGGGAATGTAATTTTTCAAATGATCAAATATTTTTTGAGATGTTTATATATTTTTGTAGAGGTACGAATGTATTGCACATTTATTTATTTAAGTGTACAAATATATTATTAAAGGAACATCCACATTTATAGATGCGCAAGCATTTTTATTCTAATGCCATTTTTTTTTAAATATTGCTCAAATGTTTTTTTATATTTACAAACAAATTTATTTATGGCACATTAGTTTTTTGTAATGATCTAATAATTTTTTTAATGTACAAATATTTTACTAAATGCACAATTATTTTACTAAATGCTCACAATTAATGCACGTTTTATTTTATCTATTGCTCATTTAAATAGTCGCCATTTTTTTTGGTATTTTCATTTCACACACTTCTATTCTACTTTTTAATGCTTCTGTTAATATCCATGATTCGCAGCCATATATAAGCATTGGTGCTAGTACTATTTCATTAATTCTGGTTTTAGTCATTTTCTTTACTTTTTTTTTACTGAAAAAACGGATATACCAAATTCCATACAGTGACATTACTTTGCTTATTTTGTTAGCTATTTCTTGTTGGATTTTGTCAGTTTCGTTTAGCAGTGCTCCTAAATATTTCAACTGTTTTTTACTTGTAATTTTCTCTCTCTATTTCCACATTTTCTGTTTCATTTGCTATTATCATAATTTTCCTTTTCTTTAAATTTATTTTCAAGCCATATCTTTTTAAATTATCTGCCCATTATTAAATTGTTTTGTAGTTCTTCCTTTCCCTTTCCAAACAGAATTAGATCATCTGCCTACATGAGTTCATACATTCTAATTGGCATTAATTTTCTATAACCTAGGTATAGACCCTTTGTTGTATGGTTTATTTTTTTGAGATGTCATCCATTATCCTTACAAATAGTATTGGGCTAAGAATACTTCCTTTTCTAACTCCCTTGTCTAACTCTCTTTGTTATGTTGCCTCCTATTCTCACCACATTTTCTGTTTTATGGTACATAGGTACTTTGCAGCTTTGCACTACCTTTTATTATTTTGTCACTAACTTCTCTTTCTCTCATCATCTTTCGTATTGCTTCTCTTTGTATACTATCAAAGGCTTTCTCTAAGTCTATTACACATACCAAGAGCTTGTTATTAGTGTTAGGTATTTTATCACTTATTTGTTTCATCACAAAGACCCAATTTTGGGTTGATCCTCTTCTGAATTCTGTGGGGTATCTCCCATACTTAGTTGTTTCTACTTTCACTCTGATTTTCTCTTTAATTACTTTTTCATAAATTTTTTAGTTGCATATAGCAGTTACAGTTCTCTATAGTTGTTACAGTTTTTATGTTCCCCTTTTTTTATTTATAGGAATAATCTTTCGGTATTTCGTTCTTTTTTCACACTATTTGGATTATTCTCTACAGCAGTTCATTCCCTATTTGCATATTTTGTGTTTCGTTGTTCTGGGGTATTTCTTTTTCATTACTTGCTCTTAGCAACTCCATGAAATACTTTTTTCTTCATCTCTTCATAATTCTATATCTCTCTATAATCACCTCTCCTGTATCTTTCATGTTTCTCACAGGGTTTTTCTTCTCATTTTTCAATCCTCTTAGAGTGCTATAAAGCATCTTTGCATTGTCCTCCGAATCTCTCCATCTTTTCACCAAAAATTTCCCATTCCCTACTTTTTTATGATACTATTAACCTTGTCTCTTTGTATTTTATAGTTTTGCTAAATTCTTTATTTAGATACTCGTTCCAGGTTAAACTTGTTGAAGTGATATGTGATATTAAATTTGTTACCGTGCACCACGTTACCGGCGTTTCAGACTTCCAGAGTAAAGTTATCTACAATATCTTATTCGAACTGTTAAAAGACGAAGATCAAAGAGTCAGGTCTGCTACTTCAAATGCCATTATGCGGTAAGTCTTAATCGCAGAGACGTAGTTTCGTTGATCAATTTCGTATTGATTTTAGGGTTGTACCTCTTTTATATTTCGACCAACAAATTCCAAACGAATCGACGGCCACAAACAAAGCCAAATATTACAGAAATTTATATTTGTCGAACTTGCTCGATATAAATGTGGACACTAACATTAGTAGGAGGCAGTTTTTGGATAACATGCCCTTTCCTTTTAAAGCTATCGGTGGAAATGTTTGTGATACTGTTGAACAATCGCTGTCTCGCATAATTTCAAAACTATATCATTTTTTATTGACGTCTACTTCGAAACATTTTATGGTGAGTGAACCGACAATATTTAAATCGTGTTTAATTGCGTTTTATGTATTTCCAGCAAGGATGTATAGAAACATTGTGCCTTTTAACTAACTTCTATCCTTCTACGCAATTTGGAAAAGCGTGGAGTTGTTTTTCTGATTTTAAAGTACCAAAAGAACAGAGCACTGTCGGTACAAATTTTCCTCTCGATACACCGTTAAGCAGTTCAATGGGGCTGTGTAGTCTTTGTATGAATTTTATGCTGAACGGTACTCTTGCATACGATTTAAACTGTCACCTGAATTTGTTGAAACTAACGGGGAATCTTTTCGCTGGTAAATTGTTTTAGTTAATATTTCTTAACTGTCAAGATGTTCAATTTTCTTTCTTAATTCGTTTGTTTAAATATTTCTTAACTGTCAAGATGTTCAATTTTCTTTCTTAATTCCTTTGTTTAAATGTCTTTTAGGAATTTCAATCCATAACTTCGGGCAAAAGGCAGATTTCATCTTGGAAAATGTTACTCAGCCCTGGGAAATGTTCACGGACAAAAGTCTATCGACTTCGGCCGAACAGTTTTTTGTCCACATCATCAAGTTACTCAACATTTTTTGTCATGTGATAGACGAAATGGTGCCGGCATTACCGCAAGCCAAACCCGTCTTACCGAACCTACCCAGCGCGACGAATTTGTCCCCCATCAAAAGACGGAAAAGCGACGTGGATAAAAACAAAATCCTGTCGCCGAGGAAGGACATTGATAGGGACGAAAAAGGCGACAGGAAAAACGAAAATGCCAAGTTCAACGCCGTGGGGTACTTCGCTAATGCTCCACATTATATGAAAATTTACGATGTCCTGAAGACGGCCTATACAAACTACAAGGTAAACACTTCGCACGATCGCTGAAAATCTACATGTAGCAATTGTTTTTTGTTTGTACAGACGACTCTCGATTCAGATGCATCCGAAAAATTCCTGGATTTGTTGAGGACGACATTATTGGCCATGTGTCAGCTGCTCGAGTTGTCGACCCTGTTCGAATCTGGAAGAATTGCCGAAGAAATACTATCGTATTTCCGTTCGACGTTTAATCTGGAACCTTCTTCCACGGTTGAATGCGTACAGCAGTTGCTCAAAAGTCTGTTTGGTACGAATTTGAGTTGTAACGTATCCGAAGTTTTCAACTCTGGCAATAACAAAGAAAAACCTGAGGTGAGTACAGGGTGGACCAAATTCGAATGTTTTACGGGGTATCTCGGTTACCGCAATAGATAACGAAAATCTGATTTTGGTCTTTTGGGCAATTTTTTTGAGAAAATAACGCTTGTGCAATCAGATTTTTTCTATCTGATTCCATTTTGGCACTACAGACGAAAAATGAAATTTCATCATTTTTGAAAATTTGCTGTAACTTCTTTATCTATTCAATTAAAACAAAATGTTATAGAGGTTTTTTATACACATTTTTTTGCTTAATTTAAAAACAAAAGTAATTTTTTCTTAGCCACCTTGACTTTCGAGATATGGAGTAAATTTACATTTTTTTAAATGGAAACCCTAGTTGGCCATGACTTTTATGTGAAAGAGTATTTTTTTATCTTTTCAAAAATATATAGGTTTATAATATAAGTAAAGCTCGACAAAGGGCATATATTAATAAAATATGATGGAAAATGCAGATAGAGAGAAAATATAAATAGAGGAAGACCAAGAATAAAATGGGAAAAAGAAGTGAGGAAGAAACTAGAAGAAAAAGGAGTCAGCTGGAGAGATGTGCCACAATTAGCTAACCATGGGAAGGAGTGGAGAAACATAACGCAGGAATGGAAAAGCATACCTCGACACCGAAAGGTACAAGAGGAATCGATTAAGAAGAAGAAGAATATATTTGTTGCAAAATATAACTAAGATATGGCCAATTTTGTGAAAATTCGATCATCAAAGTTTGCCATGATTTCGTAAACAAGTAATGTTTGCAATTATTAAACAACTAAACGTCATTTTGAAGTAAATTTTTTAACTTTTAAGCAAATCCGTGTATTATTTGGTATTTTATAGCTGTTTATTGTGGTATTGTGAACATGGCTAAATTTGAACTCTTTGAAAAGTTTAATATGTTAGAATATTACTTTGTAAGTAATAAAAACTTAGCGGCTGCTGCAGAATTTACTTGGCAATGACGTATAGTTGTTTATTAATTGCAAACATCACTTGTTTACGAAATCATGGCAAACTTTGATGATGGAATTTTTACAAAATTGGCCATATCTTGGTTATTTTTTGCAAAAAATATATAAAACGCATCATCCCAACTAATTTTTATAGAGCCCGTGTCATACTATCTAATTTTCTTACGGCCCTGTGTAGAAAATAATTGTCCACCCCAGCTATACAGGGTGGCCTACCTAGGGCTTATTTTTTTGAAATCTGGTTTATTCAAAATTTTAAAAAAATAATTGCCTTTAAAAAACATGCAGGATGTTTTATGTCTAAAACTATTTACAAGTTTTATTTTATAGATTGAACCACCCTAAGAAAAATGTATTTTCCTGAATTAAATTGACCTATAATATAAATTATGTACAGCTCAAAATATAAATTAAAATGAAACTTGTTACTATAATAAGTTTTTTTTTACAAAGTTTTCTAAGCGCTTTATTCGTTCTATGAAATATTGCAGTGTTTACCAAACTTACAATCATTTTGTACCCCTTTATAGACTTTGATTTTACCTCTCGCAGCTAAAGATAGGATTAGTTTGGGGTAATTTTAAATAAAACAATGTTATGGAGCTACACTTACGCAAAGATAATGCTTTTGATTTAATAATTTAATTATGGACAGTTTCTACCGTTAAAAAATTCTAAAGTAAAATGAAAAGTTTTACCCCGTGTAACCCTTGAAACACTGAAATATTGGATGATTACCTAAAAATTATCATTAAAACAGCTGAATGTTTTTAAGGACAAACAAATTATCTATACCAGAATGTAAAAAAGTACTGGGTTTTATTTTGATATATATTTTAGATTTTAACTTTTTAAAATCTGGGACTGTAAGGCTTCATTTTTTTTTGGCTTACAGCAAGATGAATATATTGGTGGATTTTACTACAACATTTTTCAAGTCACGTACAACGAAATCTCGACGCATTTGAAAATTTTAAACAACGCGAACAAGGTCGAACGTGACGGAGACGAAACAGTCATGGGATATCTGCACAGACGAGAAAATAAGAAATGTTTGGTGTTATCCAGGGGAGCCGATAAAATATTGGCCAGTTATATTAGGCTGTTCGAACCGATGGTTATAAAGTCGCTGAAGGTAATCATTTTTATTTTTGATCTAGGTTAGATTTAATGGCGTTTGATTTTTAGCAATATACGATTACGAGTGACGTGAAATTGGAGTGTCAGGTTTTGGAACTGCTTTGTCAGCTGGTGCAGTTGAGGGTGAATTATTGCTTGTTGGATTCGGAACAGATTTTTATAGGATACGTTTTGAAGCAGTTTGAGTTTATCGAAGAAGGGCAGATACAGTAAGTGTTTTGTTTTTAAAAATTGTTTTTAGAAATGGCACCTATAATTTTATAAAAATTACTCTATGTTATAGTTTATTTTTATTGATAAAATGCGTTAGTAAAAGAAGTTACAATTTTTGTTTAAATTAATATTTTTTTGTTAAACGATTCCTTGGTTAAATCTTTAAAAATTCAAAATAATACCAAGCGTTGATCAAAACAAATTTATCTTCATTAAATATCAAATTAAGTAACTTAAATAAAATTTTTGGCTTTTCTCTTGTTACATTATCTGAGGTTTCAAAATATTTAAAGGTAATTATTGTTTCAAAAAAGTTTGTCCTCTGTAAATACTAATCTAAAAATATTTTTGCCGACTTGGTATTGTTTAGGAAATTGTAAATTAAGTTGCATTTTATTATGATGTAATATACTTGGTAAAAACTTATTTTATGTGTATCATAATCTTCGCACAATTTTTTTCTAGGATGTGTAACGAACTGATACCAAAAATATTTAACTTCTTGGTACACCTATCGTACGGCAAGCAACATTCCAAAAGCATAATCAGCGTACCGAAGATAATCCAGCTGTGCGACGGGCTCATGGCAAGCGGCCAGCCCCCGATCACGCACTGCATACCTGCCCTCAAGCCCCTCGTCGAAGACATCTTCATTTTCCGGAACAAATCGAACACGCCCGATTTTAAGGAGCTAGAAACGACCCAGGAAGTTTTGCTCTCGATGCTTCTGCGTTTGTTGGAGTATCAGCAGGTCATAGATCTGTTCATTTTGATATTGCACGAAAGCAGATATTACGACAACTTCGAGAAGTGGACGAGGTGGTCGAAGCAAGTTACTGACGTGCTGTTGCCGATGCTCAAACACAACAAGGTTCACTTGGACAAGAAGCCTGCTTTGGTGTCGATGCAGCAGCTTATATTCGTGTTGCATCCGACCGTTTTTAAACCCATGAACGATGTTTTAATTTTGCTCTTCGCTGATCCTCCGTACGCAGTAAGTAATAGATTTTTTAATAGGCTTGATCTGAATATAGTGGTGGGCAGTTTATGGATGTTGTGTTAAATTGAGTGCAATTTTTTTTATATGTTCTGCAGTTTAAGGCATCCTTTTTCCACTGGGAAATTTGATACCTTTTGCAGTTTTTGACATAAACCTTTAAAAAAACCATTAATATGAAAATTAAATTTTTTGTTTTTAATCGGGTCTTGTAGTTCTTGACTATGTTTCTCCATCTTTGTCTATCATTGGCTAAATGTGGCACATCTCTCCAGCTGACTCCTTTTTCTTCTAGTCTATGTCTAATTTTGTTTTCCCATTTTGTCCTAGGTCTTCCTCTATTATTTTTCCCTCAAATTTCCCTAAATATTTAAAATTTGATACTCGCTTTATCTTTTCTTGGTCTAGCATGATTCAATCCTTTACGTGATTCTTTGTTATAACCATAGTCTGTCTTTTTTATATTGATGCTCATATTGATCTTCTTAATGTATTTGCCCATATCCTCAGCATTAGAACTTGAAAATAGTTATTTATTAATTTATTTCTACTGTTAGGTGTAGAACTGTTGAGTTGTGCTGTGCTGACTTTTTCCCATGATCGCTTCTTCTTCGTTTCCTTTTATGCTTCTGGTATTCCAAGTACCTATTTTTATTTTGTCTTTCTTATCTCTATTTTTATCATTTTTAATATCTCGTGCTTTGATTGCTATCTGTTTTTCCTTATTCATGTCCATTTTCGTGCCATTTTTCCGTCCTTAGTTTTATGGGTCTGTTTTTTGCTGTAGCTCCTCTTTCTGTTTATTCCATAGCCAAATGTTATTATCTACGATTAGTTTTTGATAAGCTACTCTGACTTTTTTGCCCCTTTTTCTTTCTTTTTCTGCCTCTTCTCTGATTTTTCTTTGTATTTCTCTTTTTTTTACTGTTGGGTCATTGTCTATGTAAACGTTTTGACCTTTTAATCTGCTCTTATACTGCATTATCTTTATTTTGTCGTCCCATTTACTTATCGTTGCTATTGTCATACTTTTGCCATATTTTTGACCCACCTCATACATCTGTTTGATATTTACTTTGACTCCTAAATTTTGATCTAGAAATTCTTCCATATCTGCTTTTATCAAATTTTGCTCCCCCTATCACAATGTTATATTTCTTGTCTTTTCTTTTTCTGAGCTGAGCGTCTTTTTTCTAAGCTCTTAGTTTTCTTTTTTTGTTGCAATAAATTCCTCCCTAAATGTCTTTTGTTTTTCCCTTATCTTTTTAACTTCTTCCACCAATTGGTTAATTACTTTTACTAATTCCTCCATTTGTTTTTATTCCGTTGAACCTTTGGTTTTTGCTTGATCTGGTGATCTGATTACTATTTTGTTCGTTCTGGATATTCCGCCGTCTTCTTTGTTTTTCTCTTCCCTTGTCTCTTTTCCTTTTATCACTACTACCACTCGCTTTAAAAAATTTGTCCATGGATAATATTTTATTTCATTTAACGTTATTTATACAATTATATTTTAAAATTTAATTCACTACACAGTTATTAGTTTAATGTGCTTACACTATCACTATTACTTGACGCGCTATTGGGTTCATTAACACGCTACGTCAGCTTTCTATACCTCATACGCCGTACGTTATTTATTTGTTAATAACAATTTACAATTTAGATTTTTCTTTTATCAATCCAAAATACAAAGAACTTACACTTGTATCTACTTTAACAACTTTGATAAATTTTGTTGTACAGGGTGGTCTATTTTCGATGCCCATACAGGGTATCTCGGTTATTATCATAGATAGAAAAAAAAACTAAGTACGTAGTCTCGAGCTCCTTTTTCGAGAGAAATTTATTGCCGTAAACAGATTTTTGATATCTTTTTTAATTTTCGAAATATAGCCAAAAACCGATTTTTAGCAATTTTCAAAAATGTTAAATATCTCGCTTAAACGAAAAAATAGGAAAAAACTTTGAAGACATTTTTGGCATGGTTTTTTGTCCTTAATAAGATAGCGATGTTCAATTTTTTTCTCGTGATAATGCTCGATATTCGATACTTTTTATCGCCGATTACAGTGTACACGTCTTTATCTTTTCGCCTACCACACCGCAACTCACTTGAAAATAGTAATAAATTAAATATATTTAAGAACACAATTATTACTTTTGAATAGAGTTTATAAAAATTTCAGAATTAAAATATGAAATCCTAGTTAGTTTTTTTAAAAATGTTAATTGATAGCCGAGATAGTCCCTCAGTATGCAGCACATTTGTTCTAAAAAATTGGCCATCCTTATAATACAATCATAAATAAAAACAAATGAATGTGAAAAATAACATCATAATGTTTTTTCCAGCATAGTTCGCTTATGTTGGTCAATAGATGGTTCGGTAAAGTAATAACTTTACTCTTAATAGTTTCTCAATCGAAAGAAGATCTGTTGTTATTAAAAATCATGGAAACGCTCTCTGACTACGCCCCTAGAAGTATTTTCAGCAACGTCGCCATAACCCCCGATCCGTTGAACGTCACGAACGCCATCGAATTCTTCAACGGTATGTCCCCCGAAGTCATTTTCGTGCGTTTCATGTTCAGAGTGATCGGTCTGATATCCGAAAAATGCGTCGAAGTGAAAGAGAACGAGGACGACGATTTTATCATCGAGCAGTTTTCGAACTATCTCATGATATGCTTGCACATTTTGCAGTCAGGTAATTTCGCTATCGTTTCGTGTCCTGTGTGTACTTGATTTTCGTTTCGTTTTTCTTAGGTAGTCACTGTAAAATTGCGAACACGACGATCAATTTGATCAACGAAGAAATGATCTTGGGTGAAAACGAGGAGAAGATCTCGTTGGACGAGATCAATTCGAATTTTATTAAAATATCGTCGACGTTTCCTACTCTGACTTTCCAGTGGTGCTACATTCTGACTTTGTTGAATTATAATAATAGGAAGTTTTGGGCTACCGTGATGCAGTTGACTGAGAGTTACGGTATTTTAAATAACATGTAGGTATTTGCAGCTGATGCGTGGCGTTTAAATTGTGATTTGTTCGATGTTTGCAGACAAGACTGTTCGGTTAAGCAAAAACTTGGTTGTTTGAATTTGGAAATCGTTCGTATTGGGGGGACGATAGTGTTCTGTGATTATTTGGTGAGTATTTATTTATTGTAATTGATCACGTTGTATATGTTTGCTTATTATTTTTTTTGTGACGATGCCTACGAATTGATTATTATTCACACTTGAGTTGTTTAAACTGTAAATCATAACCATCTCATTTAGGTCGATTGTACATTGTTTAATTTAGTGCTCATGTCTAGGGTAACAAATAAATTAATCCCTAGGGCACTGGTTTGTATTAGGTACTGTTTTTTTGTAAGGATGTAAGATGTCCATTGAGGATTTTTATTTATTTAAAATTAAAAACCTTTTAAATAAATTAAATTGGTATCTGGTATTTAGTTTTCATTAATTCGACTTTGAGGCTAACATGTAAAATCGAGTGTGTAAAATTGGTGTAGTTAGCCTCCAGGTTTAGGGGGGACTACAGCCCCAAGTGACTAGCATTTACTCTTTATACTGCAGCGACATAGTTTTATGTATTAAAACTTAATATGAATATAAGTATAAAAATTAATAAAAAGCCAAATCTTAAACAAATAAGAAAAAAGTGCAAAAATCGAAACGGTGGTAATTTGTTATTACAAACTATTAAAAGAACAATTTATTTCGTTTAAAGATCATATGGTTAAAGTTTGACAAAAAATATAGCCAATAACTAGCAGTAGGAGTAGTAGAATGCCTAATAAATATGTGGTTGTATCCTAGTTTAATATTTATTTATAGTTATCTTATATAGCCCAATTCTAATATTTTTTTAGTTAGGTACTGATTACATTTAAATTGCAAGAAAAAGTTGACTATTATAATTTTTAAATAAAAGATGTATAAATAAAGAAAACAAAATAAATTAATGCATAGAAAATTTAAAACAATGATTACTGAACTAGGTACTTTCATCAAACAAAAGCACAGTTTGAATTTGAACTTATTTATAAGTTAAAATTTATTTTCTGGTTTCCTCTGGAAACAAATTCAGCAAGAATTTCTTCGGGATTCAGTTCTTTTACAGTTTCACTTTTAATGCTGATAATTAAAAAATTATTTAATCTTTCTTGAGTCATTCGACTGAGCTTAGTTCAAGCCCCCCATAACTATGCCAATGTTATGAAGGTTAATCGACTTAAGGGGGTTAATTGACTTAAGGAGGTTTTGTTAAATATGTGGATGCTCACTTCCAATAATTTATGTTCTTATGCCTTCGTAGGGTCAAATTCACATTTAAAAACTCATAATACATCACTCATAAAATTCAGAATACAATAAATCGATAAAGAAAATTGGATTATAATTTTATACAGAACAAAAGTAAAATTATATGAACTAAAAATGTTAACTACAGTACAATCAATCTTTTTTAAAATTAATTTTAATGAGGGATGATAAGGTACACCGTAATAAATTTTTGTTTCTCTATCAACTGTTTATATTTTAAAGGATTTCAACTAACGTTTTCTACAAGTCAAGTTACAGAGGTAAATCGAGTTACAGATGTATCGAGTAATAGAGGTTTCACCTGTAGTTTTCTTTGTTTTTTCCAAATGTATTATACAGTCATGATTCACAGAAAGTTTACATACAATAAAAATAAAAAGTCTTTGTGGCTAATTTTAAATCGTTTACATCCTGCTAATATATTTTTACAAATTTTTTTATAATAATAATACTTATCGTTCTTTTAATATGTTCATGTTGTTAAATTTCCACAGGTAATTCATTAAAAATCTTGAGCCCTTTGTAGTACACGACATTCAATGTATATTTTTCATTAATTTTGGTGGTCTAAAATTATTTTTGGTCCTAGTCTGATATCATGTAACATGGCAAAAAGTTATTTATGATTTTATATATTAGAAATAGGCTAATAAATGAAATTTTTTGATGAATACTGAGCCAATTTAACTTCACCACTTGGCCAATTCTAATGTATGTAGAGCATTTTAATGCTATGATAATTATTATTATTTTATGAAGTTATTGTGTGTTTTTTTTTAACTTATTGTTAGATAATGGGTTGCAAAATGCAACTGTTTTAAAATCAGTTTCAAGGTTTTTCTTGTTATAATATTATCATGGATCTCTTTTGCAAGCTTCATGTTTTGTTAAATTAAGTAAAGATTTGTCTATAATATCTTCGATATTTAGTGTGTATGTATGATTTATTTTTAAGGTATGTGTGTACATTTTGTTGCTGTTGAATTTGTACTTTTTTTGTTATAAATACTTGATAATTGGCCTGAGTGGTATATACCAGGATATTTAAAATTATCTGAGGGATAGGATTAATCAAATTTTTTTAAATGTGTAGAGATCACGAGAAATTTCGATTTTCAGAATGAAAACATGGCAGATGGTGAGCAGCTGTCGTGGTTTATTGTAAATAATATTAAAATTCTCGTTCATTTATCCGATGAAGCCCCCGTATTTGAATTGTTAGCCTCTCTGCATCGTAATTCTTCAGCCAGTGGATTAGTTATTCAAGCAATAGCCACCAAATGTTTATCGAATATGGAGGTAACTTAATTTTTTTTGTACAGGTAGATTTGTGATGGCTTAAAAACAAGGTTTTGAAATGCGCTTTCCCAACAGTTTTTGTAAAAGCATTTCGGCTAATTTCATTAAAATAATAGCACCTCCTGACCATTAATACTAATCACGTAACTTATCATTGTAGCCGTCATTTCGAAATAAGGTATTAAAATGCGTCGAAAATGTGCATCCCACGCAGACGGGGGCTCTCTTAAATTTACTGTTACCAAGACTGCTGGATTCGAGACATTTGGCCCTGTCTAGGTTGGTAGCGAATTTGTCTAGTCGAAAAATAGAATTGTTGCTGACCATGTCGATGGAAGACGTCAACAATCAGTTACCAAAAGACGATTTGACGAGAATAATGAACCTTTTAGTCGAAATGAAATTGGCCAAAAAGTGAGTTATAACATTCATGAATGAATTAATTAAATTTAAATGTGTTTAATAGTAAAAATCGGCTATTTTTTAAAGAAACATGTCTTGTAGAAATGTTAGACCAGTTTCTTATCCTCATTTCTTCGGCAGTAGCAATCTTACTTATTTTAACTGATGAAACGAGAGTCTTGAAAATGGTGTACTAGCATTTCCACAAGAGATCCTTTTAGAAATAATAAGGAATTTTTAATTAAACTTTTTTTTATTAACTCTTTCGTCCTCGGTGGTTTCACTGTAAAACCATCATTTTAATAATCAGTTTCTTAAATCTTAGCGATTTAGAAAAGCAACCACCTATGTTATTACTTATACTATGAAACCTAATTTTGAAATAAAGTTCAAATTTTATAGGTGGTTTCCTAGGATACTCATATACTAACAATTAGTATAATTATAACAATTTCGAATCACATTTGTTTTAATATCACTGCTTAACAGTGACTTGATAGACTAACAAGATTTGAAATAAAACAATGGAAGTGGAACATTGTTTTTTTCATGGCAATGTCGATTTTTATCTTAAATTTCGCAATTTTCCAGGTATTTCGCTAATTTTTGTAAATAAACATATAAAATATTACTACTATACAGGGTGTCCCAAATTCGAGCAAATGCGTGGGAATCTCGCCACGAGGTCGGTTAAATTAGGGCAAAGTTGCGAAATATACTCATCAAATATCTGCAAAGAAAATGTTCATAGAGCTGTCTTAGTTCAAAAGTTATTCAAGAAAAACTGAAAAAATTGATTTTCGTTTTTTTGCCTTATTTCCTACATTTTTTAAGATATCGACAAAGGAAGTACTTCTCCATGGCAACTTCTTACGCTTTATATTTTGAGATAACATAAAATTTACAACAACGTTTCGTCTCCAGAACCATCATCAACTTCATTTTTTTAAATACGGCGAAAAAGTTCTCATAGTCGGATAGCATTTTGTCTTCTGATTTCAATGATATATGACACTTGATATCTTAAATGATATTTTACCACAAAAATTTAAGAAAAACTCATTTTGTCCAATTTTTAAATCAAATGATCTTATACAAAAAAAAGCACAACAGAAAACAACACATTTTTTTTGTTTCTATCTAAGAATTTCTAGCTGGTTGCAAATTATACAATTAATCATGATCATATTAATGTCAAAGTGACTGACAGAACGACAAAAAAACAAAAAAATTGTTTTGTTTTTGAGTATATAATGTTGCAACTTTGCCCTAACTTAACCCACCTCGTAGCTCTTAAGATAAGCGAGATCCCCATGCATTTACTCGAATTTGGGACACCCTGTATATTATACAGAGAAAAAAATAATCTTTGTTTGTAAGTCATTACCTGTTAAGACTGCCATTATAAAAAAAGTAGGTGCATTCTCGCATGAAGTTTATTAAATAAAAATTAAACTATCACCATTTTATAGAAAACAATATCCATCCAGCAAGCATTTTTTCTTCGTCTGTTTTAAGTTTTATACAAATGTTGATATTTTCAAATTGAAAATTACTTTTAATTCCAGACACGAAACTCTAGTAAGTCTTTTAAACAAATTAGCCACCCAGTTCTACGATCTCAGTCCCGTAGAGTTTTATCAAAGGCGCACCATCAATCCGGAGTACATAAAAAAGCTCCAAATAAACAAAACTTGGTACCTTTCGCAAATAAAGTCGAGGTGCCGATGCCCGAACGCGGGCCCCGAGACTGCAGAGTTACTCAGTCACCTGGATTACGAAGATATAATGAACATCGTGTCCAATAAAGATTTCAATAAGCTAATACTGAAAGACTGCATCGCTTGGAGCGTTCAAAAATGCAGGGAGGAAACTTCAACGGAAGAACCGCCCCTGCTAAAAGCCAGTATCAATGTTTTATTAAAAGACGTCGTGCACGTTAGGAGTTTATTGCCGAAATCGCATCAGGTACGTTCCCGTTTTGGATCGTACGCTGTGTTGTTTAATTTTTTGGGTCGTTCTAGGTGTATAAGGTGGTTGGTCGCGATCAAACGTCATCGGAATCAAAGTATTCGCATCGACTGACCGAACTGTTTTCGGACGAAATGTTTTGGACCGTCCTCTACGACGTCATTCCCCCCGTTATGTGTTACGTAAATTCCTTGTCCTTTTTTCCTAATGTTAAAATACCTGATAGTAACCTAGAAGACTTGATTAAATTCGCTGTTATTTGTTTAGAATCTGTAAATTTTATTATCGATGTACATAGAGATAACACGAGCGTAAATTATGTAGATATTTCTTTACAGTGTGCTAGCGTTATATTAAAAGAGAGCAATTTATGTAATATATTGGCGTTAGATACTCACTTGTCGTGGTTATGCTCTGCTGTCAACAGTACGTACAAATTAGTTTGTTATTTGTTGTTGAACGACGAACCGCTTCCTAGCGTCACTAAATGTGGTTTAAAAAATACTTTGGATAATCTGGAGACCGTTTCTGCGGGCCACACTTGTTATCAGTTGTCTGTTCTCGTTTCGTGGCTTGAAAGAACGCAGGGTCGTGTTAATTTTCCCAAATTTTTGTTGGTTTCCATTCAGGATGTTATAATATCGTTGTGTAGGTTGCCGTTAGTTAATTCTTACATTTTAACGCCACTTAGCGCATGGAAAAATGGGTTTGTCGCCGATTTATCAGGTTCTTTTAATACCCTAGTTCCTCCTTTACCCATAGAAATTTTGCAAGAGGTTGATATTCTCGAAGAATTTATTTTTAGGTAAGTTCTATGTTCTGGTGGCAGTTGAAGTTTTGTCAGTTGTGTGAAATTGCTACCTTCCAAAGAAACATTTTCCCCACTTTCTTGTTTGTAAAGGGTTGTCCATTTTCGAGGTATTTTGTTAACTACAATCTTAAGCAAAAATTTGTTGTAAGTCTCTAGGGCTACTTCTTCAAGAGGGTGTCCCACAAGGTATGCCTTCGCTAATTTTTGCATAAATCGAATGTTTAGGACCTAGATAAAACGTTTTTATCGGTAACAATTTTTTTCATGTGTTCCTTCATATACAGAGTATATCAGCCGTATTTAAAATAAGAAAGTTAATGTTAAAAAAACAAAAACAAATGAAGGTAGGTCAAATTTGTGGACAAATTTCAAATCTACACAAAATAGTGCCCAAATAATGTAGAATAATATTTTGAGTGTGATTTCAATTAAGCAAGTTATAAGCAGAAATTAAAAACCTGATGTGTTTTGTTTTTCATCAATAGCGCAAAAACTATTGTTTTTTTCAAGTTTTTTTTTTTCATAGAACAGTTGCCCTTGAATCATAGATCATTTTGACCCATTTAAGCAACTTTGTATCTCTTACCATTTAAGAGATCCCCATGCTGTTCACTATATTTGGGACACTCAGTATATGAAGGGGCACATGAAAAAAAATATCATCGGTAAAAACGTTTTATCTAGGTCCTAAACATTCGATTTATGCAAAAATTAGCGAAGGCATACCTTATGGGACACCCTGTTATAATGTCTATAGTAGCAGCTTTTATTTTTCTGCTATTGATGAAATTGAAACTTTAATGATTTTTAAAATTGGCCATAGTTTCTTCATTTTAAGAAATTAATATTTGATAGTAATATAAAACTAGACAATGATAAATGAATGATTTTTTTGTGAATTTCTGAATATCTCAAAGCTGCGAAAGTTTTCCCTTTGTGTTTCCAACGGGTAGCTCTAGACCAGGGCTTCTTAACCAGGGGTCCGTAGAAAGATTTCAGGGGGTCCGCGAGCCTTGATATATTAACTTTATTTTTACTAACTTCTAACTGAAATCTAGGTTTTCTTTACCCGTGAATGTATGCATTAAATTACAATAGTATTGGCCGTATCTGTTGTCCTAAATAGAAATAATAAATATTTTCATATCGCAATGCAGTTGTTAAACATTTTGAAAAAAAAAAATTATTCTGAGTAGGGGTCCACGGCTTTCACCTGACCGACAAAGGGGTCCATGGAACAATAAAGGTTGAGAACCCCTGTTCTAGACACTTTATCAGATTTTTGCTTGCTATTGTATGGGGTTTTCATGTTTGACATTTTGCTTTTCCCGGAATTCTGGGAATAAATCGGACCTCTTCCGGGGTTTCCCCCGAATAAGGAAGGGTGCTGTTAATTATTTAAAAACAGCTCCAAGTTATATTATATGCGATAAATTTTGCTACTTGATTATTATAAGTAGCAAAATAATATTGGCGAGGGAATTATAATACAATTTAGAAATATTACCTTTCTATTGTAATTTTATTTTAATGAATACAATAACATAATTTTTACAATTATTTTTTGTAAAATGGTTTAAGAAAACAAAGGTGGGCTATAATTCTTCGGTCACTTAGTCTTATTCATAATTTATCAAAAAAAATATTCTGCTGGATAAAATACTCTATTGATGTTGGTGGAATTGTCTTGAGAGCATCTAGCAGCAGAGACATTGTTTTTATCTACAAAATTTCATTTATGAGCTATTTTGCTTCACATTATTAGGGTACACAAAAATAGAACTGTAAAAGTTTATTGATGAAATAAAATTTGTCATGGAGACTGGGCTTCTTTACACATACTACAGGTGTACATAATTCGTTATTATAAAACAAAAAAATTATTTTAAAATTATAAATTCTGATAAGTAAAAATAGGCTTACAAAGATCTAAATACAAAATTTACGAAAATTAAATTTTTCAAATGTCCCGGGACGTACCTACAAATAAATCTATAATAACAATTTTAAAAAAAAGATTAAAATGGACCGGGTTCTCAGCCTGAGAACCAGGGATCCTGGGAAAGAAACCCTTCTATTGATTGTAGTTACCGAGATTTTGTATAAATATTTTTAGTTTGGTCCAGTGCAGTCATTATTTGGCACAGTTCATTAAATTTTTTCCTAGTTGTTTAAAATGTTTTCACCGTTGTGTTTTTTGCATGGTGAAGAATAACGTTGTTAGGCTGGACGAGTAGGCAGCAATTCGAAGAAACTTGGATGTGCCTGCTGAGCGTATTAAGTTCAAATCCTACTGAAAATAGTGTACCTGAAGAAGTTAATGCCCTTATTCACTCGACAAGTTTGGCTGTTGGAGCGATCACGTCTCTGTTATTAAAAACGTTGGATGAACCGACAGTTGGTAACAGCGACGTTTCTTCAGTCCTTCACGTACCGAGAGATGCTCACATCGAACAGAAAACTACCAGGTACGTATTTAACGTTTCCCAGAGCCAAATAACTTATTTTTGAAACGTTTTCAGCGTAAAGAAATTAACAAACATCCAGAATAAACTCGAGCAGAAATGCAACGAATATTACCACTCGATCACGAGCGGTGCAGTCGTCAAGAATGTTTTTAATAAACCGAATTTAGAAAAACATATTGATAATTATTCGTACGGCCAGATTTCTGTCGAATATCTGCTTATCTCCGCGAAAATTGTGGAGACGGACTGTGAAAATAGTTTCGCTGCCCAAGTTTTCGCAAGGCGTGAGAAAATTTTGTCGGACAGTGGACTCGATTTAAATTCATGCTTGCAGTTTTTGATAGATTTGTACACGCAGTGGATAAGAAATCAGGTTTGTTTGTTTAAACGCTTTTTATAATTTAGTTTAGTTTCGTTTTGATGTTAGTTGATTTTTAAAAAATGTCTTTTGTTCCGATAGGAGTTTGTTCGAATAAGAAAACATCTTGGTTTACGAAAAAATTCATAACTTTGTGATTTTTTGTGCCAAATTTCTCATTTCGGACTTCAAATGTAGCCAAAAGATAAGCGTATTTGATGCCGTGTAAAAAGTCCCTTTTTAAAATTTTATAGTATTCTTTGTGGCTATCTGAAAATAGTGTTTAAAAATGGTAATTGTTGCGATAGAGTTAGCTATGGAACCCTGTTAAAAAAATTAAAAAATGTAGTTTTTTTGCAATGCACGCATCCTTTATGAGTAAAACTCTGCAAAGTTTTTGAAAGTTCGGAAAAAACAAACGTGAAAAACAAGACCCCTTTAAAGCCAGAGTTCGGAAAAGAAAACACCTCGGTTCAGAAAAAAATTCATAACTTTGATAATTTTTGTCCCAAATTTTTCATTCTGGTCTTAAAATGTAGCCAAAAGATGGGCACATCTGAAGACATGTAGGAAGTGCATTTTTGAAATTATATAGTAACGTCTACGGCCGTTGGAAAAAAAAACGTGAAAAACAAAATTTCTTTAAGCCATAGTTCGTAAAATAAAATACCTTGGTTCACAAAAAAATTCATAACTTGGATATTTTTTGTCCCAAATTTTTCATTCTGGTCCTAAAATGTAGCCAAAAGATAGGCACATCTGAAGACATGTAGAAAGTGCATTTTTGAAATTATATAGTAGCTTCTACGGCCGTCTGAAAATTGTGCTTCTAAAAATGGTCATTTTTGCGATCGCGTGTGCTGAAATTCAGTTTTCAGTTTAAATAAATTTGCTTTAGTAAAGATGCAGTTACATTTTAGCTAAAATTTCAATGTAATTCCATTTTAAAACTTGAGGGAATTTTATTTTTCGTGTAAATAAATATTTTAGATAAACTTAGGAGATTAGTTGAAAATTTAGTCTTATTTGTTTATATGTAAAATTGCTGTGGTAGAATTCTTATTTTTCTTGCAGACAACACCTCTAAGACTGCTTCATGAAATAATGAAGTCGATGATAATAATTTCTGACCTTTTCACTGAAAAATTACAATACAGTCGAATGCTAGAAATATGTTTGGATCTTTCGAAAACTCATACAGCGGAAGATGAAGTTATGCATCAGTATTTAATAATCGGGGCATGTAAGGCAGCTGCAATGTTGACACCTGTAAGTAACTGCTAGGCTTGGCTGTAAACATCCGTTTTGATTGTGTATCGACTTTCAGGACATAGAAACTTATGAATTCGTGAAGAAACTAATTGTGCAGAATTTGAAAAGCGGATTTTTGCCTTCGAAAATATCCAGTCTGCATGGAATACTTTATATTTTACAGAGCAGTATATTGAGTAATACGCACATAGGGGGTTTGTCTGAAGAAATGCAGTTGATTTTACCTGTAGCGATCGATTACATACAGTGTCAGATTAGTTTAAAAAACAGGTACTGTACTTTCTATAAAACTGACATTAACGAATAATTGGTGATTTTTTAGCGTTTTAAATCAATCGCAGGAGCATAATCTTCTGTTTTGGGCCATGACTTTTTATCTAATCGAAAATGTGGAAGAAAGTAATTTTAGTGTTGATTTTATTCCTTCTGTGATACACGTAGCAATTACATATTTAAATAACCAGAAAGTTACTTCGATTGCTTATGGGTGCATACTAAAGGTATGTGGTATTCTTTTGTCATTTTTGACCAGTATTCTTTTGTTATTTTTGAATTTGTGTAGTTTTTTGTTATTTTTGAACTTCAGTATTTTCTTTTGTTATTTTTGAATGTCAGTATTCTCTTGTGATATTTTAATTTGTGTAGTTTTTTGTTATTTTTGAACTTCAGTATTTTCTTTTGTTATTTTTGAATGTCAGTATTTGTTTGTCAATTTTGGATCTGTGTAGTATTTTGTTATTTTTGAACTTCAGTATTTTCTTTTTTAATTTTTGAATGTCAGTATTCTTTTGTCAATTTTGAATCTGTGTAGTCTTTTGTTATTTTTGAACTTCAGTATATAATTTTTTTATTTCTGAATGTCAGTATTCTCTTGTGATTTTTTAATTTGTGTAGTTTTTTGTTATTTTTGAACTTCGGTATTTTCTTTTGTTATTTTTGAATGTCAGTATTCGTTTGTCAATTTTGGATCTGTGTAGTCTTTTGTTATTTTTGAACTTCAGTATTTTCTTTTTTTATTTCTGAATATCAGTATTCTTTTGTCAATTTTGAATCTGTGTAGTCTTTTGTTATTTTTGAACTTCAGTATTTTATTTTTTTATTTTTGAATGTCAGTATTTTTTTGTGATTTTTTAATTTGTGTAGTCTTTTGTTATTTTTGAACTTCACTATTCTTTTGTCATTTTTGGTTGGTGTAGTTTTTTGTTATTTTTGTATGGCAATTCATGCATAAGCAGTGTTTAGCCCCACTGTTAGGTAAAAAATAATCCTTGAAACCAAAATGATTTAGCGAGTAGTGAAAATGTGAATTAAAAATAATAGTTCTGATGTTTTTGATGAGTTTATATTGATATTTTTAGGGTTTGGAAAGACTCATGATTCGAAAGAATATTTCGGGCAAACTGTTTGATCAAGTTGTGCTGTTGGCATTAGATAAAATGAAAAATGCATCGTCTGCTGTTGCTCTGCCGGCAGTGCAGTTGTTACTTAGTTGTTTGTATATAGGTATGTATCAAATTTATGCCCAAAATGTGTTTCAAAAAATTATTTAGAAGTTTCTGTTCATTTCTTTCTAAATTGATGTATATTTGAGCATTATCGTTGGATAAAATCAAGTAATTTCAGTAGGTAAATTTATAAAAGATTCCTTCTAGTAACAAAAAAATATTTCTTGCTGTTTTCTTATTTTAATTTTTGTAAAATGTTTTTCGTTATTGAAATGATATGTGTTTGTTAGATTGTTCTGAGCAGTTGGAGACAACTCGACAATCTGGTGATGTCGTGCAAAGCAACCCAGACAACTTAGTTCAGACAATCGAAAAAATCTCGGCCATATTCGATCGTATCCGTAGAGGCTACCTCTTTGAAGTCGAGATTCTTTGTGCGGTTTTGCCGGAGATACTAAACGATTTTTTTCCGCCATCCGATATTTTAACCAAAGTAATAGGGGAATTTCTGTCAACCCAGCAGCCGCACCCGAAGCTCCTAAGTCGCGTAGTCTTCAAGGTCTTCGAAAGCGCTATTCGGCAGAATCAATTGTCGCTGCTGCAGGATTGGGTGGTATTTAGTCTTTCGAATTTTACTCAGTCTTTTTCGATAGGCATGGCGACGTGGTGCCTGACCTGTTTTTTCATAAGCGCGAGTACAAATCAATGGTTGCGATCTTTATTTCCTTACGTTCAGTCTAGGATCGGTCGGTACGAATATGAGGATCGCAAAGTGCTTTGCATTACCGGTGCAGATTTTTACAAAAATTTAACCAGCGATAAACAAAGGCAAACGTTTATCGACACTTTTTATAAAGTTAAGGACCAAACTGATATGCCGTTTAATGATTTGTTGGCCAGTTTGTGAATTCCGTTTTGAGTATTAAATATTTTTCGACAGACTTCTTGTACATAAAAGTTATTTTACCAATTCATTCAGATTTAAAAAAAACTGTACATAAGTGTCCATATGTTGTAATATATTATTAATTTTCTTTTAAATAAAAGTGATACAGCATAATTTTATTTCTTCTTAATTATAAGAAGTTTATCAGTTGTGATTTAAATATTTTTTTAATTTTCGTCTAGTGTTGTTTATGTTATTTTGAACGAATTGGACAATTTTGTTATTAATTTCGGATGAAGCTTCAGATGGGTTTTTAATAGTTTCGAGTTTAAAAAGTTAGCTAAACAATATTTTGGAAATATATGTAATCGGCCCGTGGTTCAATATATTGAGTGTTTTTGGCTTTGGTATAGGTTTTTGTTTCCTAAAAATAAATTAATTCAATTCAGTTTTATGCATTGTTTCACATTTAAACTGAAAGAAAACGCAAGTTGATTAAGCAAAGTTTTATTTAGGCGCTGCTTATAATTTTAGTTCTGCCAAATAAGTGCTTAAAATGAGTTCTAAGATGATATTAAAACAAAACTTCCACATCACCTTAGAGCAAAACTAGAGTAAACCTACGACTTAAAACGTTAAAATAACATCTTAGAACGTATTTTGTTATAAAACATTGCACTGCAGTTATAATATAATTGAAACATAACACAAACTTATCTCGCATTATATTTCAATTTTGAAAATCGTAACAAAACCACCGTTGTTAATATGTTCACTGTTAAATTACGTTACTTGAAATAGTTCCTTTTTGACATCTATAAAAATACACATATTCTTTATAAATACCTACATACGAGCCAGTTTCAATAGCACGTAAACATTAAGAATTGTAGTAATTACAACTGGTGCGTGACTAATTATTTTTCTAGAAGCAGATCCTATCATTTTTCTTGCTATTGAAACTAGAGCCAAAACGTTAACATGATAAATTTATCGGAAAGTGCTGAATTGGCAATGCACACGCAATTAAGCACACAATATTTTTCGGTAGTTTAAAGAAGTAGGGAAATAAATGCCTAGGTATTAGCTGAACATCTGAATAGTTACGTTTGCTGCAGGTTTTGTGATTTTTTTTACACTTGGCTTTTAGTATAAAAGTTAATTTAGAGAGTGAAAAATGCTAGCACATTTTTAAATTCTTTGAACATATTTTAACCACGTGTAGATGTATGTAAAAATTTTAAGTATTGGAAATTAATCATCATTCAGACATTAAAAACTAATAAATGAAACCTTTTAATTTAAATTAAAACACTACAAATTGAAAATTTTGATTTAACAACAACGAGCATAGAAAATACATTTATTTTGTTTAGAATTTCTTTATACATCTTTTTTTTATTGAAATATAACTGACTCAGCGTTGCTAAACATTAATACTTTTCAAAATTGTGTTGCAATTTGTCTATGATAACAATCCTATACATTTTTTACATTTAAATATATTGGAAGATTTTTATTTTGCAAAAATATAGACTGTCATGTTAGTCTCATTTTTTTAAAACTACTTTATTAAGCTATGATTTAAAAGTGGCAATGATTATGATATGCATTGTAATATTTTAGTTATAAATTGCATGTATTTTTAATTCTGTACAAATTGCATTTATACAAAACAATTATTATTTTATATAACATGTAGGAATTTTTGCATATACATTTTCGACGATATTTTAAATTAATCAATAACTAGGACATTTACATTTTATTTTCTGTTCAATTGTTTTGTGTGGGCAAAAAAGTCGTATTTAAAAAGAGCTGTAGAGCATGGTTGCCTAACTATAATGAATATTGAATGATTTCAAATTTCCAATACACCTGTTGTAGCAAAAAATGCATTTCTGTAGCACATCTGCAACACATTTGTACATCTTTATCAGTAAATGTGAGTGAAGTAAGGTGATGTTATGGTGACCAAACAATTTTAAAATTGAAATAAAGGTAGGATTTCTTAACTTTTACAGTAGCATTAATAGTTGTCGCATTTATAAACAATATTAGAATCGCAAAATTATATTTCGAGAACGTGTTAAGCTTTATTGTACTTTTTAAATACTTCTTTCTTGTAAATGACAGCCTAAGAAAAATGCATGATCTTTTAGGGAATACATTATTAGCAGTAGATTTGCTTAAAGCTTTTCTAAAACACGCAATTTTTTGTTTTATTAATTGAATTTTTGTGCAAATGCTAAGCTTATTTCATTTGCTGTGGTTTTTAGGTACTTGGAAATATGTAACGAGAATATTGTCTTAATGTTTTTGTTACTATAGGGGTGCACAACACTTAGTTAAAACCCGTGAGGTTCTTTGCGATTTTTGATGTGATTAATTATTATATAAAACGTAATAATACACAAAATAAGTAATTTACAAAGGCGAATCATTTACAATTTTTGTTTGATATAACATTATTTTATAACTAAATGTTTAGATCTTTTTGGAAACTAACAACTTTTAAATTTTTTTAAACAGTAAAATTAATGTCGGCATCTTTGACAAATCTGAACTCATTTTCTGTTTTATTTTGAATGTTGCTAACTTTTGGAGATTATTAATATTTAAAAGACCTTTGGCAATTTTGCAACTTGATTCAAAAAAAATCTTTACAAAGCTCAAGTTGATTTTTGAGTTGTGCACCTTTGCTTTACAGTTTATCTCGACTACTGATAAATTTTTATCTAAAAATGTGTGATGCTTCAGTTTGGAGTGAATGTATTTTGAACGAAAGGTTTTGATAATTCATTTAGATTATTTAACGAACATAAAAGTGACCAGTCGTTAAAAAAAGGTATTACATTGCTTGCATTTTTTAAATTTGGAAAATTAAAGTGAAGACGTAAAACTTCTTCCCTGGTAATAAATATGTTTTCTGTTAAGTGTTAATAATAAGTTGTTCTCGAGTCAAATAAGTTATTAAATTGCAATAATTACTTTGCAAGGTTTTGTTAAATTAATTTACAGCTTATTTTTAAACTTAAAAAGGTATTTTTTGTCAAAATTATAGTTCACGTCTGAATACTCGACAACTATAACTAATCAGATGTTCAGCTAATTGTTGAATTTTTTTAAAACAGCATTAAGTACATTTACGCAAAAATACAAAACTTACTACTTTAATTAGTAGTAAATATGTATGTTCCATACTTACTGAGTAATTTATATTTCTTAGGCAACTGTTTTATGTTTTTAACTACACTTTTCTGCGTAAATGGTACATCACTATAATCCAATGTTTTCCAAACTTATTTTTACTAAAGCCCTCTGATTTATTCCTTGCGCCTTCGTCTTACAAACTATCCTGTTTCAATACATCAAAAACTACAATAGATAATAAAACAGTGTCGTGTTCTTGCAATGTTTTTCATTAACTTGCAACAATTGATAAGTAACTAAATTAATAAATATTTATTTCAATTTTGTGTTAGGCAAAGGGACTAAATTTCAACATGTTTATTTAAATTTCACTTGTTTTTTTCTATAAAGCATCTCTTGCAGAAATATTAGACCAGTTTCAAAAATCACTTCTCTTCTTCGTCAGTTGAAATATTATTTATTAAATTAAATAAATAAGATTGTTACTGATAAAGAAACAAAAGTTTAGAAGCTGGTCTACTATTCTGTATGAGAAAAAAATAAATGATTTTTTATTTAACTTATTTACATTAAGAAATAAATGACCCAAATAATTAAGGCATTACTCATGTTACTAAATATTTAAACAATAAAAAAATTGTGCTGCATGATTTTAAGTGTATTCATGCATATTTTTTAAGAAATGTTTTATTTTTTTGCTTATTTTGCACCTCAGTTTGGAAAACACTTTGTGATATAATTTAAAACTGCTAATATGTGAATTACCCTGTATATGACTAAGCTACGTGTCTCAGATCATTTAAATTTGTTTGTTTTTCTGTACATTTTGGTCAGTAAAGTGTAGCAACAAACACGAGGTGAGGGCACATTATGAATTTTTAAACGAAAGATTCACAATAAACATTTAGTTGTACTAATAGGAGGAATAATATACCCTGCGTTTACACGGTTGTATCTGACTGCTTTTATTTTTACATCTTAATGGATGGATTATACTTTTGAGCAATAATTTTTTTTCTTCATTTGCAAGAATATCTTGAGAATAATTTACAACAGTTTTAAGAGCTGACCAAACGTTTTGCAACTAATATTCTTGCAAACAAGAATGCCCACATATGAATTTACAATTAACAGTATACGTTAGTGTTTATATCATAGCACATAAAAAAATATTCAACATCGATATTATTTCTTACATATAAAATTAATCTATGTAGGTGAAGTCTAGGGAAAACGATTCTACAAGTACCAGGATTATTTATTCTTTTTAAAGTTAGCTTTGTTGGTAAAATATTCATCGACAAAAATAGATTTTGTGTTATTTTGTGACTAATTGTACCAACTAGTATGAAAAATAGGAGACGTGTTGCCATACGAATTGAGCTATGATTTTTATATGTTGTTTGATATTTTTCGCTGCACGAAACAAACTTCAGTTTTAATTTAAAAGTGATGAAATTTAAATATTTGAATTAGATGTTTTTTTTTAACAATTGTGTGAAAATTTAAAATTCAAAATGGGTCTAATTTGTTTTCTAGATTAATGAAAAGATTCTGAGTGTTTTATTTAGGAATTGCAAATATTGTATGGTTTTAATTTTATTTATTAATTGTTAGTGACCAACCATGTTTTGTATGTTTAAACAAACATTATTATTTTTTAGTGTGGCACATTCAAAATTTTCCGAACTTAATTTGTTTGTTTATGCAACTCAAAAAATGCATTTTTTATTGTTGATTCTATTAGTATTTCTGCTTTCATTAACTCAAACCGTAGATTTTCTTTTTGGTGTAAAAAAACAACATTTTGTTTAACATAGCAAGTTAGTATTATTTTGTTATTTCAAAACTTTCGATTGTGTTAATGTTTCTTTCATTAATTATCAATGATTGAATATTTTAAACGTTAACTTTAGTTTTGTATGTAGTGTACATCATACTTTAAGTCAGGGCTGTCCAACTTCTGTATGAGCGTGGACAATATTTTTCTTCAAAGTTTTAGTGAGCCACTATTGAATATAAATCTAGTAGGGGCGACCAAGTTTTAATGTATACAGGGTGTCACACAAAAAACACCGCAAGCTGTAACTCCGTTGTTTGTGGTCCGATTTTGGTGAACAAACAAGTAAATGAAATGGCTCCTCAAATACTATAAACTGAATTGGATTTCAATTTTTTTCAAGTTCAACTTAAATGTCAAACGTTGGCCTTTTTTTTTTCCAAATGGCGCCATCTATTTTTTTTACTAAATCTGGTACAGTATTTTTCTGAATTCAATGATGTAATCATAAGTTAATTTTTGTGCAAAACTAATAAGAAATAAAAAATAAAAGTTTAACTGAAATAGGTTTGGTTTCACAAAATGTTCAAGCGTGCCGTGGAAAACAAAAAAATTGTAATCAACAAATGTCATTAAAACGTCAGTGTGGTATTTAAATGACATTTGTTGATTAAGATTTTTTTGTTTTCCACAGCACGCTTGAAAATGTTGTGAAACCAAACCTATTTTCGTTAAACTTTTATTTTTTATTTCTTATTAGTTAAGCACTAAAACTGTATATCGAATTAAGGATTTGATTGAATAATTTTTTGTAAGATGTTTGGGGGCCACAAAAGTTCTTTCGCGGGCCACCAGTTGGACATCCCTGCTCCAAGTTCCGGGAAACCTTTTAAAGCAAATCACTTTATAAAACTGCTGAGAAAGTTTTCCCGTGATTTTCAGTTGTACCAATAATGAAATAAAAGTTTAAAGTGATGTAGAACAACAAAAACATTTAGTTAACTACAAGGTACAGTTAATCATAAAATTTAATCTGGACACTTCTTTCAATTGTTTGTACGAACGATGTTGCATAAGAACGCAAAAGTTTAAATAACCTGGTACGAAAAACAACAAATAAATTAAAATCAACTAGGTGCGTATCACAAATTATATTAATAACAATAAATTATACAAACAAAAATTACAATAAATACGTAAAATTCATTGTGAAAATGCGTTATGCACATTCTGTCAATGAATCAAAACTAAACTAAACTAAGATACTTACATATATACATCAACTACTTGTCACACGTATTTGACGGCACTTTTACATGTGTGCTATCGATTGCACATTGTCAGACACCAAATATCTCTACACATCCCACATGACTATTATTATGTAACAGATTACCTCTTATCGGCTTCGACACATACCCATACCATCAGCATTAAAATTAGTTTTATAAATTAAAAAAATCCTAACGAAACGTCAACAAAATGAAATGGTCCCATGTTCTTTTTAAAACAAATCAAACTTACTCTAACAATTAAAAACAAATGACTCAGAAAACTAATATACCTAAAGGAACAATCGGTATGAAAAGGAACATAAAGAAAAACAATGTTACAGCATTACGTGTTCTCTAAGCTAGCTGATTTTCATACGTTTTGATGTTTGATCGGAAGGACTGATACAACCTAATTTGACGTTCTGCAAGCCCGCGTTTCCGTTGCACACGGCAGATTCGTTTCCATAAATAGTTAAACTGTTATGTAACATGTCTTGTTTCTGAAATAAAAATCAACGTGTACATTATTCGTGGCTTAAATCGTAACTCGGTATTAAAACATGTCGATAATTAATGTCTTTTTATAGTTAAACAAAATTTGTTAAGGCCAAATTTGAACTCTACCTCGTAGCAACTTGTATAAATAAATTTATTTAAAAATCAATTATCTTTTCCTACGAAGAATATCTTTTAAAAATGCTACTAGAACAGTTTCAAGATTCTCCTCTCTTTGTCAGAACCAATCATGTTTATTTAATTATCTTATTTGCAATAAATATTATGTGTATTATACAGTGTGTCCAAAAGGAATGGAATATGCTATATATCTCAGTAAATATCCACTTTAGGGAAAAAGGTTTTGAAGAAAAGTTGTTTGGTACTTAGTTTTTCCACCATAAGACAAAATAAATATTTTTTTTTTCGAGTAACAAAAGCACAATGAAAAACAATTGATTTTTATTAAATGACAAGGTACCCCTATATTATACTCATTCGATAGAGAATTTTCTTCTTCTTTTCAGTGATGCAAAACTTTAGTACCTTTACTTAAGCAACTTTTTGAGAAAAACACAAAATTATTTTAATTGTTTAGTATTTATTTCTAACAAAAACATCATAAGAATTAAATTTTTTTGACGAAAGCTACAATAAGTGTTCAAACTATGAACCATTTACAGCTTGGCAATGATAAACTCGGTTTTAAAACCCGTTTATAACATTCCCAACCATTTCAGGTGTAATTTCTTTAATAAGATCTTTGAATTTTTCGATATTCTCTGGCCTCTTAGCATAAACTTAATTTTTAAGGTGACCCCATCATTGAAAAGAGAAAAAAATCTCTATCAAATGAGTATAATATAGGGGTATCTTGCCATTTAAAAAAATTCAATTGTTTTTCATTGCGCTTTTGTTAATCGGAAAAAAAAAATTTATTTTGTCTTATGGTGGAAAAACTAAGTACCAAACAACTTTTATTGGAAACATTTTTCCCTAAAGTGGATATTTACTGAGATATATAGCATATTCCATTCATTTTGTACACACTGTATAATAAATAAGATTGCTTTGTTTATAAATTGGTCTAGCAATTTTACGGAGATTCTATATCAAAACTACAAGCGATTTTAGTTATGTCTATTCATAATTGTTTTGTTTTTTTAAAACAAATTTGATCTAAAAACTTTGGCAAGTAGTTAAGACAGTTGGAGGGAGAGTCACAAACAGCTTACAAAATGTTGTTTTGGCTGTAAAAAGTTGTTTATCATTGATATTTGGAATTTTGATCGACAGTTGTGAAAAATAAGTAATACTCGGGGTTGAGGATTAGCCAGTTTTACAATATTTTTACAGCTACTGTAAAACACACTTGAAAAGTGTATAAAGTGTGATGCAACAATAGATACGATGGGCAATTGTTTTTTATAGTATAAATTAACGATCGATTATCTAATTTTTGTAGCATATAATCAGCTGTAAAAATGGTACTACCCCCCTTGTTTCATGAGTGAGTTCTATTTTTGTTAAAGATTATCGATTTGTAATGAAGTTTTTAATAATTTAATGTGATAAATAAATATCTTTTGTATAGGATCATGGAACAAGTTATCTTTGGAGTTAAAATGATATTTATTTTTTTAACCTCTTAACCACCTATTTCCAATTAGTGTTATCTACAAATGGGGGATGCTGCTATTAATACAGCAAAGAAAATGCTGAGACGTAATGTTTTATTTGTTGCTAAACAATGAATAATTAAATTACAGATACATGATAATGAAACTTAATTTACGTTTAGATTCTATTTCACTTCTGAATTTTGAAGTAAAAGCAATGTAACTGGAGCAGTTTTTAATTGGCTCCTTATTTTGGAAAAATTAGAAACACGCTCACTTATTATAATGAAACAGAGGTAGAATCATTTTTGTCCCGATTTATGCAATTTATTATCTCGCACAATAAGCAGAATCCCAAAGACAAGTCTTAAAAATTAATCACTTCGTTTGAGATCCCTCAGACCATTTCACAACTAAATTCGGTAAAACAAAGGCTTCACGGATAATTAAAAATGTACTTACAATTCCCTCAATCATCACGGCGATCGGGACGACTCCTGTAGCTTCGGCCACTTGATGCTCGATGAGATAAAACATGTATTCGTCGTAAAGTAGGCGGATGAGATGAAACGATCCAAAACTAGCGGCCGAGCGCAGAGTTAAATCTCGAATTACCATCGAACTGCAAAAAATTTACCATTTTAATCAATAATTAAAAAATTATGGCATTAAATGAAGCTCCGCAAGTTCAAAATTAATTTGTATTATTTTTTATCAGCAGTTTGTTTAAAAATTCCGAATAATTTTTGTTATCTTCAATTTCATAATTTAAATAATGCAAAATGTTTAATTTTGTAATTTTAATTAGTGTTCAATGTACTTTCTTGGTTTCCCTGCGTTTTCTAAAGTTTTTTTAAACCAATGTTTCGTCCTCATTGCAAGGAACATCTTCAGCTTACAACTATAGTAATTGTAATACTGAAGATGTCTCTTGCAGTGAGGATGAAACTTTTGAAGAAAATTCTAATCTGGAAACTAAAATTTAACAGTGATATAAATTTCCGAAATTCTTTCATACTTTCAGCGAGATTTTTATTATTGAATTTCCAAAATTTGTTTCATATCCCAAGTGAGACATTTTTTTAATGTTGCTCAATTTTATTTGTTGAGTAATATTAATTTTGATTTTTTTACCTATAAAAACTCCACTTGAGCAAAAATTGTCTGGCAGCCTTCGAGAAATTAATCTTCCCCTCGTACGGTTTTAAAGCACTTGTAACAATATTTTTAAGCCACGAAGCCCACTGTTCCAGCGAATTCTGTTGCTGCAGCGTCAGCTTGAAGTCGGCCTCGAACTGTGCCACGACGTCGTGATCGCACTGGCAGACCCAGGACGCCTGTTCGCGTACGCTGTGAAAGTCGACCCGGTTCAGATCGGTCAACATTTGCGCTATTTGCGTCGTGTTGTGCAGCACTGCCCTGGCCGCTTGGGCCAAGTGGTTTAGCGATGTGTAGCGACGTAGGCTCGAACCGAACGCAGAAACGGCACACAGCTTCGCCGATAACATTGCCGACGGTGCGCCCGTCATTGCCGCGGTTAACCAACTGTCTAAACCTGTAAATTAAAATCAGATTCACTATTCATTTGTTTAGATGCTGAAATTCCACAATTAGATCGGACCATTTTTAAGTGTTAAATGGAGTCATATAAAAATTAATATTAAAAGTTCATTTGAGTGGAAACGACATGTTACATAAAAACACTTACTTTTAGCGAAATTACGTATTGACTGTGTGAGTGTGGCAGGTATTGGTCGTAAAACATCGGGCATCAGCACTTGAATTAAATTCTGGTAGAACATGAGATCCACTTGACGAACAAAGAACTGTATTGGTTCCAAGTTGCATAAGGCAAACAGTTTCGACCTGAAAACAGACAAAATTATGCACCGTGACAGACACACACTCTCATACACACGCTCACTTTGACAGATATTTTTCTTCTTCGCACTCGTCGCCATTGTTATTATCCTGCGAGCGCCAAAATTCTCTCCAGAGGGATTCTACGGTCGCAAATTCTAAGCTCATTATAGCGTCCAAAAACGCTTCGAGGTGTTCGCGATAAATCGACCTGAAAATTATTCGAATCATAAAAGATAACACAGCACAAAAGCAGACAATTAAGTATTCAAAAATTTCGCCACATAAACAATTGAATAAGTTCTTTTTTCCACGTAAACTTTTATAATACAGGGTGAGGCATCACTTATGACACCCCCACTTATTTTGTTATTGGAAAGAATTATCAAAAAAAGTTTCAAATAAAAGTTGTTTGATACAGTATTTCCCAAAATATTGTCATATCAAACTTCTGTTCTCTTTTGTTTTTTTAGGAGTTACGGCACCATAATTTGTTTTCTTTAAATGGCACCACACATATTTTTTTATAGGATTTGAAAGACGTTTTCTTTCTCTTTTCAACGCACTAAAACTTTTATACCCTTACATAACAACATTTTTCAGAAAATCGCAAAAGAACAATTTGGTTTTAAAAGCGTACGGTATTAATTATTTTACATTAGCAGGCTTTGAAAATGATAAAAAATGGTAAAAGATTTTTAAAAAAGTTAATTCGGTTACAACGGTAAACACAAAACTACTGTATACATTTTTTACCGTTTTGTATCATTTTCAAAGCCTACTAATGTAAATTAATTAATACCGTACGCTTTTAAAATCAAACTGTTCTTTTGCGAAAATGTCTTTCAAATCCTATAAAAAAATATGTGTACTGCCATTTAAAGAAAACAAATATGGTGCCGTAACTCCTAAAAAAACAAAAGAAAACAAAAACTTGACATGACAATATTTTGGGAAATACTGTATCAAACAACTTTTATTTGAAACTTTTTTTGATAGTTCTTTCCAATAACAAAATAAGTGGGGGGGGGTGTCATAAGTGATGCCTCACCCTGTATAATAACTAGTGTGCCTGTAATAAAAAAATGACAAAAATACTCACTTAAAAGTGTCTACGTCATCAAAACTGCAATCCTCTGGCAGTCCCTCAGTGAAATGTATGTCGGGGAAGTTGGGAATTGCGTTGCTACCATCACCGAGGTACGTCAAGTGCTGGGTCACGGCACTCACCGACACCGACGGGTCGCCTGAATCTGAGTTGCGTTTGTAATTACGGTTCGAGTTGCCGGAACCTTTACCGGACGAGTTCGTCGAACCTGGCATGTTCCTGGTCGCGTTTTCTTCCATCGTGGTCAGGGACGATCCCGGCTTCACCCTTATTCCGTAGTAGTGATATTTCGAGTTTCCTCTGCGAAAATATCTGCACGTTAACGAAATTTTCGTGCAAAAAATCAAGCTGTTACCTTGTGCCTAGTCTTCTGGTTCTCAGACCCAAGAAAACCGAACGTATTAATTTTCCGAACGACGCGGCATTGACCGGCTCGAGTTTGTGATCGGAACAGTGACGTAAATAGTGTGCATAGAGCGTGGAACGGGGTAGAGAAACGCCTTCAGCTGTTTCATAATTTTCCAACAGCCACTGAACCTTTAACGAAACAAAAGCTTAACATCTTGAAAACAATTGAAGGCTTGTACGGCAAGAAAATTAAACAAAAACCTATGCCACACTAATACTTACATATCTACAATTCATCATTAAAAAAAACTGTAAAGTCGTATGAACATAAAAAGATTTGTTTTTAAACTCGCCAATTATTTAATTGTATATTTTCAAAACTATTCGTACATCACAAAAATATAAGAATGGACTTGACAGATTCCGCTACTATTACTATTAACAAATTCTTTGCTAACTGAAGGTACTACAAAACCACAAAACTTAAAAAATTTAGTTGAAAAAAGGTCACCAATAAACTTACAGTGGCGGGAGAAACTCGTGTAGCATGGCCTAACGCAGATCCTACATCCTCAGACACCTGACCAGAAGAGGGAGCCGCATGCACTGTGGCCGTAGCTACATAACTTGTCTCCTATACCCAGTTAGTTAGCACCGCAACCAGCAATAATTAGCAAAATGTACTTATACTCACATACATATACAACAAGACATTTTACAGACTTTAAACACACTGTATAAAGTAAGCTAGATTAGTTCGTGTTAAAGATATAAAATTAAATAATTAATCAACAAGAGTTCAGTTATCGAATTCATTTTGGTCCCCATTTAAAAAATAATTAGGCAGTCAGTAAACCTGCTAAAGTACGATTATTGAACACTTATTGCATTTCATGTTGAACTAAATGTTGATAAAAATAAGTTTAATAAAAAATCTTTCACGTTTCTTTTGTGAAGGATCCTTCGTGGTAATGCTACACCAGTTTCAAGACTCTTGTCTCTACGTCAATAGCTTTTATATTTATTAAACTAACTTACATCAGATTGCTACTGATCAAGAAACGAAAGTTTTGAAATTGGTCTAGAATTGCTACAAGACATTCTTCATAAAAAAGCTGGGTAATTTTTAGTTTAACTTATTAACACCCTAATAAAAAAAAATTACTCAAATAATTAAAACATTAACTGTTCATTTCAATTTCACAAATTCAAGTAAAAACATTATGTACCCAGTAATATGAATTTAAAATACAGTGAACCAAAACTTAAAACAATATTTCAAAGCTTATTCGATTTACTTTTAGGCATAGAATTTATCATAAAAAATATAGAAGATACCCCACATTTATTTACAAACGACAATTCAGATCTAAGATCAAAGAAAAACTTCCCCAAGGCATGACAAACTAGTTAATAAAATTTAATTAGTAAAATGAAGGAAACTTAAACTCTACAGAAACTACACGAACACTCCCAAAAGGTACCCTTACTTATTTCTTTTGTTAGTTAAGCAAAGCCAAAAACCAAATTCTCTTGTACTTACAGCGCCTGTAGTTTGCGGCGAGTTTCTCGTTGATGCGATGAGAGTTTCAGCATCGACTGTTTGTTGCACGAGGTAATGTCCTCCAGTTGTGCTGTAACCCACTGTGTTAGCAGTTCCCGAAGTCCCTGTATTTGTTGCGTAGTATTGTCCCTGACTAGCGTAAAGTGTGCCTGATTCCCCTACTGTATATACCGGATACGCCCTGTGGATTAAAACAATGTTTACGACAATTGCAGAAAAGAAAAATCATTCAACATTGATCAGGTAAAAATTAAGTTGGATTGCACTAATAATAATAATGTAAATTTTGCATTTATGTTGAACACGAAACAGTGAACATAGATTAAAGAGGTAATGCTAAAAATAGTCGATTTTGAAACTATGTATCTGGAAAAACTTGGGTTTAAGGTTTATTAAAAAAGGCAATATCTTGAACCAAATAAGTTTAAAATAATTTATTAGCCTATCAGAAAATGTATTAGTTTATTTTCTAGACATGTTGCATTTATTTTGATACGTTTTAAATTTTAAACAATAATATAAAATTTTTTTTTTTTTAATATTTCATTTTCAATGACAAATATATTACTATTGTTATGAATATTAATTAATTTTAACTGTCCAGGTACTTAAAATATATATTTCTATTTTTTGTATGCATGCTGTGACAATTATTATCAAAATTTAAAAAAGTTATTGCAGCTACATCTTTAAGATCCTATTACCTCTTTAAAAGCATGTATTGTTTTGATTTTATTGGATCACAAATCATATCAAAATTTGTAAATTGTCTAGCATATTAGCAACATTTAATCAAACAAAAAGTAATAATAGACTGAAGTTAAATTTGTAAAATAGTTTCTGGGACAACTTTTTTACCAATCAATTAATTATTTAAATAATGTGACATAAATAGTTTTGATTCCTATAATTAAGGGTGTCATATCTCATCTTCCCCCAATTTCCACCACCGAAGAATTTAAAACACGCTTAATTAAAAATCACCTTTTTTTATAGCTTTAGTTTCAAGATTCGCCTGTTTGTTAAGTAATAATCTTATTTGTTATTCATTTTCTATCGAACATAAAAAATATTAAGTGATTTTTGATAAAACCTATTTATATATTATTAAATGAATCTTTCAAATAATTCAAGGTTATTTAAATTCCATTTCTCTATGGGCTTTGCCTTATTTGCTCAGAAAATCTTTTGTGATTACAAGGTTAAAGATTATTTTACTTCTCAAAGTTTGTAGATACCAAAACAACTCTTTCAAATAATAAAAATATCTCACACATTTACCTGTTAGTAAAAGATTTTAAAAATACCATTATGTTTTCAAAATTACAAAGAGGGACTATAGTTACCATTAGCTGATTTTCATGTGAAATAAAATAATTTAAAATATCTCTTAATCAATTTTGATTTAATTACAGATGTCAGGTAACTGAAAAAAAGATTATTTTATTCTTCAGGCTTTCGCGGCTATCGTCCATGTTACAATCTTCGTTCCCGGGTTTGGAACCGCGTCTTCTTGATTTGTGTGACGTTTCACCAATTCAGTTGTTTGATAAAGACTAACATAGAATGATCGAAACGTCACACAAATCAAGAAGACGCGGTTCCAAACCCGGGAACGAAGATTGTAACATGAAAAAAAGATGTTGATAGCGTAGGTACTGTAATTAATTACTCAATACACCATGTCTATTTTATTTTAAATAAAAACTGGTTCGACCTACAGCTAATATGAACTACTCTAACAATAATATCCCACTGTAAATTTATTCGTTCCTCACTTTTATATTCTTTAATTCTTATAATAACAAAAGAAATTTTGATTAATTTATAACTTAAATATTTTCTGTTTTAATCCAAAGGAAACAAAACAATTGCTCCGTGCTTGAATTTTTTGAAGATTCATTTTAAATCATAATTTTTATAAAGAATCTCTTGTATAATTGCTACACCACTTTCAGGATTTTCGTCTATTCATCAGTAACAATTTCATTAATTTAAATAAATCTTATTAAATAAAATTAACAAGTTTTGCTACTGACTAGAGGCTCAAAATATTTCTACAAGAGATCCTGCTTATAACAAAATGTTTTTTAATCAATTCATTTATATAACATAAACGAAGCACTCACTCAAACAGTTTCTAAAAAAAAGTATGAACGTATCTACTTACATTTGTGCTTGCCCACCGTTAGTCTGCGTTGCGTATATTTCGGGTTCGACATATTGCACGTGGTACCCTTGATGTGAAGCCACACTGTCTCCCTCTGACGCAACTAAAACACAAGAAACACTGTCTTTAAACATACTCAAACAAGATCTGAACATGTACCATGTCTGTACGACAGTCTCGGTAGCATGGGGTAAAAGCACCAGCAGCAACTATCAAAAACCCACTGATATTAAAAACCTGATGTCAGGTAAGTCCCCTTGATTCTCTACCACTCACAATGAAAATGCAACCGTGCGGAAATAACGCAGATACAATATAACAACCCCTACCTGTCGCACCTTATCTCCACATACATACTGACCAAAATTGCATGGGAGACACAAAACAGAATGATTCACGTGTAAGGGGATATGAATTTCAGATCTGATCACATAAGATGTGCCCGAATTAAGAGTCCATGCAGGTGACGTGTGCCAGGCATACGCCACATCAAAAGTACTAATACGTTGTAACATTGGGGTGTAAAACGTGGGGGTGAATAAAAAGTGCTGTAGAAACAGGTACAATTATTTTAGGCCAGTTTGATTAAGCGAACATAACGAAATTAAATATTTCTGTCCAGAATTAATCGACTCAAAGTGCAAGTCAAAAAACAGTGTGGTTCATACTTAAAAATTTTATTCTTGCAAAGAAACTTTAACATTAAGTTACGATTTAAAATCCATGCTTTCAAAACAAATATCTGAAATTATACAAATATTTGTTACAGATATTTTATTCCTGCCATTGGATTTTTAGCTCAAACTTAAACTGAAACATTAACTTATCATTTTAAAATATGCTTTTAATATGCAAGTCAAAAAACAGTGTAGTTCATACTTAAAATTTTATTCTTGCAAAGAAACTTTAACATTAAGTTGTGATTTAAAATCCATGCTTTCAAAACAAATATCTGAAATTATACAAATATTTGTTACAGATATTTTATTCCTGCCATTGGATTTTTAGCTCAAACTTAAACCGAAACATTAACTTATCGTTTTAAAACATGCTTTTAATACACACCGACTTCGAAATTGTACAAGTGTTTGTTTAAAAAAAAAGCAGGAGCTATAAATTTCATGATTTAAATCACAACCCCATGTTTTGGACAAAGTTTAATTTAAAAATCAGATGACAAAAAATATGCAAATCAAATGTAATTCTATTTGGACCACTCTGTATATTATGTAAAATGTGAAATAATAAAAGGCTTGTAGGTATAAAGTGAAAAACTGCTTTCTAGAACATAAACATAATAGATTTGTTTGATAATTATTGTTTTCTGAAATCTGGTATTTTAAATGCGGAATCGTCTTAGTATGTTTGCAAACTTTTGCAAATGATCTACATAGAATTTTTCAATTATTATAAACTGATAGGTGTAACATGCACAGTTATATTTCTTATTTTGCAAATTTTTTTAAATGTACATAGTTTATGTAGTGCTGATGAGACGTTTGATTTGTTTAGTGTAGAAAATTAAATTTTGCATGTGTTGGTATTTGAAAAAGCAAAGTGGAAAATTGCAGTCCAATTTAAAACTTTGCAATACTTGGTGTAAAAAAATAATTAATGACAATACTGTTTACAAAACAAAGTTACATACAGATTGTTTAATTTCAACTGCTTTTGTTAATATCGTTGCAATTTGAATTGAAGGGTGCAGTTGAAAACAACAAAAAAGATTAAGCAAAAACTGAGTTAACAAAAATTCAGAACAATTTTTCATTATTCTCAAATAAAATTTGAATTTCGTTACACTTCAATTTTTTTTTTTTAAATATCAACAGTAAGTTTGTTAATTGTGAACTCTCATGCAATAGTGAATCTAAAAAACGCTAACTACATTCTCAACTTTTAAAAAGCTTATATTTGTTCGTAATTTGCTAGATATCGTCCACATACAATTTATATTCGGCACCGACCACATTGACCGATATTTCTACGTATCTACTTATAGCTTGTGCTTACCTACTGCAGGCTGTACAGGTGTTAAAGAAGCGTATGATCTAGCAGCAGCTTCTGATAGCAGTAGAAAAATTAAACAAGCTGTAGTTAGTAAAAAACTTTTGTACTCTTTAAACAACTTTTGTTAGTTTATCAACGGCATGCAACAATCGGTGGTCAAATTAAAATGTGCAGGGTGAATGGAAAACCTCTCTAATATTGATTACAAAACACGTGATTAAAAATTTAAAGGCCTCCTACCGGTAACTGTTATAAACTGTGGCGACGTTTGGCCGATCGGATCCGTCTCGTGCGTATCTCCTTGGGGCTCTGCTGTTGTGGAACTCTCGTTGCTTGACTCGGCTGCTTGTTCTAAGGCCGAAACGTCAATCACCGGAACTCCATTGACTATTGCACCACCGCTACTTGCCTGTAAACAATAATTTCGGAAAAATAAATATTCAAATTCGACATAAGTTTCCGTTTCGGCTAATAAGTATCTCAAAAATGCATATAAAGCAAGCCATCGTGATAGTGTTGACGAATTTTAAATCCAAAACTGTTTTAAAATTTTTCTTGCACCTTAACATTTTGGAATAAAAACTCAAAAAAGTGCTAGTAATGTAGTAAAATAATTTTAATTTTGTTTAAGCTAATATCTATTCATGTGTACAAAAATATTTTACATTAGTACTGCCATTTTAATTCCCTGATATTTAAATCACTTATATGCTCTTTAAAAAAATAGTTTTATGTTCAATAAAATAAGCTTCTCAGATAGTGTAGGACTCTTTAAGATTTGCTACAGAAAAAAATTATTAGTTTCTTTTTAGAACATTTATAATTAATTTTGTATTCATGTTTTGCAAGTATGTATAGTTTTTACAATGATTTTTTGGTTAAATAGAAATGCTAAATTAAAATTATATTTGCACCAATTATTTGAAGAATTAGAATTGTGTAAATTTGGTTGGATTTTCCAAGCTCAAAAAACAATTGAATATACTTTTATTATTTAATATCACAAAAATTGGAATACGATTCTTAATTAAAACACAAAAACTTCGGTTATTTCCGTACAGAAATTCCACTTTGTAAAACATTTACGTAAAAATACTTTGTTTGAATTTTTTTTAGGGAACTTAAATTGTGCAGTTTTGGATTTAACGGGTTCGGATATTGTTTAAATTAAAATGTTATTTATTCTATAAATATTAAGTTATCGCTTGAGTATATTTCAAATCTAAAAAATAATTACCAGATATACAAAAAATCTAATCAAATTTCACATAGTTAATTTTGAATCGAAATGTTGTCAAAAAGAATTGAAATCGATGTGTAAAGAGATATCTAGATCAATAAATAGACCAAAATTGATCTTAATCTTAAGATCAAAGGGGTATTAATGTGTATGCTGATATTTCAAATATTGTATATGAAATAACATCGTTTATTGAATTGCTCAAAAATGTTTTCCTATTGTTACATCATGAATGCAAGCTTTTTTAAGTAAACTAAAATTATCGATGTCTGGATTAAATAAATCGATTATGTTGTTCCCTTCAAGGGCGATATGCACAGCAATTTTTTAATTTAATTCTAGTTGTGAAAGAAATATAGAAGTACTTACAAATCTAGCAAAATGTGCTGGCGCACACAATACAATAAAGATAAAGTAACTAATCTAGGTGATAGATAAATCACGATATAATCCACTCAAGATGAAATCAATATGAAAAAGCCATGGTGTGGTCAGGTAAAATGAACAATCAATAGTAAATGGAAACTGGGCAGGCTGATAAGGTAAGATATGGCAAATTACCTGGTGTAGACTAGCAGGGAGCACTATAAGCTGCGTAGGTTGCGGCTGGCTTGGGGGTGTCGCGGCCGGTGCTGGGGTGGGAGGACTGCTACTTCCTCCTGCTGCGAACCGAGCTGCCGTTGCCATGGCTGTGTCTCCGTGGCTACGCCTGCCCACTGAAACAGCCAATACGGAGGGTTTATTAGGATAAAATACAAATACTCAACGATGCTACGCTATTTGGATGCTGTGGGCACATTGTGTCGTATTGATAAAACAGCTTACAAACATTTTGATGTGTATCGTTCGAGATAAAACTCTTATACATGTCTCTTGCCGGTTTAATATAGGCCTTTCACAAGTGTAGGGCATCGTACAATGTGTATTCTTTACAAAAGCATACAAAATTTTATTTTATCCTCAAAATTTTTACATAAAATTATAGTATACAGTTGAAGAACGAATTACCTAAAACCGTATAGTCTAAAATTGCTATATCTCCTATAATTTTTATTAATATTTATTCAGGATAATAATATAGTAAGCAATCTTCCTAATGGTATATAAATTCTTTTTTTACTAAAAATTTGGCATCAGCTCATAACCATATTATCATTATGAAAAGTTTCTTATGTTAGGATTTTATTACTTGTTTAAAATTTTGAAACACTCTGTAACACAGCATTTGTACAATTTTAATTGCAAGCAAGTTTCTCTAGAGATAAAGTCAACTGCTGACCTTTGCACTGAACCAAACGACTTTTTTGGCAATCAATTAACATGTTTCTGCTTTACTGGTAGATCTGTATTTAACTACATTTTTAATTATGTTTAAAACCATCTCCCTTATAAAACTTTTAAATGAAAATGTTTTTGATGGAAAAAATAATATTTATAAAATTATCACAAAGAAAATTACCAAAAACAACTTGGTTCTTTAATTTTATTGATTTTTATACCAATAATTAATTTTTACGACTCAAAAAGTCTTCAAGTTTGCACCTTTAGGAATAGCTGCCATAAAACTAATTGGTTTTTAAGGGATAACTGTAATTCACATCGAAGATGTGTGTTTCAATCTTAATGATTTTTTTAAATTTCATAGAATCATAATTTTCTAGTTTAATTTAACATTTGGGATAGTGTTTATTAAATGCATTCAAAATTTCAATTCACTTGTAGGCATAAAGTGCTAGTTTATTCATCTAATTAATCATAAAATGCAAAAAAAGGCTGATTTGGTGAAATATTACAGTTTGGTGCAATTAAATAATTAAATAATATTTTGAAAAAAACCTTGGACAAACTTTATCTTCATAATGATCTTTTTTCGGACCCGTTTTTCAAAAATGCAATACAATAAATTTCTCCCTGGGTTGTAATGTATCTTCCTTGAATATGATTCTAGAAATTCAAAAAAAAATCACGTATAACACACACTGTATTAAGACCTTGTATTTTTTAAATTCAAAAATGATTCCATTTAAGATAAGACGCTAATGTTACCTGTTAAATAAGCCTCATCATTAGTTTAAAATTTCATTTGTTAAAATTATTTTAGAGAACATTATATCGAGCAAATAACATTAATTATTAATAAAATTAAAGCTATTTTTAAAAATTATTTTTATGTTCATAAAATTTAGTCAGTAAAAAAATATGTGCATTTATGTATACATACTTGGTGACAATATTTTTCAATTTACTTTTTAATAATATATTTTATCAACACGATACCGAACACACAAAAAGTATTAAAGCACACGTACATCAAATTGAAGTCATCCAATATATCTCCCAATTAAGCAAATCACTGGATAACTAAGACATAATCCCACTTTTGAAATTGTAATCAGTCTACTGATGTAACAAACAACTGAGTTTAAAACACCCCCTTCAGTATAGGTGCATGCTGTACAAATAACACCCCTATCTATAGCAAACATAAATACAAACACACACCGACAAGTATGAAAGTAATACCATCTAGCATGCACCTGGCTGGGGTTGCATAAAAAGCACCTTGATGCTGGTTAGTATAAGGGTAAAAATGGCTTAGAATAATTACCTGTATACACCTGGCTGATAGATAATTGCATGTGAGTCATACAGATCTAAGCCCTACTAGATAGGTTGTGAATAAAATGTGGGAAACAATTTTTTTTATAAATAAGGGGGTGTAAGACTGGTACGGAATGGTACAATTACGTTACAAATTATTTTGAAAAGAAATGTGCAGGGGAGTATTAAGTTAAGTGTAAGTAAAGTGATGATCTTCGGTTAAGACTAAATATGTGCGGTACAAAAATTATACAAAACAAAACTAAAACATTATGTTTAAAACAACTTTATTTTATCTTAAAAAGTGAGGCCTTCAAAATTGGTTAACTAGGCAAAAATGTGCAGAATTTTGAACTGATTTCAGATCATTCGAATCGTACAGGATTTTATTCTCTTATTATTGTTTTTTTTTGTAGGCATTAATAATCAATAATAGGCATTTATCTAGTATGAAATGTAAGCAATCGAATGGTAGCATTTGTTTTTCTAATTTTTTAAAATTTCGAACGCCCTATAATATGATATTTTCACACACACATACAAACAATAGAAAATTCTGAATACATACTTCAAGTGAAAAATTTTAAATAGAATAATATAGGAACATAAATAAGTGTGATTAAAAATCATTTACTTTTTTATGTAGAATCTTTTGTAGAAATACTAGATCAATCTTGAGACTCTCATTTATTGTTGTCAGAACTTTCTTACATAAATATATAAATAAGAAAGCTACAATTAACAAAGAGACAAGATTCTTGAAAATGGTCTAGCCATTCTATTAAAGATTATTCGTAAAATAAGTGATTTTTACTACCATCATAAATGAATCACGTTAATAATTCAAGCATTTATAGATTAGTAAATTATTTAACAATAATTAAAGAAATATTAAACACAAATGTATCGTGTCTAAAATTTTTGAGCATCCGTTTAGGTTTAATTATTTAAAAAGCAAAGGATATTAAAAAAGGTAAAAGATTGAGGTGTTGTTTTTTCTGTTAAATTTTTTGTATGGTTCAGGTAAAATGAAATTTGATAAAAACTTTATATCTACTTTATTATAATTCCTAAAAAAACTTTCAGCGAACCTTTTTTTTAAAAGATTGTCTTCAGACAACAAAGCAGGTAGTTTACAACAGCACAGCTAATAATTGGGGTTGAGGCTTACGTAAATTTTGATTTCAAGCAAAACTTGATAAAAAAAAATAAGTAGGGGTCAGAAAAAAATCCTTCGTACACAGTTGCCAGTTGCACGAAATTTTATAAAGACGCTAACATCAATCTTTTATTTATTTCTAGTCATTCTATTCAGCAAAATAATGAAAGCATTCACAAACAAAGAGGAATATCAAGAAAGCTGGGACATTTTCTACGTCGCAAGAACATCTGCCGGTGAGTCGATTGTTTTAATAAATGTAGCTAATTCGTTATGTGATCGTGTAAATTACTTACATAAACGACCTGAAGGTGATTTTCGTTATTTAAACCATGGTGGAATGGATGGATGATAGATGTTTGAGTTGAAAACTATAACAACAAATAAGTTAGCAACTTTTATGAAAAACTCTGTTTAATATTCTACTAAAAAAATATATGATAAACTCACTAGGTACTCAAAGATAGATAAAAATAGTTTTTTCTTTACATCTAATATAGTTTTCATGTTAAAAATAATTTTGTTTATAGTTAACTATGGGTAACTGTTGTATTTTTAAAGAAGGTGAAAAAGCATGTCTACAATTATTTTAAGAATTAGTGACTATTTTATGAAGGACGTCTTGTAGAAATGCCACGCTAGTTTCAAGACTCATCTTTTCGTTGGTATCTTTTATTTAATAACTAATAAGATTGCTTCTGACGAAGAGACGAGCGTGTCAAAACTGGTTCAGCAGTTCTACAAAATATCCTTCATCAAAAAAAGTAACTCACGCATTTAGTAATTATTCTGTTTCCTATTGATTTAAATGTAAAATATTTGAGTTAAAATTTTATAAAAATAAAAAGTAATGAACATCTTATAGAGGAACGAATTTATTCAAAATAGATTTTGGTATATCAATCATGGAAGCTTAGGGTACTGCTATCAACAGCTTTCTTTTTAATAAAACGGTAACGAAATCAAAGTTTACTATTTGTTACAGTATTGTGCTTGAATAACAATCTAAATCTATTGGCAATTATTATCCTTTGTAGAAATTTAAAACATAATTAATAACATTTTTAAAATCTTACTAACAGGTAATTGTGTGAGATATTTTTATTATTTAAAGTCATGGTAAAATGACCTCATTGTTTTTGTATCTTCTAACATTGAAAAGTAAAATAATCTGTAATTTTATAATCACCAAAATATTGCAGAATAAAGCATAGCTTATTAAGAAATAGTTGGATTTAACATGTCTATCTGTAATAATAAAATAGATAATTAAAAGTAAAGTCATTATTGTATTTAACTGATAAGCTAGGGCTTAGGGCCTTCATATACCTCGTTAAACTAGATTTTTTGTCTTTACCATTACCAACCAAGTGATAAACATTCTGATTAGAAATATTGTTTCGGTCTCATGGCTCAGGCTGCGCAAATTTTAATACGGTTTTGACTACAGTCTTATTATTTTAAAACTGTGCTAATTATTAGCTAATTCGAGTAACACACATCCACACACCACAATACTTTTCATACAAACATACGTATTTAATTCTGATAACTTAGAAATAAATGTGTCGAACGAATTAATCAATCGAAAACATAGTTTTGAATCGTGCAAACTAATTTTGAACAATAAAAAGTTGAGGAATTTCTTAATTATGGGATGTAATACGCTGTAATAATTGAGAACATCGGCTGTGTGAGGACATGCCGAGAAAGTGATTGCTATAGCGACTTGCCATAGCAACGAAACTGGGGAGTATACACTTTCGCTTCCTTGCCTGCACAACTTGTCGCAGATCAATGTGTTGACCTTCATTAAAATCCTACAAGTTTTCATTATTTTTCCCAACGTTCTGTGAAAGGTTTAACAATTGTATTAATTATTTTTTTAAACAATAAAAGGCATCTGTATCCAAAACAGTATAAGTTGATCTTAGCTTAAATTATCTTATATACAGAAATTTTTTCTTCAACAGTACACTTCATTTTGTAAAAAAATTGCTATTTGCTGCCAAATAAAGTATTACAATTGGTCATCCGTAATAATAAAAAATCAAGTAATGAGGGTTCTTAAACACATGTAGATTATTGTTCTTTTTTAAATTTTTATTAGATAATTTTGTTTAAATTAATCAACTAGTAAGTAAATCAAACATAAATGCGAAATTTTGCTCTAATTTTTTCCAACAATGATAAATTGACAGTTTCTTCAAAATTGTACATTTGTTGCAAAAATACACACGAATTTTAAATACAGTTTTGGTTGCATACTTCAAAAATGCCTCAGATATTTTCAAAAATGCCCTACATTTTGTGGATGTTGCATTATATCTTCTGCAATTTTTTATCACCAAAAATTTTAATAACTTGTTTAATTGCACTCAATCAATTAACTTCCTTATTTTTAAATGTTAATAAAAACTAGTATTAATTTATATAAGAACAAATTTAAAATAGGTACATTAGAAATCAACTTTTTTCAATTTTTGAACATGGTTTTGTAAAGTAAACTCCATACTCCATTCAGAGCATTTTTAATGTATATTTAAGTCACTAATTAGAATTAGGTACCAAAGAATTTTTAAATGAATCCAAAATAAAATGTTCTCTTAATTAAATGAATAATAGTGACTATTAAAAGTTTTGTGAGGCAGTAACAAGCTACTTATTAAAGTTGTTTATAGTTTTGGTCAATTTTTATTGTATTGAGGTCACTAATTGTAATAATTAGAATCAACACAATTTTTTTTTGTTTTGAAATTTAAAAAAATATGAAGTTTAGTGTGACACTAATGAGCCATGTATTAAATTAATAATTAATTTAGGAATGATAGTTAACTTTAATTAACAATATATGTGTGTGTACTTGGTGGATTATTTAGAATTATGGCCATAACAATTCCTTATCTACACTTTTGAAAGTAGAAAAGTATAAATACTGAAAGAAGATAAACTTAAAACATATGTTTGCTTTCCCATGACAAGATTTAGATATTATTTGCTTTGATGTCATACTTTTTTGTGTTAAAACTGTTCACGATTATTTAAAGATAATGCACCTACATTAATTTTTATTTGTTAGTAAGATATAAAAATATTTTGTTAACTTTATAAATATTTATAGTAAATGAAGAGACGATAAAAATGTTTTTATCTACAATTCTTGTATATATAAATTACTAATCAGTCACCAGCAGAGATAATCAAAGAAACTGGCAAATTTGTATTAGCTACAAGAATTCAAGTGATGTAATAAACTTCGTGATTTACAAAATTGCTTTTGGTTGAAAACTTCTTCAGACTAATTTACCCACCCCAATAGCTAATTCTATCCCCTTTGATTTAAGGTGCGTTTGGCAAACTTATTAAACTCAATCAAGTGAATTCTACTGCTTTTTAATTTTTTAAAACCCATGCCAACACATGAAATCGCAAATGTGCAACATAATTGTTTTATTTATACACGCGAATGTGGTTAAAAATACTACAAGGGGATTGGAACTAAACCAACGGGGAGCCATTTGTAAAACGTGAAAAAGATAAAAATACAATTAATGTGCAATAAAAACTACTACAAATGCAGACAACCAAATTGTACGGACACAATACAACTCAAATTAAACGTGCTTTCTGCGAAACGGATGTGAAAAATTACAATAACAAACATTTCCATTTACCTATGTTGCTATGTTGTTGTATCGGTTGCTAGGCAGTCACCAAGGATACACAAGTGAAATTCCTACGCTATTGACAGCTGGCAAAACTAATGAAGTTGGCTCGCAATGGAAACATTAACGTCACTCATCATTCACATAGTTTTCAGTAACGACTGTTGCAAATTAAAATAGAATAATTTTAGAATCGTTGCGTATTATTCATTATTCGTAAAGTTATGTCGTATTATTGATTACTTAACGTAGCGGAGTAGCTAACTACCGGCAAAAACGAAATCTACAGAATCATGCACGTCGCGTTTGGTTGGGAGCTGAATTTAATGTGGTTTGAAAAAGAACTATATGTTTTCCGCATTGTAATCAATAATAATTACGAAATATTGATGATACAAGTTGCCATATCAAAATTCATGTCTGCGCTTCCATTCGCGGTAATTAAATGTCACTAAGAATCGTGTCGGTTTTTGAATTTGCAGTGAAAAATAATTAAACTAATTTAGAATTTACCCACATACCTTATAAGCATGCCGTTCAATTAATTCTCGTCATTTAATCCACAATGTACTTATTAACGCAAAAATTGATGGAAACCATAGAACTTCACAATTGCACTAGTAGCAACACCTTTTTACTTCAGTCGCGTAGAAATACAATGGTCATTTGTTTCGTGGCATTCTGAATTATTGTTTGATAAACATTTATTTATTGTAAAAATAATGTTCGTTTCTAGAGAAAGTAAATTAAATCTAAGTAAAAAGTTAACTAGCTATATTCCACATTAAAGAATTCAGTATAAAATAATCGGGAGACTTTATTAACAACCCTCGTATAGTGGCGTCCAATAATATACCATTAATATCTACACAATATACAGGGTTTGTTTTGCACGATCCATGTTGTTGAACTTAAAACGTTTTTAACAAGAAACACCCTAGATTTATTTATATTTTTTAAACATGATTTAATTGTCTTTAAAAAATGACCATGTCTTTTTTCTCGTTATTAAAATTTTATTAATGAATTAAAAATATACTAGTTATCAAGATTCAAGACGAATTAATTAATATATTTGTTATAAAAGTAGATCAAAAAAGTGGATGCATTCAAGAGTCACATCTCACTATCTCACATATTAAAAAAAAAATTAATATTAAAAGTGTTTTTTTCATTTATGAGCCACAAATTATAAAAATATTTACATAAAAATTGCATTCATGACTTCATGAGCCACAAAATTCGAAATTATTATTAAAAAGTGTTCAGTTTCCGAGGAATAACCTGCTATTTTGACATTGGTTTTGTAGATTACATTGGAAAACATTAAGCCTGTACTTAAATGAAAATTTGTCGAGCGATTGTAATTTTAATTAAAAATTAAAAGTATACTATTATTATATCAAGTCAGGATGAATTGTTAGCTCTGTTATTAGATTGGATTCAAAAACGTTTTTAATACTAAAGTTGTGTGCAGGTAATCCAAAATTTTTAAAGTATAACATTAATGATTTGTGAAGCCATTTTAGCCATTTAATAAGTCCAGAAAATTTTGGATTTTTTCTTAAAATATGTGCAAAGCGTTACTTTCTTTCTTGTGTTTCATTTTTGCTTGAAAATTTTAAAATGTTAATGTTCGGGGCATAAATAACGTACGTAATAAGTAGTTCAGGAACAGATTATAATAAATTTTTTCAGTTTTTAAAAATTTGTCAAGTGTCTGTTTTGGAATACTCTGTCAAAAATAATACACCAATGGGCTCTATATTAAATGATAAACAATATAAAAGCAATAACACATCGCACCCCTAGAAGACACTATCAGAAGTCGAAAAATACAATTTCGATTTAGAGGAAAATTTTAATTCAATTTTTCTGAAGTAGGTAGCTATTGCAATTAGAATTTTTATAAAGGGTTGAATTCATCTTATGTTCGTTAAATAGGTATTTCACATTCAGTGGCGCTTGTCAACAACAATTTCACTTGAGATTTTCAGAACTATTCAGAAAAATTATTTTTGGAGTTGTCACTGTTTTTCTAGTAGTGTGACGTGCGACATAACTATTATGTAATTCGTTTACAAGCAGCAAAAAGATATTTTTTAACTCTTCATTAAGTTTTTAAAAATGAAATATAATTGAAAGATATTTTTAAAATATAGAAGTAATATTTTATATACATATTTTATTTAAGGCGCAGGCAGCAGCGTCTAGAAGAAGAATATGCCGACTTGGAATATCAAATCAGGTGTTTGATGCTTCAGCCCGAAGCCAATAAAATGGACACCGACAAAGCGAAAGAAGAAGAACCGATCAACAGGTTGGTGGAGGTCGTGGAGAGACGCAACGAGATGGTGGAATGCTTAGAAATGGACCGCGTTCGCGAGGCAGAGGAAGACGACAGCATCAACGTCCAGCTCAATTTATTCACTTCCAAACGCGAGGAGAAAATGACCCCGAAAGAGACGAAGAAAGAAAAGAAAAAACACAAGAAAGAAAAGAAAATCAAAGCGAAAGGTATACAAAACGTTGACGTTGACAAATATATCAATGAGTGTGAGTCTTCTGTGCCTACTTTGCCTGTTAAAGAAAAGAAAAAAAAGAAGTTCAATATATTTTAAAAGCAATTGCCAACTTAACTATTTTATTATTTCCATGTTGAATGCCATTTTTTTTAAGGTGTAACCACACTGAATTTTCAATGTAAAATCGCTGTGCTGTTTCATTTTAATTGTTTGTAATTTTAATACAAAACTTGTGATTTCTGTGTACTGTTTATCGTATGAATTTAAGTTTTTTTTTATTAAAGGATGTATGCACTGCATATAATTTTCGTATATTATTAAATACTTCCATGCGATATTTAATTTGACCTGACCTTCTTAATTTAAGAACAAAGTTAAATCATTTAAAATAAATCTTAATTGCTTATCACTTTATGAAGTGTTTTAAAAAGTTTTTAGTTGTTGGAATCATTTAATCATTGTCATTATGTCAAGTCTAGTAAACAAGTAACTGTTTGAAATTGCTGGGTGTTAAAAATAAATTAATAGTCCAATTTTTGGCCCCCATGTTAACTTGTTTTTTTAAAATTCTTTTATTACGAATTATCTCGCTCTCTCCAGAAATCACCCCACGCACCACTTACTTTGGAGACCACTGCACTAGAAGCTGTAATACAAAATTAAATGATAATTTAGAAAATGCACATCCAGCTGAACACAATAGGACCCAAAGAAGCAGAGGCAGAGAAACAGGTAAATTTTTCAATGTTCCTAATACAGTACAGTCTGTACTTTTCTCTTAAAAATGGTAAAATCGTAATATAACTATACGGGGCATAAGTAACGTACGACATATGTAGTTCAGAAACTGGTGAAAAATAGTTGTGTAGTTCTTCAAAGTTTTCCAAAATTATACTTATAAATTGTAAACATATTTTATCATTTTATAGTTATATACATGCAGGCTCTATCAGAGGGGAGGGGGGCAAAAGGGGCTGATGCCCCGGGCCTCACAATTTTAGGGGGCCTCTTACAAATTTAGGTGCCTCACAATGTTTAACTCGATCTTTAAAAAATCGTACGAATTTCAAAAAAGCGGCAGTCCTCAGTATGAACTGAGGTCGGATTTTAAAACGATTCAAGAGGCGTGGACCTGTTTTTCGAATCTCGGTGCTGTTATCTGCAAGTGTAGGGGTTGCCTACATTTGTGGCCGCAGGAAATTTTACCAAAAAAATATATAATAAGAAAAAGGAATAAGAGAGTTATGAATTTTTTTGTGGGCCGAGACGTTTTTCTTTTCCGAGCAAACTACGTTCAAGATAATTTGAAAAACTTTGCAAAGCCCTACTCGCTAATGATTCGTGCATCGGAAAATACTCGATTTTGATTTTTTTCTGACACGGTTTCATAGCCAACGCGATCACAAGTATGACCATTTTAAGAGACCATTTTCGGATAGGTGTGGGTGATATAAAAAAAAAATTAAATTGCGCGTTCTGCCCGTCATCGGATGCGTCAGTCCTTTAGCTACATTTTAAGCACCGGATTAAGTTTACCGGACAAAAAATAAGGGACTTTTGATTTTTTTTGTGAACCGAGATGTTTTTCTTTTTCGAGCGAACTACGTCTTTTGCGGGAGTCTGGTTTTTCGCGCTTTTCTCCGGAACCGTTCAAGATCATTTCAAAAACTTTGATTTTTTTCTGACACAGTTTCATAGCCAACGCGATCACAAGTATTGCCGTTTTAAAGGACCATATTAGGATCCTGTTCACAAATCGAAAACTTGTTTCAAAAAATAACACCAACTGGACCTCATTGTGAAAAAACCTTTATCAAATACAATAAAGTTTTAATTGGTATTTTGAGACGTTTCGTATTTGTTTAAACTTAATGCTATATATGGTTTTTAAGGAATATTTCTGAAAATATTAATCTATTTTGAAAAGATTAAAATATTTGCAAAATCAAACTACAAATTCTGGGCATAATAACACTTAACAATAACAATAACAGATAAAGAGGCTGGTGGGCAGTTAAGAACACAAAGTAAGTATTAAAAATATTAGGGATAGTATCTTAATCTGTGGTGTATCATTTGAATGAGTTGATTCTCAATACTATTATTTATACAACACTTATATGTTTCATAAATATATTAATAAATAAAACAATAATTGATCCACCAAACTATCAAACTGCTAAGTAAATTATCAAAACACTTGCTAATAATTTTAAAAAACTAATCGACGATAATTAGTTGTAAAAGAAATGTATTTATAAACATTCCAGGCAATGTGTGTAGCAATAAAACAAATTAATCGTTTAACGAGTATAAAAATTGTGTCCACTTCAAAAATAATCAAAAATGGCTGCTTAAATTTTACTCGAACGTTGCTATATTTTTCGCTTCTGCAAGCATCCAAAAATTCTAAAATTAAACTATACTTAGTGCAATGGATAGGCGAAGTCGTAAAAAAGTTGTTCGAACATTGTATTTTTTTTCACTCCTGCGAGCATCCAAAAGCAGGGCATGAAACCGGTTTAAAAAACCGGTTAACCGTTATTTTTTGTCAGAAAAAGTGATTTTTAACCGAAACCGAAACCGTTATTTTTAAAGGCAAAAAAAACGGTAACCTTTAACCAAAATAATAAAAAACCGGTTTTTTTTAAGTCTTTTTTTTAATAAAAATTACGATAAAAAATACAAAATCTGTAGTAAATGCGATTAGTTTACCAAAAGTCATTACTGAACTCTTGATTGTACATTTATTATAAAATTATAAATAAATAATATCATTTCATACTTTGCATTTCTGATCAAATAATTTTAAAAACCGGTTAATTTAACCCGTTTTTTCTAAACCGGTTTTTTACGAATAAAACCGGTTTTTCAACAAAAACCGTTATAAAAATAAAGTTCTCGATTTCGGTTAACCGTTAACCAAAAATTTTTTCGGTTTCGAGCCCTGTCCAAAAGTCCATTATTTTTATTACCACGTATGTACTAAACACATGACGCGCGGTATCTTATTGAGAAGTGATCTAAGTGCATTCATGTGTGAATTTTCGTGTAGGTTTTATAAACATTTTAGACAATTTGTTTAGCGAAAAGAAACATTAAAAGTTAGTTTAAGAAGTCTAACAATTGTGTCTACTTTAAAAAATTGATTTAAAATACGGCCCCCATTTTTGCAATTTTTTTCTCTTCTACGGGCATCAAAAAGCACTAAAATATTTATATATATGTATACTTAGTGGAATGGATGATAAAAGTTGTTAAAAAAAAGTATTTTTATTTCTAACGTATTTTCCAAAGTTTAATGCCATGACACCGTGTTAGTAAACTGTTTTAAAACTGATCTAATCCAAGTGCATTTGTGTGTGAATTTTCATATAGGTAACCATTCAAGGCAATTTCTTCAGCGAGAAGGTAACTTAATTGTTTAATTGTGTTTATTTCAAAAACAATCGAAGGTGCTTAAAATTTGACTTGATAAACGGACCATGCAGTTTTTTTTCACTTATGCGGCATCCGAAAAATTTATAATTAAACTATACTTAGTGGGATGTATGGGAAAAGTCGTAAAAAAGTTGTTTAACAGTTGTAAATGTATTTTCTGAAAGAATTATCTCGAATTGTTTTCCATTCACTGCATGTATTAAACGTTGCCTAAATGTATACTCCATTGTGTTTTTTAATGTAATTAAACGGACCATGCAGTTTTTTTTTCACTTATGCGGCATCCGAAAAATTTATAATTAAACTATACTTAGTGGGATGTATGGGAAAAGTCGTAAAAAAGTTGTTTAACAGTTGTAAATGTATTTTCTGAAAGAATTATCTCGAATTGTTTTCCATTCACTGCATGTATTAAACGTTGCCTAGTTGTATACTCCATTGTGTTTCGTAATGTAATTAAATTAAACTTGAGATAAACTTGAAGGTGATACAGTGATATAGACGCACTACCATAGATCCTTCAAAAAATGATAGAGTATTCAATTTTCAATAAAGTCGTTTTTCATTTATGTTAATACATAAATAATCGAACATTTTTATCATATCAAGTTGCCAAATATATTATCGAATATTATCGAACGTGTTGAAACTTTTTAGTAAGCTGATCTATCTAACTAGTACAAAGTAAATGTATTTTCGTTTATTTAAGGCATTTAGACACAATTTGTTCAGCAAGAAGGAACATTAATAGTTTAAGAATTGTGTAAAAATAATCTTAGATGCTTAAATTTGACGCAAAGCGCCCCATGCTGCTTTTTTCACTTCTGCGAGCATCCAAAGTCTATTATTTTTATTACCACGTATGTACTAAACACATGACGCGCGTTATCTATTGAGAAGTGATCTAAGTGCATTCATGTGTGAATTTTCGTGCAGGTTTTATAAACATTTTAGACAATTTGTTTAGCGAAAAGAAACATTAAAAGTTAGTTTAACAAGTCAGCAATTGTGTCTACTTTAAAAAATTTCAAATTGATTTAAAATACGGCCCCCATTTTGCAATTTTTTTCTCTTCTACGGGCATCAAAAAGCACAAAAATATTTAGATATATGCATACTTAGTGGAATGGATGATAAAAGGGATTTTTAGACTTCTAACGTATTTTCCAAAGTTTAAATTTTCGTCAAGGATAAACACTAATATACCAAATAACTTTACTCTATCATAAACTGTGGTTAGCTGGACGGTTAAACTCCTGTTTGTCATGAGCAGGGTCCTACGTTCAAATCCAATCGCCTCCGAGTGTAAAATTACACTCGGAGGCGGGAGGAATTTCAAAAAATTGAAATTTTTTGCGTTGAAACCGCGCCGTAATGCGCGGACGCAAGTTATGACAAAATCCTGAGTGGCCAACCAACCATCCTCCTGGGCTCGATCCCAGGACCCAATCTCGTCCACAAATTAACAAAGTTAATTTGCTGACGGACCCACTCAGCTATTGCCACAACTCTGATAAGCCAGTACAATTAAGTATTTAAAGTTAATTGTATAGCGGGATACATAACAAACGTACGTGCTTATCAGCAGTTACATGCCGATTATCGAATAGAATAGACCGCAGTTTGGTGGTTATTCGTGATGTGTTTAAATAAATATTACCTTTTATACTAAGTGAGTGGTGTATTTATTTTCAAAAAGTGTTGGTTGTATTAAAATCAGATCGATGCATTTAAAACTTCAAGGAAATCGCTCTAAAAAGGTAAAATTCTTTTTGTTACAAACCCCCCTGCCTTTATTTTTTTTAAAACGTTAGGTTTTGCTGCATTATTTAAATAAAACATTTCGTTGTACACCTCCAATTATTTTAAAAATGTTAAATAACAATGCATAACAGCTTTATTAAGAAAATGTATGTATATTTTGTACGTAAATTTAAGGTATTGTATAGCTAGTTATTTTTATTAGCAAGATATAACAGTTGTTCGTGGTCATTTATACAATTATTTTCAACTATACAGTGTGTGTAAGAAAACGAAATATCTTCATTTGCTTTAGTTTAAAAAGTTCAAGATTTTGCTTAAAAAATTGCTTTTAGTAATTTATCAAGAGTCAATACTTGTTTAGGGTTGTATTATATGTATATAATCTGTGTGCAAAGTTTCAATTTAAAGTGATTACTTTACTTAAAAATAATCCTGTACATATATTTTATGCCTGCTTTAGTACATCATTCACATGTTATCGCATTATAGGTCGTTCGTATTTGACCCCAACATTCCGCAAACAGCAAAAAAGATTTTCAATGTCGTCAAATAGATAATGCACCTGTTAGTTCAGTCAATAATCTGAGTTGCGCGCTCTATCGCTCTCTTTGTGATTTTTGTAACATCAATTGTCGTCAAAACTAAATAAAGTGTCTTAAAAACATTTTGGATATTAGCAGTTGCTCGTTTTAAAAAGGTAATATACGTATCTGGTTTTTAATTCAGTAATTTAATCTATTTAGGAACTTAAAGTAATTTTTTTGTAAAAAATCTCGGGCATTAAATTTACATGCTTTATTTAAAATCAGTACATCTATTCCTGCTAGCAAAAATCCCCTTAATATGTTAATATAATTACTGTTTGAACTATTTCCTAATTTTAGTACTCCATGCGCATCAGAAAATGTCGGTCAAACATGGACGTTTCTATTATCTCTTGACTCGATTAATAAATCGTGTTTGTTGTATTCCTTATTTTTTTACAACGTGAAAAGCCTGTCACCACTAAAAATGATTTTTGTGTTCATTTTGCTGTAGTTATTATAACTAACTAAACAAACTGAAACGGCCTCTGAATATACTTGTACAAAATGTCCATATCTAATCATGACAAATTAATTTCATAGCTCTGTTTAGAAAAGATACAGTGTTCGCGGAAATTATGTGTTAATTAATTAGCACCGTGAACTTTTTTGCTTTGTTATTTTGATTTCAAATATATAAAGTTGTTTTGGCACATAAAATCAAACGTATTGAATAAATCGCTGTTCTGTTTGAAAATATGTGCAAAATGAATGTGCCGCCTCGTTCATAATTGCGACCAGTACTTTAGTATTATTCTAACCTAAAATCTATGACTTTTCGCGGTAATATTCATGTAGTAGTTGTAATATGTTTTATTAACCAAAATGATCAGTTAATGTTAGTGTCCCGTATAAAAATATGTAGTGAATGTAAGGATGGTCGTGTTCAAAGTTTTCTCAAATACTTAACATCGTATGGCTGCATGTCACATTATTTGGCATGAAACTGAGTTATGCGAATGAGGCAGATCCCTCTTTACATTATTAAGCTGCCCATTTGTAAGTTATAGTATTATGGAATGAATGTTAATTGTATATTGTTTTTACAGATATTGAAATTCAACGTACAGAGCTGCGTTCGTCGATGTCGTCAATCAAGCATCTGCATCTGCCCAAAAATCTTCAGCGATTGATTTGGAACTGTTGCTTGTCTGTTTGTTGTTTCCTCATATATACTTCCAAGATGTGGAATTCATGTCCAGAGATTGTCCATCAGCCAGGGAATGCTTTAGAACTTAATAAAGATGACACCCAGAGTTCATTTTAGTATCTTCAGTCGTAGTTCGGAGAGTGTTCTTGCTAATGGAACATTTAAAGGTAATTTTAACATCGTTTTTGAAACGAATGGTTTGTAAATAGTAGGGGTGGACGATATTGAAATTATATCATCGGCTGTGAATGTTGTATCATAAAACTGGTGGCTTATGTTGTCAATATCGATGTATCGTCCACCTCTAGTAAAAAGTTGTTATCTGAATGTCACCAAGTCTTAGTTTAAGAATTAGTTGGTGTCCTAAGTGTAATTTAGAGTAGCTTTTATTTGCAATTGTTTAGAAATAAAAGAGGACGTTCCTTAATCGTTTTTAATTCTTTTTACTCATGTTTAGGGTTAAAGATAATGTAATTTACTAGTGCCGTTTTAATTTCAGGTTGTCCTTTGAGGATCCGGTCACTGTTGAACCTGATGACTGGATGCTGCAGATTTATCTACATGTCGAGCATCATCGTGTAGTGCTGTGCTTGCTCGGACAATGGCGTGGTTCGAATTCTTCTGGTGAGAAATTAAAATTGTTTTTTTCCTTTGATTCTGTAATTTCATAATTTTGTTGGTGGTTTCCTAGGAGGAAATTTTGGGTGGCGTCTAAGCAAGGTTGTAGTCATTGTTCAATATAAATAAATGTAAAATTAGCACTGATTTTAGATGGATTTCTTGTAGAAATGCTAGGCCAGTTTTGATCTACCGTCAATGAGACCAGAGTCTTGAAATTGCTTAAGCATCTCTAAGAAAATCCCTTATATATATTAGCAATTACTGAACAATTGTTTCATACTTTTTCGACAAGTTTCGTTAAACGTTTACATATCGTTCAATTATTTATTGTTCGCTGTACTCTTGAGGTGAAACGAGTTTTGTTATCCCTAAAATCCAGGTATCTTGTTAACTATTGTCATTAAGGAAATATTTTGGTTGCAGATATTTCGATGAAAATGTGGGAATGACAACAGGAAATCATGGAGCCTTCTTGTGAAAAAAAAGGGTAAGTGGTTTAAATTTGTTTTTAGTATAAAAAAATTGACTAAAGTCCTTGTACTTTATCCATTTCTTATAAAACTGTCTGAGAGTAAATAATTGTTATAAAATTTTGTTTGTAATTAACATATGCTCGCAGATTTAATATTTTTTGCATACTTCCTTACAAAAGTGCAAAGATTTTAGTCAATACTTTATAGTTTACAATTTTTTATGGACATTTCCAAGTGTTGGGTTGTTTTTTGAATCTTTAAATGTTTTCTATCAGTTAAACAAGTTCACTTGCATCACAGTTAATCAGTTTTGAAGTTTTAATGCATAATTTAAAGGTCAAAAATCTAATTAACTCTTAAAAGGTGATAAAGCGCCTGTGATTTAGGCAACCCAAGTTACAGAAATTTAGTGCTGATCAATAAATAAACGAGGCGGCACATAAAAATTACACAATGGATGTAATAATTTTCACGTCTTGTTTTTACATGTTAGTGGATGTGCCGCCTCGCTCATTGACGATCACGACCAGTACTATGTTAACCTCAAAACTTTTGACGTTTCGTGTGATCATATGTGTGAAAATATAGGATTTTGAGTATTTTTTCAACATCTGCTTGGTTGAATGTTATAATATTTGCCGTAAAACAGTTGTATAAATAAGGCAAGTCACTTTTTATGTCGTTTTTTCTCAAGCTGCCTTTGTATTGATCATTGTAATAATAACTTATTCATTTTAAAAGTTGAAGTTAAAATAATGTATGATTATTTATTTCTAATCTATATTGTTTTAACAGATATGCTTCGGGTGTGTTGGAATTCAACGCATTTCGTCGTAGTCGTCCCATCAGTCGTCTGATCAGAAATTTTCAGTGAATGATTTGGAACTCGTACTGTAATTTAACGCACGTGTACTACCAGTCGTAGTTTAAAGAGGAAGAATAATTAACGTTGAAGGTAATTTTTGTGTTATTTTTTAATGAATGCTGTTGAATTTCTAAGCCAAATGCCTTCGTCATTTCATGGTTTAGGCGAACTGCCTGTTTCGCCTTTCCGATATGTCATTATAGGTGTCCCATTAGTTTCTGCTTATAGTCTGTTATTATTTTTTGTGAATCTTTGTTGGTTTCTTTATTTTGCCTCTGAGATCATACATTTCTAGACCTTCTCCTATAACTTGGTTTCTTATTTGGTCCTCTATGTTACATTCTTTTCTTCTTCTTTCGCATTTCTGCTGTTTGTGTCCTTTTCATGTCTGAACGTGTGAGAATCGAAGTTTATCGCCGCACATCAACATAGGTGTGACCATTGTTTAATAAAAGTTTATTCTTGTTATTACGTGTTCTTTTTATATTGTCACCACACATGTGTAATGAAATCAATGTAATTTTAATTCTACGTCTTTTCCTTCTCGTAGCTGATGTCTGTTCCTAGATAGCAAAAATGTGATACTCGTTTGTTTGTGAATTATTATTTTGGATCTTGTATTCTTGGGCAACTTTTTGCACTTCATATACAGCTGTTTGTAAGTTTTCTTCTGTATCGTGTGTTATCGTGAAGTGTGTGTTGTCGTGACTGAATTTTTTTCGGAGTTCACTTCACTTTTCGTGGTCGATGTATGTGTTACATCCTAGTCTGGAAGGTCCATGTTGCGAGTTCTACCGGTATTGAATATAATGCATCGGTTGTTTCTTAAATTTATTATCTGCCAAAGCTTCGTGCTATCCACTTCATCGAAAGCTTTTTTAAAATCGATGAGTGCTAAATGGATGCTGACGTTTTTTACTTAAAGGTGCTGTCTGCAGACGATTTTCCTACTCTAAATCCCCAAGTCTCTCGTTGTTTATTTTCGAGTGCACTTTGTAGGTGGAAATAAGTGAATTAATCTTTTGGTAATTGTTACAATTTATCTCCCGATCTATTAATGCGATAAATTTTTTTAATAAAATCAAGTACACTTAATTTTAATTGTTATTAATAAAGTATTGTTGTTACAGATATTTTTCGATTAAAATGAGGGAACGACGACAAGATGTCATGGAGTCTTCTTGTGAAAGAAAAACCAAAAGGGTGAGTGATTTAAATTTGTTTTAGTTTATAAAATAGACTATAACCTTTACACTTTGCTCATTTCTTATAAAAACAATTAATTAATTCCATCTGAGAGTAAATAATTGTTATTAAATTTAGTTTGTAATTAAAAAATGCTCGTAGATTTAATATTTTTTGCTTTGCTTCCTTACAAAAGTGCAAAGATTTTAGTCTATACTTTATAATTTACAATTTTTCACGGAAATTTCTACGTGTTGGGCTGTTTTTTGAATTTGTTAATGTTTTCTATTAGCTTAACACAATTGAAAAAGTTCACTTGCATCACGGTTGATCAGTTTTGATGTTTTAATGCATAATTTAAAGGTAAAAAATCAAATAAACTCTAAAGGTGATAAAGCGCCTGTGATTTAGGCAGCCCAAGTTACAGCAACTTAGTATTGATCAATAAATGAACGAGGCGGCACATTAAAATTACACAATGGAAGAAATAATTTTAACTTTTGTTTTTACATGTTAGAGGATGTGCCGCCTCGGTCATTGACGATCAAGGCCAGTACTATTTTAACCTTTGACGTTTCTTGTGCAAGTTTGTTATTTTAAATGCAACATCCTGTATATTTTTACGTTTTCTGTGAGACAATTCAATTGCCTTTAAAAAATGTTCAGCATGTCCTATACCTAAAATCAATATTTTTCGAGTTACTGCCACTTTTATATTTTTTCGAAAAAATAAAAAGGCAACACAAATTATTTATAGCGTCGTTAATAGAGTAGTTACAAAAAAGTGTTGAATACAAAAGTTGTTTGGCATCACGAGCTGCATAAGCCTGCATGATTTTCTAATATACAGGGTGTTTAGTTTTCTAGAACCGACATGCAAGTTTGTTATTCTAAATGCAACACCCTGTATATTTTTACGTTTTCTGTGAGACAATTCAATTGCCTTTAAAAAATGTTAAGCATTTCCTATACCCAAAATCAATATTTTTCGAGTTACTGCCACTTTTATATTTTTCCGAAAAAATAAAAATCCAAACCAAACTATTTAATAGCGTCGTTAATAGAACAGTTACAAAAAAGTGTTAAATACAAAAGTTGTTTGGCATCATGAGCTGCATCAGCCTGCATTATTTCTGAATGTACAGGGTGTTTAGTTTTCTAGAACCGACATGCAAGTTTGTTATTTTAAATGCAACACCCTGTATATTTTTACGTTTTCTATTAGACAATTCAATTGCCTTTAAAAAATGTTAAGCATGTCCTATATTTAAAATGAATAATTTTCGAGTTACTACCACTTTTATATTTTTTCGAAAAAATAAAAATGCAACACAAATTATTCAATAGCGTCGTTAATAGATCAGTTACAAAAAAGTGTTAAATACAAAAGTTGTTTGCCATCACGAGCTGCATAAGCCTGCATTATTTTTTAATATACAGGTTGTTTAGTTTTCGAGAACCGACATGCTAGTTTGTTATTTTAAATGCAACACCCTGTATATTTTTACGTTTTCTGTTAGACAATTCAATTGCCTTTAAAAGATGTCCTATACCTAAAATCAATATTTTTCGAGTTACTGTCACTATATTTTTTCGTTATATGAAATTATTTTCAACGTGTAAATTTCCAATATTTGTTCATATTTTTTTTTTTTAAATAACATTAGCCAAATGTATACCCTTAAATTTTTGTTTGTCAAAACATAAGAATTTAACAGTTGGCTTACTTAAAAAACAGTCCTAAGGTGCAAATATTTTTAACATTTAAAATACTTTATTTCAAACAGCTACATAATTCATTCTAGGTCACCTCTGTTATCTTTTATCACAATGTGATTGTCCAAGTTCGTACAATTGTCAATGCTTTAAAATTCTTTTAATGCGTAATTCGGCAAAAAAGATTTTCAATGTCATTAACGAATAGATAATACACCATGTTTGTTGCCAGTCTTAACAATTTTTGGTGATATCCGGACTTAACGCGTCCGGTTTGTTTGTTGTGACTTTATTGTTAATAATTAACTTAGGTGTCATAACTCATAGAGTTTGGATATTAGCAGTTGCACACCTTAAAAAGGTAAAATGTATTTATTGTTTGATTCAGTGATTTCAGCTAACCAGTAACTTGAGATATCAGTACATTCCTGCTAGCAAAAAAAAAAATGCCAATACAGATACCGTTTGAAACTTGTAATTTAGTAACTCCAGTGTATCAGAAAATGTCTGTCACTCATGTCCGCGAGTTTTTGCTCCCGTATGACGCCGTTTTGAGTTGATTAACATATCGTATTTCTTTTTGTAATGAATTAGTAATTATTGTTGTATTATTTATAAATCCCACACCACCACTAAAAATGATAGGTTGTTAGAGAAAATGTTTGGATATGGGTGTATGCATGTGCAATTAGCTTTATTGTTTGTAGAAATGTTAAACAATATAAAGTTAATTCATCACAACTACAGACCGCTTCATAGTGTTATGAATTTTTAATGCAAAATTTGCATAAATTGAACAACAGCCTGCATCATATTTTTAAGTTTTCTCGTAGATAATGTAATTGTTCTTTACTTATATTGTTTGATGTTTTTTGTAAGGGCGTAGTATTTCACCAATTTGCTTAAGACCTATCAGACTGTTACACTTCAACAGTTATTATTGTTTGATGTCGAATACTTATAATTCATATACAGCTGTTTGTAAGTTTTGTTCCCTATCGTGTGTTATCGTGAAGTGTGTATTGTCGTGACTGATTTTTTTTCGGAGTTCACTTCACTTTTCGTGGTCGATGTATGTGTTACATCCTAGTCTGGAAGGTCCATGTTGCGAGTTCTACCGGTATTGAATATAATGCATCGGTTGTTTCTTAAATTTATTATCTGCCAAAGCTTCGTCCTATTCACTTCATCGAAAGCTTTTTTAAAATCGTTGAGTGCTAAATGGATGCCGACGTTTTTTATTTAAAGGTGCTGTCTGCAGACGATCTTCCTACTCTAAATCCTCAAGTCTTTCGTTGTTTATTTTCGAGTGCACTTTGTAGGTGGAAATAAGTAAATTAATCCCTTGGTAATTGTTACAAATTATCTCCCGATCTATTAATGCGATACATTTTTTTAAATAAAATCAAGTACACTTAATTTTAATTGTTATTAATAAAGCATTGTTGTTACAGATATTTTTCGATGAAAATGAGGGAACGACGACAGGATGTCATGGAGTCTTCTTGTGAAAGAAAAACCAAAAGGGTGAGTGATTTAAATTTGTTTTAGTTTATAAAATAGACTATAAACCAGGGGTGGCCAACCTGCGGCTCGCGAGCCACATGCGGCTCTTTGAGGGATTATTTGTGGCTCTCGATAAATGTACCCGAGTTCCCTTTTCATTTGTGTGCTATTATATTTAAAAAAATTATAATCGTACCGTATGTGTTTCAAAATGTCTTTTAAATTACTGACAACAAATATGAAAGACTAAGTGCAACGTTGTAACAAATTTCATTTCCGTCCAAGTTAAGAATGATATGACTCATCGAAATATGCGCGAACGAACATAAACAGTGGCGTAATCGACCGACTCCAGACCGATTTTGACCGATCAGTATTAACTAATCAGCATCTCAAAGAATTACTGAGAAATGCTGTCACCAATTATTCACCAAAGAATTATCAAGAGAAGTAAAATAAATGTGTTTAATTTTTAATATTTAAATTCAATACACATATTTTGTACTTTCATTTATGTTTTCAATTAATATAATTTTTGTAAAAAAATAATTAATTATAATTATTTTTTGCATACCTTTTTTGCATACCTTTTAAATACGTATTTAATTGCGGCTCGCGAAAAATGGCTTGGACTATCAAGGAGCTTGGCCACCCCTGCTATAAACCTTTGCACTTTGCTCATTTCTTATAAAAACAATTAATTAATAATTAGAACCATCTGAGAGTAAATAATTGTTATAAAATTTAGTTTGTAATTAACATATGCCCGTAGATTTAATATTTTTTGCTTTGCTTCCTTACAAAAGTGCAAAGATTTTAGTCTATACTTTATAATTTACAATTTTTCGTGGAAGTTTCTACGTATCGGGCTGTTTTTTGAATTTGTTAATGTTTTCTATTAGCTTAACACAATTAAAAAAGTGCACTTGCATCACAGTTGATCAGTTTTGAAGTTTTAATGTGTAATTTAAAGGTAAAAAATCAAATTAACTCTTTAAAGGTGATAAAGCGCCTGAGATGTAGGCAACCCAAGTTACAGAAACTTAGTATTGATCAATAAATGAACGAGGCGGCACATTAAAATTACACAATAAATTAAATAATTTTAACTCTTTGTTTTTACATGTGCCGCCTCGCTCATTGACGATCACGACCTGTACTATTTCAACCTCAAAACTTTGTTATTTTTTATCTTAAGCTGCCTTCGCTTATTGTAATAATAACTTATTAATTTTAAAAGTTAAACAAACTTGAAATGTATGATTATTTATTTCCAATGTATATTGTTTTCAGACATACTTCAGGCGTGTCGGAATTCAACGCATTTCGTCGTTGTCGTCCCATCAGTCGTCTGCTCAGAAATCTTCAGGGAATGTTTTGGAACTCGTACTGTAATTAAACGAACATGTACTACCAGTCGTGGTTCAGCGAGGAAGAAGCTTTTTTGCTAATTAACATTGAAGGTAATTTTTATATTGTTTTTTAACCAATGCTGTTGAATTTTTAACCGAAATGCCTTCTTCATTTCACAGTTTAGGCGAACTGCCTGTTCCACCTTCCCGATATCATTCCAGGTGTCACATTGGTTTTTGTTTAGATTTTCGTTTTATTTTTTGGCATCACGAGCTGCATAAACCCTGCACTATTTTTTAATATAGTTTTCGAGAACCGACATGCAAGTCCCTGTATATTTGTACGTTTTCTGTTGGACAATTCAATTGCCTTTACATGTTAAGCATGCCCCATAACTAAAATCAATAATTAAATATTTATTTTTTGATTGTTTCAGAATCTCTATCAGACATCACAGGACATCATCTGGAAGATCCCCGGAGCAGCAGTTGCCTCACGAGACTCGTAGTGTGGTGAATTATTTTTAATTACTGTATTACTATTCTTATGCCTATTACTATTCTTATGCATGGACTGTATCTTCCTTACATTTTAAATGTCGAAATTGTACATTGTGATCAGGCGTACATCAATATGCACCTTAATTGGTGGCCAAGGGGGCATCGTTCATCCGCATGAAGTGCACTTACATTGAGGCGCCATGACTTGATATTGGTGGTTTCCGAGGTCTCTTTACTCTATGTATGCTGGAACTTCCATGCAACCGCGCTGTCCTCTTGCTTGAATGTAGACTTGATCGCACCCCGGGTGGATAGTTGCTTTCTTGTTTTATGAATGCATCTTTCTAGTTCTATGAATGCATCTTTCTTGTTCAACAATGCACCTAAATGTGTGTGTGGTCAGACTTACTTCAACAAGCACCTTAATTGGTGGTCATAGGGGACACGTTCACCCGCATAACGTGCACTTACATTTGAGGCGCCATGATATTGGTGGACTGCGGTCTTTAAACTCTTATGTATGCTGGAACGTTCATGCAACCGGGCTGTACTCTACCTTGAATGTAGACTTGATCGCACCTCGGGTGGATAGTTGCTTTCTTGTGTTATGAATGCATCTTTCTAGTTCTATGAATGCATCTTTCTTGTTCAACAATGCACCTAAATGTGTGTGTGGTCAGACTTACTTCAACAAGCACCTTAATTGGTGGTCATAGGGGACACGTTCACCCGCATAACGTGCACTTACATTTGAGGCGCCATGATATTGGTGGACTGCGGTCTTTAAACTCTTATGTATGCTGGAACGTTCATGCAACCGGGCTGTACTCTAACTTGAATGTAGACGTGATCGCACCTCGGGTGAATAGTTGCTTTCTTGTGTTATGAATGCATCTTTCTAGTTCTATGAATGCATCTTTCTTGTTCAACAATGCACCTAAATATGTGTGTGGTCAGACTTACTTCAACAAGCACCTTAACTGGTGGTCATAGGGGACACGTTCACCCGCATAACGTGCACTTACATTTGAGGCGCCATGATATTGGTGGACTGCGGTCTTTAAACTCTTATGTATGCTGGAACGTTCATGCAACCGGGCTGTACTCTAACTTGAATGTAGACGTGACCGCACCTCGGGTGAATAGTTGCTTTCTTGTGTTATGAATGCATCTTTCTAGTTCTATGAATGCATCTTTCTTGTTCAACAATGCACCTAAATGTGTGTGTGGTCAGACTTACTTCAACAAGCACCTTAATTGGTGGTCATAGGGGACACGTTCACCCGCATGACGTGCACTTACATTTGAGGCGCCATGATATATTGGTGGACTGCGGTCTTTAAACTCTTATGTATGCTGGAACGTTCATGCAACCGGGCTGTACTCTAACTTGAATGTAGACTTGATCGCACCTCGGGTGGATAGTTGCTTTCTTGTGTTATGAATGCATCTTTCTAGTTCTATGAATGCATCTCTCTTGTTCAACAATGCACCTAAATGTGTGTGTGGTCAGACTTACTTCAACAAGCACCTTAATTGGTGGTCATAGGGGACACGTTCACCCGCATGACGTGCACTTACATTTGAGGCGCCATGATATATTGGTGGACTGCGGTCTTTAAACTCTTATGTATGCTGGAACGTTCATGCAACCGGGCTGTACTCTAACTTGAATGTAGACTTGATCGCACCTCGGGTGGATAGTTGCTTTCTTGTGTTATGAATGCATCTTTCTAGTTCTATGAATGCATCTTTCTTGTTCAACAATGCACCTAAATGTGTGTGTGGTCAGACTTACTTCAACAAGCACTTTAATTGGTGGTCATAGGGGACACGTTCACCCGCATAACGTGCACTTACATTTGAGGCGCCATGATATATTGGTGGACTGCGGTCTTTAAACTCTTATGTATGCTGGAACGTTCATGCAACCGGGCTGTACTCTAACTTGAATGTAGACTTGATCGCACCTCGGGTGGATAGTTGCTCTCTTGTGTTATGAATGCATCTTTCTAGTTCTATGAATGCATCTTTCTTGTTCAACAATGCACCTAAATGTGTGTGTGGTCAGACTTACTTCAACAAGCACCTTAATTGGTGGTCATAGGGGACACGTTCACCCGCATAACGTGCACTTACATTTGAGGCGCCATGATATATTGGTGGACTGCGGTCTTTAAACTCTTATGTATGCTGGAACGTTCATGCAATCGGGCTGTACTCTACCTTGAATGTAGACTTGATTGCACCTCAGGTGGATAGTTGCTTTCTTGTTTTATGAATGCATCTTCTCCTACTTAAGTGTCTTAAAACTACCGATCTTCTCCTACCGATCTTCTCCTACTTAAGTGTCTTAAAACTACCGATCTTCTCCTACTTAAGTGTCTTAAAACTACCGATCTTCTCCTACTTAAGTGTCTTAAAACTACCGATCTTCTCCTACTTAAGTGTCTTAAAACTACCGATCTTCTCCTACTTAAGTGTCTTAAAACTACCGATCTTCTCCTACTTAAGTGTCTTAAAACTACCGATCTTCTCCTACTTAAGTGTCTTAAAACTACCGATCTTCTCCTACTTAAGTGTCTTAAAACTACCGATCTTCTCCTACTTAAGTGTCTTAAAACTACCGATCTTCTCCTACTTAAGTGTCTTAAAACTACCGATCTTCTCCTACTTAAGTGTCTTAAAACTACCGATCTTCTCCTACTTAAGTGTCTTAATTTACTATTATCTTCTCCTAAGTTAGTGTCTTAATTTACTATTATCTTCTCCTAAGTAAGTGTCTTAATTTACTATTATCTTCTCCTAAGTTAGTGTCTTAATTTACTATTATCTTCTCCTAAGTAAGTGTCTTAATTTACTATTATCTTCTCCTAAGTTAGTGTCTTAATTTACTATTATCTTCTCCTAAGTTAGTGTCTTAATTTACTATTATCTTCTCCTAAGTTAGTGTCTTAATTTACTATTATCTTCTCCTAAGTTAGTGTCTTAATTTACTATTATCTTCTGCTAAGTTAGTGTCTTAATTTACTATTATCTTCTCCTAAGTTAGTGTCTTAATGTATTATATTATCTAGTTTAGTGTCTTAATTTATTAATAATAAATCACTGTACTGTATCAATTTATTTATTGTACAATTATGATTACATTTTATAATAAAGTACTGAAATATATATACAATTGCATTATTTTACATTGTTGTAAGCTACCTGGAGTTTAATTTTCCTGTATGTCTTGTGCAAGCAAGTTGATTCTTCAAATTGTTGAACGACGTTTATATGCGCACCTTTCGCAAATCTGTAACAAAACGTAGATTTAAAAAAGTAAACTTAAATCCCGGCGTTCAAACCACCAAACACACAGCCCGAGTGCAAACCAAACTTACACAGCCCGATTGCAAACCAAACATACAGCCCGATTGCAAACCAAACACAGCCCGATTGCAAACCAAACATACACAGCCCGAGTGCAAACGAAACACACACAGCCCGAGTGCAAACGAAACATACACAGCCCGATTGCAAACCAAACATACAGCCCGGGTGCAAACCAAACATACACAGCCCGAGTGCAAACCAAACATACACAGCCCTAGTGCACGGTCTACTACACAGGTTGGGAAACTCCCATATAAAACCGTCCCATATAAAACCGACTGAGGCCGGTAACTAGTTCCGTAAATTATCCCACAGAGGCGATAAGTCTAAGAACCATTCGCCATAAATGATCACTAGATGGCGATACGTCTAAGAACCGGTTCGTGCACAAGATTTTGACATAATCAGCGAGATTTATAAGCTTTCGCTTAAAAAATTTGAATTTAATCAATCAGATGATGTATATAAAAATGTTTTAATTGAAGTTTTAAGTCAGGTTTGTTTAAAATAGGTTCTTAAACTTAATCGCCATCTAACGGATTTTTATGGCGAATGGTTCTTAGACTTATCGCCGTCTAGCGGAAATTTATGTCGAAAAGTTCCAGATTCTTTGACAGGCTTCCTAACCTGTGTAGTAGACCGTGCCCTAGTGCAAACCAAACTTACACAGCCCGAGTGCAAACCAAACATACAGCCCGAGTGCAAACCAAACATACAGCCCGACGTGCAACGACATCCGAACTATAAACCGGCACCCAACGCACACACCCGTACCTGGCAAACACTACACAGCTAAATGGGATTCGAACTACATGAATACGTTAAATATAAATATTGAAATAATAACAGAAATAAATTAAAGAACATATATTCTTACTTGACCACTTTAAAAACAACAACTAGATACATGCAATTCTCAATATATAAATAAATAAGATAAGGAAAGTAAGCAGAGAAAATGGTTAATTGACAATAAGATAATAATAACATAGATATAGAAAAATTAACAAAAATAAGGTAACAATAATGAAGTAGTTCTCGAGCAGATTTGTACAAAAATTCTCTTTAAATTAGAAAACAAGGCATTCACACAATCATGTAAAAATGTACTTTTTAAATGAGTTCCCGAACTTTAAAATCGTCGAGAACCACTGCACTTATCACCTAAACAAAAGCAAAATAATAAAAACCAATTATTAGGGTGAACAGATCCAATAACTATAGGGGAGCATCAGGGCTCCACTCACTGCAGGAAAGGAGAGTCGGAAAAACTGTCCACTACCTACTCTTCGATTCAGTTTTATCAAGAATGAGAACACAACGAAACGAAAATAATGTTTAACTAAAAATTTTTTAAACGTAAATGAAAATATTGGGAGTTGAAGTCGATTTAAAAAAATACCGACTCAGAAGTCGTCTATTATTCTTCCGACTTTCCATCCCTTTGCAAGCAGGTTTAGGGGTAGTTATGGCACTTAAAGCTTAGAAATGCAACACCACTTTAAAAAACAATATAAAAATTACCTTCAATATTTATTAGCAAGAAAGCTTCTTCCTCTCTGAACCATGACTGGTAGTACACGTACGTTAAATTACAGTAAGAGTTCCAAATCATTCCCTGAAGATTTCTGAGCAAGACAGCTGATGGGACGACAACGATGAAGTGCATCTGTAAAAAGAATATACATTAGAAATAATCATACATTTCAACTCCAATTTTTAATATTGAAAAGTAATTACAATTAGTGAAGGCAGCTTAAGATAAATTGATAACTGCTAAATTAAGAGACTATAGAATTAATTACGCATGTCCTACGCATTTCTACATTTTTTTGAAGACACGTACACACGAGTACATTCCTATTGGACCTCTCAGGCAAATTTCAAACATTAGGAATGACTAATAAAAATGTTATAACACTTTAAATATTTTTACCAAAAACGCTATAATTTTGAAATATTAATTACGCATATCCTACGCACGATTAAACTTTTTTGATGTAGCGTGCATGTCAGTACAACCCTAGTGAAGCACTCCTGCAAATTTCAAAACTTAGGACTTACTAATAAACATTTTAGAGCGATTTGCATAATTAATAACAATTAAAATTAATTTACTTATTTCCACCTACAAAGTGCACTCGAAAATAAACAAAAATAGTAGTGGCCGTGATCATCAATGAGCGAGGCGGCACATCCACTAACATGTAAAAACAGAGTTAAAATAATTATTTCATCCATTGTGTAATTTTAATGTGCCGCCTCGTTCATTTATTGATCAATACTAAGTTGCTGTAACTTGGGTTGCCTACATCTCAGGCGCTTTATTACCTTTAGAGTTAATTTGATTTTTTACCTTTAAATTACGCATTAAAACTTCAAAACTGATCAACTGCGATGCAAGTGAACTTTTTTAATTGTGTTAAGCTAATAGAAAACATTAACAAATTCAAAAAACAACCCAATACATTGAAATTTCCATGAAAAATTGTAAATTATAAAGTATAGACTAAAATCTTTGCACTTTTGTAAGGAAGCAAAGCAAAAAATATTAAATCTACGAGCATTTGTTAATTACAAACTAAATTTAATAACAATTATTTACTCTCAGATGGAAATAATTAATTATTTTTATAAGAAATGAGCAAAGTGCAAAGGTTATAGTCTATTTTTTAAATTAAAACAAATTTAAATCACTCACCCTTTTGGTTTTTCACAAGAAGACTCCATGACATCTTGTCGTCATTCCCTCATTTTCATCGAAAAATATCTGTAACAACAATGCTTTATTAATAACAATTAAAATTAAGTGTACTTGATTTTATTAAAAGAATGTATTGCATTAATAGATCGGGAGATAATTGTAACAATTACCAAGGGATTAATTCACTTATTTCCACCTACAAAGTGCACTCGAAAATAAACAACGAGAGACTTGGGGATTTAGAGTAGGAAGATCGTCTGCAGACAACACCTTTAAATACCATTTAGCACTCATCGATTTAAAAAAGCTTTCGATGAAGTGGATAGGACGAAGCTTTGGCAGATAATAAATTTAAGAAACAACACATACATCTTTTTTATTCTTAAGGCTTTCGCGGCCGTTATCCATAATACAGTCTTGGGTTCCAAACCCGGAAACCAAGACTGTATTAACACATACATCGACCACGAAAAGTGAAGTGAACTCTGAAAAAAATTCAGTCACGACAACACACACTTCACGATAACACACGATAGAGAAGAAAATTTACAAACAGCTGTATATGAATTGCAAAAAGTTGCCCCGTAATACAAGATCCAAAATAATAATTCACAAACAAACAAGTATCACATTTTTGCTATCTATGAACAGACATCAGCTACGAGAAGGAAAAGACGTAGAATTAAAATTACATCGATTTAATTACACATGTGTGGTGACAATATAAAAAGAACACTTGACAACAAGAATAAAATTTTATGAAACAATGGTCACACCTGTGCTGATGTGCGGCAGATAAACTTCGATTCTCACACGTTCAGACATGAAAAGGACACAAACAGCAGAAATGCGAAAGAAGAATAAAAGAATGTAAGATAGAGGACCAAATAAGAAACTAAGTTATAGGAGAACGTCTAGAAATGTATGATCTCAGAGACAAAATAAAGAAAACAACAAAGATTCACAAAAAATAATAAGAGAATATAAGCAGAAACTAATGGGACACCTATAATGACGTATCGGAAAAGCGAAACAGGCAGTTCGCTTAAACCATGAAATGACAAAGGCATTTGGCTTAGAAATTCAACAGCATTGGTTAAAAAACAATATAAAAATTACCTTCAATGTTCATAAGCGAGAAAGCTTCTATCTCTCTGAACCACGATTGGTAGTACACATGCGTTAAATTACAGTACGAGTTCCAAATCATTCACTGAAAATTTCTGATCAGACTGATGGGACGACTACGACGAAATGCGTTGAATTCCAACACGCCCGAAGCATATCTGTGAAAACAATATACATTAGAAATGAATAATCATACATTTCAACTTTTAAAATAAATAAGTTATTATTACAATAATCAATACAAAGGCAGCTTGAGAAAAAACGACATAAAAAGTGACCTGCCTCTTTTATACAACTGTTTTACGGCAAATATTATAACATTCACACATCACACCACCAAACTTGCAAAATGATCACAAGAAACTTCAAAATTTGAGGTTAACATAGTACTGGTCGTGATCGTCAATGAGCGAGGCGGCACATCCACTAATATGTAAAAACAAAGAGTAACAATTATTTCATCCATTGTGTAATTTTAATGTGCCGCCTCGTTCATTTATTGATCAATACTAAGTTGCTGTAACTTGGGTTGCCTACATCTCAGGCGCTTTACAACATTAGATTTTTTACCTTTAAATTGTGCATTAAAACTTCAACACTGATTAACTGTGATGCAAGTGAACTTTTTTAATTGTGTTAAGCTAATAGAAAACATTAACAAATTTAAAAAACAGCCCAGCACTTAGAAATTTCCATGAAAAATTGTAAATTATAAAGTATAGATTAAAATCATTGCTTTTGAAAGGAAGCATGCAAAAAATATTAAATCTACGAGCATATGTTACTTCGAAACTTAATTTTATAACAATTATTTACTCTCAGATGGTTCAAATTATTAATTAATTGTTGTTATAAGAAATGAGCAAAGTGCAAAGGTCTATTTATTAAACTAGAACAAATTTAAATCACTCACCCTTTTGGTTTTTCACAAGAAGACTCCATGATTTCCTGTTGTCATTCCCTCCTCATTTTCATCGAAAAATATCTGTAACAACAATACTTTATTAATAACAATTAAAATAAGGTGTACTTGATTTTATTTAAAAAAAAATTTCGCATTAACTTTGGAAGGTTCATCTCGCTCCCCCAACATTCAAAAATAAAAGCTACTTAAAATTATACAACTACTCAAAAGATCTGTAGATTTTATCTATTTGAAATAAAAAGTGCTTGACGAACACTTTCTATTGTCGGTAAACAAAACCACTTTAAAATAAAAAGTTATTATTACCAGAATTTGCCACTTAACAATTCTTTGTCTCTTGTAGAGTCCATTATTTGGGTGGTGGCACAGGAGCCCAAATGGATGGTCATCATTCGAAAAACCTGTAACATTTTCTTACTAATAATAATAGCAAATAAATCGCAAAGAAATCGTCTATTAAAACTTAATTCGTTTTCGATTCTTTAATCGAAAAAGAATTGTTTCATTGCGTTTAAGCACTCACAGTATTACCAAAAAATCAATTATTGTGCACTAGGTACATTTATTATATATTTTATTATGACTGTATTCTGTACATTATCTATAGCCATATTGTTTCGTATGTTAATAAATAGAAGCACTAATTGTTAATTTGGAGGTCAAGCGCATTTCATGTCAAAATTCAGTTTTAACCAGTGGTGAGCTATGAATTTTTAACAAAGGGCTCGCTCATAGTTAAGTAAAAACAAAAAATAATGTTAATTAGGTATATGTTGGGGAAAAAAAATGGCATTTTAAATTCAAACGTTAATAATCGAGTGATTGTACATAATTCAAAAAATTCTATTGTGCGACGGGTTATTCTAAATTTAATGGTCATTGCTTGATAGGCATGACTTGGTCGCTTTACAAATGTATGTAATGACAATGATTTTAAGATATAATTTTTCTTGAGAAAATGGTTAGTTAACAAGAAGAACAAGGGGCTCGCAAATTAAGGAATAATTTAACAAAGGGCTCGCGCAAGCCCCCTACAGCTCACCACTGGTTTTAACTATTGAAATTATTAAACAATGAATTAGAACTAGTGTAAAGTACTGATAACACTGATAAACATTACCGTTTATTCATTTGCTAGTTACAACTGATAACACAGTTACATGTATAAAAGACTTAGCGTTAAACACTATTTAATACACATCGGTCGGCAGCCCGATGTACGTCTATGCTCGTTGGCGGACACTAGCCAAGAGGCCGGTATGATTCTCACGCACTCATAACACACACATGCGCACACTACAACTAGGTAATATTTTAAAGAGCTTTTAAGATAATTATGGACTCACTTTTCGCTGCTGTCAGTTTGCTGAAGATTTCTTCTCATCGTTATTATGGATGTAGATGTCTGCTTCGTGATCCCAAGCTGCAGTCGTCCGTTCTTAGGAGTTTCATCAAGTAGACGTTGGTTTAGTTTTCATTTCAGGATGAGAATTGATAGTCTTATCTGTTAAGCTACAGGTTAAAACAATTGCTGAAACGATTAGTAAAATACATTTGTTGGTTTTACATTTTATTGTAAAATGACAAAGAATAAATCTAAAATTCATCTTTATACGTATGATATAGCTATCATATGTAATGTAGTATTATTATATAGAGATATCTAATAATTTGAAATAAATATCGTTACTTAAAGACAATCAGCAAACATTGCAGTAACGAAATATTAGTGTCTAAGGGTATGAAGTGGCCAATCTTTAATTTTTAATACTGATCTTGGCACTCGAATTACTAGAAATTAGCCAGCCGGCACAGTAAAAATAAGAATTAGACATAATATGTAAACATGAGATTTGTTGATGGGATAACATCTGGAAGCCCCTTTGCAGAGGCTAAAATGGTCTCGAATCAACATATCTAAAATCACAATACAGACATTCGGCTGTGCAAAAGTTCCAAAATATATAATTAAAAGGTTAGTTTGTGCCCATAGTTCAAGCTAAAATTACACTAGGTACCCTAAGAGTAATAATCTAAATATGTAAATAGTAGAGTATATGTGAATAGAGATATATGTATGTATGTATGTAGTTGATATATGCTCTCCATGTTAATGATAAATAGACAATTATTCTTGATTTGTTATTAGTTGATCCCACGGTTAGGCACAAAGGCCATAGCGTTTGTTCATTAATGATTGCGTGTGCCAGTTCACGCTCGAAATATCAAACATCACATAGCATTAAGTTATTATTGTACAAATAATTTTCTTTTACATTCAACATTAACATTTTACTCGAGCAAACTTAATTCTACCGTTAGCATGTAACAGAAAATTTAGTGCAGGACCTTGAAGAATTTTACAACATTTATCAGTCTGATATCGTTAATAGATTTGATTGTATACGCAGATTTTGTACTGTAGATGCGCAAAAGTGCACTAGAATTTACTTCGTAACATTACCTAAACAAGCAAAAATATTAAATATATTTTTATAAATTTACTGAGAAAAAATAAATAATTGCTTTAAGCATACGCAAAGATATGCACTACTGCACTATGCATCTATTGTTAAGCACCAATTTGATTTGTTCCATTGTACGACATAAAAATATAAATTACACACATATCTCACATTCCACTTAAAACAAAGTTTAAAATATTTCTACAATTATTAAAACTGCAAGATGGTGATTAATGAAATGTCGAAAATATTACCTAAATATTTAGAGATATGTATTAATAAATTCAGTAGTTAAAACAAAATAACAAACACCCATCATACTACTGCAATTCATCGATTCTAACATGCATTATTTTTGGTGCCACTAACAAGGAAAAAAGCATCAAATGATCTTACCGAGGAAGTGTCTTAAAATCGATGAAAAATACAGTACTTAAATATTTTGTAAACATTTTAAGTCTAAAACATCACAGAGAAAACATACCAGCCGAGCTGTATTAGTATAGAAAATAAAATAAGTTTGTTTGAATGTATTTTGGAACAAAACTTTTAATTTTTTCCATTGCCAGTTATTGCTTGTAAAAATCTTTGGGTGTAAGGCACAAATAATAACATTTAAGCAAGACCTTATTGTTAGCAAAACTTATTTAAGTTGACAATTTTTATATATTTATTTTACTCAAGTCTGTCGCAACTGAAAATTATTGCTCTTTTCATTTTGAAGTTAACTTTGGATATTTTGGTTAGCGCCATGGACTCCTGGAAGAACAAATTAACAATAACCAACTTTTTATAAATATTCCAACATTAAATTTAATATGTGGCTAAAACTTCTTGGAAGATTAACTAAAACGGTCAGTTCCAATTGTTATAAGTGGTTTAAGCAATATTAACCATTAAAAATTAAATACTATTACCATTTGCCTAATTCTGCGTCCATCTAAGATTGTAAACGTTACCAATAATGTTTAAAACATTTAATACATGTATCACAAGGTATTTTAATCAAACAGACAATTTCTGGCAGTGGCTTAAACAACCACCTTAAATGTATTCCAAAAGGTCCCAAAAAAAATAATTGAAACACTTACAAAGACTGTAGTTAGGCCACTGTTGCTTAAATTCTTCATTTTATGATTTCTTCTTAACACATACAAAATATGAAAATTCTTCAAGGTCTATAAATAATTTGAAGATCCGATTTGTGTAACTAAAGAAATAAATAATTAATAAACACAATTTTTCATTGTTGAATTCCAAAAGAAAACTATTTCTAAAAATGGTCAGTGCACAGATGAGGTAAACGTAAAAACAAGTGAAGGAGAAAGAAACAAAAAACAGAAAAAATTATACAAAATATTTTAATACAACACAGGAAATTGGAATAATCAGTAAATGCAATGCAAACTTATTTTAACTAAACCTGAGAAGCCACTTAACATAAAAAAATAAATTCATCAATCGATAAAAAATACTAAAAGAAAAAATTAAGCAGAAGCTAATACAATTTTGGGATAAATAATACTTCACAACTGCGTATGTGAAAGACATTGTGCGCACTTAAAAGCCCAAAAGAAGAAACAATTAAAAAAATATATCTTTAAAACATTTAGAGTTACACACAGTGTAGATATTGACTTTGAATTTGGCAAATGCACGCATGCGTCGTTATGTGTCAACGAGACTGTGAAAATTTTGATTCCAATCACATAGATTAATATAGTATAATACAGGGTGTTCCAGAAAGATCTATCCAGCCCTGCGACTTCCTTATTTCAAAACATGGGGTCATTAGAAAATATTTAGAGCGTAGATCAAGTTCTTTTCGAATATGCTACGTTGAATTTTGTATAAATCCAATTTAATTTTGCTGGAGAGTCCTTAACTGGGACGTCCTGTACGGAATAATATAATTTGGATCACGAGTAGGTATATATTAATTAGCATGTTGCATTTAACGTATGATTTTTTTTTAAATGATTGTCAAAGTGTTACACAGATAGAGAAATGTATAGGTAGTATATGTATAATAATATGTGAGATGCAGACAGGCACTACAATAAAAAATATCGAGATTCGAACTTGAGACGTGTCAGAATTAAAGATCGTGCGTGCCTGCTTCTGCAATATGAATCGTTCTCAGATCTACTAAATGAGAAACATCCATATTTAGGGTACGACTACACCCTGTAATACCCTATACTAATATAATTAATCACTGGCTATTTACTCACCTAAGCTAAACTTAGTGCTAAGTTTCCGCGACGTTACTAACAATACTAAACGTTAATACTAGAGATTATTTCATATCACACCGATACATCATGATAATGAAAATTCATCGTTCAAAGTATAAAAACCATTATAATCATTTTAAGCCTTAACAATAGTAAACCGACAATTTCACCAGATACTTATTTTTTTTTTGATATGAAATAGTCCTTACACTTTATTATCATAAATTAATCTATGCAACATGTAGTAAATACTTTTCCTATAAACTTATAAAAAATAACATCGCGGCGAATTGAATCCAAACATTCTTGTGTTCTACATTTATATTCGCTTAATTATTAAAGCCATTCAATACTGAATACTGAACGCAATATAACAGTTCAACGTGTAATCAGGAAAAAAATAAGCAAAATAAAAAATACTGACAACGAAATATCTTAAATACAAAGCGCGATACTAAAAACGAGTACAAAACTCATCGCAGAGCCTAAAATTAAAAGTAATAAGTTCGTAATAATTAAAAATTAACAACTACTCGACAAACTCTAAGTCAAAATAAAATTAACAGAACTGTAATTAATAAAGAAAAAAAATACTAAATTATACTGATTTGTCGTAACTTTACTCTATACATAACCTGCCGCAACAGTCCATAGAGTAATAAATATAATAAGCGCTGCGTTTATTAATCAACTAGCTACCACTGTCGCTACTGTATTTACCAGAAATGCAGTAGCTGGAATGAAAATGTGTCTGTTATAATACAGGTTACATTATATGCTAGATTTGGAGAAAGATACTCTCAGATGATTGGACTCTGATAATTGGTAGTTGTGCATTTTTATGAGAGCCGACACCGCTTCGTCCATATTTGGCAGTTGAATTAGAGCCATCTTCCTATCCTTACTGAAAGGGCAAAATAAAACAATTAACAATCGCTAAACAAAAGCTGCACAGAACTCGAGACTACTTCCTTGTATTTCCTCCCTGTCTGTCAGAATTTTGACCTAAACTTTAGTCAAAATGTTGGTTAGTCTAACCGTTTGGAAAAAAATTTAAATTATTGCAAAACATTCAAAATTTCAGAGAGAATCCGTTTTTAAAATTTAGAAATGGATGTTTTAACAACTAACAGGAAACACAGAAGACTGTTAATAAATGGATGAATTATTGATTCTTTGTTGAATGCCCAACAGGAATACAGGAATAATCGAAAAGGCAACCTTTAAAGTTCATCCATAACAAAAACTTTTAAATCATATAAATTATTGTACTCACGGGAAAAATTTGAAGGCCTTGACAGTGAAGCCGTTTTTAGTGAACGCCTCCTTGATGTCCTCTTCATTTATGGTAGCCGGAATATTACTGAGGTGAAGTGTCGACGACGGTGGGTAAATGTTCTGGTAGTTTTTCGAACCCGGCTTCTTGAACCGATGCAGCGGACTCTGGCTGTAGTCTTTCGTGAGTCCCGCGTCGGGCTGTCCCTCTTTCGGCAACTGGACCGATTGATGCTTGCTGAGCATGACACGGATATTTTTACCAAACACTCTTAGTTTGTCCATGTGCGTAATTGCTAGAAAATAAAGACAAAATTAATGCAAAAACCTGAGAAAAACCAAAAAATTAATTCACTTGTTAAAAGTAGGTAATCTTCAAATATTTACATACAAAAATGAAAATCATAATTAAGTTTAAAATTCACTGATTATTGAAGTTTAAAATTGACTGATGACTAAATTTTAACATTCGCAGATTAAAAAAGCAGTTGTGGGAGTATTTGAAAAATTTCGAACCTAAATGAGCTTGATGTGGTTCTGCAAGCTGTACCAGAGCTGAGTCCTTCTTGTTGTACAATATTTTCACCCTTTGGACGTCTCCATACACACCTAAACACAAAATAGATCCATGATCAACCACCTTGAGGCTTCCAAAGACACAACTATTACACAAAAATTAAACAACACTCGTAATCTTTGAAGTGTAAAAAAAAAATCAGTAATTTACACAAGAGACAATAATTTAAACGTATCAGACCGATTTATTACATACAAGATTGAAAAACCGACATAACACTAACAAGATTTTGAAAAAACAACGAAATCAATAACGAAAGACATGCAACTGAAAACAAAAGAGAGTACACACATCAACTTAAAACAAAAATCTACGTACGTTTCAGATTTAGAAAGATAATAAATGTAAAATTAACAAATCAGAGATGAATTCTAAGCAGTAAGCTCAATAATTAACTCAGAAAACAATTTATGTAACACAAAATAAATATGATAAGTTGCAAACAAAAAATCCAATTCATTTAAACAATTTTGAACCCAAAATATGTACTTGACGAATTTAAGTTATTTTCTTAACATTTTCCATCATTAGTTAATTTTAATAAGTCATGTTTTTTTTACTTTTTCCAAACGTAATATAAAGAGAAAGTATTGTTATTCATTACACACAAAAAAGGCCCTCTTTAAACAATGGCTTAATTAATAATAGATATATCGAACAATTACAAGAAATTTTAGTTAGGATTAAAGATTTTTTCAAGTCTTTAAATCTATTAAAAATTGAAAAACAAAATTAGTACACAGGGTAACAATAATCTTCTGTGTTTCATGGGCAACTCTACTATCATAAGAGGGTCGGTGAAATTAGCAATTTTATTGCAACTTTGCTAATTCAACTGACTCTGTAACTCGTATAATTACAAATTATCAGTAGATAATTGTCACCCTGTATTATAAGAACTGGAATTTAAATATTAATGAATTGGACTTTTTGTGTAAACTCTGCTATTTTACAAAGCGAATTCACCAAGTGAATCTTTTAAAATGGTGAAATTTGTATTTTAAGTATTCTATTATTAAATCTGTGATTATAAGTAAAAGAACAGAGTTCATTTATGACTAGATGATATAATACTTAGTTGATAGTAGCTGTGCACACGTACCAAATAGGGTAAAGAGAGCGTCAGGCGTGACCATCTACGGAAAGAGAAAGATGACAGTAGTATGTAATGGCAGCACACAGAGGGAGTTTTGCCGCACGAATTGCGGCAAAATTTATTTCTGAGCCACACCACATCAGATGCCATTAAAAAATTAAAAAGTGTACCGCAGTCTAATGTGGTGCCATAAAAATTTAAAAAAAGCCAACTGACTTACTTTAAAATCAAGTCAAATGCACATTTATTCTGAATTATATTTTTTTACTGAGAAAAAAAGTGATCAAGTATAAATCGGATTTGTAACTGAACCAATTTTGAAATCAGCTGGCATTCAAAAATGAAATTATTGTTAAAAAACTGGAATACAGTTCACAAGGATATTAATTTTCGAAAATAACGATCCAATAGAAACTTAGTAAGATTGAAAAAAAAATCAATAATACAAGAACAACAAAGAGATTAAAAAAGTTATTAGTACGTAATAATTATTAAAAATTAAGAAGGCAAAATAAAACGTGAACTGTACAAACGAATATCTACACTTTAACGGCTATAAAGGTAGATAAATTGTAAATATTTTTATTAAAATATTTAAAATCATTAACTTAAAGGCACTCACTTCTTCGTTAAGATTGCTAACCAACAGAACAGTGGCTAACGCGAGTCCAGGGTTGGTCAGTCCTCTTAGTCCTGGGGCTGTTTGTCCAAGGGCGAATCCACCCAAAGCTGGCAGACCCCCTGCTACACCTCCCGCGTACGGAGATGCCAGCGGAGAGGCGAGACCAGGGATAAACGGACTGCTTAAGACACCGGGGGCACCTGCAACCAGAAAATCTGCTATCCATACACAAATGCTTTAATAAAGCGTTATTTCAAAACATGCACACTTGTGTGTTATGAGTTTTAATTAATTTTCGAACACATACATTATTAGCGGTATATTAAAAAACATTTACACCTTGCGGCTGCTACGTGTGACTCGATTTTTATTAAAACGATTAGCAAAAAAAGTACAGGGTGCAGATTTTTACATTTCAAACTACAAAATATCATAAATGACAGCATCTGGCAACTTTATAAAACAAAATCAAAGCAGCAAATATTATATAAATATATTTTATTAAATATTTTGCATTTATTTGCATCTTTTATTTATTTTAAACATCCTGTACATACAAATTTTACAAGAATTAATTTGTTAATAAAGTATTTTCTGTATTTAAGTATATACGATGCCAAAAACTGCTATAAAACTGCTAAAACGCAAGAAACCGCAAGGCACTAAATTTAACAAAACGTGCAAGCATAGTCAAAAAATTTGATTTGAAATTTCCAATTCTTTTGCAATAAAACACATCCTAGATGTGCAAAACATGGTGTACATACCTCAAAAATGAAATTATTTGCTATTAGTTTGTCTATGAACCGATTACCGAGTTGACAATGTTAGGTTAAATGTCATTCACTTGTATATTTTTGACTGTAACGTAATAAATAACAAATATTTTGGATAATTACCGACATGTAACAATAAAACAGGTAATAACTTATGTTTTAAGACCAAACAGCATCAACTACTAGCTTTAATTAACTCAAAATGCTTATTTTTAGGTTGCATTTGGACATCTGCCGATTTTGAAATTACTGACGTTCTGTACGATAATAAAACTGATACATACTTAGCAGATACTTGCTAAAAATTGATTTTTATACAATTTTAGCAATCTTTAAGCAAAACATATGTAGTTACACAACGATAAACTGTTTTTCATAAAAAATTGATCAAAGAAAATTTTTGAAGATCGGTAGATGCGATTTAGCCTTAAAACTTTCTCCAAGAGTGAATTTACGATAAATTTACACACAAAAACTTAGCAAAGACATTTAAATGTTAGTTTACACGAAACTTAATGTGTTAATTTGTTTAATGTTTAAAAAACGTGTAATATAACACTTACCTGCTAGACGTTCTCTAGCCAGTCTCGGTTGTGCGGCTAATAAAAGTAAATCGGCGCTGATTCCAGCTCCTAGGCCACCACCCAGGGTGGCCAGCTGATTATCAGTATCACCCGATGGTAAGTTTGGATTGGTGAAGTCCCTCGATTTGTCGTTGTTGTATTTGACGTTGAGGGACGACATTTTGGAATAGTCGATTCGTAACGTACAACAACTGTTGTAGATATTTTGTCCGTCTAAAGCTTGTTTGGCAGCCTGAGCCGACTGAGTGTCTGGATATTGTATTAATGCTTGGAATGAGTCTGAAAACAAATCGATAATTGTAATAAATTAATTTTTAGAAGGTTACAGGGCGACACAAATTCGATGGGTTCAAAAGATTATTAAATTATTATTTAAAAAAAAAAAAGAAATAGTTATTTATGTATTACCAAAAATGTGGCAGTTTTTGGAGATACGTTCAAAACTATTTACAAAAACTTTTTTAGTTTTCAAGTTATTTACAAAAAATGTATTTTTTGGTCATTTTAATATCACCTTTATTATCATCATTAAAAATATGTAACTATTCTATTGTTCTTTATTAACTTTATTTAATGTTTTTAATGTTTATGAGACTTTTTCTCTTTACCAGTTAAGCTATAAGGCTACTTGTTTTTTAAAAATAATATTTTTAAATTAATTTTTGCCCGACTTCAGATATTATGTAATAGTAAACAACTATTTTAAAAAATGAAAAAGCTACAACTATCTCTTAATTTTTTTGATTGTATAGACAAAAAAAATAGGGCTGGTCATGAAAATGTTTATTAATTTTGAATGAAATATAAAATAGTTGAGCAGTGATAAATTTGATAATAAAAAATACCATCAACATGGTCCATTAATGTTTATACAACGATATATGTATTGTTAATTTAAAATTTTGATATTTTCAGTAATTTTAAATACTGATATTTTCATAAATAGATAAAGTAAAATATCATTTTATTGACTGTTTTATCTATCTATAAATAGAATTTAAAACAGTACAATTTAAAAATATTAAAACCAACAGTTACTAAAAAAACACAAGGTTACTTTACAACTTTTAAATTAAAACTTATAAAGAAAGAATGTATCACTTAAGTCATTAGGTTCTGCAATCTGCATAATTTAATATTGATAATAATAAGAAATATAAAATGACCAAAACATATATGTACACACAATGTAATAAAATAACTCGCAAACCAAAAATCATTTAAAAAATTGTAAATAGTTATAAATTTGTCCTTAAAAACTACACATTTTTGTAAATTTAACCATTTCTTTATCTTCAATAATAAGCGAGATATCCAACGATTTATTAAACAACCCTGAACCCTGTATAGGACAAGTTTGGTTTCATTTGCTTAAAGAATCAAAAAACATTTTAAATCAAGTGTAAAATTTGATGCTTTATAGATAGTTTACTGTATTTTATTATAAGAGATAACTTACTGTTTTTTGTGAATGTGACAATCTTCAAAACTTTACCGAAACGCTGAAATATCTGGAAAAAAAAACACAACTAAGAGAATATTTACCTCATATAAGTGCATGGATTTATAATGGCAGCATTTGTATAAAAATAAAACAGGTCACAAACGTTTGAACTTGGTGAAAGGGCATTTTGGACGGTAAGAACAGATTTTTACTTTATTTTGATAAAACTCTAGGGGATGATTAGTTAAGCATAAATTGTTTTTTTTTTTTAAAAGAGGTGCTTCTTAATATGTAGTATAGACGGAATAACAATCTTCCTAGTTCAAAAATCTCTTGCACAGTAAATATTTGTTCATAAAAATATACCTACTCAAAGTTAGAGTACACAAAACTTTTTAAAAAGTTAACAGGTTGACCTAGCACTTAAACACTCATAGAGTTAAAACAATTCAAGTACCTCTGAAGTACTTTGATTTAAACTAATGTTCAACTTCTAAAATTTTAATAATAGCTTTGCTATGGCGGTGAATGTAAATATATTTTCAATTACGTTAATTGAATTCACTATAAACAGTGACAATTTGAGCTTTAGGGAAAACCAGAAGCAATTCATGCCCAACTCATATAAAACAAGAGGCTCAAATCACGCGAGAACACGCCTATATTTAAAAAGCAAATACAGTTTAAAACAAACAAAATATTCACTAACAAATGTGCTGTAATACGAAGTTAATTTTAAAACAACAAACAGCGTCGCGCAATATTTTTTTAACTGTAAAAGCTTCAATGGTTTAAATTCGCGAATAAACAAATCCGATTTATAATTTGATTTTTGGAATGATGTATCGGACAATGTATTTAACAATAGTTATTTATCTAGAAACAAAATAAAAATATTTTGTATGTAACCAAGGGCGTATTAAAAAATAATTACAGTTAGTTAATTCAATTTGTTTTCATACTTTTGAAAATTGAAATTGTACAGATCAAGTTTCTACAGTGAAAAGGATTTTAATGTATTTAATACTTTTAAAAATTAAAGGCCAAAGTTTCTATAACTTAAAAAAATCCATTATTTCGTATTTTAGTAGCATAGAATTATAACTTATTATACAGGGAGTTGATAAAAAAGTTGTCTCAAATATACTGCCTCTGTTTCTACTTCTTTACTAATGTCACTTTTAATTTTTTAAATTTTTGAGACAATTAAAGTTGAAATGGTTTCTCTGATTATATCCCATGATTAGAGCAAACGAAAAACGAAGAGTAAAATATTTATACAGTTGACTTAGCAAGATAAAATAGTTCCTGAAAGAGGCAAGAAACCGTACAATTTTATAAACACCCTGTGTATAATAATCAGTGGATCTCTGGACAAAATTTAGCGTTTGGGTGTGATTTTTTCATTAATTACAATTTTTCCAGTATCGAAGCGGGCCCCTCTGAATTACGCGCCCTAGACATTTGTCATCTTTGTCTATTGTTTGATCCGGCCTTGATAAGACAATTAGAAAACTTACCACATGTAAAATATCTAAGCTGATGGGATATATCATGTGCTCAATGATAGCTCGCAGTACTGTGTTTGGGCCACCTTGTATTTCCTGCCCATTTGTCATGGGGGCTGGTGGAGCAGGCGTGGGTGTACCTGCTGGATGTGAGGCTGATATTGCCTGGGCAGCTTGGAGTGCAGCTTGCGCCGATGCATTCTGTAACAAAAGAGAAAATTAATAAGCACAATTTTTTAAAGAAAGAAATTTTGCGCTACTAAATAAGACAATTTTGTGCTAACAAAAAATGTTTATGCTCTGAGATTTTAGTTTAAAAAAAACCATTTAAATCAACTCAAGGAAGCCATGGAACCATGGACACACTGTATAAACAACACACACGAAGTAATAAAAACCTTCAGCAATTAAAATATTTTGAAGCATTTTACTACATTTTCATCATCACCTCCAACAATAACTTTATTATGCAGTTTATATAAGCCGTTTTACAACGGTCGCGTGTTATTTTAAAAGCGAAAAATTGCAACTGGAATGACTTTACTTTAAGCGTTGTCACAAAATTCGATTACACCTAAATACGTCTTTTAATATTTGAAGTAGAAAGGCAGCAAAACTTTCGTACCAGCAAAGTTTAATAACCCAGCAAATTGTAAACATTCAATTAGCCTAACTTATATTTATTTACAATTAATTTAAGCTACATTTTCTTAAAAAAAAAGTTTCCAAGTGAATTTTTAAAACTTTTATGACAAGTTTACGAAGAAAAGAAAAAAATGTGACGCTGCTCGATTGATTAAAGACTAATCAGTTTATTTCGATACTTTGGGGCCTTTTAAATGCAAACTTCGAAAGTTGATTTAGTTATAATATAATTTTAATTAGAGATTTGAAAAACTCGGCAAACTTATAAAAACAGGGCCCATCTCCGTCATAATTAAATACGATTTATGCAAAACTGCGTACATTAAACGACTGACATATTTTAAATTAAAAAAAAACCGAACACTTGCGCAAAAACTTGAGGGGGTTGCACAAATTTAACAAATCTAGTTCTGAAGTAGGCTGAGGAGCGAGTGGGCTCATACTTGATATCGCGCATTGTCACAGAGTTACGCAAAGATTTGACTTCGCGCGCAGTAGCTACGCGGGCGTAAACGTTCAAAACTAGTTTTTAATTTTTGATAAGGATATACCGACTTGCAAATCGAGGATGTGTTAACAGTTAACTTTGCTCTAATAAATACAAAATCAAATATCAAATTCGCAGCCTAAAGCAGTTGCAAAAATCAATTTTACAAACTCAACACGTCGTACTAAAAAAATCAACTATAAAGAACACAATTGAAAATGTTCTCACGCACCACTTTATTTTATTTTCATGGTTTAAGATTCAGTGAAACACTAAAAATGATGATCAGGGGAGATTGAAAACTTTATCCAAGTTTATAGTTTCATAAACTCGTAAAACTAAACCTATAGATCTTCGAGTCCACTGCAATAATATTTTACATTCCCTGAATCTTAAACTTGTTCACGTCGTGTTTTATAACACCGAGACAAAATAATATTCTATGGTTTTGTAAACCTGGATGGCTAAATGTTACCTTATTTAAACACAAGTTGAAAAATATTAGATCGCAGTCTGTTCCAGGTGTTTTTTTTTTTTGGGATAATTTTCGCTACTTTCCTAGTAAAATAATGCGATTATTATTATTGGTACATTACAAACGCAAAAATACATTAACATGTAAGAAAATCGATTTTAATTTCATGAAATTAAACCACAGGGCCATGTGTTAAGGACTACATTTGTTTCGTTGTAGTGTATTAATGTTGGAAGATATATATGTGTTTGTTTTAGTACTTGGGGTTCATTTAACGTAACCTCGTTTTTAATGTTGTACATTAGCACTGGGAGTGATTCGCATGCAAAATGGTTTAAGATTAATCTCGAGAGGATAAAATAGCATCGTTAAGACAAATATATGTTTACTTAGTACATAAAACACAGTAATCATATCGAAATCTGCATTTAAATAACAAGCGAAGTGGTGTTTGCATTAATATTCTGTAGTTACATGCCATAAACGTTAGCAATAATTTTAACAATTATATGGACTTGAATCATTTGGGTAATTAATTTGTGTAATTAAAACAAGTTTAATTAAATACCAATTTTTTTTTTCGAGGGATCCGTTGTAAGAACGCTAAGACCAGTTTCATAACATAACTATCGCCTATTGGTCGGTAGTTAAAAAATAATAATTAAGAAAGCTATTGACGAAGAGACCAAGTTTTGAAACTATTCTAGCGTTAACAAGATTTTTCATAAAAAATATGGGATTTTTAATCAAGACGAATACAACTTTCTACTGCTTATAGTCACATATTGATCAGCTCGTTTTTCTGCAAAAATCCAAGGTAAAAAAAAATAAGCTAAAAACTCAGAGCCAGTCACAACTGAACACTGCAAGCTTTTTAGCCCTTTGACTCGTAAACTTTTATCGTTTAGAAAGTGCAGCTCCGTTTGGCTAGCTTTGAATGTCGATACAATTTTATGATGTGCACTTGGCGATGCAATGACCTGTTTTAGAAAAACTTTTCAGTTATTATAATAGTATTAAAAAAAATTATTAGGAACTACTGATCTGCAGTTGTTCGAACATATTGGTGGACCATGGGTCTTTCATTTAAATGCACAGAAGATTAATTAAAACTATGAATTATACACAAATATAACTACAAAATCTACAAGTAATGAAAAAACTTATTAGTTTTATAAAAGCGAATTTAAATAAATATACCACAAAAAAAAAACGAGTTTCAGCATGGAGACCAGGTTTATTTTAAAAGCTAGACGATAAGTGTAAATTTAAAACAGTTTATTTAATGTAAATACTATAATCAAGGGATTCATTTTCAAATCAGGGTTCTAGTCAATACGAGAAAATCGAATAATATGGCATCTGTGAAAAACGAGAAAGTTAATGGTGAAAAAACAAATTTGCAACGATCTGGCAAAAATCTGATGAGTTTATTAAATGCAAATTAGAAGCTGGTACAAGAATCTTGCGATATTACAAAATTTTTATAAATTAAAGCGAAAAATCGAAGTCTATTTTGATTATTTTTTTAAATGGTGTTAGTTATTGGAAATCTGTTTGAATAATGTTAATCAGCATCAAATTTTGTAGCTTTGCCAATTTTAAACCTACACTCTAGCTCTTGTAATAAGCGAAAAAATCCCTATGCTGGGATTCGAATTTTAATCAGCATGTGTATTAAATACGGGAGTAATAATATTACAACAATTTTTGTGTACCCCTATCTGTTCAAGAACCTTAAGAGCAATCTATTAAACCCACATAGGGGTCGCTTTACCACGAGGCATTTTATTACAACAAACATTTCCATTACCATAATTTAGTATCTACATTAACATCAAAACAGAACTTTTATACGAAACAACTGATATTCTTATAAAAATCAAGAAAAATTGAAGTAGCATAAAGACAAATTACTTGAACACCTTGCTAAGCAAATTAAAACAAATATAATAAGCGCTTTTAACACATGTATACCTTATTATTAGGTGCTACAGACATAATAACATACAGGTCTCATTTCTTAACGGTGCGTGATCTAAAAATAAATGTGAATGATTTAATAATCATGTAATCTAGGCTGTAGGTCAATTAATGAACGCGTTAGGCCCTGAACTTGGTTAAGTTAAACTTAGAACGACATTGGGATACAAATAATACCGCTGCACTTGCATTTTTCATACAGTCGGCGTTATTATTAAAAATTGTCATTAGCTAAAATCTAGTTCACTAGGTTTTAAGAAGTCAAGCTATTTTGCCACAGACATTTGTGCTGATAAATCGTGCGATAGGGTAAAAATATAAACTATGTATTGGTTTTTTATTACCACTTCTAATGTCATACTTATATTGATATGATATCAAATAAATTTATGATTAATATCAAAATGAACAATAAAAATATTAATAGTCGGAGCAAGAGCTATATTTATTATATCACCTACGTCAATACAAAAGTAACAAATAAGACTAAAGCAGGGTTTATTATGATAAAAGTTAAATCTGTAATTATAAATCATTTGTTTAATGCGACTAAAAAGGCAGTTGAAATTGCTACAAGTGCTTGAAGCTTTAAAAAAGTTTAACAAGTCGTGAATTTGGCTTACAACAGTTTAAGCACATTTTGCAAATATTTTTAACTGAATTTAACTCACAAAACTAAAACGGAAAGTTAATAAACAACGTTAATAAAGAAAAAAGTTTCTTTAATACTACCAACTCTATTTTTAACTTGGAAGCTAAAACGAAAAAGATACTGCATGCATTTTGAAACAGTGATGCTACGCAATCGATTTGTAAATATTCATTGACAAACAATAAAATTTAAATCTCCATTAGATTAACAAAGTACACTATGTTATTTTGTCATTAATAAGCAACAATTAGCAGCACCAATTAACCTGTTTATAAATAGGTTTGTTAAGTGATTTTCCCCCAAGTGCAGGGATTTATCCACAAATTATACAAATTGGGAAGTGGCTTTCGACGTAACATTCCTATAAACAATTTCCTTAGTAGCTTAATGCATAATCAATATCAATATCCAAACATAATAAAAACAAAGAGAAGTGCAGCAGGAATATACCAACCATCGTAATAATAATAATTGCAATGATATCCGATATTATTTTAATTGAAGAGTAGTTTTGTGTATTATGCAATGGAAGAAGATATTTTGTGTAATATATACATTTAAAAATGCAGTTCGCACAGTAATTAATATTTTTCTTTGCACCTCGAGGGCTTAATTAAATTAAAACCCGGTACGATTTTTCAAACGAATATGTTAAATTAAAAATCACTTATCGTAATTGAAGGGCCTTTTGTAGAAATATTAGACCATTGTTACTAATAAAGACACGAGATTTTGCAACTGGTCTAACATTTTTATAAGATATTCTTTGGAGGAAGATTTAGTTTTTTTTCAATTAATTTAACTAGATATATTAATCATTTAAATAAATCAAGCAATACGATTTTTAATTTAAATATTTCTTTAGCGCGCAGTTATCGATTTTTACAAGCACAAATGCAGTTATAGCAACAATTTATACCATAAACAGAAAGATAAAATTCAACAACACGTTAATTAAATTCATTTTCTTTGAGTAAAGGTAATACAAATATTAGATGCATTCAAAAGATCCAACGGCAGATGGAACACATTTTTTCTTTGGACCAACAGCTGAAATATTTAATGAAACTATGTCAGTCATCGAAAAAATACCTACATTTTGTGTACGATTACAAATTACGTACGTCCATTGTGTTACCTGGATCATATTGTTAGATAGTATCGAAAAAGCATTATGAAAATGTTTGTGATACTTTACCATTATTGTTTGTGCTTTCATAAACGTACATTTGAAACACATGCACATCAAAGTATTGACATTATTCATGCACAACATAACTTTTAATAAAGTTTCTTTAAATAATAACTTTCTATTGAAATTGAGCTTAAATTTGGAAATGTACCAAAAATACTAAGATAAAACCGATTAAGATTTAATTCTATAACGTCAAGTACACAGATTATTAAAAAGTATTGCACGTGATTAAACTAAAACAATTGAGATTCGATATGAGCAGTTTATTTTGAACGTGGCATAAGTAACTTTTTTCAAAAAATTAGCTAAAGTTGTTTACGATTACAAAAATGTATCGTTCACATCTGCAGATACAATAACATAAAAAGAACTAAAATATTCCAACAGATGCAATTGATTCATGTACTCGTTAGCAAGTGACGTTTTTTTATTTTGTAATTCAGGACATAAAACCGTCACACCATTATATACTCGCATAATAATGGCAATTTTCCAAAGCCATCTTTTCAAAAAGTACACGAATACAATGCAATTTACTAACACAGCGACGGGATTTGCATTTATGTCAATGAAATCAACATAGCGCGAAAAATACAGTGATTAATTTCGATTGTTTGATTAACAACATCAATAAAAAAAACCACGTACAGGCGCATAAAAGAAGCGAATAACTGCGAATATTTAATAAAACACGTACATTAGTTCCACGACCATAAACAATGTTTTAATGGATGTATAAGTACGAGTTACCAGAGCGTTAAGATGATCCATTTAATGAGAGTCGGTGTTAATTAACAAATGGCGAAGAGCAATTCGATACATTTGTATATAGCATTAAAGTATTTATAACCTCGAGGTCAACAGATTGAATTCCCATACAAGACACTCCGTTGCTAAATTTCATTTACCCCCATCAAAATAAATTCATTTCCCGAACGAGCATCATCTTGAAAATCACTTTTTCTTCGAGATAAACGAAACTTGAATTGCGCACCTGTAGGTATAATTGAAACAACATTTCGGCGCAGACAATGGACTTGAAAAATTAAGCAAATAACGAAAAAATAACATGACCAACTGCTTAATTTCGCGTTCAATTTAATTGCTGTCTGAACGCGGGCTGCTTTTGGTTATTAACATTACAATGATTCACGATTTACTGATTAAATTCAGTATTTGCCATTACAAGTTTAATTAAAAAACATAAGCTTGAAAATCACTTTAAATGTGCTGTTAGTAACGATACTGTGTCACTTGTTATTTTGGTTTTTCCGTTGGCTAATTGTTACCGCAATGCGTAGTTTTATGAACAGCTAGAAAAGTAGATAATATAAATAAGTTTAATTAAAAACAGTTACGTTTTTATGAAGCATTTCTTGTAAAAATGCTAAGCCAGATTGGAAAAACTTGTCTCTTCAGAAGTGTTTTTAATTTATTTACGTAAAAAAGCTACCCACGAAGAAATGAGAGCTTTGGAACAAGTCTAGAATTACTACAAGATATTCTTAGTGAAAAAAAAAGAAATGATTTTCAAATAAACTTGTTTGTAATACAAAAAAGAATCACTCAAATAAGTCAAGTGCTAATAGTTCTTACTGAAATGGGGATGGGAGTTCCAATGATAATAAACATTTCACCAAAATATCCTTCATTAAAAAATTTAATTTAATTAAACTTATTATATCTTTAAACGAATAAGATTGCTTTTGACGAATCATTTAAATCAATCTAATATTAACGAGCAAAATGTAGCATTTTTCTTGTTGAAAATGTTTATTGAGAAGACCGTGTTGCCATAATTTTCTCCCCACAAACTTCAGTACTTTTTCACAACTCGTCAGCAACAAATGTTAAGAAAATAAAGCAAAAATAAACATCTTTACCTGTTGAATAACGTTCAACGTAAAAATAAAAAAACTGGCACGAAATTATCATGAAAGAATTGATCTACAATAAATTTTAAAAATGCCGATTGGTACCCGACGTTGCCAAATACTGAAATTTTAATGCAGACTGCTAACTTTAGAGTGAAAAAAAAACTCAAGAGCAATAGCTTAAATTGACTGTAGAACCCAAATCACCCCATTGCCCCACCCACTCCTTACATACAAAAATAATCAACATAGCCATAGTATGAAATTTATTATAAGAATCTTGTTTTGTAAATTCAATGGCTTCAAAAATCTAAATAAATTAATGAAATTACCATATCCGAGCCGTTTGCTGGCAGTGAAAGATTCGTGTACTTCTTGTGCACCATTTTTCCAGCTATTTCTATAAAACTTTAACTGTCAACCGGCGCCATGCAATATGTACAGGTTTTACTCGTAGCAAACTGTAAAACTGCAATAACCCTGCTCGTCTCAGAGGTGTTGTAATCTAAAATTATTAATAAATGTCACCTAAACCACGTACTTTGTAGACAATTGCTATCAACCTTTTTATCGGATTAATAATAGGGCATGAGACACCATTGCGTCGGATGAGAAACAAATTCCATTACAACGTTCCACAGTATTAATTTTTTTTTGTAGACTTCTAGACGAAAACGCAAAGGTCGCTGTGTCTAATTTTTAATAAAAATACGAACAAATGCTTAACGAAACAGTTCGATTTAAACGTGTAAAGTTGTAATATACAGGGTGTCCCCGTTATCACCCGAATATTTTAAGTGGTGATAGAGGACCTTTTTCTAAGAAAACATTTCAAGTAAAATTTTTTCCTAAAATCAAATGCTAAGCTGATATCAACACTTACTTGATTTTTTTACACTTCTGCATTTATAAGACTCTGTAGCCGAAAATATCAATTTTATCGTAAAATACCTTAAAGCTTTTTAATAGAGCATGAAATTAGTTCTACTTATTTGTCTACAGGCAATGGTTTGAGAGTTATAAAGCAGTTTGTACAAAAAAATGTAAAAAATGTAAAAAATTTAATTGTTTCTTAGACTTTGCAACCGCTGTATCTTAAAAACGAAAGGTTGTACAAAAAAACCGACGGCCAATTCCGGATAGCAAATTTTATGGGCTACAACTTTGGTCAAATGAAATTTTTTGAAAATCAAACCGATTTTCCGGAAAAGCTGAAAATAAGGAATAGAGTGCAAAAACAAAATTTCCTACAAATATTGATTTGTATTTAAAAAGCTTTAAGGTATTTTACGATAAAATTGATATTTTCGGCTACAGAGTCTTATAAATGCAGAAATTTAAAAAAATCAAGTAAGTGTTTTGATATCAGCTTAGCATTTGATTTTAGGAAAAAAATTTACTTGAATTTTTTTCTTAGAAAAAGGTCCTCTATCACCACTTAAAATATTCGCGGTGATAACGGGGACACTCTGTATATAAGTAAAGCTTTCACATACATTTTTTTTTTAAACCAAAAAACGAGTTAATTATAGTCTCTTTTTTTAAGGAGCAACCGTTTATTATTTGCTGATCCGGCAATGACGGTAAAAAAAAGTTAAGGCATATTCCCAACTGCAAAAATTATTTTTAAAGCAATTTTCTTTGAAAATTGTTGAACTGGCAGAAGAATTGTTGCTATTAGTGTCTGTTAGGGCGTCTAGCAAAGAAGTTTGCATTACAGACTACTACTAACGACCTTTCAACTAAATTACATGTGACACAAACTTAAATTAACATATTTTTAGCGAGTCCTGTGATACTATTCGAATAAAGACCAGAATAATATTAACAGAATTTGTTCAACTAACACCGACATATTCCAGCCAAGCAATCATGTATATTAGGGCCGTAGCTAGTCGCAAGATTCGCAAATGTAAGGGACATACAAATGCTGTTCGTCATTATACAATTTTGTGTCGCGCAATTTTCTCTAATGAGTCGTAGCTTGAAAGACACGGGTCTAAATGGAACAAGAACACCTCCATCGCACGAAATTTGATCAAACTCTCTCAAATTAATGAGAGAAGTAAAACTTTAATACATTAATTTGGTTGCAATAAGCGCTAGTAAATAATTCATTACGTTCAGAAGGGACCAACCTCGCGCGCCCGTTCCGCACAAAAAAAAAACTAATTGCAGCCGTTCGTGAACACCGAACTCATTAAAATGATTTCACTTAATAAATCGACACATTTAAGACACCCTTTAGGGGGTAACGGAGAACCGATACAGATCGGTAATCGCGAGCACAGATACCGGAGTTAATGTAATTTCATTACAAAGTGAAATTTATTACGGCTATGATGGAATTTGTCTTCGATGAAAACGATTTTAAGAATTTGTTTGTGTTGGGTTGCGAAAATGGGGCGGCAGAACTTAATGTGATTACGTTATGTGTTGCACTTCCGTATAAAACGTAACGGGTCGATAACTCAACAGGTTTCATTTAATAATAATGCTGGTTGGGGTTCCAGCTACGTTATACAATATGAGGTATCGATAAAACAGACGTACAATAGACAGGAGTGAAGGGTCGATCGGGTTTAACTTTAGGGTTGGGCCGTACTTAATCGTTTGCGTTCTTACTTTTGTGGGCAGCAAGCGAGCTGAATGGAAAACGATGAACGAGAAAAAAGGAGCGAACAGGATCGGAATTGCAAGGAAATATTAAAATTGGAGATGAACAAACTAAAAAAAGTTATGCTAGAGCATAAAGCAGTTCCATTCATTTACAATAAAAACGGGCAAGCGACGGAGCAATCATTTTACAATTACATTCGCCGTGTAATACAAAAATCTATGAGTTTATTAAAAAACATAAGCATAATATAATTCGTAAAGGTAAATAACATACATATCGAGATCATTTGGTTTCTTGTTCTTATTTATAAACGAAACCTAACTAAAACATTATGCAATTCAAGTGAAATCGAAATCTAATTAAATTTTAATGACACTGACAATTCAATTATTGAGCTGTTTATTTTGAAAGTGGCATAAGTCAATTTTTGCGAAAACTGAGAAAGGTTTTTACGATTACAAAAATGTATGCTATTTTTATGTTTAAACATTTAATTGCAATTTCTTTCAGCCATTACTACAGGGTCCGGCAAAATGATCTCCCACATTTTAATCTTTAATAAAAACGCCATTGTAAATGCTATTTAGATTTTATTTTTATTAACTGAAAATGTATGCTTTGCCATTTGTTTTTATTAAGTTTTAAAAATTACAGAGTCCAAATGGCGACCATTTTTTTCGATATACATTCGAAGCTGATTTCTGAAAGTTTCCATCACTCGAGCAGTAATTTGAGGCGATATTCCTGTAATTTCTTGGCGTATTGCTGCTTTCAATTCGTCAATGGTTCGGGGATGGTGTTGAAAAACCTTCGCTTTCAGGTAGCCCCAAAGGAAAAAGTCGCATGGGGCAAGATCGGGCGAACGCGCAGGCCACCCAACGTCTCCACGTAACGAGATTACGTGTCCTGGAAACATTTCCCTTAAAACGTCCATTGTCCTTCTTGCCGTATGAGCCGTAGCTCCATCCTGTTGAAACCATACATCCAAAACTTAAAGAACTTGAACATCCGGATGTATGGTTTCAACAGGTTGGAGCTACGGCTCATACGGCAAGAAGGACAAATGACGTTTTAAGGGAAATGTTTCCAGGACACGTATCTCGTTACGTGGAGACGTTGGGTGGCCTGCGCGTTCGCCCGATCTTGCCCCATGCGACTTTTTCCTTTGGGGCTACCTGAAAGCGAAGGTTTTTCAACACCATCCCCGAACCATTGACGAATTGAAAGCAGCAATGTGCCAAGAAATTACAGGAATATCGCCTCAAATTACTGCTCGAGTGATGGAAACTTTCAGAAATCAGCTTCGAATGTGTATCGAAAAAAATGGTCGCCATTTGGACTTTGTAATTTTTAAAACTTAATAAAAACAAATGGCATAGCATACATTTTCAGTTAATAAAAATAAAATCTAAATAGCATATACAATGGCGTTTTTATTAAAGATTAAAATGTGGGAGATCATTTTGCCGGACCCTGTATATTCGTCAATAGAAATTTTATTGTTAAACAGAAGTTCAAATACGTTAATTTTGAAAATGACATAATGATGGATTTGTTTTCCTATATATCTCCAATATACCAGTTATTTTAAAAATTTAAAACAAAGTGCATTGTCCAGAGACTTCATTACTCCTATTAATGACATTGGTTCAATACACGAATAAACCTTTAAATGAAATACGTTATAAAAATTACTTATATGTATGTATGTACTTATACAGTGTGTCCATAAGGTATGGAATATGCTATATATATATACATATATATATATCAGTAAATATCCATTTTAGGGAAAAATGTTTGAATAAAAGTTGTTTCGTACTTAGTTTTCCACCATAAGACAAAATTTAAATTCTATTTTTTCGAATAACAAAAGCGCAATGAAAAACAATTGTTTTTTTTTTTAAATTACAAGGTACATTACCTATAACTTACTCATTTGATAGATTTTTTTTCTCTTTTCAATGGTGCAAAACTTTAGTGCCCTTACTTGAGCAACTTTCTGAGAAAAATGCAAAAATTATTTTAATTGATTAGTAGATATTTATTTCTAACAAAAACATCATAAGAACTTATTTTTTTTTTGACGAAATCTACAATAAGTGTGAATATTACTAGAATCGTTATAAACTTTTTTCTGGTCGTGTTTATTTCATGTCACACTGTCGAAAGCACAGCGAGGGAGATGAACAGGATCACAAATCGACGCGAAACAGATCACTTAAGTGCAAATTCCTAAAAACAACAAGAGCAAATTGATTTTTTTCAAAGTGCGGAATTAGCAGCAAATGTACTACAAGCCGAAACAGATTTTTTAAACAGTAAAACCGTGATTACTAGCCAACATACAACATTGTTGTCTTTAGAATTTTAAACGAGTCGCTTTAAATATTTTTGCTTTTACATTCGTTTTGATTAGGAATATTGCACGGAATTACTGTATGTGTTGAAGTTGAGCTGGTGTTGAATTGAACAATAAATAAATAACTAAGGCAGTGGTACTAAAAAGCCACTATCGTAAACGGAAAGCTGTCGTGCACTAAATTTAATTCGATGGCATTAACTGCGCTCCAAGTTCCCAACTTCGTAGGAAACTTCAAAATGTTATGGTTAATATTAATAAACACTATTAAAGCTTAAGACCATTCAAAGTTTATTAAGATTTTAGTGTGATAAACACTTACAATATACTGACGTAACGAAATTTATTTGATGTCTACAGTAAACGACGGTAAACTTGGCTAGTTATGTTGTTAAATGTTGATGTGTTTTCTTAACTTAAAAATTTTCCCAGGTGTAGACAAGACTCTATAGATAATTCCACCACCTTACCCTGTATGTAGTGGCCCTTTTTTAACGTATATCGCGCTATTAATGCTTGTGTGCTGTTTTTTTAAACTAAGAGAAATCAAAAGTTAAGACGACCGGAATAAAATCAAAACAAATCAGTATTTTAAACTATTTTCAATTGCCACAAATCAAATTTTCACTTGCTTATGCATACTATTTTTGTTTAAACTAAATAAACGTGTCTATAGTATACCTGACAAATTTCATTCAAAGTGCTGTTATATTTGGATAATCATTTAAAAAAATTGAGCAAAAATACTGGGCTTTAAGAAGACAATGATTCAGAAGGGTGCATTATGATATTTGAAAGCAATTAATTTTTTAAACAAAAAGTTTAATTAATAATCAAAGTTTTTTGTATGAATAGACAGGAAGCCTATACTTATTTTAAACACAGAATTAAATACTTTATTTTAATAATAAAATTAATTCAATTACATCAAAGTAGTTTCGGATGTTTGTCGTTGTTAAAGATGATCGTTGCAACGAAAGTTACTAGTGTATAAATAAATTAAGTTGCTACTGAGAAACAGATGAGATTTTAAAAATTGTTCTAGTATTTCTACAACAGATTTCTCCTCATACAGAAAAATAAAGAGTTCTCTATCACACAAATGAATCTCTTAACTAATTCAAGCAGTTCAATGTGGCTACAAAACATTGCAGTGGTCTGAATTTCAATTAAGTTTAAAAAAATCGAAAATCTTTTTCAATGAAGGATCGCTTGTAGACATGCTAGACCAGTTTCGAGACTCTCGTCTCTACATCACTGATGTTGCTACTGGCAAAGAGATGAAATGCTTAAAACTGGTCGAGAAATTTAACAAGAGATCCTTCATGAGCATGAGCGATTGTTAATTAAGCTTATTCTCATATAAGTAGATCAAAATTTCAGGAAAACACTTTTTTGACATCCACGATCAATTTTCAATCCATTCTTAATAAACAATCAGTTTATCTTCAAGGGTTTAATTTACCAAAAAGGAAAAGCTTGCTCAGAGGCAACTGCTCGCGTTAGGACACACTAAAAGAGTATTCTTTTAAAATATTATTTAGTGAATGCAATAAGTTCGATTTCAACATGTTTTTCCACGGATAATTATATAAAACTAATATGAACATTTGCATAAAAATTGTAATTTTAATTCGCCATGATTAAAACACAACACAAAGAAGAAATATTAAAGTGCCAGTTGATTAACACTTCTCGTCAACGGCAGATCTCTCAAACTCTTCCAAGTGTCGCTTAACGTATCATTAATAATAAGAGCTGGTAATTAAAAGGAAAGTGGCACCGCGGCACCTCTCATTAATTCGCCTACACCTCCGTTCCTCCGACCCGCGAAATGATATAAAAGAAGTCCAACAATAGTGACAAATTTCTCCCGAACCGAAGCAAAATAAAGCATTTCGGGGTGACAATTATTTTAAGCGCCTCGGAAATATGTCAGATGCAACAAGATAGAACGGCGCGAGGCGAGTAAGCGGAGAGAATTGTTCTTATCTCGCAAAATACGTAAGAGCACCGGGACCTCTCTCCGTCTAATAGAACGGGATAAAAGGGGGCTCTAACGCTTGGATCTGGCGAAATAGGCAATTACACAGCAATAACATTAGAAGATAATGAATGGATGAGGTAAGAGAGAAAACTCCTCACGCACAAAAGGTGTAACGGAGACGAACGGCTAATTGAAGAAGAATGCGGATTGGGGTTAGTTACTGGCGAGGAAATTCATTTCCAAACCTTTAAAAACTTATAGGCACACGATCATGCTTGTGAGTTTTAATCAAGAGCGCAATGCGATCAAAAAATTGATCATGTTTTGAATTTACGAAAAGATTCCAAGGATGGAGAGAGAAAACATAGAAGTCGCAAGAAAAATTAGTAAAATAGGGATCAATAAAAATCACTTATTCTTTTTTGTCAAGCTGGTTTTGTAGAAACACCGGACCAGCGTCAAGACTAGTCTCTTTGCGTGTAGCTTATTTAAATAAACAAATAAGATTGCAATCAGACAGGAGAGTATGAAAGTGGTCCATCATTTCTGCAAGAGATCCTCGATCAAAAAATAATCGATTTTTAACTTAACTTATTTATAGATATCAATTAACGATCATTTAAATATTCCAAACAACAAAGGTACCTACATTGTTGAAGAATTCGAAAAGATTTTTCACCACAAATACAAACGAAATAATTCACAAACACAGTTTAATCTCCTATCAATTTTACAGCGTAGTCATGTAATGACCTTCTTTGAATCACACGTAGATGATAAGGAAATACATTGGGTTAAACAAGGTGCGATATAGCCAAAGCGTTAACCGAAATTTGGAAAATCATGCAAATAAATGTTAATGAGGAAATCACATTATCGCAAATAACACATAAACATTTATTCTACGAAGGATTAAAGTAATTTATGCTAACTACGTGTGATTGAATATCTAAAACGGAATAAAATTGCGCCAAAATCAATCATGGCTGAAGTTGGTTTAAAACTAACAAAATAAACGATTCCTACCTTATTTCGAATCAAATTAATCCCTTAAATGACGCGCACTATGTCACTGTTTCGCGGTATAGTATTTTTTTGAAAATCTAAAGGGTTTCACTTGCGATTTTTTGATTTTCACTACCCGTTTATAACGATCAAATACGACACCGGCGGACATTTTAACTGACTGAAATGACGAACTGCCAGCACATGTTATCAGTATTGCGACTCAAAAAACTGACTGGCCTTGTAGCGTTAACACAACGAAATGAAGCTATTCTTGAGAGGAGCAAAAACTGCGAATCTGTGGTGCGTTTAAAAGGACAACGGCCGTGATTAACGAAAAATTAAACGCACAACCGAAGTTAACTAATTGTGTGGAAATTACAAAGTATATAACAATTAACATGTGCACAATCCTGGAGTTTTTCAAAAACACAGGACTCCTTTAAGGGGCCATGACCAAAGGGTACAATAGACCAATAGGTTGCAGTACAAAAACCCGAAAGGGGACCACCTCCGCGGAAAGAAACACATGCACATTTACTCTAAGAAAGTTTAAAAGTATATGGACAGTTAAAATTTCGAGTAATATTTTCGCTTACAATTGTTCTATAGACGCTCAAAAAATTCCATATATTTGTTGTGAAAAATCAAAGTGCAAACAAAAATTAAATTTCGAAACCCTGCATACACGTACAGTAATAACGTGAAATACTTTCGCATGGCGGTGTGTGAAACGACCCCCCCATTCGTATCCGAAATAATCCGGCAAATAGCTCATCTGAAAATATAATATCTCTTAATCTTCTTCCAGTGTTAAACAAAATGTAGTCGAGTGCACCGCAGGAATGCACGACAGGTCACGATTCAAGCGAGTAACGAGACCGCATTAAAATAATTGGCAGCGGATTCGAACAGTCAATGCGCATTCTTTTGTCTCAAAAAAAAACAAAAGAAATCCTCTGTGAAAATGTTATTGTTCGGGAGAGTTACGAAGTTATGGGGAGCGATCCGTCAGAACGCGTGCTGCCATCCGGAGGGCCAACTATCCCCGCGCCACGGGGGAGCGCAATAGGAAAACGTGGGGACGTGGAGAAGAAAACACAGCACCTTTAATGGCCCCGGAGCAACGTGCGCTTTCCATAACAATGCCAGCTGATGAACAACGCGCGCGCTTGGTGTTACATTGTGTTGACATGCGGCAACACTGCTAATCACTGGAGAAGACACAAAACCCCGGAAAATCAGTTTTGCGGTATGAATAGTTGATCGCATGACTGTTATCGTTAGGAAATGTGAAATGCGCAAATGAAAATCATGACACATTTTTGCACAATACTCTAAATTTGAGCGCCATTGTGCTGTGCGCTAGGAAAATAAAAACGTTCATTCGACACACCAATTTGGGGTGTTAATGCTCTAATCAAACGCGAATTACCGCTATTATGAGCACAAAAGGCCGGCCCAATAGACATTGAAATAAAAGCTTTATCGCCGGCAATCCCAGAAAGATAATTCATGTTTCATACACACGGAATATCTTAACGCAAGACTATCTCAACAAGAACGATACATCAAAAACCTTAACAATTCAATTATCATTACTAGATACCCTTTTCATGGTCAAAATTGTCATTTCAAGTCCACATATCAACAAATTCCTATATACCTTAAAATATTATTTGATATTAATTGGCGATTTTTATTAATGGAACGACAGTGATACTAAATTCCAAGTTTATTTATCAATTATAATAAGCTTGATTGTAATGCTTATTCACTGTCTATTACGATAATAACCAAGTGCTTGTTGGTTAATTTTAACTGTGGTACAAGCGAAGCTGGCTAACTGATAATCTATAATCGTTTACGTCTGGAGTGTAGTCCTGATTTAATATTAAACAAATGTCACCGAGGCGTAGCTGTGGGAGAACACAGACGTCGGAAAATGATAAATGAACTCGTAGGTCCAATACGCCGAAACAACATGCAAATCAAGACACATCTGCCAGGAAAATAAAAATATTCCAAGAAGCGGCTTACGCTGTGCCTATTCTTGTAAACCATACTTAGGGCAGTGGCGGCTTGCAAAATTTTACATCAGGATGTTTGCTAATTTAAAAATGCCTTCTAGCATCAAGGATAATAAATTATCAAAGCATTAAAAAAAAAGAATTGTACAAGTGGGTCATTAAGTGCAAAGTTATTTTGCTTTTTTCTTCATCCGAGTTATAACGAGTTAAATACAAGTTTCAAACAATAATTATATTAAAATAAAAAGCAATTTTTGTTCATAGAAATAGATGCACCGATGTCTAATGCATAAGGCATGTAATTTTACCAATCCAGATTAATACAATTATTGTTATTTCCTGAAATGGCCGGAGCCCGTAAATCAAGCAACAAATACGTATTTTATCTTTCAAGAGATGCAACTGCTAATATCCGAAATCTTTAAGAAACTTTAGTTAGTTTTAACGGCAATCGAGGTAAAATTAATTATAAATTATTAACTCGATTATAATTTCTTTTTCTGACCGAACTAAAATTACGATTTAAAAATGTTCATGGAAAATAAAAAGTAAAGGAACTTAAAATTTTTAACTTTTAAGTTCACCCAGACACCTAATGATAAAAAACTGGGCAAAAAGCAAAAAAAAGAGGGCAGTTAATCTTTTAAAACTTAAAAGTAGCGAACAATTTAGACCTTTAAGGGTGCGTTAAAATGAATTTCAATCACCGTTTCAAATTTACAGTTGAATAATCCACAAAGTTTAGCCATTGGTTGACTAATAAAAAAATATTACCTAGATATTAACTAGAATAAACGACCATTAAAAAAATGGGAAGTGCTACTGAGGGCAATTCCGGGCTTCAACTTAAAGTAGTATAATTAATGGAGAAGTTAATGGACAAAATGAAAAACATAGGACATAAATTTAAAAGTTTACAAACAAACGTTTAGTAGAACACTGTAAGTTTTTTGAAAATCAATTTGCAACTGTGTACAAATCAAACAGTCGTCAAACGCAGTTTTTTTAAACGTATTTTTTCAAGCGTTATTTGATACAATCGGCTTAGGTGCTAATAGAGTTGCCACCTCCACGTGTTTTGCTCGAGAACTGAGGGTTCAGGTTTACATATGTCATCTCCGGACTCCGGGTATAATTATTATTTCTCCGGGTCAGCCAGATCGATACGTCGAACTATGCACTCAAATTTTATTTCGTTTCGTCTTTGTATAAAATTGGCAGCAACTGTGACACAAATCCGTTTTCTAAATTAGGGCTTCGCTAATGAATTAAAACTTTTAATGAAATTAAAAAGATTATTACAGTTAAGAACGTAGGAACAGGTCTCTGTTGTTTTTTTTTTTCTAATGTAACGTTAGAAGTTTGTACAACACTAAATTATTTTGTTTAAGTAAACGTTTGCTTTGGTTAGAAAATCATCATAAAAGTTTGCAATATCTAAGATAAGTAGAGTTATTTCCGTTATGAAATATATTCGGCAATTTTTATAATAAAATAATGGTGTTAACAAAGACTATTACGTTTAGACAGCTTCGTGTAATCCATAAAGAAAGTAATTTAAAGCACAACATGAAGTCAACAGGTTGGTTAGAAAACTGACATTGATTAAATAAATGTGGGACACGCTAACTTTATACACCAAAAATCAATTTAGTTTTTATTGGATGTTTGAGACTCCTTTTATAGCTTCGAGGAACGGGCGTCAGACTTGGCAAAATATATTTTCACATTAATATTCACGCAAGTATGAAACTGAATTTTTCAGTTTAGGTACTGTTCGAAATAAAATAAAGCTTGGTTGTAGAACATTTTTATTTCCCTAAGAAGTCAAATCTGTTGGCAAACGCATTAATATTTGCTAGAAGGCTTCTGCTATAAGACTAAAGCCTTAATAATTTTTTCAAAAACTTTAAACTTACGGAAATAAAACTTTTTACACACCATTTGGGTCCTAAAAACGTTTATTTACGTTTTTGCTTTAAGAATTGAAAACGCCAGAAGGGTGCTATATAAAGCAACAAAGTTATGTACATGCTGGTACGCAGAAACGAAACACTCTGTATAGTGGAGAATACTTTCAGATTTTGCAACTAATGATTGTGAACAAGTTTCGTATGAAACATTTTTTTGTATCTCTACTAGTAAAAAAAGCTATGGAAATATTTGTCATGTATTGTATGGGACTCAAGAATGTGACATTTGTGGAGAATGTTTTACGTATTAACTCAAAAACGGTTGACTTTCGGTACAAAAACCTTTAGTATTTTCAATAAAAAAAAATTGGTTTAGTGGCGAAATAATACACAACATACAGGGTGTTCTATAGCATTTGCCTTCAATTTTTTTTAAAACTACAACAATTGGCTTCAAACTTCTTACACGCGTTATTCATACATTAAACAATATTTATTGGCTCTAAAATTATTTACAACAGGCAAAAATCAACGAGATGTGCTTAAAAAAGTTAAAATACATACTTCAAATAGACTCACCGCGTTCGAGTGCGTTTGGTCGGTCTTCAGTTCTCTGTGGTTCGAGAACTGCACGTAGACAGCTCTGCCCCTCAGCTGCGCCATGCAGTTGGAAAAATAGTTGACCATGGTGGCCGCCGCGCTTTCGTCGCCCATTTCGAGGAAGGCCTGATTTTTCCCTTTCAGCACCAGGACGTTTGTGACCCGGCCGAAAGGTATCCCTAAGTGTATGATTTCCGCTTCCGATACGTCGTTTGGAATGTTACGAATGTGGATGACTCTCGACGGTTTGCCTACGTTCTGTTCTAATTTTACCTGGAAACAATAAATAAATTAGCAAATAAATCACAGGGAAAAACTCGCAGGGAAAAACTCGCAGTAAAAAATGCGGTGCCAATTATTTTAACACCACAATGTGACAAGGAATTCAGAATATACAAGTCAACTTAAAAATGGTGTAGTTTTGCCCAAAGAAAAATTAGAAATACACAGTATAGATGCACCCAAAAATGGTTTTATTTTGTCTAAAAAATATTAGACATCATTCGCTTTCGATTGTGTGTCAATATGAAAATGTTTGAGACACGAAATTTAAAATTAAACTGACAACAAAATTTTGTCCAAGTAAACAAATGTTTTATAATAGTTGACAAACTTTAATTTGTTTTTTGCGTTTGTAGATAAAACTTGATCGAACACCAAGTTCAAGCAACTTTTAAAACAAACACACTTAATAATTTAAAACTATCAAAAAAGGTCATTTCAATACACCGAGTAATATTTACACAAATTAGGGACTGTATTTATTTTACAGCAATAGAATCTACAACGATCTACAACATTGGGCAAAATTTAAGTAATGACACCCGTTTAAAACCTTTTTTACCCATTTGGATAACATTCAACAAGTTTTACAGTAATAAATATTGAAATATAATATGAAGTATGTTTCAGTTCAAAAACATTTCGTTTCAAAATATTATTTCTAATGTCTACGTTTAAATGTAAAGTGTAAAAAAGCAATAGAAATATAGCTGCCTGTAGCATCGGAAAATCTAAAACGGTTAAAATGTTTTATACAACTTGTCAATATCACGATGGATCTATATCAAGATTATGCTTTTTTCAATGCCAAGGGGATTTCACATCCCGTATATGATATTATGTATATTTTATTCTACCCTAGGTACGCAAGCGTTGCTGCAATAAACAACTACCGACCTAAAAATTGATAGATTGGCAAATTTTTATTCAGGGATTCCACAAAGAGTTATGTTGAACATTTCTAAGCTTCAAAAGTAAATGCTTAACATCTCTTAAAACCAATGATAAAAATCTAAAAGAAATCGAAGTCTTTTAGGCCTATTATTTAAACAATATAAATTTATAATTGACGGTTTTGGTTACAAGTGGCTTTTTGCAAAAAAAAAAAAAGCTAAGTGTACAAATAAATACTACAATACTTAAGCTATTATTAAAATAAATGGTGCAAATAAAGTCCTAGCCAGCGCTGAAATCCATCGGATAATCACTTGTATCCAAACAGAAGTGGAGTTTGCTCAGAAAAAAAAACTAAAAAACTGCCTTTCATTAAATAACACTGATGACTTTACTTGTAGAAAGATAAAAGATCAAAATAATCAGTTTATAAAATAGACAGTTTAATGCAGATTGAGAAAAACAATCCCCTATGGTATGAAATGTAAATATTCCGTGAATGTTGTCATTTAATATTACACAGTGTAAACAAATTCCTATTTTTTATACCATCAAAGCAATTGTAAGCTCGTACTAATTTAATAACATTTATTTAAAAACTAGTAGATTTTTCTCGAAACAAACATTTAATTACACAACCCCCATAGTTCATTCCCCTTAACCGACATATTTATTAATTTCTGGCGATCAAATTACTTTGGACATGAGTCCCGGAGATATCCCGAGGGTTAACGCCCTCCAAACTTCGGCGTTAATCTTAGGTCTTACATTAATAAAGTATATTCCGGAGTACGAATCCGGCTTGTCCCACGCACTAACATCTTTCCATGATTGATCGAGGTCGCTGTGCGAAATTCATTATTGATTGATTTAGTATTTAGTTAGCGTACGGAAACACAGCACCGAGTTTATATTTAGGTACCTGAAAATTTTAATTCAAACGCGATACTTTTTATTTAAGCTTAATTCAGTTTGTTTAAAGTACCGAGTAGCCGGTAAAAATAGTTCGTGTTCCCGGGATTCCGCTATATGTAAAATGGCAATACGATTTCAACGAATTGGTTAATCAACATTTCGAGCAAACTTGCGATAATAATACAAAACATGGATTAATAAGTTTATTAAACTTTTTTTAATTTTTTTAAAAACAAAATCGATTGTTTTGGAATGGTATTATATATTTTTTTAAATGTTAAAGATACCCTGGGCCAGGGCTGTCCACCTGGCGACCCGCGGGCCACATCCGGCACGCGAAAGATATTTTGTGGCCCCTGAACATCTTACAAAAAATTATTCAACTTAACTCTTCACTCGATTTATACCGAGTATTACGTTCAACCTATTAGAACTGAAACTTACGAGTAAAAAAAGAGGCCCGCATTGATATACAAGTTTAGAATAAGCCTACAACAATTTTTTTACAGCTCTTCGAAATTTGTAAAAAAAAGTTCCAAGACTATAACCTTGCATTTTTTTTTTTCAGAATAAAATTGATTGTATAGGAATTATATTTATATTTTTCAAAAACGTTGAAGACACTCTAGGGCCCTAAGCAATGCATTTTCACCTTTGGTTAGGATAACATCTGGTAGGTGGTTAAAAAGTCGTTTAGTATGAAAGGTCTTAACTGCTATCACTAAATAAGGGACACAATTACGTTATAAAGAAACGAACGTCGCAGTACGTACCAACTCTGGCCATAAATAAAGGCCGTAGATATTAATTATCGCACCTAAAGAGGAGTGCAATATTGTTTGGATTTTTACTCGGCCCCCGTTTCCATCGTTCAATGTCTGGCGAAGTAGGAAACTTTAGCTATTGTCTATTGTGTTTTATTATATTGAAGATTTTATCTTCAAAGTTCTTTTTGTGGTTTTGTTAAGAAATATGCCGGGCTGCGCGATGTGCTGTTCTCTCGAGTTTTTCATAACGAGTTTCGCCGTCGTTCGTCCATTATACACGTTGAAATAAGAAAGAAGAAAACTTGCAACAACTTTCGATATCGGCTTTTACTCGGTTCATTATCTAATTTAAAAGAGTAAGAAAAACGTTTTGAATATTCAACAACTTTGTTGCAAAAAATACTGGCGGCACAATACCGACTGGAATTTCTTCGGCAGTAAACACTTAACAGCTACCGACACACAATGAGACCACAAAAATTAATCAATACGCTTTAGATGTTGTACTAAAAACTTGTTTACAGCGTACAATATCGGTTTAATATCATACACGCGCGTCTTATATCCCAAAACCAACGAAAATCTGATAACACCGTTCGCTTGGCTCGAGTTTGCAAACCCGAAGATCCTTAACATGTTTGTTTTTAATTATTCGATGGACCTCAATCGCGCATCAAATTAAACGAAAACAATTTTCTAGAACTAATACCCACGTGTTGTGGGCGCCGAAGGGACCATTTTTGCTGAGAAAACAAGGAAATATGGAGTAATTTATATCATTTAAGAAACCGCGAATGAAATTATCTTCACATTTGCGAATGAAATATGAGAAGTTCTGCGAAACGGCGGAAACACGACGAAATACGGAACAAACACAGTCTTGAAGATATTTAAAATATGCAACACAAACTTCGGTAAGTGATAATATATTTAAAGGATGACAATCACCTCAACACCGAAAAGTATAAGAGATCCGATCAATAATGAGGATGAAAATTACCAGCTTTACAAGCTGAGGTAAGAGGGTTCAGATTTTGTTTTTGTGCACAGGGTGACAATAATTTACCTTGTACGTGAGTAACTTTGTTATTTTAAAGACGTAGATGGTTGTTAAAATTAATACAGTAAAGTATAATATCTAGCTAATAAGGTGAATTAAAAATACAAACTTTAAATAATCCGCCTGCCACAAAAATCAACGAAAATTGAATTCGGAAATTATTCTCTTCTTATTTATCGAAGGTATAAAAACTATTTGCAAAATTCCTGAAATGCCAGCAACAGGCTGCTAAAAGCTTGCTATTTGCATGCTACCAACTTCGTTTATAACAAAACCACGAACTACAAATGTATGGACGAAAAGAACAGCCGAATGCACGGGACTGTTTGAGAACAAAAATTATATTAGTTTTATCCGAAGTGCGGTATAAATATTGACGTTGAAATCGATATATCTCGATTCAAAGGGCGCACGTGTATAAAGGCAAGGTTTGCAGTTGGTTTGGGCCGCAATACACAATTCAGCACAGAATCCTATACATAAAAATAATGCACCCTACAAATACATTACGCGTAAACACATTTCTACTTAAAAATGCACATTTATTTCAATGAAACGCACAGATTTGTAACCGTTGAATCATAAACTAAGTTACTAGCACGTAGGAAATTTATTAAACGTCATTGTAACAATTAATGTTGTATGAAAATTTATGAAATCTATAGCAATTTTTGAGAGGTTATAAAACATTTGGTACATAATTACGTCGAAAGTTATGCAAACTACGTCCTTAAGGTACAAAAGTTTAGCTTATAAAAAGACGAAAGTATCGAGTACTGTCTACGAATTACATGAAATGATTGATAACAATAAATAAAAAATAACACGCCAGACTTTAAAGAAGAAGATAAATGGGATCAAATTTAATATTTCCTTCAGTGAAATTATTACTCAGTCATCGACGCAATGAATATCACGATGAGACGGCTCACAATCTGCGTAATTTTATAAAGTTACACAACTTTTATGACTTTCCCTTTTTCTTGACGTTCTTTGCACAAATGGATGTCGTACTAATAAGCCATTGATAAATTCTTTGCGAGCAAATTAATGTTAAATTAAAATATCGGTTTACTCGTTATTAGGGTTGCCAATAGGTCTCTTATAAAGAGAACATGTTCTCTTTTTTAAGAGAATATTTTTGTTCTCTTTCTTTTTTTATTATTTATATAAATGTCCTCTTTTTTAAAATTTGCTAATTGATAATTATTTAATAATGCACAAAAGATAAAATTCCTCTCTAAATTTGAAAATACTTTTGAGTTTCATTCTGAAATACTAAAAATCTGTGAATTTTTTTTGCAATACCTGGCCAAAACGCGAACGTGGAGCGAATATTTTCCATCATCGGCGGACAGTGGAATAAAGAGAGAAATAAACTTAAAATTTCCACTGTACGCGGAATTTTAAAGATAGTTTATAATTATAAGAACATTTCGTGTGTCGATTTTTATAATGAAATAAAAGAAAATAATAAAATACTACCCGAAATTAGTAGTGTGGATAAATACAAAAAAGACGAAAGGGAGGATGATGAAATGACTACATTTAATTTTTATGTGCAATTAGAATTTGTTTTTAAGTTACCAATCTTATATAATTATCGTAAAAAACGTGTATACGAATAAGTTTATAAAGAAAATAAATTTATTGAAAAAATGTTCTCTTTTTTTGTACTCAACAGTTGGCAACCCTACTCGTAATGGCGTACTATTACACGATGACGAGATGAAATTCCACAACATTTTATTCAACAAAAACAATTAAAAGCATCTATGATTTGTAGTCAAAGATTAACGAGACACGTTTCAAATTATTCGATAAACGCATGAATTATTTGAATGATTCGATTTATGTTCTATACGTAAATTAAATAGACTTAATTCAAAATCACTTATCTATTTTTTAAAGAATCTCTGGTAGTAAGCTTATTTGTAAATACGAAATACGTAAATTTAGTACGAAATAAATTACGATAAAAACTCAAATATTGCCCTATACGACGCAAATTTATGTGAACTGTATATAATCTTCATTATTTTTATTAGAATGAATCTAAAAAAATATTTTTGATATTAATACAGCAAGTGTTTTATGACCTCATTAAGCAGGAAAATTTTCACGAATTTGATATTTATCAGAACCAATTGACGTCAAATATAACACAGTTAGGGAAATTGCATTCTGATGCATTACATTGGTTTAATATCAACCCAAACACTCCATAAATCTAATTAGTTACTCGATGCTATTTGTTCCTAATCACAGTAACCACTCTCCAATCTTTATAAATTCATGGCTAAATCTATTTGTGAAATTTATCCCACATCAATTTACATACTGTAAAACGTGACGACACTAAAGCCCTTAAATATGTAATAAATTAATTTGGATTCTTCGCAGAACGAAATATTCAACTGACACAAGAGTGGGAAGATGTTTAATAAATACACACAAAATTATTTAGTTGCCTGTTGCTATTTATATAAAAATTAAATTTGAGCGTCGAGCAACGATCAAACAACAAACAGAAACTGTTACACCGGAAACAAGTTCAGTGTTATACCCGTATGCATTACCCACGTCAGTTTCCAGCCAAACTAAATAAATTATAAAACTGAGCTTGTCGGAAAACGTCGTTTTTCTGTTTCAAACGCATAAATAATTCCCGATTTTCCTCGCGATAGTCTTTATTTATTTACCAAGGCCAGTTTTAAATTTAAAGCGCGGAAAATCATGATCGAATTGCTTTATAAACATTCAAGCAAGGGCCTTACAAATGTAGAAAAACAACAACGTACAAGGGCTTCGTTTTTCGCGTTTTTCTCCGGAACAGTTTAGGATATTTTCAAAAACTTTGCACCATTTTACTTGCAAAGGATGCGCGCATTGGTAAATAAAAAAATTTAGATTTTATCTCTGACGGTTTCACAGCAAAAGCGATCGCAAAAATTACCTTTATTATTCAACTTTTCAGTTTTCCTTATTTTTCCGAAGTATAACGACGCATAACTCTGGAAAACATTTAGTTTTTATGTTCATGATGCAATAAACACAGCCTTAATCAAATTCTAGCGACAACATATCGTGGCCCTCCTTTGTAAGTAATTTTTTTAATTAAAATTATTTACATTAATAAATTATTTAGTGACTAACAAAGACATTTCGTTGATGGCTATAATAATCAATAATTACTGCTCTATTAGATTCTACCCAATGCAGTGAGCCTTTATCACTTATGTTTGTGTTATCAGGCATTTTCAGCAAATGAATTATTTTCTACGCTATCTCTAATGTATGTATCGGTAAATGGTAGCCAGGAAATGTATATTCACGCGACAATTTCTTTTAGATTAAATCACAGCACGCTTCATACAGCGCCGCTGCTGTATAGGAACAGCGAACAATACGTTTAAAAAAAAAAAACTCGTTAAGCAAAAAATAACAAAACACTAATTCTTTCTTAAATGGGAGGCAATAAAAAGATAATTACCTGAAGAAATACATGATACGTCTTGGTCGCATTTAATTTGTAATGTGCTTTTACGGAACACCGAACGAATTTCCCAGAAGAATAGCATAATTTTTGATGTAATAAAAACTGCCGCGGGAGATTTTCCTGTACCGGAAGTGGTCCCCGCGACCTCCATCAGCAATAATTGAAAGCCGCCACTGAAGCAGCTTTCGAAACTGATTATTGTTTGCGGAGTTGTCAACTTGCAATTTCATATTTTAACATAACAAAAAAAGCCGTCGAGGAGTTAGGAAGTTCGCGAGTTGAATTTTGAATAAAAGAATGGCAGCTTAACTTGCGTCACACGTGAAAATTCCTCGCATTATACTTACAAATGATATTTTCCCACTTTCCGCCAAAACATTTTCGGCTCTGATCGCGGTAAATAAAAAATGAGGGACAATTGCAAAAGGTCGATCGATCCGGCTTATGACACTGTCGGCTTGACTTGTAAATGCGCTTAAATATTAGATTATGGAGCTTTTCAAAAAGTTGAAATCTGCTCTCGATAAATGTGCCAAGTTTATTGTATACGCAAATACATAATCATTCTGCAAACTTGCTAATTTGTTGTGACGGGAAGTTTAATAATAATTTTGTGAAACTTTACAACTTAAAAACGTTCAGCTACTTTCAATTGTCAAACAGCATAAAAATTGTTCGAATAATATCGATAACTTTCTTCACAGAAATTTAATCTTATAAAATAATACAACTGGAGTTTCTTATGTCCAAAAACGAACAAGGCTATGTCAAGAACCAAAATTATTACTAAATTCGATAATATGGTACATTTGATTTAAATTTTAAAAAATAGTTATTTATGTATAAAGGCCAAAAAGTACGTTTTGGCCGAGGTGCATATTACATTTTTTGTGCGATCGAATTAAAAACAATTTAAATTTTTAGTAATTTTCAAAATTATAGGTTAGAAACTACGTGACATTCTGTCACTGACACATGACGGCGTATGTACTGCATTACCGCCCCTCTCCTTAGCAACGGCCGTAAAAGTTACTTTTCAGGCCGTTGCTAAGGGTAACGGCCTGAAAAGTAACTTTTACGGCCGTTGCTAAGGATAGGGCCGGTAATGCAGTACTTTATGGTTGCTAACGCGTCCGTCAAACAGCTGTTTCTAGTACGATCGCACAAAAAAAACATTATTTTTATCTACCCTGATTAGAAGGGATAAAAAGGTTGAAATAATGATGAAAGGCAACATACCCATTACGTATGCTAATTTTGTTACGCATATATTTGCAACAGGTTAATCACCAACGGAGGAGAGCGAGCCTACTAAACACCCGGACGAATGACTGAGTACGGTTTAAATACACCAAGGAATTTTTTTGAAACCATAAGTGCATTAAACTCCAAATTTAATTCGACTACAAAGAGTACTAAGAGAAGTTGACTATTAAATTTACGATATAGCTTGGAGATTTGAAATGGTTATTAGATTTGGCCATGACACGTCAATTTTTTTTCCTAGACTTTTAGAACTTGGTCGTATTTAACAACCGGTAAATTACCATGGAATTTTTTATGTATTCCACTTAAAAACGCAATGGTAGGCTGTGAGGTACCTTTAATTTGTTGGGTATGACGGGAACGATTCGAGTTACTCACCTTTTTGGCATTTTCTTGATTATTATTATCTGCATGATTTGGAGCGGAGGGGGCCATGACGGAAACGTTTGACTGCGACAATAATTCGTCACTTCCTCTCTAAAACAAAACAAAAAAATCAATGTTAACGAGCTATCAAACAAACATTCAAATGCATAGAAAACGAACGAAATAAAAAATTAACGCTTTTATCCGAAGAAGCTTCGATGACATCGACAATAATTGGGAGCACATTTCATTTCCATTCGGAAAATCTTCCCGATATGAAATCAATAATTAATATTTCATTTCGGGATGTGAACCAGGGGTGCCACTTCATAAAACATTGCTAGAGAAAAATAAAGAAAACAAGGAACCTTCAAATAGCTCCTGAATCGCGCGTCGCAAAAGCAAGTGGGCGGCGGCTAATGTAGCCTTCTGCGAGGTGACGTTTTACATTGTATAAATATTAAACAATCGTAAATGCATGCATTTATGGAACGACAATATAGAAAAAACACGACCTGTTATCGGTAAGTGATTACACCTGGCAGAGAATTACCGACAATGTCAACACAAATATTAAACGCGACAAGCTAACATAATGGCAAACATACAGGCGGCTTAGGCATTCGGAATTAACACTACAAATATCTAAAACAAACATAATTAAGAACAGTTGAATTTTAAACTCGCTACATACCAAAGTTGGGCTAAGTTCATGCAAGAATTGTTCTACAATATTTGCAGCTTCAGTTTTACTAGCGATTCAGGTCTAACAGACGTCTAAAAATTATAAGAGAAGAAATGACATAAAATCTAAAGACAACAACACTATGAAACCAAATTTAAAAAAATTTACAAAACACTTAAAAACAAGTTTATTAATATCTACTTGCGAGTAAAAATATAATTACGTGTCCTGTTTCCGAAATTAAAAATGAAATTTCAAATACAAAATTTTTCTGGCTGTGTATTCATAAATCTGAACAGAGACGATAAAAAAATAAATCCAAGTGTGCAAAAGGATTTGATTTTTTGTTTTACGTGCGCGACAGAAGATAAGCAGGATTTACCTAAAGCTTATATTTGATTTTCATAACGTATGGATGTTTTTTTTAAAGATATGATAAGAAAAAACAACATCAAGAACGTACAAATAAGTATTTTTAATCAGATTAATCTGGTTTGAAAGTTCAAGTACCAAATATGATAATAGAAGTAACTAAAAATGTTTTTTGTTGTATGAACACTAACCTAATCAGCTCACTATTTTCTTAAAATAATAATTACTATGACATTGCTAGCTAAACAATTCTGAGGTTGTATTTTCTTCCTCCTAAAACTATTGGCCCGATTGCTTTGTAAAGAAGTTTCCAACTTTTTGTCATACGATGCAGCAGTTATAACTTTGATTAAAGTTGTTTTCTGGACCGCGCTTTGAAGTTTTCTTGTCTTTATAAGCAATGCTTGGAGAGATTGCAAACGGATAGAGAAAACAGCATCAACAAATAAACCAAATTACACGATGTAATAAAGTCTTTAGAGTATCATTAAATTATTGTAAATGCAATTAAATTTTTGTAATCTCTTTGAGTGGATATTTGTTAATAAAGGAAGACTACTTGGTACATGTCTTCAAATAGTATTATTACCTATTTATGGTTTTTTCTTTAAGAATTGAAAAGGCGAAACGGGTCGCATACAAAAAGTAACAAAGTTACATACTGGTACGCGAAAACGAACACTCAGTATAGTTAAAAATAATTTCGGATTATGTAACTAACGATTGTGAACAAGTTCTGTATAAAACATTTTTTTTTGTATCTTTACTAGTAACGAAGCTATGGAAATATATGTCACGTATGGGACATGAAGAATGTGACATTTGTGGAAAATGTTTATGTATTAACTCTAAAATGTTTGACTTTATGTACAAAAACCTTATTTTTTATAGAAAATTTGGTTTAGCAGCGAAACAATTCACAATACATAGGGTCTAAAGCATTTGCACGTTAAAAAAAAATCAAAAAATGTTTAAACTAAAGCAATTGCTTTAAAACACATTATAGACACTCCTAAGATCTATCGTTGACTCTCTTTGTTCAAATTTCGGTTTGAAAATTTTAATGAAAATTGGAAAACGTGCAAAGACTACCGTAACCGCAAATTTAAACATCTTTGTATCTCTAAAGCTAAGGCCGCACTGCGGGATTTTTGGCTGGAGGGTAGATGGTAGATACACGCCGTCGCCTGGCGACAATCCAGGCGCATTGTTTCACAACAAATTGTCGCCAGGCGACGGCGTGTATCTACCATCTACCTACCCTCCAGCCAACCCTCCCGCAGTGCGGCTTTAGCTTAACGGTTAACGAGATACCAATGTTTATCATAAAGCATCGTACATCGTACACCCTGTATAAATAACCGAAGTTGTTTAATGGTGATATCCGTTATCAGTAATTAGTGCCTCTTTGTAATGGTAATTTAACAGTACGTTTATTTAGTAGGGGAATAATTAACTAACTAGCTGTCTCACTAAATCGCCAAATTACAGGAGCAGATAAGGACAACTTTCCACCTCGATTAGTTTCGGCAGCATTTTCCGACGCATTTTCGCAGTTTATCATGGTTCAGACGAAGAGGAGCGCTCGCGACTAAGATCCGCCGAGGTGTGAGCGGATCCATTTCAAACACATGCTCTCTGCTTGCTAGCCACTTACACAGGGTCTTTGTGTGTTCTTTCACATTTCTATGGCAAGAAATTGTCGCTGAATTTGAAATATATTCAAATTTTTAACGCTCCAGCGTCTCAGTTAAGTCAAGCGCCAGCGTTCGCGAATAAATCGTAAATTTACGCTTCAACACTTGCATGCGCCGTACCTTCATTTACATTCGCACCGCTCTCTCTAGTTCGGCCCTAGTTTCAGCCGTGTGGATTACCTAGATTTTTCGCTCCTTTCGGGGAAAAATGCCGTGAAATTTGTATTTTCCACTTGCAAGTAATATATTCATGCCGGGATCAAAGGGCGCGCATAAAAAGCAAAAACAGAAACATACGTACCTTGACTCTGAACAAATTCAAACAGATATGAATCTAAATCTTACATACAACTACTAACAGTCAACCGCGTAATCGTTTAAGCGTTTAAAAAAATCAAACGCGAGGATAAATGTGCGGCTGGAGATATTTAAATACGATGGCGCGTGTAAGGACTTGCAAAATATGCAACTTTTGTCAACACTTCTGGCTCCCTGCTTTTAAAACTTTCGTTTTTTTAATGTAAATGATTTTTGTCTCCGAAAGTTAGTGAAAAATCGTGTTTGCACAAAGTTTTCCAAACACTTAGACCCTTTTCAGTAGAAAACCCGTTTTATGATGCTCTTTCGAATACGTAACAAGCATAAAAATTGCAGCTGAATGTTTTCGAGTCGCGCAAAGTTAACAACCGTATTGTTATAAATATATACGTGAATGGAGAACATTTCAGGCGAGTTTAACAAATAGTTCGCATTATACGATTTTAAAAATGAAATGCTACGTTAAACTTCTGTATTTAGTTTTTCAGTGAGTGCTCACATCCGCTTGCTGATCTTTCAGTTTTTCTATTTTACAGGAATTTTTCAGTATTTCACTTTTAACTACAGTAACATAAAAATAAATTATGGTTGTAGAACCGGAAAAGAAACTTATTTTTTTAAAATTATGCCACAATCTATAGCTCATATAGCAGTCCTGTTTTTTTTTCTTAAACTAGTACTATAGTTCATACACGTTCAGTTTACATTAAGCAAGCATTTTAAACAGTTCAAAATGAAAGATAATTGAGCGTGATAAGAAAACAAACCCGATATCATGAGCAATCCGATTATATTCGGAGTACAATACAGCCAGCGACATTTCTGCAACTTTATTATGATAAGAAATCATTAAATAAGCCAATAGGTCGCGTTCCAAGTAATTCAAATCAACATTATTGCAAAACCGTGTTATTTTCGTTCGTGTTTTGTTCTTTGCGGCGTAATATTACGACGGAAACGAAGCCGGGTGGGCGGAACAAGGCATAAAACCCTTTTAACGCCAATCACTTCGTATTTATATACGTACGACGCACATGGCCAGCGAGCAAGTTGTAAAATTTGTTTAGAAATCAAAGCTCTATATTTAACCGACACTAAACGAATTCAAGTAAAGTACACAGACTACGTCTATTCACACATGGCCCCCATATGCCGAAAATCTACACAATAATAGCGTTTCTACTCGAAAACAACGAGCGGAAACCGAAATAGATATAAAACGACGTGTCACTCAAAATTACTTAACCGATTCAAAACTTGAATGCGAAGTCCTCGCGCGATTATTTTCTTGTCATACCGATTCAAAAACTTATTTACTTCCCAAATTCACATTTAAATCGAATACAAGCGCGGGTGAGCGCCGGGCGAGGGCCCCAAATCGAAAATTGTGCAAGATGCGAGATATGTTTGTGGCATTTTATAATTAGCTGAGCGAGATTCATAAATTATGCTTACGGAGCAACATTTATTGTAGTACAAACTTTGTTGCCTGAGAGTTTTCGATAAGAAATATAATACCCAGGTGCTCTGCATTCGTTTTACAATTCAATTCTGTTTATTATATCGAAATGGAGCTGCCGCGAAAGGGGTAGGGGATGCTTAGATATAAATATAAATTAAACTGAACTGCCTTGAGGGATAATTTCGCTACTGATATTTGTATCATTAAAAGTTCTATGGGTTTACGGTTAATATTGAAAAATAATGGTGAGCTTCCATTAAATTAGTATTTTTAAATAAAAATATCCCAACAAAAAATTGTTTAAATTAATCGCGATACCAAAAGAGAAATAACAAAACCAAAGAAGGTGCAGTCATTTTATTAAAAACAAAAACGTGAGATAATTTTTCGGTTTTCAAATGTTTCGATAAGCATTTGTGCGCTTGTCAAATATTTCAAGTCTCAATCGCGGAAATTTCATTTATCAAGTTCGTTAACAGAATAAGTTTCGCAAAGTTGAATTCAATAAAATCACCACTATTGCACAGACGAACAAAACGTTTCGTTTATCGATAGTAACGATCTTATTACAGATAAAAACCATTACTCCTAGATTGCGCAGAGACCTGGTATGAAACAAATTTTACGGTTCATTGCTGTTTACTACTGGGAAAATTTGCCAAACAATGAGCGTTAAATGTGAGGAGGTCTTATCTGACATCGAATATAAAAACACGATAAAATTTTATGAAAGAAATTGTGGTAATTTGAACATATATGGGCTGTGGTGAAGGTAAAAATGCACCTAGAGAAATAAGCAGTTTTAGCTTTGGTCGTTATGAAAATGAAATATAAAATTTGCTATGATGAAATTAATATTCACCAAACGATGTAGCAGTATGGCACATATGTTCTTATTTGCGCATTTTTATTATATTTCTGTACTAGTTTCATAATAATGACGCCCTTTGTCCTTTCGTCAGCAAAAAATCTCTATTTAGCACGACATAAATTAATTCGCTTGCAAGAAGGTCTGAGTGTCGAAAAACTAGTCCAGATATATAACTGAAACAAGAAGATGATGGACAACGGATGTTTAATGCAATGAAACTGTAAATGTCCAAAGTTTTTAGTTGATGAAACTCGGAGTGCGTCCCGAAAATGGATGGATTTAGTTAGGAATTCTCCCTTAATCTTAAAGGTAATGCCGGGAGATGCTGAATTCGTTTATCGATGACCTGACCTGACTGTTAGAATATTCGAATGCCTCATTAGAGTCACCGAACCCGACCAGAGGATGACCCAACATGCACCATTACCGGGCAGGGGGTCAATCGATACAATGTAAATGTCAGAGAAACAAAGAACTCACCGAGTTATATAGTATTTTGTTTCGCAGAATAAACTCAAATGAACAAAATCGCAGCATCAGTACAGTTACATCACTTCCTATTAAGCGAAATACGCGCAAAAAAAAAATCAGCAGTAATTTATGAAAACCTTAACATTCTAAAAATACTGTGTTACACTCAAAGTTTACTTCAAGTATTTACGCAGATGCAAACTTGAATAATTTAAGCATATATCATGTAATAATAATTAAATATGATCGCGACGTTTTGAATGATTTATATAGTGTGAGATAACCAAAATTAAATAAAGTTTGAAAATCAATTAACATGTCTAAAGTGACGTTAAGATAATGTTTTACCAAAAACTTTTATCGATTAAAAATTTTCTAAACTACTTCAAAAATAATTTGGCAGATGATCTTAGATACATCTAATTAGGACAGGTCGAGTTTTGGGATTGAATTGTGTTCCTGTTGCAACGATTTTTGAAACCAGATATCCCCATTTGGAGTTAATTTCAGGCTCTACGTTAATTTGCATACTAAATTTGAAAGCTTTAAATAAACCACTCGAACGATATAATTGCATGAAATTGAAATTCACTTTTAAACACCTTTTTTGGAATGTGCTTTCAAAACGACCGATTTAAAGTGAAAATATTGCTGGACCTACTGAATTTTAGAAAGAAATGTATACTACTAATTAAAAATATATATAATCGAACGGTTTTTTATTATATTTTACAAAATTTCAATCATTAATTAAATGAACTTTCCAAGCACCATTTCTCGATAACCTTTTTTTTTTCGACATGTAATGCTTAACAGATAAGGATTTTCTAGAAATACCAAGAAAGGACTGACCAAGTTACAAAGAGAGGATAAATATAATTAAAGTTTATATTGCCATTTATCAGCCAAATTTATTAAATGAACTGTTTTGATTCGATAATTTAACAATCTTATAGTTAAGTAAAGTCCTCACTTAGAACAACGTTACAAAGTTCAAAAATGTTTCCTAAAAGTTTTGTGACTTAATACAAAGAATTTTCTTACTTACAATTAAGTAATAACCCGACAGCTCAATTAGGTTATGGACGTAGAATTTTAAAAGGCATACGTTTTTTAACGACTTTGACTCGCAAAAAAGATTTTATATTACTGCCATTATGCAAGTTCCGGCTAACACTAACTTTTGGCTTTACGGCGCCGTTACCATTTTACGTTTTATTACAAACTAAATATGTATATTAAACCACAAATGAAGGTAAGGTGCGCCACTACAATAAAACGCGAAATGGATTATACGTTGATTTTGTTTTAATTCCTTGTAATAACGATTTACAGGTAGGTGGATTCCAGTTATCGTTCAATGCGACTCTGTCGTGTTTTGATAACGTACTCATTGTTGTCATGGATTAAGTTGAGTACACAGGCTTGCATTTATTAAGTAGGGGGACAATGTGAAAGAACACACAGCAAAAATGTGAAATTTAACACAGTGTTGTTAGCGAATTCTCTTTTTCTCTTTGGCCCCTCTTTCAAAGCAACTAACTACACTTTGCAAGATATTCAAAGTTCCAATCCCATCTTGCAGAAGAGAGAAATGAATTAAAAACGAACAACAATAAAAGTCAATACAAAATGCATCACCATTAAACCAGAGTCTTTTGATTCCTGCATTGATGGCGAAAACTATCATTAAACTTAGCAAAAGGTCTTGAAACCATCTTCAATCTTCAATAGTCATGGTATATTACGCATTTACAGCAACGTAGTGAGTTGGAATTCCTTTGTTTAAGTGTAAAAATGCGGGTAGACGTGAAGTAATAATCAATTTGATAAATAATGCGCGCCACTTCTATCATACAGTCACAAATCCACCTGCCAGCGAAATATGGTCTTTTGAAACGTGTAGCTATGCAAAGTGCATAATGCATGCATAAATCATTACACGAATTACTTTACTTGAGGAACATACTGCAGTGCCAGTACTACCGGAAGTGCAAAAAAACGTGCCGTTTGATAAATGAAATAATTTTTAGGACGTATTATAAATTGAATACACGCGAGTTTGTCAACATACATTAATATGCTTTGTTTTTCTATAGAGTGAATGTAAATGGGTTGATGTATTTTCAAATACGCTCGAAGCGGTGAAAAATAAATATATTTGGGATTGTTTTTCCGGCTCGATTAACTTTTTATTAGGACGAAAAGGTTTGGCAGAAGTTTTTAGCTTCGAGACAAGCAGCGCAAAACATTTAAATTAGAATTTTTGAAGTAGCAATTTCGTTGATTTTCTCATCCCAAATACATAGCAATTTCTTGCCCTTCCAAAACGATATGCAATTTTTTGAAACCCAATTTTTTTTACAACATTATAACAATAAAGGATAATCAGGGACCACTTTGACCAAAGAAAATATGGATTTAAAAAAATTAGATAACAAGAAATGTTTAGTAAATAATCATCTAATAACTAGATCTGAATATTTAAACGGATCATGTGCACTCTACCGTTCATCTGAGACTTATTCATTGAACATAGAGACTTTTTAAAGTAAGTAATAATAGGTACATGAAATTAAAATAAAAGTGTTTTGTACACTTGGGGATAGATTTAGAAATGAACATTAAACAGAAAAGTCATATAAACGTGGCGATTCCGACTTTTCTTTACAAAACCGAGCAACATTTTGTAATTGCTGATTGCACTTAATTTATGGAGCACATTTAATAGACACTTTGTATAGTTTAAGATAAAATCAATGTTAATCATGAATTATTATTATTTATTACAATCAAATACATAAGATTGCTACTAATGAAAAGACGGGGGTTCCGCATTTTTGAAAAATAGTGTAAGCCTTCTGCAACAATATCAGTTTGGTTTCAGATACATGCAGGCAGAAGCTAAAATAGACTTGTCAAAGTATTTTATTGTTAAATTAACCGAAATTACTCGTACAACACACCGATAAATTTGTTTCGTTAGTCGTGCAGCATGTAAAACGCCGACTTCAGCAAATTGAAAAACGAAATGACAACCGTAAAACGTTTATGACAGAATGTTTGATGGAACAATGAAAACTGAAATGTTCATAGTTGCATTACACTGCAGATGCGTGTTAAGTTGAAAATTCAAAGTAACCATAAACATGGTCCATAAATTGCCTTCAAAAACGATCTATTTTAGACTCATTTGTTATTACAAAGTTGCGTCCAACTATTTTACTACTTTGTAGCCAGAAGTGCGCGTGAATCTTTGTTGCGTCTGGGCTTTGTAGCTGCGAGAGCAATTTAAATGAAAGTTTCAAGTCGGATTAAACACGTTTACGAGCAAGCACAGCACACGAGAATGGCCTTGTACGCACATTCTTTATATCCCAGAGCGAATCTTCGAGTTTCTTAAACCACAACAATTTCATTTAAATTATAACAAACAAAAACATCATAAATCACGCGAAGTACGACACAAAGAACATTCATCCCACCTCTAGCAGCTATTACGACTGATATTACCTTTCGTGAATTTTTTATCATTATGAACATAACTCGATTTCAGTTATATAATGGCTGACCATGACCAATATAGGCCCAATCTACAGGCCACTGTCTGAAATAAAGACAAAAATACAAGAAATTCGGGTTTTAGTAGGCCATTTATCAGTTACGACTGCACAGCTAGCCACAGTTTTTAAAGTACTAATATTGGGCAGGCATGACTGCGGTTATGTTTTAAACATATCATTGGTCTATTAACATAAGCAAAAAATTAATAAAGTTACTCAGTAACGCGGTGGTTCATCTTCTCCCTGAATAGATTTTAATTAAATTAAAAATTATGAAACACTGCAGTCAAACAAAACTTTAAATTGATCATATAAAGGTGACCCCAGCGGTGGTTTATTGATTGTTTCCATCAACAGTGGCGTACAAAAGCCATAATTAAACTCATGGTGTATCTCTGCTATTTACGAACCGACCTATTGATAACGAAAAGTTAATAAAAATACCCCCTGTTACGAATTTACGACCAAAATACGATATCCGGGTAAATTATGAACACAAAAAAAGTCGCGATGACGAATTTTCCCAACTCTGCGCCATACGAAATCACAAATTTCCACGGCTTTGTGTCAACCGAACGCTGCATCTTGGTTTTGTTTGTATCTCAATCAAACTCGTGTTTTGTCGCTTCGCGTTTTGGCCTTTGTGTTAAGTGTGACTGTGCACAGTTGTACGGTGCAAACAATCAGTTAAACTATGCAACAGCTAACAGTTATTAAATCTATGGTTATCTACATGTGGGTTACGAGTTTTGCTGCTCGCTTTGCATATCTAAACTATGCCAAAGGTTTGCTAAACGCCAGTCAATCCCGACGTGAAGTAAATTATATCGCCAGAGCTGAAGCACACTCTAATCTAATTTTACAAACTAACACGTAACCATTAACGGACTCGTTACTTTAATTTTCAGGATATGAAGAGTTCGGTGGGCATCTATAAGGAATTTGCCAAGTTATCGAAACACAAATCATAGCACTGTAAAATGTTTGAAAGATATTTCAGCATCTTTTATGAATTTTCATTCTCGTTCTAGAGTCTCAAGTACCTACTCTTAGGCTTTAAATGCATAACTCAAGTTATTATAGACATTGCATGCATTTAAAAAATCATTTGCTTCACGCTAATATAAGTCGTCGTTTGTAGTTCATCGTGGAGCTATCAAACCGACTTTGCGTGTTTACGTTTAATGGTAATAGCCTCTTTAACTAATAAGTCTGATTACTAACAATCCTAGTTCGATTATAGGCTTGAATACAAACGACGAATGGATAAGTTGTAGAACGTAAAAAGGTTTTTAGAGCGTAGCAAAATGATTTAATAAGCAAACGATGACACTTCACGTGAACTAACGATTTATCTTCCGTCACAGTAATTTATTATTGAACACGAAATAATCCCTAAAAGTTCTACTGTTTTAAAACATTTCACGATTTGGTACCAATTTCGTCTTGTGATTGTGTTTCGCTTTGGGTCCCCAACTTGTACTTGCGCCTATTTCAAGTCTTTTGATGGTAGAATCGACTCATACATGATATTAAAAGTAAAAATTATCGTACCAACAATCATTCCTAGTGTTACGCCAAGATGTGCAAAGATTCCAAATTCGGAACAATTTTAATCTCCTCAGCAAAGCACTTTAATAATTAATTAAGTGTTACTTAAAATAACGCACCATTATTGACTGCGGGTTAATGTTTTGTCATAAATATGGCGTTAATAATTTAATTCACACAAGGAAATTGATTCTCTTCGTAATAGAATTACTACGTGCAGTTAAGTAGCGTTAATTTAATATAATGTCCGGTAATTTATTAACGTAAGTGCAGTTTTAACTAACGTAAGTGCAGTTTTAACTTAACGGTGTATTATTAATAAAATAAATTTGCCAGGTTGTGAGCGCTGTGTGTGCCTTACTTGCTTCTTCCATTACGCGGCCATTTACCACAGTATGTCGTAGATAAATAGGCTGCCGATGGTCGTTTAATTGCGTCGCGAGGTTCAACGTTTTTATTTATGATATAAAATTGTATTGACCATCTCCTGCCCAGTCATCTAATGGCCGATGCTTACTTACTAGTTATTTTCATGTTATGTAAGGTGCATTCGCAGTCATTGACTTTCAAACCGACGGTCATTTTGAGAACCTGATTGGTTCATATTTTCTCGTCTATAAATAAATTCGCAGAATAATATAATATTGCTTAACAAGCTGTTGCACGACATATGTGCTTTAAAACTGACTGGTTGCAAATTTAGAAATAAATTATGAGCCATAATATAATCGACCGCCAAAAACGTGTTACGATTTTTCAAAATTTAGGGCCATTATTTAAAAATTTACAAAATGATTCCAAAAATATGTTCCGACAATCGTATAAGTTGGCCGCTTTAATATTCTATTAAATTCAATTATTTTTTCAAATTTAACTGAGCATTTTAATATAATTGTTAATGTTTTGTTGCACTAATTGTAACGTTTTCAAAAAAAAATGCAATGATAATTAAACCCTTCAGTGATTTCAAAGTTTCTTCTATAAAAATTAAATTTGAGCACCGAAATGAAAACACCTGCATAGTACCTACATAATAGAGAGATTTCTAACTAAAACAGAAAAAATTTGGTTAATTTGTTTTTGTGAAACAGATGAACACCAACAATTAGCATTTGTTTTAAGGATCATCGTCCTGCGTGATTTTAACTGGCCGTATTAATTTTATTGCTCTCATGGAGTTCATTAACATTTTTTTTTTTTAATTAGCAGCAGCCTTTTATCGTTCATTAGAATAACTAAATGCAAATACATTTCATTAACAGATTTTGTCATTACGCTCCCGTAACCAAGAGAGTTACTTAAATATTATCCGATAGAGAGCCCGCCATCACGTATAGAATTTTTCTAATTTATGTTGCCACTAATTGGTGCATGTTATAATAAAGTTAATAAAAAGGAAACAGACCGAGTCCTCTTTTGTTTTGCTGCCGGCTGTAATTAATTTAACCGCGTTCCAAAAATATTTTCGCTGTTCATTGTTCACTACGAGATTATTAAATTGAAATTGGTGAACGGCAGGCAAGTTTTTATTTCTTAAAATGGCATGATATACCGAACAGTTTTAACTGTAAGGCCGTTTTTAAACAGCAAATCTTGTAGAATTCGTTTGTTTTACAAGAAGGCCTTTTTTATGAGAAATGCTAGACCAATTTCTAGACTGCCGTTGCTTCGTCTGTGGCAATCTTGTTTAAATAAATAAATAAGACTGCTACTGATGAAGAAACAACAGTCTCGAACTTGTATAGCATTTCTACAAGAGATCCTAAATAAAATAAGTGATATTTATTTATATTGGACAAGATATTGTTTGTTTTTCTTGATTGCTGGGTGGATTTGTGTGCATATGAACATAAAAATTATTGGCAATGAAATTTCGTCATAAAATGGGTTTAAAACTGTCATATTTCAGTAATAATATAGTTTAAACAGCGTTTTATTCGTGGTTAGAGGTTTTTATTGCATTTTGTTTGTGGTTCAAACCCCATAAAACTAATTGCAGTATACATTCCACATTTTTGTGCACACCTTGGTGAAGAAACGGTTCCGCTTATGTATCAAATTAAGGATTACACAAGATACGTGTCTGTATCTACGATTATAAATAAACTGTAGGTACTACACACTTCATGTCGAAAAAAAAACGCGTTCATAATTAATTATTTAAACCTTATATAATATCGAATAAAAGTAGTAAAGAAAATTGTATCAGAAGTTGAACAACACAAACGAAATTTGGATGTATACATTTTCATTTATTAAAAAAGGATTTTAAGTTCATATAAATTAGAGAAAGAAAAAAAAACGCTAAGAAGTATAAAAAAAACGCAAAGTATTTTATTGTGAATGTTACACGACAAATCTTTTTAATTGTATCGTTTTATAGAGAGATTTAAGTTTTTTTTTTGTGTAGGCATAAAAAATTGATCTTAAAAAATTGGAAGCTAATATTTCATAAAGCTCAACAAATAATCCTACATGGACTTGGGTATTTGTTTAAAGATTTACTTCATTCTCAAACTTGTTTTTGATAAAAACAGACATAAAAAATAATAAGACGTTCACTAAGCAAAGGGGCATTAAAAAAAGAATGTAAGCTCTAAGTTTCTTGTATAAATAAAAATGTATCTTGTATTTTTACAACTACTGCTTCTCTTTGAATATAATTTTTATGGGTATATTTTCAAGACAAGTTGTGACACCGTTCAAATCATCATTTTATGAAACATAAAAATGAGCTAATCACCGAATATGTTATTAAATGAACCAGCAGTTAAACCCTTTTTGAAATTCCTGCGTTTATTAGCTTGTATTATTCTTTAACGAACAATTTAATTTAGCAAAAAAAACATCATTAACTGAGCAACGCAGTAAATTTTTAAACGTAAAACCTGTTTAAGAATTTTTAATTTGGAGTTTGCTTAAAGAACGGCGTCATAGATATTTTAAACTAAATAGTCATATTTACAAAATTACATTATTTTCAGTACCTACTTAAAATGGCGCGGTACTTTCAAAAATATTTTTGGATTCGCCTCAATCCTTCAGCGTTACTTTGTAAAGAGTTTTAGTAGCCGGAAGCGTGCTCTGGACGAATTTTTGGATGCGAAGGGAGTTTGCGGTGTTTAACGTTGCATTAATTGTTAAAAGTAACCCATCAAACAAGCCCTCCATGCACAGACACGTTAATTTCATTTTGTTTCAAAGTAATTCCACGTTTTGAGCGAGGCACACAACAAAACTCTTTCAGATTATAAAAGTAAGCTTGCAGGAAAATTTTGCTCGTTTTTACGAAACGATTCGTAACGTTTGCCTTGGTTTAATTAACAAATAATTGGTAATTGATAAAAACAAAGCTCCTAAACACACCATGGAGCTTTAACGTAAAGTATGCCATTAAAATTTATCAGTTATTTCGTTGCAAAAATACAATCAAATATACACCAATTAATTCTGCAGTTTTAGAAACATAAAACTAATAAATATTTAACTTTACTCAGCGATAATATTTAATTTTTGTATCATGCGTTCGATAAGCCCTAACCATTTATAATATTGATGTTATCTGTTTCACGTCTCGTCGTCTGGGCCACGTCTATCAGTGAAACAATTCTCAGAAAAATCCTTTTATTCTGTAAATCCACCCCGTCAATCAATCATTAAGTATGAATGACCTTTTTATTACGAAAAAAAGCCAAAACAATGGCTCAACAGCTTATTAATAAAGAGGTTATTTTCGACAAAAGGGATTCAGAGTTGTCCCTCATAATTTATAACAACTAGAGAGTAGTTATGGAATAAACTACTGCTTTCCCTGGGGTACGATTTTAAATTTGCTCCAGTTTAAATAAATTGAAAAAATGTTCATTTTCTAGCAATGAAAATTACATCCAACAAAAATGTCTCCTAAAAATATATCACAACAGTTTATACCTAAAACTCAATACTGGGTGCTGATAATTGATTGTATTAGCGTCACGTACAAATAGCTACAGAAACATTTAGTATCTTGTTTTATTATATTTGTGTTCGAGTTTCACACGTCACAATATTTTTAAACAAAGTGACCCAAGTCTAATAACATTACTATTTTAGATTTCTTAACGTGCTTTCAGATTTTTTTGTGGGGCTTAATTTCAGGAGTAAAGTAGTTCACAAAATTAGTCGCCAGATGTTGATATATTCGTGTAGGATGATAACATAAATATTTAAGTTAAAACAAAATCGTCAAGCTAGTTTAAATTATTTACACAATAAACTATTTTTAGAAAGGTGAGGCTAGCCGTTTGTTTATTTTTGATAAATTTTAGGTATGAAGAACATATCTACAAAACCAAACGATACAACGTTTTACAGCGAATAAAAAGCCAAAATGAAGTACGTTTAAGTTATGTTTGTCTTTTTGTACGAAGTATTGTTCTCAGTAAAGCATGAAATCGGCACAAAACCGATCGATTTTTATAGGAAATAAACTTGTTGTTCAGATGATAATATCGAAGGTTATACTCGATGTGAAATTTTAAATGAAAATAACTTTTAACAAAGCTTTTTCAGAAAATTTTTAACGAGAACACGGTTCGTGGAAAACTTGTGGGCTTTGTGTTCGCATAAACAGGGGAAAGTATACGTTTTGAATTAAAGTTTTGTTAGCCGGAAAACGTTAAAAACAAAAGGATATTAACAAACAAAAACTTTATTTTAACACACTTCCGATTTTCAAAACGAATAGGTATCGTTGCATTTTTATTTATTTATACTTTATTGCGCCGATTTATTTTAACACACTTCCGATACTCGAGAAATTTTAACGTTATTGCAAAATTTATGGGTTCAGTTTTGTGAGATCCACAAAATATAAATAGTTTTATGCATGCCGTAACGAAATTACGTTGTTCGAGTATGTTAGCGTTTTTACGAGCGCACAAGGAAGTTGAAAAAAGTTGTTTTGTGAAAAAACGAACTAAAATTCATACGTTCAGAGATTCAGCGAACGTTTGGTAGCCTGCAGCCCGCCCGTAGGTTGTATTAAAAAAACTTTAATACAGCCATTAGCAATATTAATTAATGCACCAATGATTGAGCCATTTCATTTACCAAAGAATTTTCAATTGGTCTAAGCAGGTGAATATTAAAAAAAAAAACTGTAAATAATTGTCTACAAATATAAAATTCAAACTAAATTATCTGTAAATTATTCGTCTTCCAAGTAGTTTCAAAAATGGGTACCTATACCACTTTCTTAAAAATTGGTCCACATTCATACATACATACATACATACCTACATAACCAATAAATTCTGATACATTAAAAACGTTGTGCACATAATTTTGTGTAGAATTATGCATCGCGTCCTACGATATACAATTTGTAATACAGTATATTCTTGGCTAAAGTACGCCCTTGTGGGGGTCGCTTCAACCGAAATTAATTAAATTGGCCCATGAATGTCATTTAAAATGCAACCAGAAAAAATATTACGCAAGCAATAATGTCCTCATTTCAATCATTCCCAAACTTAATAATTCAGGACAAATTCTTTGGCACTGTCAATTCCGAAAGCAAACAAAAAAAAAGGTAAGAAGTACAAACCGTATTTTAATTCGTGATATTTCATAATTCAAAACGAAATTCCTCCGCGTTGAGATTTCCCCCAAGAGCAAAAAGTCTATTTTGTCTGCGAGACGGCATTAGACTTGCCGAGACCAATAATAAAATATCACTGGAAAAACGTCCAACAGAAGCGGTTTTAATAAAACAGAGCAGCTTGCAGCGGCTGTGTGACTGTACGCGATTTTAATATGCACAATTAAAATTAAAACTGGCTAAACTGCACTCGAAAATAACTACACCGAACAACGAGCGCGATTGCCGGACGAAGAATGGAAAAGAAAAGGGCGCACAATTAAAAAAAAAAAAAAATGAAATGTCACGTATCCTCGAGTACGGTGGAATGTTAGAGGAGAGATGTTTTCAAGAATAATTACACGATTTTAAAAGATTCAAACATGTTGTCCGAAGGTCAGCCTGTTTGAGTGGGTTCGTAGCACTCGTCTTCGAATTTATTACTGGAACTGGCCATCAAGACCGACTTCAAACGTGATGCTATACCATTTCCGTAAATCCGTGAGCTGAATTCTTCCTACTCCAGTAAAAGTTACATTGTGGCAGTTTCATTATACCAGGGCCAAACCGAATTTTATTGAGAATACTAAAAACTGAAAGCTGTGATAAACAAAATCGCACATGTTTAATTAGTTCTTGTAATTTGAGGTTTAATTGCCAAAATTGTAGGGTTTAAAACTTACAATTAGTTCATTAATTTCTTAAAATAGTGGAAGTAGTCGAAAAATGAACATAACACGAGAGGGCGTTATGATTTATTATGATTTTAACAGTTTGTCAGGTGCAATGTATCTGTGAAATACGTTGCACTGAATTTTTTAAGTATCTCGTTGGCCGATTCGCAGCAAAAACTTGAGCGTCCAGCTAATCCCCCTCTGTACTTTGACTTGTAAGATTTTTTTTGACTGACCTGACGGAGGATTGGAACCTGTTTAAGCGCTTGTGAGCACAAGGAAAGTTTACTCTCAAGCTTATCACGATTATACTGTGAGTATTCCGAAAGAAATGAGTGGGGAAATTTTAAGGAGTGGAAAGTAAAAATTTTGAAGTGTATCAACCGAAGGGAGTTACTTCAAACATGTTTAAAATAAAAAATTGGAAAACATTATTTTTAGTCTCAAAAAATTCAGTTCAACCCTGGTATATAGCTCGCATCTTCAAAGTAATAAAAACAATCTAATCGGATACAGTCCAATTAATTATACTCGTCTAGTTACTGTTACAGTGCTCGCTCGTATAACTAGGACACGTTTTTGACATTTCATGTTAGTGTCTTTTTGGGACAAAAGCATGGCTCTAAATCGGTTTACGATATTTGTTGCTAAAGCCAGATCATGTGCCGTTTTGAGTTGGCAGAAACAAACAAATGAAACATTCATGGCTTCCAGTTGGCGAGTTCTTTGTGTATAACATGCAAGGTACAACTTGTATATAAAAACGTTAATAATTTATGATCAAAAATTGCTAAAGGATGTCCGTTGTACTCTTGGAATTAGTATAAAAAAAGCAAAGCCGCTTCATTTTACCAAAGGTTTTTGTAAAGAGGCGAATGCTACAAGTTTTTAACTACATCTTTGGGAAATCCCTTATGACAAGTTTGATCCTAGTCATGTGCAAAAAAAAGCAATGGTTTACGTTATTAACCATTGACAATAACCGTAACATTGCAAAAATACTTTACATCTAAAAGAGCAGATTTTGTTACAACATATCATTGCTTGCTAAACTAAAAAAACTCTTATTACTTGACCATTAACCTACTAATTATGCTTCTGTGGTTTTTAACGAATACTTGTTAAAGTCGTGTTTTGAGTTAAAAAAAAAAAAAGTTTTGATTCTTAAAAATAAGTTGTTGAACATAACAAATATACAGACAGTAACTTGATTAAAAACGAAGAAATGTCAAATACAAGAAATAAGTTAATTCCTAGAAGTTATTTTAGTGATTCATTTTAAATGCAACACAAATAACTTAAAAAACACTTATTTATCTTGAAGAATCTCTTTTGTAAACAAACTAGAACGATTTCGAGACTTTCATATTAAATTAAGCACTAATTATACGAAACTTCATATAAAAGTAATCAAGGCTATGTTCAAAATATTTTTATCAAATGTCCAATAACGAATCTAACTGTGTACATATAATTTACAACAAGCTCATATAGTAAAACGCGGTGCGCAATATTTTAATGTTTGCTCAACTATTTTTATAGCTACCGGCAAACACAAACATTCTAAACATGTGATAAAACCTAGCCAATTGCTTATTAAACAACAAAGGGCATGCACCTTGCTTATAAAAGTATTTGTGATAAAATGCTTTTGTAGGACAAACTACAGGCAATTATTAATCTATACGGGGCGACAATAATCTACCACGTTACATGACCAGTTTCGTTATTATAAGACATACAAAAGCGTTTACATGGGAAAAGTTGGAAAAGATTGCATTAAAAAAAAAATTGTGAGGAAAAAGACGCCAATAATGAAAACTTAAGCTTGGTTTCTGAAGAAAACTGATTAAATTAAACATTTTTTTCACTAAATGGGTGCTAGTATAAACATGTTTGAAGCTGTAATAATTTTGCAAAATACATAATATGTATATGCATGGATGTAATATTATGAAAACAAAGCACAAAACTAGGAACAAGGAATAACAAATCTACAATGAGATTATATGTTACCGTTTTACTGAAAGACTACATACACTAATAAATTAATTAATGAAAACATATTATGCAAAAGCTGATTCGAATCAACATTTAACATTAAGTTACTTTGAGCTGTAAATCGTACAAACTAATTTTATTATAAAACAAAAGTCCAAGCATAATCTAAAGGGGTAAAACTTTAAACACACAAACACCGGATTAAGAGTATGCAGCTTACACAGATCAAATTGGGGTCAGGTAAAAGTTTTTAAGTTTAAATATGGCTCAATTCTTAGATCACTTTGGCGCCCAGCCAACTTTAAGTCCAGAACCAAGTGAAAAGCTCTCGAAGGAGTAGATTTTCCTCGCGAAAATATCCAGTTTTCATTACTTAGTTAAATCTGGGAATACTTGAATCAATACTGGCTCAAGATCCGACATTTAATGTGTCTGTTCATCTTGTAAAGTACATTTACCGCCACAGTTTAAGAGAAATTAAATTAAAATTTATAAGTTAAAACATACAGGAATTTATTAAAAGTGTTTAAGGGAGTTAAACAAAAAATTATAGTTGTTTGTTCAATTAGTAATATAGTTTAATATAATCATAATGTGACTACCAGAATTCAACGGTTAATTTGTTACAATAAAGAGCACTAAAAACAACCAAAATGTTGTTAATACTTAAGGCGATATTATTTTGGAAAAGAAATGAGTTAAAGCTAGCTTCATTTACAGACTAATGTCTTCCTACTGTTTAAAATAGTTGAGTAAAGATTTATTAAAAACCTATTAATTAGTTTAAAGAAGTTTAACTGCTAAAAATTTGAGAAAAGGCAGTTTAAAAAAAAAAAACAAAAATACTGACTATAGAGTATTAAAAATTGACATTAAAACTTGTACAAACCGACAGACTGGATAGAATTATTTTTCTTGATCTATTTCTTACGAATTCATTATCAGGAGATCATAATTTTATATTAATAACTTCATTTTTCATAAATATCTGTTAAGTATCGTATTTATGACCAAATATTTGGCAAGGAATAAATCCCATACCCCATTTTCGAGACCTTCGGATACTTTTAAACGAATAAATAAGGATTTTATGGACGCATTTAAATTCAAACGGAACGGCGGAGTAAATTTAATCACTGCAATATGCGAATATAAATTAAGAATTAGAAGGAATTCAATTTCAATGGGGCAGACAAATTGCACATTTGCTATACAAAACGAACCCTTAAATTTCGTGTTCCTACACTGAATACGTAGAGGAATAAACGCCCGACCGCATATCTCTCCGAAGAAACTTCGATTTAGGTCAATTTGTACGGCGAATCGCGAAGAGCCAACAAGTTTAAATGTTTGTTTTACACAATTTGAGGTGAAATATTTGAACACAGCACACGATAATAGAGAGTGCGGATACATGAACGGCGGCGAACCGAAAATTAACGTGGGAAAACTATCAATTTAGTGGAGGAGAACTTTAAATTACGTACCAGGAATCGAATTAAAAGTAATGTACGACTAGCAGGCGTTTTGTTAGCGAGCAAACTTTTGCTTGCAACTAGAAAAGTTCGACTTCGTCATCTCGTCCGCTGCATTTCGAATGGGGAGACGAAAGAAAAGCTTTTGAATATTTGAATCGAGGTTCTGCGTTGTCGAGTGAAGAGGGCTGGGATGCAGGAAGGGTGCAATATCTGTGAGGCATTACAACTGGCAAATGTAAACGAGATCTGCTGTTGGTTGTAAAAAAGTTCGAGACAACTTTTTTGTTTTGGCTAAAACTATTTGCACAAAATAAAATGCTGTGATATTTATAAACTACATTGCCAAACTGAGTTTATATCAAAAGATTTAGATTTTTTTTCTGGTTAACAAGTTGTGAAAATAAGTGAGGATGGAACCGTTGTATGGGAAAGATTCGCAACATATTTTCAAGTATAATACTAGTCCAAAGAGTTCTAATTGAACAGATAATTAATCCAGCATGTCCCAAGGTCTGGAGGATCTTTGGAGGCAAGAAGGAAAGAAAAGTAAAATTGAGAATATAGTGCTCTGAATATTTCTGTGGTCGGCGGGAAAAAGCACCTAAGTCAAAAAGTGCAATTTTCAGGAGCAACGTTTTTTTATTTTACTGATTATCATGTGAGTTTAAATTTTACTTGTATGGTATATTTTACTTAAAATTAGGTATTAAATTATCACAATATGTCAACATGATGAAATTTTTTAATAAACAGTAAATACTTGACTTAAACTGGTATAACTTAAGTAGGTTTCCACAAATGTATGTAACAGATGGATATACATATTCAGTTTAACTCGTTTATTCTTAAAAAATACATTTTTTATGTAGACTTTTCAAAAAATTAATGGAGTAAACATAAATACTTATTTTTAAACATAACTTTTATTATTTTTTGATTACACAAAATTTCATTGCAATGGAAAAATATTATTAATAAAAATACGTGAAATGGAACTAACATTATAAACAAGAAACACATGTGCCGAAATTGCAAATTACCAGTATGAAAACAAAGCAATATGAATGGTATAAGGTTAAAAATAATAAAATTGCACTTTTTGACTTAAGTGCTTTTTCCCGCCGACCACAGATTTAACCCGATCATTTGGGCATAAAAAAAGTGTCTGGACGTTGGATATCAAAGACTGCTTACACCACAGCAAAACCGCAGAAAAAAAAATTCTACAAAGCTTGCAAGCCTCACAGCATTGTTTTTTTTTGTTGAACATTTGTGGCGATACTTATTTATTACAGATAGCCAAGCTAACGTCTCTACAACAAATAATTCCCAGTAGTTATCGTGTAAAGTAAAAACTTTAAAACTTAAAAAACATACAAGCTGTAACCAAGAAAAAGACAACACACTCTGAATAATGTGTGTTTAGTAAAACTACAGGTGTCGTGTCGACTGTGGTTATCCAGTGGGCGAGCAGTCTAACAACCAAGTATGAAAGTAACAGAAACGTAACCGTATCATGTGGAAACAAAAACCTGCTGAACGCGGTGTGTATTTGAGAAATACATGGAAGAACACGTCTGAAATGAGTAATTGTTGACGGTACATATACGCGAAGTAATTAAAAGACGAACCAGAATGAGCTAAAATATAAAAGCTCCAACGGCTGCAAAGTGAAGCAACGTTTCTCCAAGCAACTCGGCGAGTTTTCGGTTTGTGATGTGTGAATAAATGGACCGCAATATGAAAATGAAAGTCAAAAACGACAAAAGCGTAACTATTTGGGTTAGAATATCAAACATTCCGTCTACATTTAAAAGAATTTTTTTTTTGGCTCTCTAGATTTGACTTAAACTAAAGAAAATAGTGTTCTTTACAGCAGAAACAAATAATAAGGATAATATCCTGAGGAGCAGTCACCTAAACTTACAGAATTTTCTGTTTTCGTCAGAATATTGTTATTAATAAAATCAATGAGACTGTTGGTGACTAAGAGACGAGAGTCTGCAATCTGGTCTGGCAGCTCTACAAGAGATTCTTTATAAAGATGATAGTTGATCCCTAATTGAACTTACTAATATTTTGCCTACTTAACCCAATTTGTAAAACCTGTTTTTAGAAATGTTTAGAAAATAAATAATTGGTATTTGTTTAAATGAATAGTTTTAAAAAAATAAATAAACTCGACGCGTTTCGTCCTAATCCTAGTTATAAATTACTTCTGCTAAAGCACACCGAACGCTGATACATTCTACATTCTGATTGAGATTGAGTTGGCAGATTATTTTGTCTAAGTGTTATTAACGAACGTTTGTGTATTCATGAGCCAGAATTGGAAGTGTTGATCACCTTACAGAGAGATTATTTGCTTGCCGAACTGCAACGCTTTAAGATTAAATTAGGTTAGCCATAAAGCGCCACAACGTATATACGCGAGCTGTAGATGGATTCGTTGCGTATATCAAAGTAATTTTGCAATTTGGTGTTTTACAACGTGTATAGGGAGATGTTTGCTCGATAAATACGTATGCAGATACACTGGGTATGTTTAATTTGTTTGCTAGCTAAGCAATTAATCGTATAACACGTATTTAATCGAATGATATACATACGAGAGACAATTTGGAAAATAAAAACGGAAGGGCGAAAATTACAATTAATAATAATTTCGCTTGAATTGAGTCTTCGATTTCCTTTGTTTGAATTTAGGGTTGTGTGACACGATGCATAATTCTGCAAAGAATTATAAACATTAAGTATTAATCGCGTTTACCTTCCTGCAACTTTATGCCTAAAATCATGGAAGCCCGATTTAATTATCGTTAAATGTTTTAAACGAAACGCTTTAATTTAGCATTTTAATGTAAAATGAAACTTTTTCAATACTCACAATACTCCGCAAAAAAATTGTACTCAAGAAATTGCTGTTGTTTGTCTTACCTGCAAAAAAAAACAAAACAGAAAGTTAGTAATGTAATAACGTTTCACAAAAAATTACAAAGTTAATTAAACCCTTCAGTGACTGCAAAGTTTGCTACTAAAAAATTTAAATGTTTTAATAGTTGAGAAACTTACAAAGAAGTATCGAATGAGCCACTTCTCAAAGAAATTAAGTTATGATACGATTTTATGCAGCACTCGAAGAATATTTCCGTTGTTCAGTTTGTTTAAGATAGTGTACTCAACGTCAAAAGATGTTAAAACATACATCAATCACCGAGTTTTAGAAATACAACGCATATAGGTATAAAGTTTTATTCGACAAATAAAAAAGCAATAAAAATATTAATCCTTATCTTTTACTAAAACAAACGCGAAAATACCGTTTTTGCTAACGACAAAGCAGCGAAAAGCTGTGAAAATGTACAGAGACATAACAACTAAAGTACAGTTAATGTTTTTTTAAAATAAACACACAATTAAACGGATTTAAAAAATGTCATGAAGATAGGAACACTTTATGAAATTTCTTATATGACTGAAAAAAGGCGGATCTAAATTGGTAAAAGACAAATAAGTACTAAACAAACTAAAGATTTAAGTTGCCATATCCTTGCGATTTTTTATAACGATTATTGTCCTGTTTTAAACAAGAAATGCGTTTTATACGAAACACTTCGTCCGAAAATATCTTTATACGACGCTTTTATATCGTTCGGTATCTGCAATATCGCACAACGCCAGCTGTTTACTAATACAGACAATAAAAACGTGATAAACGGGCAAAACGGAAACAACCCCACATTATAAAGTGAGGCAGACTAGTAATATATCGCCGCAAAAGTCCATAGTTGACAAAAAATTTGTTTACCTTATTTGTAATCGCTATTACTACACATTAATTGTAGATAGCGCCACTCTAATAGTATTTTTTTGGCATCAGAAGCCGTGGGACACTTTGCCTTACTAAGTTTTTACAATGGATAAATAAATAAACAACTGAACGACTATAAAATAATTAGGAAAGAACCAATGATCGTGGTTTATTTATCAAGACCTAACTAAGGAAGTCGAAAGTTGCTTATAAATGTCTTAAATAATCTATATATTTCAACTGTTTAAAATCGTTCGCATTGGAGCTACGTTAATTATTAATGAACGCGCGCGGAGTTTAGCAATTTCCGGTTTTTAATTAAGTATGTACTGCAGTTGTATCACGCATCAATAATGTTAAAACAAAAATACAAAATCTGGCTACATTTAGCGATCGTGTAAATAAAACTTCGGCTCATGTGGGTGAATTAAAATTTGAAATCGGTGTGGTTTTGCTGGTAACATCAATTAACCACATTGTGTAAAACATTGGTCAATTAAAACAACCAAAAACTGCCATCGCGATAATGTTGTTTACGTTTTAAAACCCAAATTGAAATTATTTCCCTTGCATAAAGCATTTTAAGCCTGTACGGAGCTTGTAGGGGCAAGTCCGTTCGAATTTTTTAAAAATAATTATCTCGAAAACTGAGCTCGTCATGTCGAGTAAATATTCGTGATTTTCGCATTACTCTTTCAAGGTAAGCAGGAGCTCTAAGATCGTGCTGTAATCGGGCAAGAAAAGGCTTCGCATAATATTCAAAATGACCAGTAAGTAGTACATCAAATCCGATCCGAAGGAGAATCCCTTATTAGAAGAGCATTAGCTTTTTATGATCGCGATTCACAAAGCAGCAATGGATGATATCCCTTTTAAGCAAGAAGCTGAAGACGATTCATGTTCGCTGAAGAGAACTCAACGAAAAGAAGATTCACGCTCGACCGCTCGCTCGACTTGCGCAGTCATGCATCCTAACGCGAGGATAAAGGCTATTTATAACGTCGTTAGGTGAAAAAACAAGCTCTATCTATCAACATAAGGTATGGCTTCCAATGAACTTGCTCGGCCTGGCCTTGAGAGCCACGTACAAAGACCGCAACCAGCCGTACAGAAAAACTAGAGTCGTACAATTAACGAGACTCGTACAGTCCGCGGTAATTAAGATGGGAACCCGCGGTACCCTGAACCCAGCGAAACACAACAATGAAAATACTAAATGACAAGAATCTATCGCCTTACACAAACACATTCCGTATTATACAAAGACTTGCAGATTCGTTGCAAGTTGGGGAAAATAAATTTTTCTGCGAGGGCGTATTTTTTTTAATGTAACCACGAAAACGAAATGTTAAAATGAAAATTGTAATCTGTTAAATAGCTGTTACGTTTTGAGCATGAAGAGAAAAGTTCCATTAAAACATATCCGAGTCTGAAGAGTTCTCTATAATTTTTTCTAAACAAAAATGCGCGAAATTATACTTGAGCATTGAAGTGTAATAAAATTTCTCACAGAAGAGACTGATAGACCAAAAGTTATCCACTAAAGAATGACAAATGTGTCTTGAAATGAATCATTTTAGTATAACCATGGAGGGAAACAGATCCTTACAATAATTCACTAAATAACATCTTAATGATTAAGAGACGTGCAGTTGCTTGTGTAATCCTGCTCCACTTTGCCAATTTAACTGGCTTTGAAGTCTTGCAACAACAAAGAAACCGATGCGAGTCGCTAGATTTTTATCGCCCTGTATACGCGCAACAAAGGGAATAACAAAACGATTCCCTGTTGTTTACATCCATTAAAAATTAAGCGGAAGGATCCATGTAGTGTAGCAGGTAAGCGTGCGCCGAAACGTACAGAAGCAAAATACTGTATATAATTTTAAAAGAAGCGTTCCACTCCGCTCTCAAGATTTACGGTCAAGGAAACATCTGAAAGGACTGCGAAAACAACTCAAAGGATGCTTACTTATTGTAAAAACACCAGCAGCTTTAAGGTAGCGGGACGGTTTTATGCGAATTTTTACCTTATTAGTTATGTATTTATACGAAATTTCGAGATGTACTTTAGCTTTTAAGAACTCGACAAAGAGTTTCTCTAACTAGAAGGTTTTACGAAGATAGCAGGGATAATTAGCAAATCAATTATTGTTTATAAATATAAATCCTACATACTTGGATGTTTCCAGGGTAAATTGAAAAATAAATTTGTAGTTTTGCATGCGAAATACGAGAACAAATTATTAAGCAGTAAAGACATGTCAACGTAATAATTTTATCTTAACGATTGGTCGAAAGTTTTAAATGGGGCAGAAAATCAGTCCCGAACGAGCCAACGAATACCTTTAGATGCAATAACAGAAGCAACAATATGGAAAGTTAAGAATTCAATGTTGACTGATCGCAGAAGAAGAGTTCTACAATTACAACAGTGGTTTATGGTACAATATTTTCATAAATAAATAAAAGAAATTAATATTGCAGTTCTATACATTCAAATCCCACAATTTTCTTGGCCATCATTAATAATAATAATTCAAAGTTTGCAACCGAGACCGCAAAATTAACCAAACCGCTTGCAAATACATTAGAATTTTTTTTATTCTAGGAAGTTTACTTTATCACCAGAACGAATTAAGTAGCTTCCGAAGCAGAACCGTGCGTGCCAATGAACTGTAACAAAATTGCATGGAACTTGTAGCTAGCTGCATCTCATTAACACGCTCATAAAAGCCAGTTCTGGGGGCAAGTCTTGCATGAAGTCAATTATTTTACCTTAGAAGATATGGAATTTTCACCACTAACTATATATTAGAACAGCAATTAAAAGTTTGATGCACAAGAAACATAATAATTTCTTACAGCAGCAATAATAAGTGTTCACGAGTTATTTTTTAATTACCAGAAAATAAAATGAAGTACTTATCATTTATATTATATATGTACATAAACATAGAATATTAAAATAATTACTCGTCAGAGGAATGTAAGATAATCAAACAAACAAAGATTATACGTTTATGTGCAACAAGCTGTTTTGTAACGTATGCATATCATTCTATGGAGTTCTGTTATAACTCCACGTTGTTTTTTTTTTATCGAATAAGCAAAGCATTGCTTAAGGGCAAAATTATTTAAACCACGTTTACAATACTGTTCTTAATTTAAAAAAAAAAGTAACAACAATTAAATTTGTGATCACTTAAATAATCCAAGCATTTATCAAACTTTACTGACTATATTGTATGCATTTCGACTTTATATACTTAAAAATAAAATTTCAACTGGAATACGCTTGAAATGTTTTGCATAAGGTATTATCTTGAAAGTTCAGACAAAATGTTATTGAAATATTGGTTCAAGTTCGATTTTCCTGGTACGTGTAGCTCAGTTGTCAGACTTTAAAAGTTTCTCTGTTCCGGAAATACGAAATTGGTCAAATAGAATGACCGATAAGTTCGGTAACTAATAGCCCAAACAATGTTAAAAGTTTGGGCTGCATTTAAAACAAAAACAAAAAAACTTAAGACAACTCAGTTCTATTAGGTTTAACCCATAAATAATTAACGAAAATGTAACTAACAACTACGAACTAAATCCAACTTGTTTGCCATGGTCTACTCCATACAGGAGAATTTCAAAAGGTTTTTCTGTGAATTTTCATTTACAAAAATTACGGACGAGATAAAACAGAAGTCCAAAAAGGGTTTTTTGTCAAACAGTTTCTTTTTAAAGCAGTTTTTGTCGTTGTAACTAGCTTAGCAACATGTTGAGCGAGTCCACAGCGTCTAATTATAATTATACCAATATCACATGGAACAGGAAATATTAATTAAAAAAGGAATACTTAAAAATGTCATAATACATTTCATTATACGTACCAAGCAGTGATTAAAGATTTGACTAACATAAAACTTTTGTTGGGAGGTTATTTGAAAAATAAAAGTTGAAGGACTAATAACACAAATTTGGGTATAGTTGCGGGTGATTTACAGTATTAGCTTAAGCTAGTAAAAGCTAAAGAAGATTTTAACTACGCTCCCATTTTAAAATACCCGTGTAATTCTTGCTAATTAGCAAAGGAGAGATATAATTTTTTTATCAAGAAATTTAAACAAACTTACGGAGAAATATAATAAAGCAACATTATTCTATTATGTATTGCGGTGCATCGCAACATGCTTGGCAGACAATCTAATACAGCGTAGCTCAACTAATTACTTTGCAAGTAAATCATTTTCGCCATGCACAAGGGCGTTCAACTTCTTTTAAGATCGTATTCATTGCATTAACAGTAAAAATCACCGTAACCACAATTAGCCGATTGTCTTCCTCGTTAATTTTACATAGGAAACGTTTATTGAGCAAAGAAAAAACTGTGAACGAAGCCACTTCACAAAGTTCAAGCACGGCACTAAAAATAAACCAGAAGTGTTAATATATCGGTAAACAAGTCGAATAAATTTCGAGCGCATCTTTGTTCGCAACAGAATTCACTTAACAATTTCCCTGCATCGTTTTAGATTTATATATTTATGAATGGCGAGATTTATGTGGCCCCCCGGCGCAGTCATTCCCTGTGCATATACAAACAGCCCTATATTAGGCGGCGAAAATGAAGTCTGGAGCGGTGGCTTCAGCGTCTATAGATGGTAAGACAATTGAATGCAGGCAAACGCTTCGTGTAGTTCAGCATAGCTTGTAAATCGAAAAAATGATCTTCTAAATGAAATAAGCAAGAGTTCGCAAGCGATTCGAATTAAGGTGAAAAGCGAGGATGTTTTTTTAAGGCCTGTATCGCGCTGTGAAGGGAATTTTGATGGTGTGGCCGTGTGAGTGTTGTCGGATAGGACAGACGTAGTAAGTGAGGGAATAATTCTTAAAAAGATCCAAAGATGATTTTAAAAATTCCGAATGAAAATTAAGATAAAATTCGAAGCAAACTCTTACATTTATTTATTTTTTGAAATATTGACTGGTTACATAACAGTTCGCCTTGTTTGGGACGCCCTGTATATGAACACATGTGTGTTGTAGGTTTTTGTGGCACTTTTATAACTTGTCGATCAAAATAATTTGCTGGTGTCGTGAAATTTTAATGTACTGTGTTGCCGCTCCTGCGTTTTAGCCGGCCACGCCATTTATATGATATAAACCTTAGATTAAATCTTAGCCCTATGAATACAAATCCCCAAATTAATATGCAACACGAACGTGTAATATCCGGAAGGGTTGTGCTCTTAGAAGGTGGGCCGTTTCAGTTATTAACGTGTAAAAAGCTCGAAAAGGATGATTTTAAATATCTGATCAACGTACGCAGAGCCCGAGCGGTAAAAATATGCCCGCAGTATAATTTATGGCGCTATAACGGATATTTTAATTTATTTTCAGTAGGTTTGAGTGTCATTTTGTACTCCCACATACGCCGTAAAATCGTTTTTGTTATGTTTAACACGAAAGAGTAAGACTAAATAAGTCATTAAGTAAATCGCCACAAAAAAAAAACACACCTACACAAAACTACGTTGTATTGTTTGCACGTTCGCACGTTGTGCATAGTAAATAGAACCCAAAAAGAACGGGGACCGCTTTGTTTACGGGCTAAACGTACAAATAATACAATTCTTATATCACGAGAAAATAAGTGGAATAAATCACGGATTAACGTAACCATTAAACTCCTCGGGCAGGATCTGGCATTTCATGTAACTTTAAAATGTGTAACTAACTAAAGGTCGACGCGCATAATTTTCTTTTGTTGACATTCTATTTGTCTCACCATTACCGACGGATAAGGCTCTCCTAATCGAGAAGTGAATCTCGCTCGTACGACTACGAGAACGGAGCGAGGTCAAGTTCGTGAGGGCCTACGGCCGCCTTCATACTCTCTCATACACGCTTCTGTAAGATCTCTACATAATGCGGAAAACCGTAAAAGGACAATCGAGCAAGACGAGTAAAAAGCGAAATTAATCGAAATGGAATGTCGGCGAAGTGAATCTGTTCTGTAAGTGTGAACGGGGGAGGCGAAAAGGAGGCCAAGTTCCAGGAATTTATGACAATGAATTTTATTTCCACCACAGAGATTTATTCCACAGAGTTAAGTCTCAATTCTAGGGTTGTGAAGTGATGTAATAAATTAAATAATGGAACTTTACAAAGCTTGAGAGTTATGATTTGTAGATAGTATTAGTCCAATTACTGAGCAGTTTATATTGCATTTCTTTCAAAAACAGCATAATTTTGGCCTTAATTAGATCTAAAACAGATACCTAGTAGTTTGAAAGTTCCCAGACGTTACAAAATGTTGTTAATATTTCATCGAAAAATATGTCAAGTATTAGTAGGGCTATGAAGCTTTTAATCTCGAATACGAGCTTAAGTGTTATAACATTACATGTGAAAATAATCTGAGTAAGGGCAAACGTAGAAAAATTACAATGCTAGGTACAACAGGAAAAATAAACTACCTAGCTAAAAATGCCACCAATAACCAATGGACTGTTTCGTATATAACTCAACTGTGGTTTCATACGCCCAAAAATTAAACAATACAGCCAATTAATTATATGCAAAATGCATCTCGTTAATATTATGAGTAATAAAACGGACAAAATACCTACTACGAAATGATTACGATGAAAATAAGGGCGCTTTAATGTGATTTTTCTTTACATACAATGTGATGGGCAACATCATTGTAAAAATGCTTCAAAAGTTGTTCAACAGTTGCAGACTTCAAGTAAAACTGAAGCAAAAATTATTACTACAAACAAAATGGGGAAACACTTCTGCCTACATCTTAAAGGTAATAAAACAAAATAAGTTTTATAACAGACAGCCTTGCAAAAATATAAGATACAATACTTGAACTGTACCTACAGGTATTATTTACTAGTTTTTTAACTAAAACAAAAAGTCCTTAAAACACCCATAAAAGTTCCTGTTTTATATTCAATAAATAAAGTTTTCCTAGAAAGATATGTTGGTCAGTATTTTAGTTTTCACAAAAATAAAACTTAAAGACATGGTCGTAATGTTTTTCTGGGTACTAGACTTCTCCCTCGACAGCTACAACTTACAGAGAAGATAACTCAGGGATAAACATCTACCCATAAAGTACTAAACACCTGTATATAAGTGAAAACCGACAGGTAATGATTATTTTACAACGTACCAATGTATGTATATGAAACAATCGACGATCGAGTTGCCAAATTGCGATTGTTAAAGCATATTTCTTCAATGCAATATTTAAAACTTGTTGATCCGTGTTGAAAAAGCACGTACACGAGATTCGGGTTGGGAAAAAAAAGGGTAGCAAACGCCACACACAGAGAAAAACCGCTCGCGCGTATTTTTTGTTGTGTTAAAAGCAATCTCATAAAGGTGGGAAATAAAAACGTGTATTTGTGTGGTAAAAAAAGTAGAACACTCATTTTATAAGTTTTCATGTGGGAGGTTTTCTTCGAAGGCGGCTGGCTGAATGCACGAAGCCATCCGACGTTTTCCATTAAGGGTATCAGACACAACGAACCGTTATAAAGAGGGGGGAATGTGATTGAAGGATTGTCATAAAAAACAATGAGAAAAGGATGGAAAAAAACCTACTTGACGGGAAAATAATTCAGAGTGTCTGGTCTTAATGTTTATAAGCTGTGGGAAATTTCTTCGACTAGGAAAACTCAAAATTAGCTGCGATGAAAATGTTTCGCAGAAGATCAAAGGTGTAATAGACTCGAAATCTATTTTATATCTCTGTTTCGTATGCTTTTACAATTTTGTAAAAGTGCTACTTAAAAATTTAGTATCTTATAAAAGCCTTTTTGCTTCTTCCATGGCATACATAAATAATTAACAATTGAAGTGTATTACATGCAAAGAATAAGTATATTAATTTTTCTGCAATTCTAATTGTTCCACAGTATTTTATTCGCAAACATACGGCTAGCTCCGCAATATCTGCTAGTAGCTAGTACATTATTGTTTAAAAACATTTTCCATTACAAACAAACTTAGTTTGCGATGATTTTTATCCGAGTGCAACTCCTAAACTGCAATCAATCTATTATTGGATTGGCAAACACCGGAGTTTAAACAAAAGCACACCGACATTTCCAGCTTAAAATGAAACTTTAAGAAGAGCGATGCCTTCCGCAATAAATCTGTTTTAAAAATCGGCTCTTAGTCGTACGGTTTTTATTTCAAACGGAATTCTAGTTAGCAATATGAATGATAATCGCGAAAAATACGATCAATTTCGCGGTTTACGATCGATAAAAAGGACGAATTTTCGATTTACATCTCAGTAGATGTCGTTCTGTTTCTTAAAAAGCATTTTCCGAACAAGAGAAAAGCGCCCTCACATAATAAAACTTAAATCGAAATATGACTCGATTATGTAGCTACAAAAATCCTAGGTTAGCGTAAAAAATCGTCTTAGCAAGAGCAATGACTCCATGACAATGCTGATATCTTTATATACTCTGATCACCTTAAATTAAAAGCAACGCAAACTTTAGTTGATTTAACTCAATGAGCTAAGTGCAAAGTAGTGTGTGACAAAGACAATTTCAATTTGAACAAGCACAGAGACGTTTTATGGCACATTTTTACTGTCAACAACAAAAAAGTATCACCTGTGACGCGTATGTACTATTAGTCAGCATATATTTATTATTTAGGAGTATATTAAAAGTTATTACACCTCACTAAGTGTGAACAATCTTTGTAAGTAACTTTGGTACGTACACCGACTAACTTGGCTCTAAGTTAACAAAATGAATTGACATTCAACACACAGTGCAGTATCGCCAATTAATAGCGACATGGAATGCTAAGTAAAGTTAATTAAGTTGAGTTTACGGTGAAAATAAAGCCAACTAATTGCATTTTTTAATATTAGTCCCAAGTTTGTTCGTACGTAATTGAAAATATGTAAAAAAATAAGATTATATAATCGACTTTAAAACACCGAACAAGCTTAGGAATCTTATTACGAGCAATTTGTATTACCTTAAGTGTTGATAATGCTTTTACTTTTGATAGAATTATAGACTTAATATACTTAAACTTAATGGCATATTTATGAATTTTAAGGGCGAAAGTTTATTTAGAATACACACTTTATATAGTCTTGTGTTAGACACACGCAGTTTTAACTCAATTAAGTTTATATTACCATTAACACGACACACTACTGGCAGCTTCTTATGGCCTTGGCCATCAAATGCTTCTTTTAAATTAGGACATAATGTTATGCAACTCGACTTCTAGTTGTTGAACTGGTTTAGATTAGAACTTGGTATAGTCGTAGGTTTTAAAGTATGTTATTTCATGGTGTTTAGTTTTAGTTGATGCATTACTACTAAACCGCACTTTCTTTGGTAAATGTTGGGGTAATAAATAAACAATCTACTGATAAGGATACGAGAGTTCTCAAAAGTGGTCTAAATATACTTTAAAAAAATATTGTTTTTATAAATACGAGTATTTTTGGGATATTTATCAAAACACCTTACGCTTATTTATCAAGTTAAAACGTTCAGTAGACGCCTTTGTAATGATATCCAAGATGAATATCAAAGGACAAAATGCCGATAATTGCCGAAATTCCACATTAAACCATTCGAAATTCAATTGATTTGTATTCGACTGCATTTTTACGGTTGAAGGGTAATCGCATTTTCTTTACTTATTCATCAAAGTGTAAGTCATGAACGTCCCAAAGTTTAAGGCCGAGTGGACCCAACTACATGAAATATTACTGGGCCATCGTGTAGGAGAAAATAAAACTTTCAGGCCTACTTATCGAATATTGCACGTCGAGAAGGAATCTTTTAACGTTTTTTTTTTTTTTTTTAGTGCAAATGCCACACTCAAAACGTTCAAGAGACAAGACAAGCATTACAAGTATCCGATTGTTTACATAATTTTTATAGTTGTATGGGGAAATGTAACTGCGTCGTTAGAAATATAATATTTCGAAGCGGTACTCGAGTAGAACACTGAAGAGATTTAAAAAATATTTTTATTAGGTTTCTGCGGATCGGGAACCATTACGGCTGCTTTAGTGTTATTTAACAATTCTACAAACAATAAAGCCAATGGCAAAATTTTAGGATTTTTGACAAAAAAAAAAAAAAAAGTTAGGATAAACCAGTTGGCAAACTTTTAAGAATTTTGAAGAGTTATAAAAATTATTTTCAATCGGTTTCTGAACGAATTGGTAGTACTTATGCATTGCATAAATGTTATTAAACGTTTCTATAAACAATAACGACAATAACAGTATTATTGAATTATTGATAAGAAAATTATAGGGGAAAACTTTTGAAAATTTCGAAGAGCTATAAAAAATATATTTAATCGGAATCTAAACAAATTGGTAGTCTTTATGCATGCCTAAGTGTTTTTTGAAATCTTTACAAACAGTATAGCCAATTGCAAAATTTTTGTATTTTTGCTGAGGATTTACACTTGGCATTATTTTTTAACTTTGAAAATCTATAAAAGATATTTTTAATTGAACGATTTGGTACCTGCGATGGCTCGCTTGTTTAACTGTATGCAAATAATGAAGACAATCGGAAAACCGATTCATCTATAATTTTCTGATATATCGTGGCGTTTGCATATAAAATTGTTAAAAATGCAATGATTTTACAAAAAAAAAAGTTCGTTAAAGCTTCGTATGCCTATTTATAAACTCAACACACCATAGAAATCTGAAAAATGTTACGTATATATCTATTTATAAAAGCAATACGTTACAAAATTTCGTTAAGGCATAATTCTGCGAACCTGAATAGGACTGCAATAATATTATTGATAAAGGCCTAACGTCTATACAACCCGAAAGGAACCGTCTGTATAGATAATTTCCCTAAAAGTAGGTACAAAAAAAAACCGTATTATACATCTTGGATTCCGCTTTTGGCCGAGTAATCCAATATCATGAACGCGCGCAAAAAACTACCCATATTCCAGACGTGTACTTGTGTGTATATACGTACGTATATATTTATATGAAATAAAATCTAATTTTCTTACGTGATATTTACGTTTGCAACAAGTTTAAAAGTAAGTGCAAATACGGGACCGTAATTCAACAGGAAATATACTTCGAGCATTATCAAGTTAAGGCGATATTTTCTATCAACATTTGCCGTACTACTATAAAGATAAATTTCATTTATCTGAAAAACATCTTAAAAAGTATTTCAATTAAACGACGACGCCGGGCGACGCCGGTGTCGATCGAAATTTTTTATTAAAGTATGAAATTATCATGGAGGTGGTCTCAAAACTGCGCGCCTGTACCACACGAAGATAAATGATTTATTAAAGGTCACAGTGGGTCTTGTTCTGAAACGTTTACCGATTCGTTGCATTGTGCAATCACAACAAAGGCGAGTCGATACTATAAAAAAAAAAGCAATTCTCAAACGAAATTACGCTGATGTCTCGGATAATGCCCCGTTCCTTTGTTAGCGCCATATCGCGGCGTTTCTTGCCGATTTAATTATGATTTTGTAAGACCGACCACCGATAATATCTTGTAATTTCGCGTTTTAAGCCGGGCTGTCGATTAATAAACATGTGGAACCTCAGAAAGTGTTTTCACAAAGGGCCTTTCTCTCTCGTTTCGTCACAATAATTAGATCCTCATGGACGTGCGCGTACAATTTTAAGTCGTTTTTATGAAAATTTTTGGAGCATGCCCTGGATTACACAACGATTTGCATTTAAACATTCCCACACAAAATTTCTACGTGGTTAGTTATCTACAATATGTAATGAGCGTAGAGTATTCACAAAATTACCATCATACAATGCTTTAGATAAATTACAGCTAGATAACAACATTCTTTCATAAAATAGCTTCAATCAAAAACAAAGCACAGTAAAGTATATTCACATAGAACGTTATGAAAAACTTAAAAAGATATTTGCAGCACAATGTTTAAGCTACAAATATTGTATGATATAAACTATCAAAAAATATCATCACTCATAGATTTTCACACTTCAAAAAACAGAACAATGAAAATATTTGACGTAGTTAATGTAGAAATAAAATGATGGAATGCATTTGTGGGCGAAAAAGATCAATTAAAATTGTAATTTAATCCGTAGGTCAGGTGGGATTTGCCAAACACTATGAAAATTAAAAATTGCTTTTCTACCAAAAAGAATAGGGATACATGTACGATTTCCCAAGTACATTTTCAAAGTGTAAAGACATCAAATAGATCAAGTATTCTCGAGTTAATTATATTACTTTTCAAATTTTTGTTTACCACATTCCGTATTACCGAATAATGAAGTTTATGCTCGTATTTTGTGATACATAAATCGTTTAATATCTGGTAAATATTTTGATGATAAATCAGTTGGAATTTCGTCGTGAAGAATTCTAATTGAACTCCGCTCAAACCGAAGTATTTAATCATTTAATCACTGTTGTACAATAAAACAAATTCCTTGGCCCGATTAGGCACCGCCCCTTTCCGTATCCAACTGTTTTTACTATCTGCTTACAGGTAATCATAAAGATTCTTTATGGGGCGATGTGTTATTAAAACTGCTTTGCATAATATGTTAAGTGCCAATGTCACGCGCCATTTAGAACGATACACTCAAGTTCATTATCAGCGAAACATTGTAGCAGCAAACATTGCGTCATAATATCACCGCAAAACATAGACACTAGCGTTTTACAACCGAGCTAGCTCATATCTATGAGAGTTGAACAAATGAGCTAGCACGTATTTCGCCCATGTTAAGAGACGTTGCTCTGATTAATCTCATGAACATTTTAACATCGGTTTTCAAACACCCGAAACGGACCATCCGTTGATTTACTACAAGAACAGATTTGGTAAAACGTTAAACAAATTGTGGACAGAATTTTCTGGAACAGTTTGATGTATAACAAAACGATTCGCCTCTTTTAACAAAACGAATTGCATCGTCATTCGATTGTCCAACAGCAATTTCTTATTCCGCAGACTAGCAAGCCCATAAGGTCTAGCTTGATGGACGTTCTAAATTTAAGTACGACTTTGTGAGAGAGCACCGCACGTTATTGGTAAATATTTTATTTTCGACCTAAAACTCGACATAATATGACGTATACTCCACCTCCAGTAAAACGATAAAATTTTACGGTGCACCTAAAGATCATTTCACGATATATCGCCTGTAACAATTACAAATTTGCTACTTTTAAGGTTTGCGTAGCTTCGCTTTATTCAAGATTAACATGCAGTTAATATTTTTCAAAGCAACACTCGCTCAATAAATTCGTGGTTTGTGGAGCGATTTTGTAGTTTCAATTCCCAGACAGGCACAGCATCCACTAGCCCACTAATCAGCATGGATTTAACGCAAATTGCAGTTCCATTAACTTGCAAATATTAACCTATCTTCCGCATCAAATACAGACGGATTAAACCGGCGCTGATTCTCGCTGGCTAAGCGAATCCTATCAACAGGCGCCAAAGGTATCATTCAAAGTCAATACCAATCAATCATAAACGATGACGTTCAATACAGCCCGGAATATCTACACAAATACACGGCGAAAACTACACCGAGAAAAAAGCGCGAAAGAACTTAACAATCTTTCACCGACACCACCTTTAAGTGGACATAAATGAACTCGTGAATAAACCGAAATTAAATTAAACAATCTGAGAAACACAAATAAAATTATAAAAGTTTCGGTGAGCTTAAAGTTTGGGAACACCGTGGCAACTTTACAAGATGATATTAAGAAGTTTAAACTGGAGAGCAAAGAAAAATTATTCCTATATTAAAAACATATTTAATCTAACCCTCGGATGTTTCCAAGACGTTGTAATTCTGTGATTTATATAAAGGACATCGTAATACGCGATTCTGCATAACCGTAAAAGATCGCGTCGAAATTTGGGGCAAAGAGGTCCGCGTATTTAACGCGAGAAAACACGTCTATCACTTCTGTTCCTTGCCAAATAATAGTGATGTATTTATAGACTCGTTTTTATAGCAATTTAGGAACATCCCCTGTTTTCGCAACCAATGTATTTGTTTGAACTGCAGGATTCGCGGAGTTTCGAGAGATCGAACATCAATTGGAGAAAACACGCCGGGATGTAAATATTAATGGGCATTCAAATTATGGCCCGATGAATATTCTCTTCGCGCGTCAACGTAAGTTTATGCTGACATTCACAAATTATATCAATTTGGTTGTTGTGAAATATTGAAGTGGAAAAAAAAAAACTATCTCCGAAATAGTGCTTTGTGATGATTTAATGCTAAATATTTGTTTTGTACATTGTTTTAGATTTTTTTGGGCCCTTAAAATTTTACACGCGATTATTTTTAATTATATTAGGGGATTTAAGAGTTTCAATTAAATAAACAATAATATGTTCTATATCCAAAATGTTTTTTTTTTTAAATTTGAGCTGTCACTTTTGTGTTATTTTGAGATATTAAATGTATTGCATATTAATGTGCATAAAAATAATTATGCTAACTATACAGATAGGTACTTACATATTTCTCAGTGTACATAATTTCACACAGACGTTAACAAACCGCCATTTTTCATTACTGTAAAGTGACTTAAGCCACTTTCAAAATTAATAATTTAAAAAACTACGAACTTGCGTTGATTTTGACCGACGTGTTTTACTGAAGTGATGTTTGATAACACAGTATTTAAGAAAACTGATGAGTAAATGATATAATATAATTATTCAACATGTATGTTACTATAAGTTTATTCAAGTATTTTTTAATTTTCATTAACATTAATAAAATACGTAAGTAATAAGTAAATTCATCAGTACATTTTGAATTATAAGGGTCAGTAATTTACATATATTGTATTTTATACAAAAGTTTATTCATTTATTGAATCATTGGCAGGTTGGACATTTCACTTTGTTTCAAATATTCAAAATAACTGTGGTAAATTCCCCGGGCATATAGAGAAGCAAATACATCGTTATGCTATTTTCAAAATAACTGTATTTGTACTTTTGTCTAACAATAAAATTTCTATTGCCGAAAATAGTAATAATTTTAAAAGAAATCGCAAGTAAATTGTTTAAAGATAGAAATACCATACATTTTTGTAATCTTAAATGGCTTCAAATCATTTTACGTAAAAAGTGAGATATGCAACTTTAAAAATAAACGACTGAGATGATTATGTTTTAATATTCAATTTAATTATTATATCCTACAAAAAAATATCCAATGATTTCGTAATGTTAAAACAGTTTTAATACTATTACACAATATAAATTTCAATTACTAAAGCTTATTTTAAATAAAAAATGGAATACATTTGAATGACAAGAAAAGAAAAAAAGCAGTTCTTATTAACCGGATAAAAATTTTAAGTAAGAAAATTGGAAGCTCTTAAAATGGATTATCGTAGCTTTTCTTTGGGGTACTTTCTTAAATTGATACTCCGATATACCATCACTGCATCAAATTTGATTTAATAAACGGCACAAGCACCTTCTAGAAATTTTGCAGTTATGATAGAAAATTGCTACGAACGCAAATTTTTTAATACGTTGGTAAATGTGTATTTATTACAAAAAAAATCGTACGATTTTAGCTTCGCCGTGGAGCACAGAACGTACTTCTGCGCATCAAATTACACTTTACGGCGTATAGAAAACAATGTAGCAATTTTTAACACTGGATTAAGTGTGGGTTGTGGGAACTACATCAGGCAGTAAAAATAAGACTTCTAACCAAATCCGCCTTTGCACTTTATAGCCGATCGTATTATTTTGAAATATAATACCATCAACGTCAAATGGACACGACAACACGTCTTCCATAAAGAAAATTATTTAATAACAGCCCGGGATTCGCTTCAAAATTAACAGAAGCGTATTACAACGAACAGACGTCGCATTATCTTTCCATCGTGCTAAAACTGGCAGAAACAACACACGGACGTCATAATTTGCCTTAAGTTAATAGTAAAGTCTAATTTAATCATAAAAATGCACTTAAATTCCCGGTTATGAGACGTGAATTAGTTTAAGCTGTGAGAAGCTGTGGCTTGATCTAATTCTTAATTTACGGGAGACAACATAATGCATCTTTATGTGCATATAATAATTTTTAATTTATGTACAGAGTGACTAAAATTTAGATGGGACGTTTCAAATTTCATTCATCATTGAGCCGTACAATCCTAGGGATTATGGCTAACGCCGAGGCGTTGTTGTAGATCCATTTGTTGAGGTGGATCAGTCCTCTCCTCTAATTTTCAGTCTCATTGGTTCTGGCTGCATCCGTTATTTTCCTCCACTCCTTCCTGTCCCTGCATTTAGATTTCCAATCCCTTACTCCCAGTGCCTTTGCATCTTCCTCCAGGGCGTCTTTCCATCTTTTCCTTGGTCTACCCTTGTTTCTAGGCCAAATAGGAATCCATTCTGTTACCCTCCTAATCATTGCGGTTGGTTTCCTTCGCATGATGTGTCCTGCCCAACGTAGTCGCTGTACTTTGATGTGTCGAGTGATGTTTTCTCCTCCGAGTTCCTCCTCTATTTCTTTGTTCCTTCTCAGTCTTACTTCTCCATCTCTTGTTACCTTAGGACCTAGTATTGCTCTCATTATTTTCCTCTCCACTATTTTTAATTCTTCCTCCTCTTTCTTATTTATTGCTACTGTTTCCATGGCATATGTTATGACGGGTCTTATCAGGGTTTTGTATATTTTTATTTTGGTTGTTTTGCTTATTGTTTTGCTCTTTAGTAGGGTTTTGTTTCTGCCGTATGCTTGATTTCCCTTCAGGATTCTCTCCTTCGCTCTGTTCTTTCCAGCTTGTCCCACTGTCACGCCCAAGTAGTTGAAAGTATTAACTTCTTCGAAGGTGTATTCTTTTGTTTGTAGATCGTTCTGTAAGTGCATATTTTCTTTTCCTATCTTCATATATTTTGTTTTTTCTTCATTTATTTCCAGACCCAGTTTTTTTGCTTCTTTGTCTAGTTGATCTATTGCTCTTATTAGGTCTTTTCTTCTATTCCCTATAATTGCTATATCGTCAGCATAAGCCACTATCTGAATTTGGTTGACCATGATGTTTTTCCCATCTAGCTTCGCTTTTCGTAGTGCACCTTCTAGTATTAAATTAAATATGGTGGGGGATAGTGAGTCTCCTTGTTTTACGCCTTTGTTTACTTTGAAGGGTTCTGTTGTTATTCCTTGGAATCTCACTTTTGCTATTGTGTTGTTGAGGGTCATTTCTAACAGTGTTATTAGTTTCCCCGGTATTCCCAATAGTTCCAATTCTCTTAGCGATTCTTTTCTTTTAACTGAGTCGAAGGCAGTTTTAAAATCTATAAAAGCTACGTGTGTCTCTTTATTATGTTCCCACATTTTTTGGAGTATTTGGTCTAAAGTGTGTATGGCATCTATGGTGGATCGACCAGGTCTAAAGCCATTTTGGTAGTCTCCTAGTATTTTCTCAGCGTGTGTCTTTAATCTCTTATTTATCAACTTCGCTAAGATTTTGTAGGTGGTATTTAGCAAAGCTATGGGTCTATAGTTTTTACAATTCTCCTTTCCCCCTTTTTTGTGCAGTGGTATGATTATACTAGTATTCCAGTCCTTTGGCATCTTGTTTTGCGTCCATATTTGCCTAATTAAGTAGCATACTTGAGTATGTAGTTGCTGTCCTCCATATTTTATCAGTTCTGCCTCTATCTCGTCCTCTCCCGGAGCTTTGCCATTTTTTAGTTTTCTTATTTCTTTTTGTATTTCATCTTCTTCGGGGCACTCTTCTTCTTCTTCTTGTTCCGATTTATTTTCTTCATTTCGTATTTCACGCTCTTTCGCATATAGCATTTCTCTGTAATATTGCTTCCATATGTCTCCCATTTTTTGTGGGTCGTTCTCTATTTTACCGGTTTTATTTTTTATTCCTCTGATTTTAGTTATTTTACTGTTGTACTGAATTCTTATTTTTTTGTAGAAATGTTTCAGGTTGGGGTTTCTACCTTCTTGTTCTATTTCTTCTAGCATCGTGTTTATCCAGTCGTTTTTTCTCTTTTTATACACTGCATTTGCTAGATTTCTTTTTATTTGGTAGTCGGTTCTATCTTGTTCTGCATTGCTTGTAATCCATTTAGTTCTTGCAAGATTTTTTTGTTTTCTGGCTTCTTCACATTTCTGATTAAACCATTCTTTATTTTGTCGATTTGACGCAGCTCTTCCTAGTGTTTCTTTTGCTGCCTTTGTCGTATTTTCCTTTATTTCTTTCCATATTTCGTCTATATTTGTTGTTTGGCTCTGCGTATTTTTTGAATTAATTTCTTCCAGCTTTTCTCGTACTTCTTCTTTTTGTAGGGTCTCTACATCCCATCTTTTGTTGTGTTTGTTCGTGTTGTGCCTCCTTTGTAATTCTACATTTCCTATCGTAGCTACAACCATATAGTGGTCTGTTTCAGCCTGTGCTCCTCTGTATGTTCTTGTGTCTGTTATTTTTTTGCCGATTCCTTTTGTAGCCATTACGTGGTCGATTTGATTTTCAATGACTCCTGTTGGGTGTCTCCATGTTACTTTATGCTTTCTGGGGTGTTCGAATTTTGTTGACTGCAGAGTCATATTTAGCGATCCTGCTAATTGTGATAGTCTGTGTCCGTTATCGTTAGTTTCACTATGTATTATTCCCTTTCCAGTTCCCGTCACTTCACTTAGGTACGTCTCTTTTCCTATTTGGGCATTCGCATCTCCCATTATTATCACTTCGTCCTTTTTTGGCAGATCCTCACATATTTTGTTTAATTTTTCATAGAAGTTGTCTTTTTCAGTTTCTTCTGCGACTTCTGTAGGTGCGTATATGTTAACGACTGATATATACTTGGTCTTAAGCTTTAGGCGAAGCAGTGCAATTCTCCCATTCACTGGTGTGAACTCTATTATATTATTTGCTAACTTCTTCCCTATAAAGTATCCAACACCATTTCTTCCTCTTTTTTCTTCTCCACTGTAGAGGAAAGTATATTTATCTTTTGTTATCTCGCCCGCTCTTTCCCATCTTGTTTCTTGTACAGCCGCTACGTCTATATTATATTTTTCTAATTCTCTCGCAACTTCTTCCATTTTACCTATTCGCAACATGGTTTTAACATTCCATGTTGCAATCTTTATCTGCTCGTATTTATTTATGTCATCATCTGTTTGCCTTGTTCTTCTTTTATCCTTAAACATTTTGTTCCCCTCCCCTATTTTCATAGATTGTTTATTTGCTTCTTTTGCATTGATAATTTTCATAGCTTGGTTCGTCATCATATTTTCGAAACCTGTTATATTAATTAGTTTTTTGCCTGTGCCTCTTCTAAATTCTCCCTCTCCTTATTCCACCTCCATTCCACCCCGTTTATTATTAATTTTTTGAAACCAATTTTTACTACTTTTCCTTTATTTCTTTCCTCAACAGCAGTTTTTCGTATGCTTTTCTGCATTTCCCTTTCTATTTTTGTATTATCATTATTAATGAAAATTCTCTCACCTGTAAGATTTCTTAGCTTTGCCTTGTTCATCATAATTTTACTTTTCTCATGTTCATTTTCCAATTCCATTAAGCATGTGCTGGGTCCTAGTTTCCGTACCGCTTGGATCAGTACTTCAGTTTCCAAATTGTCTCGTATAAACTTCCCCATTTCTTTCTTTAATTCCGCCGGGTCACTAATATTCATCTTCAATCCACTTACTACCACATTTTTTGCTCTCTTTTCCCTCTCCAGGAATTCTACATTATATTTTACTTCTCTCAGTTCTGCTATTATTTTACTGTTTTCTTTTTTTAGGATCCTACTATCTTCTTTTAGCATATTATTCTCCACCTCTAGTTTTTTAAATTCTTCTTTAGTTTCCCTTTGTTCGGCTCTTAGTTCTTTTATTTCGCGTTTTAATATTCTCATATCATCGCTGTTTTTCTGTTGTTCTTCTTTTATTATTTTCACGTCCGTTGCCAAGTCTTTCATCATTTTCAGCATCTGTCCCAACCTATCTTCGCTAGAGCTTTCTCCCTTTTTTGGTGATCTCTGCGTCTTTTTGGATTTTTGGAAGTGTTCTTCTCCTTCCTCCCTCTTCCTCTTCCCTTCGTCTGTTGTGTACTCATCAGAATTCATTTTGTAATTTAAAAGTATTCATCAACTTTTCAATGTTTTGCACAAACTCAAACTTTGCGAAATCTCTTAATCCGACCCTGCCCTCCTTCATTCGCCTTTTAATTGATGCCTTTACTATTATCTCTATTGATTATTTTGTTGAACCGCGCAAAAAGCCAGGTCCCGGTCTACCCGTCGGAGAACTGACCTTTATCGGTGTACCTCTTGCTTTCACTGCGTAATAAAGTAAATAGTTCTTACCTACAACAAATTTGATTGACCGGTTTTTCTTTACGTCCTATTATTTAATTGGCACTCAATACTTAGATTACACTGCACTTGTACTTTAAACTGCTCGGGAACTCACGGAATTTGATCTAGTTTTCAGGAGCGTTTTAAACACGTTACTCACATACCGCCATTAAATACTCCGTCCGTTTCAAATTTACACTTATTAATTTTTGAAAATTAAGACATGCGAAAATGCTTCCTCGATAATGCTAAAAACCCCACTAAAGGGGACTAAATTATTAACATAAGCACAAAAACCTAGTTCAGGTATACCAAGTAATATTATTTGTTATAATTAAGAATGCCTCTAATAAAACAAATTTAGTCAAGTGTATTAGCTTTAAAAAATGTTCGAAAATTAAACACTAAAAATATTTCAACTCAAAAATAAGTTAAGTTTCCTTTTAATTGTATAAGTAAGATGTATTACGGCATATGCTACATTTTCTAATGGAAATTTCTTAAAAACCCAACATCTGCTCGCGTCAATTAAATCAATGTAGTGTAAATGATACTTAGCTGTCGAAATTTATATATTTACACAAATAATTTATTGGAAGCGGACGTGTCTCAACGGCCTAAGTTAACTTATTTGTGCCGTGATCATAAAACCAAAATAAAAAGCTTTTTTATTATCTAACTACAGTTTTCCTACACACGGTTCAAATACAGAGCAAGCATTATTTATTTAAAATGGTTGAAAACCAAAAAGTCGCATTTCGAAAGCTTTGGAACTGTGTAATACCGAACGCTTCATATTTTAGACAACCAAACCTCTGCTAAAATGAACGAAAAACATTTCTTTTTCGCCATAACTCACCTGCAGGAGTTTTTCGACATTTTCAACGATATTTTTCCCCATCATAAAGCGCAGAAAGTACACAAAATGTGAAGTTATAAAATCGAATGGTACTCGAAAAGAAATGAGCTTTTAAAATTTCGAAATTTTAAATGATAGATGCTCGACTGCACTGCACGTTTTGAAAAACTGCAATTATTAAAAACGAGAGCCTCTTGTCTCTGAAATTTTTAAACGATGGCTACGATATTAAATTTTTATGTAACAAGCACTATGTCCAAATAAGCACTAATTAAAAAAGCTTATTTGTGGCCATTTAGATGCATGTTTTTGTAGGTACATAATATTTTATTTAAAAACTTGTTTAAAGATGAAGAGGATTCATAACACATTCGAAGATAGGCACAGATGATCTTTTAATAAAACAAATTTGGTCTTAACTTTGAAGTCAAGCTTTTTGTTTACAAAACGTTTATGGCATGGTGCTATTTTTCATGAACTGAACTACACGCAAATTTAATAAGCCCAGTCATACAACCGTATAATAAATACATTAAAAATAATCATTAATATTCCATTTTGCCTACCAATCACAAAACGAAATTCTATTCGAGTGGCAGCGGCGAATATCTGTTAACAAGGTGTGTATATTTCTGCGTCTGTTGTTTTATAATTTATCTTATACAAATTGCTGTATTTATACGAAACAGACCTTAAATACACATCTGCGCGAGTAAATAAATTTCAAAATGAATAAGCCCCGAAACGCAATCAACAAATTGCTGACTGAAACGCTTCGAATGATTACACTGTATGGAACATTAGCGGACCTAAAGGATTCTGGATAAAAGCCAAATATAATAAATAACGAGCATAAGCTGGATAACTTATTCAAACAAGAATTAAACTTGGCCGATCTGAACGGAGCAAGACTGGAGTTGAACAACTACAATACAAGCAAATCACTAAAAGTCGGGCAACGGTGTACTGATGACACTGCCCTTTTAGTTGTTAACAAAATGATGTTTGGCTGTAACAAGAACGTAAGTGGCATCAAGTTATTTTGTTGGAACTCACACAGTGAGAATCACATAAGAACTGAAAAATAACTTTTTATAATAAAGGCACATTACTAAGTAAAAACAAAAGTTATACTTGTTTACAGATTCATTGATTGTACGATTTAAGAAAATCTGAATTACTTTATTGTGTGCGAAGTTCACAAACTTTTATTTCCATAGGCTCATAACTGTAAAGAAATTTAAAAGAACTCGTAACGTAATGGTTAACAAATATTTTTGTTTTTAATGCCAGACAACACATCTAATCGAAACGCAATCTTGAAATAATAAGTTGTGGTATTGTCTTATAAATTGTCTAACGTTTAACAAGCTCAAAATTGTTTATTGATCTTTTGCCAGTAAAAAAGAAAGCCCGGATGTTTTGCAAATCCAGTTCCTAGAAGCAATTACGATTAAGTAATCCACTTTATGCATTATTTTAAGCGTTTTTTATAACGTAAACAGCACATGCATTTCTCGGAAACACGAGCTAGCAGCAGCTTTTACAAGCAAAGTATTGTTTCGCGAAGCCCCATTTGACACAGTTGCAGAATACACAATCACCTAGTGAAAAATAACGCAACAGGTACAACTTCCATTTTAGTTTTTAGCCGGGGCATTAGTGTTCTCTCGTTCGTACGCTGAATCCCTAAAGACATCAGCCGGGAAACAAAAAAGATCGAGGTTGCTTTAATATTTAATAACCATTATCCTTACAGAAAGTGTGTTTTTAATTACAGCGATATATCAAAACGATTATAAAGATGAAACTTTTCAAAAGAATGAACAGGAATCGTATCTGTACATCATATTTGCCAATAAAATTAATTAAAAAATTGTTATAATCGTATGGCAGTTCAACAAAGGAAAAAAATTACATAGTTTTGAAATAAAATATTACTAAAATATTTTTTTGCTATCGTTTGTTTCATGCACAGTACTAAGTTAAATTGTTATGGTGTTATTCGCTTCATAAGCACCATCTGTGGATTGATTATATATGTCAATTAAATGAATGAAAAAAAAGATACAAGTTAACTATACTTAGAAAAAATAAATTCAACGAATAACTAAAGAATTGTTGAGTTAAAATGGTTATAAAATGTATGTTGAGTTCGCTTGCTCCACAAAAGCTCCACTTGTTGCGAAAAATTACCCTAAAAGCTACTCTTTCGATCAAAATACTTCTACTTTATACATAAACACATCAAAAGTGCACTTCTAAGTGATTTTGTTTTACTAAAAAGATAAAATAACAGTTGAAAATGATTAACTCTGGCGAGAATAATAACACAGTGTTAGTTCCTGTGTATTAAATTATGCTAACTTAATAACATCTCACATTTGGGATGTGTTTTTCGTTAACTCGGTGTAAATTACAGCAAAACTAAAAAGCTCCTAACTGTATCACGTGATTAAATTTTACGACTTTTTGACGTTCCTAAAGTGATGTGCACGTGAATTATAAATGTCCCGGAACGAGCGAGGTTTTATTACCAACAAAAACACACACACACACAAACACCATCAAATCAGGGACAATTTCGGGTTGTGGGGGTGATGTATAATATAAGTGAGTTTATCTTACCATGTCGTAGGCGATCGCTTTTTCTGGGTTGGTGGACTGTGGATTGTCGAAGTAGTTGATTTCGGTGAACCGATTGACTATTAGCGTGCTGGGGGCGGCCAGATAGTTACAGTACGGCTGTGGGGCACATTGGCCACAGGGACAAGATGTGTTTGAAGGCTGATATGCTGGTGGTGCTACGTCGGGACAGGGTACAGGACACAAGGGTACTACGTAAGGGATTTGGGTGGGTACGTTTAGATAATACGTCGTGGTGCCTTAGAAAAACAACCACGCGGTAAATACCGTTGCTTTATTGTTTTTTTTTTATTATTGTAAAAGTTCGCCTGATCGTTCCTCAATATTCTTCCTAAACTAGCTTTCGATTGTCTTACTTTACAACACGATTGTCTTTTATTAATTGATTCAGTTAAAGTAGATGGTTCCTTTTTTGGTATCCTTTGCAAATATTGCACGATTGTCTTCGTATATTAAAAAATGATTAGTTTAATAATGATTGGATATAATAAATATCTTACAACAGCGATTTTTTATTTAATATTAATATATTAGTTACAATAAATAACTGAGCGATATAAACTTTTATCCGATAAATATAGCTACGATTTTTTTTGTTAAATTTAATAAACCTATCTCTATAGATATGTATTTTACAGACGTACGATTATTCTAACACATGTATATAATATGCACGATCTGATGTGATGCGGTTAAAATAATATTTGCAATAAATAATTTTTATCCTAATGCTTAAAACGTAAGTAGTGATCGAATAATACTGAATATGTGAGAGGATTTTCTTCGAAAATCCCTGCGCCAAATCGAATTCGGCTTCGGGTAAATTTGCTTTTTTTTAGACTAGGTCTGTACGTAACGAAAGTCTTCGAGAGGCTTAAAAATACAAAATACGAGATAAATCTGATTGTCTAAAAGATATGTATAATTAATTGAAACGCGTAGGAAGATGACGTGACGAATGTAAATTTATAATGTGGCTTGAAAACTTACACAGAGAATCTGAATGATTGTCGAGACACAGAATAATAATACACTACATACATTAATCTATATTAATATTGACTTGTTTGCGAGTGAGACGCGGTTTCGCCTGGCGACCGCGTCAAAATATTGCACTTGGCCCTTCAAACTAAAGCTCGGTGACTGTATATATATATATTGAGGACGGTGTGTTTGGCAACACTGACAGATGTCAAGGAGCAGCGCGACTGGTGGAGGTCAAGAACCCTAAGAACTGCTACTCGGTTTAATATCAATTTGATTATCTATACGAGCCTATCACACGAAATTTTTATCCTAAATGATCAATGATTGTCATTAATTCTTGGACAAGACGCGTCGTCTATGCCGTCAAAACGTTGAAAAACAAGTGAGCAACGAATACTGAAAATTCTCTTTTATGCTTAATGAAAAAATACCTTTCAATTTGTACTCAAAGGAACAACGTCAACTTGGGACAACAATTATATATATATGTTAGTTGATTAATATATATATAACAACGATCGGTTTCGGTTTAGTTAATAATTTTTTTTTCTAATATCACTACCTTACAACGGACCGAGTTGTGTTTTTTTTTTTTGTTAAAATTACCTTCTAGTAGGACCGCCAACAAGAACAACAACACTGAACTTAAAGATCACTCGGACGAGCGGGAGAATTGTAGAAACGTTAGATTGAAAGTAATAAATGTTAAGATTGACAGCAGTAGACAGACGCGCTTGTGAGTTAAACAACGGACACACGGGACAGCAGAGCTCCCGGAAGGATGTGAGGATTTCTAGTGAAGGACCGGTGACAGAGTGAGTAGTTCGTAGGAAATATAAAGGTGTGGACCGCCGCACTCGCTGGCTTTCTCGCCCGGACTGTGGTGCTCCGGCCGCGGTACGGAGCACCTTACGTGGACTTGCGCACGGCCTCCCAGACCCCCTTCAGTGGGGGCACATCGTCGATACAACCTGATGCATGCAGCTTTACCTTTGCGCTTCGCGGAAATACCTGTTTCGCGTAATCTCGTCTATTCACTCGATTCCATTTACCTTCTAAGCATGAGATTTTTAAGGGCAACGCACTACGTTAATTATGTCACGGATAAGTAACTTCGACAAATGGATGCAATCAACATACCAAATACGCTCCTCAACCACCGACAAACACCATCGAAACAATACACAAATTATTTTCTCAGCATGACTTCGAACGTACAAGGGGCATCCATAATTAATCACCTCTTGCTAATAAGACTACAAAACTTTTAAGCATCATTTCGAAAATAATTCACACTGATAACCTTTTGGTTTCCAATATTTTCTCAAGAAGAGTGAGAGTCAATGATAAGGTAATAGCCCAAAGAAAATCTGGAGAGTATCAAGGATATAAAAGGATTCCGGGTTCCAAATTTAAGTTTTTAAGGGTGGCTAGTGATGTGGTCCTGCTGTTATATACAGTGTGTCAATAAAGTTCTGGGAATCCTCCCAGAACTCAATTTTCACACTGGATATTACGGAAACTGTTTTACTTTTCAAATTTCTGTGAACTTTCAGAATGGGCGAATATTTTGTGTTAAGCTTCTCGGTTAAATTTTTGATAGTTTGTTTAAAAAATAAAATCAACCCGATATTATTTATAACGACCCATAATTTATTTTACGGTTATTAAAGGAATTATTTTTGGCAGAAAGGATATATCCCTGTACAGGGTGGTCCAAATTCGATGGGATTGCATGGGTATCTCGCTTTCTAGGCAAGATAGAGAAACGGTTAAATTACCAAAAATGTGCAGTTTTTTGGGGCATACTCAGAACCGTTTTCAAAAATATTCTATCATTTCCGGTTTTTGAGATATTAGAGAAAAACTATTTTTTTGCCATATGAATAATGTGTCATATATCCGTTATTGTTGTAAATGTCGAAAAAGTTTATTAACAATATTTTTAGATATTTTTATGTTTAGTTTGATAACACTAAAAAAAAATATTTTGCGATCGTCGTTAAAAAGTTATGACACAAACTTGCCTTTTTTTAAATAGAAGGTATAGTTGGCTATAGCCTATTTAAATTCCTAATTTTTTTCTCATTTCAAATATATAAAGATTCATGTATTTATTTTCAATAATACGCAAGTTACAAAGGTTTTTCAATTTTTTTAAAGATTTAAAAAAAAAAAAAAAAAATCAAGAAAAACAGAAAATGATAAAATATATTTGACAATTGTTGAGTTTTTCCTAAAAAACTGCACATTTTTGGTAATTTAACCGTTTCTCTATCTTGCTTATTAAGCGAGATACCCATGCAATCCCATTGAATTTGGACCACCCTGTACTTTATTCCTGAAATTTTTTATAACCACAAACGAAGTTACACCTCCAAGAAAAAATAATTTACGTTAAAGTCGTTTAAAATTTTGATCTAATTCTGACGGTGTAATCCGACTCGGCCTTTATTCTATGCAAAATCGCTTTAAACCCTTTTTCTAATATCATATTCCTTACAAAAGGTAATTCTCGCCCACCTGCTAACCTCATTAAGTTGCATTAATGTGTTTTGCTCCATTCGAAAGCTGACCCAATTTCACCTGATCCCCCTTTCAAGAAGACCTACCAACTCGAACGTATCCAAGAAAAACAATTAAGACACGAAGACGCCCCAACCTTAACAATAAAGCATCGAGGATAATAATTGATGTGGCGATACAAATTGAGTTATCGGTAATATTCATGTAATCTCAAGTAAATGTAAAAACGTTTGTTTAATACAACGCGTACACTGCGTTAAAGATCAATACATCTCACAACCTGCAAAAACTTCCTCCACACATGAAACACTTCGTTTAAATAAATTTCGGACCGAGGGTGATCTAGAGACGTTTACGTTCGCAGAGCTCGGGATTTCGATCGCAGGGGTAAAAAGAAAACAAGTATTAGGGCAGAACTACCCTGATCCGTTTAAAAGTCGGGTCCGGAGAGGATTTTAGCTCTTGCACGAAGGCAAGCTTATGCAGAGAGGTGGTCGCCAAAAACAACACAGCCACCTCAAAGCTGACTCGAATAAAAACGATTCGGAGGCCGCTAGATAGACACGAAAAGACCTACCGACTTCATTTAAAATTACCTTCGGTGTTCCAATACGTTACATCGAATCATTTATGTTTGTTGTGACTTTTGGACTTGTTCAAGCTTAATCAATTTTATGAGTAAAATGGCTTTTCCGATAATCAAAATTTTAATTTGCTTCATTTAGACACATATCTTTAATGTGCAATGAAAGAATGAATCAGGGAAATCGTTTTCGAATGGAACTAGTTTTTCTTCACTATTGGAGATGGCAACTAACTTATGGAATACTCTGTGTATTAATTCCTGGAATCTCTAGTTTGTGGCAACAGTTCTTATCGAGTTAAAACATAAAAATTTAAACATACTTTATGTGCATGTGAATCTTCATAATTAAATTAATTCAGTGGTGTGGTTCGGAGAGGAACGAGGCGATTAGAGTGAGCTACGATAATAATCATTTCCGTTAGATTGAAATGTACGCTGCGAGCTAAAATATGTAAACATAAATCATTCCTTTTCCTGCAGGAAATCTGTTTGGACCTACATTCAACCGTTGGTTTGTCAGAGAATAGGGATTTCGTGACTGTCACCATGGGATAATACTTTTTGGAGATACATAAATGTCACACACTACTACTATATTCACAAAACAAAAAATGCCCGCACGACTAATATACGGTCGGATGAAAATAATACTTTTACAGATTTGTACACCCACACACCTACACGGAGTTGACTACATACTCTAACGTTGAAATATCGTACAACAAATAAAACGAATCTAATATTTAAACATAAAGTTGTGTAAAAAATAATACGTTAATAGTATATGGCAAAGCGCATATCTAAAAATAATTCCTGATTAAGTCTAAACAAAATAAAAAATTAAATATACCTTATCATTATGATAGCGAGGGACACTTAAAGAAGAATTATTTCTGGGTAAATTAAGAATTACGATAGCTAAATTTTGTTCAGGTATCCAAGTTCGCCTCCTTGTTTCCGAATCGGCGATTAGCCCGGTTACGTAGGTAAAATAATTACAAATTCACAAGATCAATAGAGAATAACGGATTTACTATTTGCACTTTAAAATATTTTTTTCCAAATTCATGTACCTATGTACTATTTTCCAATTTTCTTGAAAAGATAGTGGTTTCGTATATTCATTACGTGGTTAATTTAATGCACACCACATATCCTGTAATCATGTCCACCACTTTGTACAGATTAAATTACGTTACATCAAACGGGGGTCGATCAGTACAGCAAAAGTTACACAAAACTATGGCAATAAATCATAAACACCTGCGGAAAGTTACATTATCAGATTAACTGTCACATGTGACTATGAGCTAAACGCTAAATTCCGAAATTGCATATCAACTTCGAATTAAAACCCTCACAACGACGACCGCAAAAATGTTTTCCGATAGAAACGGAAAGTGTTGTGCTTCGGAAAATCCGAGAAAGCGGTGTGCATAATTAATCGTCCGGTTTGAAAGGTCGAATCGAATTGAGTAAGACACAATAAATATTTTAACCGCAGGTGGCGGACTCTTAAGTTGGCGAGCCATCCCCGATCCTAAAACCGCGATAATTTAATCATTCCTGGGTCCCCCGCCTCTTCATTATCACGCACTAATTTCAGTGCCATACTTCCAAAACGATTTTCAGCGCTTTATCCGCAAAACTGTCTGTCTATGATCCGAATATTACGAAGCACGATAATCGAAAACAACTATAGTCGCGTTAAATCCTTTTAAGTCCTCGATTGGTGGTAATACAACAACGGCATATTATGTAGAATAAAGGTGCGAAACAGTTCGCAAATCCCACCGATTCGAACGCGGAATTTCTCACGGAATTAATCGCAATTACCATGTTTATTAATGTTGACAATCGAGTCTCTCTTATTACGTGTCCAGACAACAAATGAAATTCAATTTAGATTATGTCTAACGCAATAATATAATAATCTCTGAACAATCCTTTGGCGATGGACGTATTGAAAATGGATTAAAATGTAGCGGTCAAACGACATGTGCAATCAAAAGGCAGCTTAAATTTGTCGTTTTTTGTTAGGCTTAATGTTTGTAAATTTGTGTAATTAAGTTTAAATAAGTCAACTTATGAATAGAGTCAATAAAAGTAAGGGGAAAATATAAAATGTATTCTACAGACAAAGAAATAATGAAACGAAGGGTTGAATATTTTTCTGCAATGTATGAACAGGTAGACAAAAAAAGCAGAGGGTACAGACGGCGTCCCAGCAAAACAAACAGAAGTACATACATACGGACATTGTAGAAATGTTATGTGCTTTTAAATAAAATATGGACAGGAAGAAAAATCCCCTAAGATTGGAAAGAGGGGATAATCATTAAACTACCAAAAAAAGGATATTTGTCTCTTTACGAAAGCTTGAGACTCTGCTCTGTGTTACTAGCAAAATTATGACCAAAATTATTTTAGAAAGTATAAAAGAACCAGTCAATGAGAAACTTCGCGAAAATCAAGTACAATTGAAATTTAACAAAACTTATAGCTATAAATTAAGCAAGGACGAGTTGTATCCTTTATACAACATTAAAAAAGTATTACGGTGTCGTTATTAAAACGAACAAATTTCTTCAAATATCTTCACCGTCGGAACAAACTTAACATCTTAAGCGATGCCACACGCGACTAAAAACGCTAGATAAAATTTGCAACAGTGCATGTGTTCCTTGCAGCTTCTTTGATATGCGATACGTGAAACCTCGCAAGATTGCCATAAACGCACGAAAATAAAACGACCCGAAAGTAGTGAGCAACACTCATCTGAACTAATACCTACATGTGTCTTACGAAATGTCTCCTCAAAGTTGCAGGGAGAAAAAGACGAGTAAAAACGTTACCTGGTGAATTATATATGGCGCTTTTACGAAGGATAATCCTGAATTAGGGGTGTTTAGCAACTTGCCCGTGATGTGCTGCACACCAATGGATAAAAACACCAACAGACACGTTCGGCATTTAACGGAAGCAGTTTTATGGACAGGGCAGTTTGTGATCGTGCGTCAAATTTGGCGAAAAGTATTTAATTTTATTGAAAAAATACAGTTTGATGTTTTTTTTATATTAAAGAGAAGTCGTCTAAAACTCGATATTTACAGAAATTCGTTGTAGTTTATCGCTACCACGCTATTATTTTTTATGGAATTCGCATGCCTCGTTACAAGTTCGAAAGTAGATCAAAGCTAGCTCAAGTTTTTATTTGTTATTGAACGAGATAAGGCAGTGCATAAAGATTTTCATAGAGTTATTTATGAAAATACAGCTTCCACTGTTACAAAACTAAATTTAAAAATTAAATCTTTAAAAAACTGCGGCGAAAACTTTGAAAAATGTGAACAGGCAAACTCACGATTTTGGGGTTGTATTTTAACTTATACACCACTCACGAAAAAGGGTTGATTTGGCTTTGTTTTTCCGCAAAACTTCTACAGAACTAATAACCTGAAGTTTTATGCATTTCCTATCTAATTTAGTAACTCAGAAACCGGCACATAATTAAAAAAACTTTACTTCTGAGACTTGAAAAGATAAGGAAACCACGAAAACTCCAAGTACGCAGGTAAGACTAATATAACTTTCATTTAATTAGGATGTCGGCCTAATCGCTACCGCCGATATCGGGATCTGTTTCCCAAACTCGCGCTCATCCCGATGCTGTTCCGCGATTCATGTAACCCATTACAAACGGACATCCCGACAAACAACCCCCGCACGTTGTCTATTTGCATTCTCTTCTAACGAGCGCGCCTAAACGCGAAGTGCAAACGAACCCACACACTACAAAAACGTCACAAATTTCCCATCACAAGTTGCAAATATAATGTTTTGTAGTTAGTTCAAACAATTAACTATTAAACATTGAGCTAACAACGTTGTACGTATTAAACCATCTAGGTAATTGTTTTCTAAATTTAGACCAAGTAATGAGCAATGCTGAATTATGCACGCAGATTTCGCCGTTGCAGAGTATCAGATACACCGACTAGATGTAGATTAGTTATATATTACCTACTTTAATTCAGTTTGAATTATACGCCCACTTGAAATATCAGCTATATTAACTAATTCACGTCGTGGGATTATATAAATCAGCGGCTAATTAATTAATAAGCGTGTTAGGGGGGTGTTGAATTTAGAATTAACTGAACGAAGTCTTTGCTTATGGAGGAATATACAACCCCAAAATTATACGCCTGTTCCATTTTTCAAAATGTTTAGTCCAAGGTAATAAATATCTGCTTATTAAGTATTTTTACAATATAAGAAGATAAATTCAAACATTTTAGTTACAAGATTTTGATAAATTGACTTTTTTGAAAATATTCAAACTGTGATATTTTGTATGATTCAATGATATTTTAATAATTTTCAGGCAATTTAAAATTTTTAACATAAAAAATGAAAGCTGCCCTAGTGACGTAATTTTAGGCTTGTATATTCAAAGTTGTAACTGTTTTCCAAAACCTTGGAGTCCCACAGGGCATTGTAAGGGGATCAACAGTTTATCAAGAGCACATTTCCAGTAAAAACATAATTTCAAATTATTCTAGTTCTGTATTTAAATTATTACTAAGAATATACCGCAAATTCGATTTTTTTACCTCTTTTTCGGAGCAGTTATAGTTGGGAAAGTCTATTAAACAAAGTGATTTCGTATGATTAGCTTAAAAATGCCATAGGTGTAACATTTAACGATAAAAATCGTAGAGTATAAAAAAACCATATGCTAAAATACCTATAACCTTAATGAAAACGTTTTAAAATATTGTTTATCTTAAAGTTAGTATTTTCGAAGTTTCTCAGCGTTGCTCTATCTATACGATTAACATCGAAACTTAAAAAAAATAACGTGTTTAAAGACACACTCTAGATCCGACACTAATTGCAATGCGTGTAATGTCAAAATTACCACTTCAAAATGGTCACGTGAATAGATCGTGGTTTGCTTTTGAGTTAACGGTCTAATTACAATTAAAATAATCATGTATTTTGTTTTACGATATGTTCTGTGTTGCAGGGCACATATTTTAGAACGCAATAAATTTTTATAGTTCCTCACAAAGGAGATCGGAGCCACACGATACGAAGTTTTAGTGTTTGCCTGTAATAATAGTAAATATGTTCACTGGAACTAGGTACGATTGTACAGAAGTCAATGTCTGTCTTAGCGTTTAAAGCTCTTTAAAATATTGCTAAGCTTGGGAGCTAAATACGTGTGTGTGTGTGTGTGAAGGAGGATTATAAACTGCATTTGCACGTAGGCAGTCGTATAAAATTGCAGGTGACAGGCTTGAAACTTATGTTAGTTTATAATGTCATGTGTAATTAAAGTTCCTATTTAACAATGGACGATTCTGGATCGTGAATCAAAAACCAATCAACATATATTTTCCTCAAAGTTTTTATAAAATTTGCATTTTTTTTTCCAAAAAAAAATCGATTGTTTTGGAATTGCCTTTATATTTTTTGAAAACGTTAAGGCTACTCTACGCAATGCATTTCCACCTTTGGTTAGTTCAAGAACGGCCTTAACCTCTTCAGGGACGAATTAATAAAAGCCGCAAAAAAGAACTTTTAATTTTTAAAAACGTAATTTTTATTGAAAATACATTCAAAACAATGAATTAAAACAGAAATTTTAAAAAACAAAAGCGAAAAATAATGCACGCATTTGTGGCCATTGGGCGGTAAGGGCGCGTTATAAATTAAATGACTTCATACATTCAGGGCACAGGTTCATTGCATTTCTTGCATATATAACAAATTAGACAAAAATAACGCTTTGTACCCATATCCTCCATTCTTTTAAAATACTGGTTGCACATACAATATAGAAGATAATCAATATGTAGCACATAACAATATGCGAGGTTTACAAAAAAATTACTACCAGTGTTGATAAGCGTATACAGATGTGTACGTTTACTAATCTCGTGTCAATGAGCATGAATATTGTAAATAATCTCTAAAATTTACATTGTTTATGTTAATTAAATATATTTTACATATCTTTCAACTTTTTTAAACTGAAATTATAGAGATCTTCGGTTAATAATAAAATAAATTTATTAGTATAGAAAAACGGTCAACAAATTTCAGTACCACGCTATTTATTGTGACCAGTAATATGACAATTCATGTTTGTTTGCCCATATTTCTTTTTTTTTTTTTTGTTAGCAAATATTGTACTTAGTGATTGCCTACT